>CM032477.1:8529371-9729371 GCA_019059595.1 Marasmia exigua | reverse complement strand
AAATGAACACTATTCCGAATCTCTAATGTTCGCTCCGAATGTATCATTCGACATAAATGGATCTCGTGGTCAATCGAGAATCTGCACACGGTAGTAATCTTGCTCACTGATACGGATGAGCCGAATGATCCGATTGATTCGAATGAGCGAAATGTTCTAAGTGAGCCGAATGATCCGAATTCAGAGCGAAAGAATAAGCTGTTCGGGGTGAATCGGTAACCGTCTTTTCATGTATTACCTACGCGGGAAAAAAAATCATGGCTGCACGTTTCGATTAACTTCTGAAACGTGTAACCATGATTCAGTTGGTTCCCCCTATTAAGCGGTTACGCAAATCAGACATTACGCTTCATTGTAATTACCAGACTCCCCAATATCTAATGAAACATTACGTTGTATGAAATTATATCCCGCTAATTAGTACGTGATTGAGTAATATAGCATGAATAATGCCATAATCCTAATCCTCGGAGACACTGCCTGGGCTTCCTTAAGAGGCAATGCGGATAATATAGGGATGGCTGAAACAATAGTTAAATTAATTACTTACTTAAGTGGGTAAAGTAAATTATTTCGGGCTTTCAGAGGAATTTCGTAACAATTAACTTTGTGCTTTTCTTGTTCTAATTAAACAATTATTGGTAAATTAAATAATAATTCCTCTCACCCATCTCTTCCTGTCCTCTGAGAATCATTCGTCTGCTTTGGGATCCATTGTTATTATTTTAGTTGCCATATTTATCTATTTATTAATCATATATATTATATATATTGTATGTATTAGTATATTCATATATTTGCATTTAAATTTTCTGTGTAAGTATATAAATATTTAAGATTGCACCGCCCTACACCTTCATCAAGTGTCCTTTATCCAAAGGTTGCCTGGAAGAGATCGCTCAAAGTGATAAGGCCGCCTTCGTTGTACATATCCTGTAATATCTAGTTTTTAAGTTTTCATACTTTATTTTGAGTGCAATAAAAGTATATTCATTCATTCATTCATTCAATACTTAATATATCAATAGGTATCATTACTGCTTGAACACACGAGTAGATAAATATTGTAGGTACCTGAACCAATAGATGCAATCTCATGATAGGTAATGAATGAATGAATGAAACATCATCAGCCCATTTTAGTCCCCACTGCTGGGGCACGGGCCTCCCTCAATCACATGAGGGGTAATTGCCATACTCACCACGCTTGGCAGACGGGTTGGCGAGGGTTTTGATATAAATGCAGAGTTTTCCTTCTCTGGGTGCTGATGATCATGCCAGCAGCTTTACCTTAGTCGCCTTTTACGACACCTCGGTAAGAGTGAGGGTGGCCTATTCTACTCTGCCGGGGACCACACGGCGAATGAATAAATATACTTTATTATTGCTCTCAAAACAAGGTATGAAAACATACAAGTAGGTATTTACAGAGTACAACTAAGATGTACGAAGATGTGAACGAATAATTGCCTTAAGGCGACGGGTAGGGCACACTAGCGACGCCAAATGATTTGAATTGTTAGTTACTAAACTGGATCTATTTTAAACAATTTCAAACAAACATTTATACTATTTATTCAATAATTGTTCACTACTTTTGTGATCTGTTTTTGCACTCGAAATTTGGATTAATGCCATTAAGTAGCCATTTTTGGCGGTAATTCTATTTTCGAGTACAAAAGCAGACCCAAAAGTTAACTATACCTAAGTATTCAATAATAATATACATTTTTTCCGAAAGGCTGCAGCTTCGAAATTGTTAAAAAGATATGCGGTTTATTTGGTAACTAATTTAAATCAATTGGCGTCGCTGGTGTGCCCTACCCGTCACCTTAATAAGTACTAATACCAAACATTACTAGGTGCCTAAGTCCTCCTGCCGATGCAGTTACGACGGCCGACCTCGGAACGATCAGCCATTATAGTGCACAAGTGTATGCGCAAACACAATTGCACTAGGTATCTATTCCCTTAGCCTCATATTCTCGGATCGGGCGTATTAACGAGGCACGGAGACATTGCCGATTTTTTAAATTAAGTTACCTAATTTTAAGAAAATCCTGGGATACGTTACCGGGCCTGGGGCTCGGGAGTCCAGTCTCCGTTTGGCCCACGGAGAATCGAACCGAGACCTTATGCGCAATCCCGTCCCGTCACGGCCCCACCGATGCCATCCGATTCTCACCTTACTGTCCAACGAATTTGGTTCAATATCGACTGATAAAATGTATCCCCTACTTTCCTTTTGTTTATCTATGTGTGTAAAAAGCACGATTAGCTATATTTGAATGTCCCTTTGTATACCGCCTTCTACACTAAACAGGCAATAATGGGTGCATCAGACATTTGATCTGCGTTCCCTCCAATAAAGAGTGTTAAATCGGAGTTTAAATAGAGATATCTGAGATCAAAACGTAGGGAGCAATCAAACAGCGATCAGACAGACGGGGAATGTAATGACCGAATTAACATTCCTCCTGTAGAGGCATTAATTCTGTGAATGGCTCCGATATTTTCTCCAAGATCGTGATTCTCAAACTTAATAGGGTTTTTTGAATTTATTGTAAAATTTTACTTTGATGGGATCGATGGTGCATTTGGTAGTGAGTAGTCCAAGTCATGCTCAACGGAACCTTGGATTACCTACGCCTGAATTACAGAAAACCGACCGAAAAAAAGCGCCTATTCTGTTGAATCGATCGTGTGAGTGGGGTACCGGAGGCCCAATCCGAGGGATGGGAAACTTAAATGTATTTACTGCTACGCTTGCTTATTTTCATGCTTAAAGTAGCATGTTTACTTATTAGCATGTGTGGACGGACGTGTTATTAATTTTGAGCATGTTAATTTTTAGCATACTCAAAAATCGCACGCAGTGCGGTTGGAAGGGGGAGTGTGCCGGAGTGCTTAAACACGTGTAAACAGGTTTGCTTATTGATAGCAAATGTGGACAGTTCCTTAAGCATGCTCATTTTTAGCATACTTGACAAGCATGCTACAAATGAGCATGTGTAGCTTTAAGGTTATCAACGCACTGACTCCGCTGAGGCTATCAGTGGGCGTCAATCGCTTACAATCAGGTTATCCGTCTGCTCGTCTGCAATACATAAATAAAAATGTACCTAAGACCATCTGCTTTTAATTGAAGTTCGAAACTTCGGCAATTTCAGTACATATATAGATCACGATTAGTAAATATTGCATTGTTTCTGAAACGTGTAACCTTGATTAAGTTGGTCTGGTTCCCCTTAAAGGGGTGCGAAGTTCAGCAGACGCTTCATCAGACTCCCCAAATCCTGAATCATGGTCCAAGCGTACCCCAGTGCTCTACAGCGACAGCTTTGGATGCAACCGGGAATTACTCGCTAAGATGAGTATGATCACTATTACACTAATAGTACCAAATTGACGCCCAGTTAGTCTAGTGGTTAAAGTACCGGGCAGTGATCTCAGGGTCCTGGGTTCGATTCCCGGGTCGAGCGAAAAGTATGTTTCTAATTTTTCGGACATAGCTCGGGTTTGGGATCACCAATCCGCATTTAGCAAGCGTGGTGATTAAGCCTAATCCCATCAAAGTAGCGATAACTTGATTTCTATAATGGAGGCCTTTGCTCTGCAGTGGGACAGTTTATAGGCTGATACTTTTACCACATTACATTTAGGTATTCGCTTCGTTAATTGCACTCCAATAATCTAGGAAAAGACTAGGATGTTCGGACTAACCATACAGAATGATTTATTACCTTAGTAGAACTAATCGCCTTGGTCGTATCATCTAACTAATCCTTTCCTTATATTATGCATACTAGGTAATCATGCATGGCATAGATACTTAGATACAAATCAATGAAAAAGTAATGATTTAATTTTGTTTGTAAGCAAAGTAACTAATCTTAGATAAGAATGTTTGTTTCTTCGTTAACGGCTTCAAATGAGTGTTTTCTTTTAGGTTCCATAGCCAAATGGCAAAAAACGGAACCCTTATAGATACGCCATGTCTGTCTGTCTGTCCGTCCGTCCGTAAGTCACAGCCATACCTTTCCGAAACTATAAGAACTTGATAATAGATGTATTTTGTTACCCGTACACATAAATTGGAAATAAATATAATTTTGGGGGGTCCCCATATTTATGTTGGAACAGAAACTCTAATTTTTTTTTATCAAACCCATTCCCATGTGGGGTCTCTATGGATAGGTCTTTAAAATGATGTTGAGGTTTGTAATATTTTATTTTTATGTTATATCTTACACTATTTGCGTCTAGACGCAAATAGTGTGCGAGCGAGAAGTGAAAAGATGCGCCGCCATTTGCGTCTATACTCGCACCCCACGAGTGCGAGTATAGACGCAACAACGTGTGCGCACAGGTTGTACTTGCTGCTACGGAACCCTTCATGGGCGAGTCCGACTTGCACTTGGCCGGTTTTTTTCTTTACAATTCTTTTACCACCAGGTACCTTAAGAAAACAAGAAAAAATCCTAGATCAATTGAAATAACTACGTCACTTACCATTAGCTGATACATCTGCTCGTCTGTACCCTATATCATAAAAAAAGTATAAATACTCATACAGAGATTATTAACGCTGATACCTGGGTATCTGCGTCCTGATTTATGATGATACGACCTGCAAGCCTTGAAGAAAGGAATGCGCACTTATTATTCATCATGCTGGAATTGCTAATCACAGGAACACACATCATCACAGGAAACTTTATTTCATCCATAATCTTCTATAATATAAAAATGAATCGCAAAATGTGTTGGTCAGCGCATAACTCAACAACGCCTGGATCAATTTGGCCAATTCTTTTTTTAAAATGTTGGTTGAAGTCCAAGGATGGTTCTTACGGCGAGAAAAAATCGAATAATTGTCGGAAAAACCCTAAAAACAGCCCTTTTCTTTTTCACATACAACCGTGCGAAGCCGGGGGCGGGCCGCTAGTATATTATATTTTCTTTCATTGACATTTGCAGAATTGTGTCTTCGCCAAAGCCATTCTTGACCGTGGGAGAGCCACGCTTCGGCATGAATGAGCCGGCTCGACCAGAGTGATACCAAGGTCTCACAGAAAACAGGCGTGAAGCAGCACTGGGCTGTTTCTCTGCGTGAGTAAGGGCAACCGGAGGCCCAATCCGAGGGAAAAGGGGGATTTTAAGGTTGTGACCTGGTGTCGTGAGTGTCCATGGGCGGCGGTAATCGCATACCATCAGGTGATCTGTCTGCTCGTCTGCCACCTATCACAAAAAAAGCCAGACGATAGCACAAAAAATATAGTTAGCATTTGACACGCAAGATGATGGCAAAGTTTGAGAACTAACCCGTAAGCTCTCCTTGATGGATCCCTTCGAGCCCAGATCTTCTGATAACGAAGTATTGTAATTTATATTGATCATTAGACTTTTTAAATTTGGCCGTGAAGCAACCTCCTGGGAGATGGAATAGGTCAGATTACAAATTCTTGACGTTTCCAGAGCAATTTTGGAAAACTCATAAATTGCGAGGAACAAAGTGACTGTACATTTTTAATTAGTAGTGGCCCCTTAACCTTGGTCCGGAATATTTGTTTCTTGCTTTTTATAAAAAATATCGCGAATTCTTTTATAGATCAAAATTCAGCATGATTAAACATCATGAGCCTTTCTTATTTTTTTTATGTGACGAGATATGTGACTTAATAGATAGGTAGTAGACGAGTAGACAGATCACCTGATGGTAAGCGATTGCCGCCGCTCATGGATACCCGCGACAGCAGTGGAGCCCGAAGTGCGCTGACGACCTTTAAACCCCTCTTTCCTCCGGATTGGGCCTCCGGTACTCTCACTCACGCAGCGAAACACAGCGCAATGCTGCTTCACTCCAGTCGAGCCGGCCCATTAATGCCAAAGCGTGGCTCTCCCACAGTCATGTATGAGGTCAATCACCCTTAAAACTCAAAAAACTAAAACTCGACTTTATTTGGTACTTTATAAGGTTCATTGAACAATCGCTATGCTCATAAAACGAATAATTAATTAATAAATGAGTCCTATATATCGTGGCCTCAGTAGAATCTCCCAACAAGTGGGTCTGAAAATGAACATAGACAAAACGAAAATTATGTCGAATTCACATGACGTACCCAATCTTGTACAGGTTGGAAGCTCTACACTGGAAGTTGTGGATGAGTACATCTACCTCAGACAAAAAGTCCAAGATGGGTAAGTCCAACTTCCAGAAAGAGGTCGATCGACGAATCCAACTTGGCTGGGCAGCGTTCGGAAAGCTACGCAGCATATTTTCGGCCCATCTATCGCAGTGTCTTAAGACAAAAGTCTTTAATGCGTGTGTGTTGCCAGTGATGACATACGAACCAAAACGTGGCCGCTTACAATGTGCCGATTAAGGAGGCAGAGTCACCCAGGGAGCAATGGAGTGGGCTATGCTCGGAGTCTCTTTGCGTGATCGTATCAGAATCAGACGATGAGTTCCGCGGGAGAACTAAGGATTGTGTGTCTCAAGTGGATTGCCTGCCCATTGGGGCAGGGCACATAGCGAGGAGAACCGACGGCCGTTGGGGCGGAGAGGTCCTCGAGTGGAGGCCACGTACAGGAAGTCGCAACCGTGGCAGGCGGGAGAATCCATTGGATGCGGGCGGCACAGGACCGATCTGTGTGGAGAACATTGGGGGAGGCCTATGTCCAGCAGTGGACGTCTATTGGCTGAAATGATGATGATGATACCGTGGCAATTGTCTTACACTCTCCTCCAAACTAAGTATCCTACTGCATCAGGTCTGTTTTGATTTTTAGGGTAACATTAAATATTTTGAAGTTCTTACTTAACTTTCTTTGTAAAAAAAAATTGTTTATGAATAAGTAAGTAAGTACTTACTATACATTTTTAGTTTTATGAGATACGAGTATGTGAACTACTAAGTAGGTAGGTATATATTTTGTCATTTCCATAACTTCAGTGGCAGTTAGATCAGAAAACTTGAAAACATATTTTAGTGGCAAACCGAATTCCTTTGAAATTAAATCCATTGTCACTTCCCGTCTATAAGAAGACTCTACAACACTAGCATTAATGAAATATAGTTTACTTTACTCCAGACGCGTCCCAATATCTCCACCGGGTGATCAATCAAACCTAAAAGGGTGACCCACCTCGATATTGGCAATACTTGAACTTAGGGGGTTGCCACACTGACGGATTGCGAGCGTTTTTAAAACGCAGCGAATACGTCGCGGCTGCGCAGCGTTCGCGCCGCGGATGCGCAACGGATGCGTGATAAGTCAACTGTTCCATACATTATTGCCGGGTGGATAGATATATTTTTTTGTGCTAGAGGCGACAAGCGAGCAAGCGAGTCATCTGATGGAAAGTAATCATCGCCGCCCATGAACATCCGCGAAATCAGAGAGATCGCTAATGTGTTGCCGGCCTTTTTAAAAAGGAGTACGCTCTTCTTTTGAAGGTCCCGAAGTCGTAGCCGTCGGCAAATACTCCCGCAGGCAAACCGTTCCACAGAACTGAGGGACGTTGTAGAAAGTTCCACAAAAAACGCACAGTATTGCGTTGCCGCATCCGCAGCTTGAACGCTCGCAACCCGCCAGTGTAGCAACTCCCTTAGGGCCCTAACGTGGTTAGGACCACATTTGACCTACGTCTTAAAGGTCTGCTTTTAGCGATTAATTTGATTAATAATTGGGACGATGAACAGACAGCCACTCATCGGGTTTCCACAATCTATCAAACCGCAATTGATATTGAACTTAACGTGTTTGGCATCAAGGTCAGAATTTTGATAGTTATGAATACTTTGATGTGTGTCTGTTTGTAGGTACAGACAAGCACACTATATATCAATTTTTATTGTTGAAATTACGAGTACAATATTTATGAACTTAACTTAAGTAGCCTGCTCAATAGATCTTCTACTGGTCGCAGTGGCTATGAGATGCAATGCTCACCCCATTTCATTCAAATAACTTAAGTAGGTATATTTTTAGAGGGTAAGTACCTTTTTTTTTTTTTGTCCCGGTGGAAAATTCCGCCTTAAGCACACCCGACCGCTGGGAGACGGCCGGGTAGTGTGGGGCACAAAGCCCCCACCATAAAGGCGGGGAGAGCGCTCCCGAGAATCGGGGCGCAACAGACTGTTGGGAGGAAATCCACCACCGTGGAACTCTCCAACATTCGAACGCGCCCGAAGGCGCGACAGTTCAAGGCCCGAGAACAAAATGGCCCCCATACGGCACCATCACACCAGGAACACCGGCCCACCGCACGCCAAACCGCCCGACAGTGGGTGCCACCACACCCCAACGCCAACCTACGGCAGAAGGGGTGGCTGGATAAAGAAGGCAGCCTCCGTGCCCGGCCCTATTGGGTTCAGGTCCGTAAAGAGAGGCCGGTCCTCTAAGCCCTCAGCGGACAACGAAAGCCCCCGAGTGGTGTGCGCTGCGCGCGATCCTATGCGTCGGGGCTGGTCCGCCGGAAATTCTGTGCATCCTTTGGCCGTCGGGTAGCAATCCACAAATGAATTACTACCCGCCGTTGCCCGGGGAAAACCGTGCTCCACGGTAACCGTTTCTGCCTAATACCAACCGAAGCTGGAATCAGGACAGAACTGATTACCAGCGGGGCCACTCTAGGAGGTAGATACACCTGAGTCCCCAGAGGGTAAGTACCTGATCTAAGTTTAACATCTGTTTCAAGTAAAGGAAGAACTTTTTAATTTAAATAAAAACAATTAGATAATCAAATAACAAATTCAAATTAACTAATATAAAATACATGAAATATAGATAGATACTCTTTATTGCACAAAATTTTACAGAAACTAATGCTATAAAATAGTATTAGCCTATATACAGTCCCACTGCAGGGCAAAGGCCTCCATCATAGAACTCAAGCCATTGCTACTATGATGGGATTGGGCTTAATCACCACGCTTGCCTAATGCGGATTGGTGATCACAAACCCGAGCTATGTTCGAAAAATTCGAAACATACCTTAGTTCTACCGGAGAATCGTACCCAGGACCCCGAGATTTCGGCCCTGTACTTAAACCACTAGACCAAAGGGGTGTTCTAATGCTATGATCACTGGTAAACACAATCTTGGCGGTCTTATCCCTAGTAGCGATCTCTTTTAAACAGCTGTAGGGTAAAGGTAAAGTAAATGAAATTAATATTAAATGACTTCACTATTGCCAGCTCGACTGGAGTAACCCCACAAAAACCGGCGTAAAGTTAGCTAAGGGTCGATTCGACCAATCTTAATCGAATACTCAATCCACATTATAACAAGAGCATTCCTAAGCTCTTGTATTGAGCTAAATCTACACCCTTAACCGGTATCGTGAATAAAGTCCATTTAATATGTTAGATCGCCAAACTAAGCGAAAAAAAAATCAGCTGTTCCATACGAAATAGAATATTCATCATCATCATCATCAGCCCATTTAAGTCCCCACTGCTGGGGCACGGGCCTCCCTCAATCACATGAGGGGTAATTGCCATACTCACCACGCTTGGCAGACGGGTTGGCGAGGGTTTTGATATAAATGCAGAGTTTTCCTTCTCTGGGTGCTGATGATCATGCCAGCAGCTTTACCTTAGTCGCCTTTTACGACACCTCGGTAAGAGTGAGGGTAGCCTATTCTACTCTGCAGGGGACCACACGGCTGAATAGTATATTCACCCAGCAATAATCGGACCTTTGTGAAAATAGGGTCACTTTTGCAAAGTTTAACTAAAACTACTTAAATATGCAGAAAAATCTGTCGGTTTTTTTGCATGTTTAAATCGTTTTTAAAATTAAATTGCAAAAGTGACCCTTTGTTCCCAAATGTGCGTATGGAATAGCGGACTTTTTTTTTCGCTTAGATATTTTGAACTAACATGCTAAATGATCTTTTTTCAAGTAAAAAAAATAACGGTTTATAAAAGCTGTAGGTAAGTATAGCGTTGTCGTTTCCGAAACAGAACGGAAAGCTCGACCATTCCTTGGGGATCTTTATTAGGGAGGACTTCTGGCTGCAGGGAGTCGTCTTTCGGAAGTTTCGAGAACGGATACCAGCTGACTCTACTCGCACGTAGAAGTTTGAAAAAATAAAAAATGAGTTACTATTTTATTTTATTATGTTTGTATGTTAGGCTGTAAGGTATTTTCCAGTGGCCCATAAGCCACTGAAATATTTTTGAATGTATCTTGTTGCCTGAAATAAATGAATTTTTATGTTATATTTCAATCTATGATGGTCGAGACGAAAATTATGTCGAATACCCATGTCGCATCCACTCTTGTAAAGATTGGAAGCTCTACACTCGAAGTTGTAGACGAGTACATCTACCTCGGACAAAAGTCAAGCTGTGTAAGTCTAACTTCCAGAAAGAGGTCGATCGACGAATCTAACGCGGCTGGGCAGCGTTCGGGAAGCTACGCAGCACATTTTTGGCCTATCTAATACGAAAGTCTTCAATGCGTGTGTTTTGCGAGTGATGACAATCGGAACCGAAACGTAGCCGCTTATAATGTGGCGAATAAGGAGGCTCAAAGTCACCCAGAGGGCAATGGGCTATGCTCGGAGTCTCCCTGCGTGATCGTATCAGAAATGATGAGATCCGCAGGAGAACTAAAGTCACAGACATAGCCCAAAAGATTGCGCCTCATGTGGCAATGGGCAGGGCACATAGCGAAGAGAACCGACGGCCGTTGGGACGGAAAGGTCCTCGAGTGGAGGCTACGTACAGGAAGTCGCAGCCGTGGCAGGTCCCCCACAAGGTGGACCGACGATCTGGTGAAGATCGCGAGAATCCATTGGATGCGGGCGGCACAGGACCGATCTGTGTGGAGAACATTGGGGGAGGCCTATGTCCGATGATGAACGATGATGATGATTTCATTCTATACAAATCCCACGTTATAGGCACCATAGATTTATCGACGGAGAAAAATTGTTCGAATAGGGCCTTTAAGTTTCTTCTGACCACCCGTGGCATGTCCGGTAAAATATCATTAGGTTAAAAGATGTAATCTAACTAGGTACTCCATCATTTCACATTCCATATTTCACCGCCAGATCGATGGCGTGAACCATAATTACTGGACCACTATTGTTCTTGTGCTTATCTTTGACTTTGTTACGATCCATAACCCACCGTATGATAAAAGAAATGTGAGTGTACCTTTATCTTACTTAATTAGGCTCTTTTTTCACTTATACTTAGTGAGCTTAGTTTTTACTTTAATAATATAGGTGCAGATAGCCGTGTGGTCCCCGGCAGAGTAGAATAGACCACCCTCACTCTTACTGAGGTGTCGTAAAAGGCGACTAAGGTAAAGCTGCTGGTATGATCATCAGCACCCAGAGAAGGAAAACTCTGCATTTATATCAAAACCCTCGCCAACCCGTCTGCCAAGCGTGGTGAGTATGGCAATTACCCCTCATGTGATTGAGGGAGGCCCGTGCCCCAGCAGTGGGGACTTAAATAAGCTGACGATGATGATGATAGGTGCACTCGTAGTTCAATTTATTTTGGAATACTGGTGGAAATAGAATTATACTTACAGACGAAAAGTAAAATAACGAGTCATTAAGTATCCTCTAAATATTTAGTAAGTACTAATCCTTAGTAAAAAAAGGCATTGCAGAAACTTATATGTACTGCTATTATATATAATATTTAGTAAGTACTAATCCTTAGTAAAAGAAGGCATTGCAGAAACTTATATGTACTGCTATTATATATAATATTTAGTAAGTACTAAAAAGAAGGAATTGCAGAAACTTATATGTACTGCTATTATATATAATATTTAGTAAGTACTAATCCTTAGTAAAATAAGGCATTGCAGAAACTTATATGTACTGCTATTATATATAATATTTAGTAAGTACTAATCCTTAGTAAAAAAAGGCATTGCAGAAACTTATATGGCTGTATGACTGTTTCAACAATCCAACTCTTTAACATCCTGGTGACCACCCAGACCACTAGGCTACCGAGGTATTAAATTATAACTTTTCTAGTACTTATCTGCATTTTTGCTGCTGTGAGCTAGTGATTCATCAAATGTTCGTAAACAAAAATCATCATTTCATTTCATTACTTATTCATATCTAGGCGATCACTAAACTTCCCTTCCAGAATTTTTTAAAAACTTAATCTGCGCGTTACCACATCCCGTGTTAAATTGTCTAAGATAGTAATGATAACTGTCTCGAATGGTAGAATAATAAAGCCAATTTTATTCCGGTTCGATTCCCTTGCAATACAAGCACAATCCAAAATAACATTTAATGCTGTTTTTTTTTGTTTTTAAAAAATAAGTGATTTAATTTAAGTAAATACGATACCCTAAAAATACTAACGTAAGGATGTAAGGTGACGGATAGAGCACACTAGCGACGAGAATTGATTTGAATTTTTAGCAACTAAACCGGATATCTTTTTAACAATTTCGAAGCTCTAGGCTCTCGGCACTAATTGTTTATTTAATTCTAATACAAATACTGCTTTTTGGTCTGCTTTTGTACTCGAAATTTTAATTACCGCAAATAACATCCACTTATGCCATCAATCCATATTTTCGAGTGCAAAATCTTGAGTCTGATTATGTTCCTTACAGGTCAGAGCCAGAGTGGGGCAGGCGCCCAACCCTGCCCCACCAACACAACCAACCTGACCAAAAATGAGAACAGTGAATTACTATTATATAATATGAGGCGTTTAATAATAGTTTCATTTCTATTGTATCATGATGATGATGATACTTAAGTAAGTATCATACTTACTCCGCTGGCTCAGTGACCCGAAACGAGTCATGGCCTCCGAAACAAGAGAATGCCACTTTCGAAGAACTACACTTTTGGAGAAGTAGGAAATTGAGAATATACAAGACAGTAATAAGACCGATGTATCTACTTCTGTGAGGCTTGGACGTTAACGCTAACTTTAAAATATGAGTAAAAACTACTCGTTGCGGAAAGAAAGGTACTCCGAAAAATTTCTGGGACCAGTAAAATTACAAGGCGATGGCTGGAGGATACGCACAAATGTCGAAATAGAGAAGATTGTGGACACGCCTAACATCAACGGCGAGACCAAGGTGCATCGTCTTCGCTGGCTTGGCCACCTCTAGAGACTGGAAGAGCATCGTCTCGTGAATAAAGCATACCAGAGCCGACCGATAGGCCGACGCCCGGTAGGCCGGCCTAGGTATCACTGGAAAGACGTCGTCGAAAATGATCTGCGAGAACTTCAAGCCGGTGACTAGCGACAAGTAGTGCAGGATGATGATGATAGTTTAATTATAATATTAACTATAAGATATAAGGAATTTAGTACGGGAAATAGATGAAGCAGCTTCAGCATTGAAGCTTATACACAAACATGGGCAAATATTAATCTGATTATTATTTAAATAATCCGTTATTTATAAGTGTTGTTTGCAATTTATTTTTAAGTAAATACTTAATGCACTTAATTTTTTTTCGATAAACGATAGTTTCATTAATATTAAAAAAAAATGATAATATCCAAAAAAATCACTGACATACCAAGGTCTCCGGTAGCATAGTCAGTAAAAGCAGTTGCACATTGGCTTCCACGAACTGTCAAACTTTTTGTAGTAAATCTGTGTTTTGTAATCTATTTTCTACCGGTCAAAATATTTTAAGCTGCGTGTCTCTATAAACACTTGACATTGGCGGAATCATTGCGTCGCTCAACGTGTGATTGAGTCCACAAAGAAGAAAAAAAAGTAGTAAATCTGAAGTCTTGTGGATGAAGTAGCAAAGCATAGCAAAGCAAAGATGGTGCGGGCGGAATCACACGCGCGGCCGTAACCGTGCGCGGGATAACACCATAAAAATAAAAAGGTGGTGCGTAATAAAACACTTTAGGTACTTAAGTAAGTAGTTAATGAGAAAAGTTCTTATTAAAACTTTCTTCGCATTGCTGTTTAAAATTATAACTTTCAAATTCACCCAGCGTTAATTAATTACGAATAAACCTTGATGGCGTATTGATGTAGATGAATCACCGGATAATTCTGTCAGATGGGTTGTAATAGCGGTGGAGCTAGTTTTCAATGGAGCCCAATTCTCGTGCTCGTGATATTTTGCAAACATGGCGGATATCACCCGAAAACCATACAAAAAACTGTGTTTTAGTGATATATATCGTATGAAAATAAATATCACAAACCCGAGAAATGCGCTCCTGGACTTACAGGCTTTTAGGATTAATTTTAAGCCTCTTTCTAGTTCCTTTTTATGGCTATGATAGTACCTATACATGCTGAAAAAGCGTACAGGCATAAATATAAAATACACTTTATAGCGAGACAGCGCCCTCTATCGCGCCCTAAGCGCAATGCCTTGCTGCCGGTTAGGTACCGCTAGCACTTATTTTCTGCCATGTTAGTTCCGTAAACGCCCGCAGGGCAATACTGGTTTGATTGGTACGGGAGTTCCTCTCCCCCCACACCTACCTCACTCTCTCGCTAACCAACCGCGTCCATGTTAAGTTGTTGCTCCGATATAAATAATTATTATCTTGTGTTAATTTGAGACAATATACGAAAATATATCTCCATAAAGTGTTTTGGCTACCTACCAACCAACCCTCACAGTACTAACACTACCCACTCCCAAAGTAGCTACGCTATAAGTGATCGCCCAACGTGTGTTAGTGAGTGGTGTGGACGCGAAGGTCTGCCGCCATTTTGGGTTTGGAAAACCGAATTATTAGGAAAATGCCAAGAACCAGGAGCCGAAGTTCGTTGCCGAGGGAGGCAAACCTCAATGAAACTATTATTCCGGCCGAAATTAACGCCGAGGAGTTGGTCAATGAAGACGCCGCGACTGAAACAGCAACCGAAGGTGCCACGGGAAGCAGCGCGGGCGCGTCCATCTTAATGACTCAGGAACATTTCGCCGCACTGATGGGACAGTTGCAGCAATCACAAGCAGAATTTTGTCAAATTCTATTACAAGAAGTACGATCATCTACACCAGTAATGCATCAGGTACAAACGGAGCCGTCGCTTACTATGAGGAGTACGAGCTGTCCGACAGACAGGGCCGCCGCCCCGGTTGGTGCTAATTTCATTACTTGTAGTGCAAGGTTTAGTGGCTCGCAGAACGAGTCTGTCGAGAATTTTATCGATGCAGTCGAAATTTTTAAAACTGCCGCCAACGTTTCCGACGAAAACGCACTGAGAGGACTTTCATTATTATTATCACATTCCGCCGCAACTTGGTGGCAAGGTATAAAACAATATACGAAAACATGGAGCGAAGCAATAGATCGCCTGAGGAGCGCATTTGGGGAACGAAGAGCACCGTTTCAAATATATAAAGAATTATATAGTATGCAGCAAGGAAAGTTAAACACAGAGTTATTTGTCGCACAAGTACGCGCTTTATTTTCTAAATTACCAGAGAACGACATCTCACAGAAGGTACAATTGGATATGACGTTTGGGTTGTTAGACGTCCGTATAAGAAAAAGAATAGAAAGGGACACATTGTCTTGTTTTGAAGATCTTATAAGGAAGGCTCGAAGCATAGAAGATGCGATGCAGGAGCGCTTGCAGTCGCCGGGTGCACCGTCGCGTGGGCCATTCTCCGCGCAGTTTCGTGGGTCGTCCGCAGTGCCACCGCCGGGACAGTCTGCCGCGCCACCGCCGATGCGGGTATCGCAGCCGCAAGGTTCGCACTGGGTGCCGCCGTCGGGTGGGCCATTGCCGCCACCGCCGCCACAGTCGCGTACGTCGCAGTCATATGGACCGCCGCCGCCGAGGTCGCGTGCGCCGCCGCTGGGTGGGTCGCCGCATTTGCCGCCACCGCCGCATCATGGATCCCTGAAAACAGACAAAAAGGAAAGTAAAAATTTGTATTGTTATGGCTGTGGTGAAATAGGAATAATAAGAGCAAGATGTCCAAATTGTAGTAGTTATAAGTACAATAAGTTTTATGCGTGTGAGACCACCAATGTTAATATGCAGGGGGAGTCAACTGTATGTAACAATAGGGGTTACACTAATGGTAATAAGAGACCAATATTAAATATCGAAATATTAGGTGGGAAAGGTATTGCATTAGTGGATTCAGCCGCTAAAGGCTGTGTAGCTAGCCAATCAATGTATAATTTTTAATAAAAAGTGGTCAATGTTTTGATAAGCAAATTAGAGATGTGAAGCTTGCAGATGGTTTATCTAGGAAAATGGAGGTTTTAGTTACCTCAGTGAATGTGAAAATGTTACATAAAATAATTGAAACTGAATTTATTGTTTTTCCAGATGCTTGTAACAATCAATCTTTATTAGGGATAGATTTTTTGAACAAAGCCAAATTAGTTTTTGATTTTGGTAAATCATTATGGTACTTTTCGGACACGAAGCACCGGAAGTACAGGTTGTTTTATGAGGATTTAGAACAAGGTTATAATGAGGTACAGTCAACACCAAAAAACTGTGATAATGATAGTATGTCACTTAATGATTTAATAAACTCTTTCAGTGATGTGTTCCGAGAGACTGGTGAAGCCACGCAGTATGCAGAGCATTTCATTGATACCGGCGAACACGCGCCAGTTGCTGTTCCGCCGTACCGCATGACACCAGCGCGCGCAGAGGTTATGCAGCGCGAGGTAGAGAAGATGCTTGCTGAGGATATCATTGAGGAGTGTGAGTCAGCATGGTCAGCACCAGCACTATTAGTGCCTAAACGTGATGGAAGTTTTCGTTTTTGCGTCGATTACCGTAAGTTGAACAGTATTACTAAAACAGATACTTATCCAATGCCGAAGATTGATGAGCTGTTACAAAGGACAAAACAGGGTTGTGTTATGAGTACTTTAGACTTAAAATCTGGGTACTGGCAAGTTGCCGTTAACCGTGATAAAGATAAGACTGCCTTCTCGACACCGTCAGGCACTTATCGCTTCAAACGCATGCCATTTGGGTTAAAGAATGGACCAGCTACATTTCAGCGTTTAATTGATCGTCTTTGCTCATGCCCGAAGTTGCAGAATATTACTATTTTAGCTTTTTTGGATGATCTTTGCATAATATCGGCTGATATGGAATGCCACATAAAGGATTTGCACGCTGTATTTGAAAGACTGCACGAATTTAAATTAAGGGTGAATCGGGATAAGTGTGTTTTTGCACGAGACACTGTCAAATATTTAGGTCACGTGATATCTAAAGATGGTATATCACCTGATGAAGAAAAAGTGAAAGCTGTATTAGATATGAAGAAGCCGTCATCACTTAAACATCTAAGAACCTTCTTACAGACTGCTTCTTGGTTTAGGAAGTTTATACCTGGATTTTCTAAAATTTCAGAACCACTGTCAAAGTTGACTAGGAAACATGAGCCATGGAGATGGGAGACAGAGCAAGATCAAGCCTTCGAGGAGCTAAAAAGGTTGCTGACGTCACCACCCATCCTCATCCAACCTGACTACACCAAACCGTTTGTGCTCAGAACTGATGCCAGTAACTACGCTCTGGGTGCAGTACTTCTACAAGGAGAAGGTAATGATGAAAGGCCTATTGAATATGCGAGCCGATTGCTCAATCAAGCAGAAAGAAATTATTCAACAACAGAGAGGGAAGCCTTAGCCATAGTCTGGGCTGTGGAACGTTTTCGTTCTTATATTGATGGTCATAGGGTTGTCGTAGGTACCGACCACCAGCCGTTGAAGTGGCTAATGACTGTAAAATCACCATCAGGCAGATTGGTAAGATGGGCACTGAAATTACAAGCATTTGATTTGCATTATGAGTATACACCAGGGAAGGTAAATATAATAGCAGATACCCTGAGCCGTCCCAACTGCGATGAGAACTCCGCAGATGCATGTGGGATATGTTCAGTAACGATTGACTTACCTGCGAAGAGACCCTCCGAGTTAAGATCAGGTCAGCTTGCAGACCCTGAACTTGCTAAGATAATTAGGAATCTGGAAAGTGAAGAGGAAATTGATGTTCATCGTTGGACGGGAAGAGGTTATATTATGGAGCAAGGAGTGCTCTATCGCTATAATCCGGATGCGGATACAGAAGAACCGCAATTAGTTATACCTGTGGATCAAAGAGAAGAAGTATTAAAAGAATGTCATGACTCTCCTCTGGCAGGTCACCAAGGGATCGAGAGGACATATCAAAGAGTTGCTCAAAAGTTTTATTTTCCAGGGATGCGTCGTGCCATTGTCGAGTATGTCAGAACGTGTACATCGTGTCAGCGCTACAAGGCTGCCAACGACAAGCCACCAGGGTTGTTGCAGACGCCGATCCTGAATCAGAGAAATGAGGTTATTGCTATAGATTTATTCGGACCCTTACCTCCAGGTGATAAGGATGAAAAATGGATTTTATTGGTCGAGGACACCGCAACTAGATGGGTCGAGTTATATCCGCTTCGAGAAGCGACAGCTGAGGCGTGCGCGCGTACACTCATAGAGGAATATTTTCTACGTTTTGGTCTACCGCGTCGCATTATTTCAGATAATGGTGTACAATTTATTTCAGCTGTAATGCAACAGTGTATGTTCGTGTTAGATGTGAAGCAGGAATTGTTACCGCTGTATCATCCTGAGGGGAACCCTGCGGAAAGAAAGAATAGAGATTTAAAAGTACAGTTATCACAATTAGTAGGTAATAAACATAATTCTTGGCCTATATACTTACCGTCTATACGTTTTTCGTTAAATTCTGCACGCTGTCAAACTACAGGAGTTTCGCCAGCGTACTTGATGTTTGCCAGAGAGCTGAGATCGCCTTTAGAAGTAAGAAATGATCCTCGTTTGGTTTCGGAGAAAGAAAATTTCGTTCCACAGATAACACCATACCTAAAACGTTTTCTCAATACGCTAGCTGCAGTTCGCGAGAAGGTCGAAAGTCAGCAGGATAAAGAAAGGACTATGGTGATCAGTCACGTCGCGTAGGACAAAGTTTTGTTGCAGGTGACTTGGTATTATTGAATTCGCATGTACTTAGCAACAAAGGAAAGGACCTGACATCGAAGTTCGTACCAAAAAGAGATGGACCATACGTGGGTTACTAAAAAGGTAAGCCCTACAACTTATATCATAGCACCCGCACAGGACTCCAGTAGGTACTTAGGGAAGTATCACATTAAACAGTTAACACCTTACCTGGGTCGCGATACGACCCTACCTCAACCTGTAGTTCCGGTGCGGAAACGTGGCCGTCCCCGTCGTAACTTAAATGAGAATAAATGTAATAATGTGTCAGATAGGGAGGAATGTATGTACTCGCCTAATCTTTATGTAACCGATGTAAATTACAATTCTAATGTGGATTTAAATGATAAATGCAATAATGTGTCTGATAGGGAGGAATGTATGTACTCGCCTAATCTTTATGTAACGAATAGAAATTACAATTCTAATGTGGATTCAAATAATGAATGTCATAATGTGTCTAACCAAAGTAGTGTTTCTGTAAATGTTTGTAACAATGATAATGTATGGCCAGCGAATGAGCGAGGACGCTTTCATCCTCTGGAGGGGGAGTATATAGCGAGACAGCGCCCTCTATCGCGCCCTAAGCGCAATGCCTTGCTGCCGGTTAGGTACCGCTAGCACTTATTTTCTGCCATGTTAGTTCCGTAAACGCCCGCAGGGCAATACTGGTTTGATTGGTACGGGAGTTCCTCTCCCCCCACACCTACCTCACTCTCTCGCTAACCAACCGCGTCCATGTTAAGTTGTTGCTCCGATATAAATAATTATTATCTTGTGTTAATTTGAGACAATATACGAAAATATATCTCCATAAAGTGTTTTGGCTACCTACCAACCAACCCTCACAGTACTAACACTACCCACTCCCAAAGTAGCTACGCTATAACTTTATATTTTACTTTTTTTGCCTAAATATAAAATATACTAAGCTATGGAAGAGCGGTCTGTTGTCTATCACAAGCAAATGAGCTTAAAAGTTAAGTTACTGCAATAAACATTTTCCACCTTATTACAAATCGCGATCTTAAGTTAATACCGTACTAAAGCTTACGTCATCCCGTTTCAACACGCAATGTTAAAACGGGCTGACACTAGTTTTGTTCCGGGACTATCCTTAGTTCGCGATTTGTAATAAGGGGGTTTGTATTTTAGGCTTATTTTTATGGCTAGTGTTGAGCGTCAGAGATGTAGTCAAAACTGCCAATGTCAAGTGAATATAGACAGCCACACATCAGGTTACTACAACTGTCAAGATTCCTCAATTGATTCTAGAACCTAACGAGATTCTTCAGTCGATGAAGAAATTTAAGAGTTTTGTATACTTTGAACTACTAAACGTCTACCTACACATTTTTGAGATAAGTCCCTATGACTACTGTATTAATTTTATTCAGAATATAATATTTTTTTTTATGTTACGAATTACAACCTCAATCCCACCTAATGTTAAGTGAAGATGAGGTTTTTAAGGTGGACCATGCTTGCCCGTGAAAAACTTCTCTTCCTCCTCCTTCCTCTACCCAAAGGTTGTCTTATTGTGCTGTCGGTTGTTGTATGGTAAGTCACACTTCAAAGTACTTATACGACACTATCAAATTTCTTTATTCGATTCTCACTCTAATGTCCAATACATTCGGTTCAATATCAATTCAGGAACACTGAAAGATTGTGGTAACCTCATTTTGTGTCGTTGTCTGGTACTACCATACTTGTACCTACCTAAGTGTGTTGTTTCTGTGCAATAAATAATAATAAATATTCTATCCATCCCGAAAAACTGGTCGGTTATATTGATCCATTACCTATTGATCGAAGTCTGTTACCTATTCCAATAACTATGGTGGCTCAGTTGGCTTGGACGAAAATCAAGACGAAGAAATGTAACAAAATATAACGAATCCTTAACAATCGGGACAGAGCCGTCCCAGACGGGGCGTTCAGTATAATCAAAGATCAACGGTTCCGGAAAACCGGAACTGTTTTACCCAATTACCTAGTTGTTTCAGGCTGAAGATCTAATTAAAAATAATTTGCTTATACTGCCATCTATACTTGAGGTTATGTACCTATGGTAGGAAATACCGAATGACATAAGAGTGCTTTCTACAGGACAATGAATCGACAATAGATGTCGTTAGTATCACAGTACGGAAAGATTTGGAAACATTTAATTAATTTATTTTGTTGCCCAATCTAATTATTATTATTGGTTTATTTCCTTAACTATTTATTATTAAAATAATTTCTATGCTACATATTTGATGATGAAAATAGTTTTAATTTTATTAACGCAACGAAAACAAATATTCGACTCACAGATTTGAGATTGAGTCTTTATTTTGATTGGTAGTTTTATCTGTCAAAAAACAAGTGAACCAATGAAATGCAGTTTTCATGTGGCATTTGCGGCTTCAAAATAGTGTGATCAACGCGAAAAGTGAAAACATTCCACAAAATAACTTCGGATCTCGTGTCTGTCTGTCTACTGTGCAAGTTCACGATAACAAAGTGTATTTTCATGTGTGGTGTATTATAAAATGACATGAATTATTGTGATTAGTGAGAATATTTGTGGTGCAAACGTAAACAACTTCAAGAAAACATCGTGGAAAGCGATATGATACTCTCCTTAGCAGTGTTCTAAGATTGTGGTCATATCGTCGAGTTTCATAATAGTGTCGTGTGATAAAAATTGTGATGGCTTCGAAACCAGCTAATCAAAAAAGGAGGTAAGTTCTTACAGTTTTGAAAATACTACTTTATGCTCATTTAAGTGTTTGAATTGTGTAAGAGTGCACGATAGTAAACGTGATCCAAATTTATCATTTTGTACATTGACTCTGGCATCTGGGTTCCGACTTTCTCTTTGAGGTAGGTATCCTTAAAATTACACGCTAATAAACAAACTTTTTCCATAAATTACGCACATTGATAACTATTTGTACCCTATACACTGTCAAATTACCTTAGCAACATATAAATTACCAGATATGTGATAAATTCACATAACTTTAAAGATAGTGCCTTAGCTTTTGGTGCCCCTAAAGCATAAGAAATCTTCTGTATTTATTCACTTCATCGAATTAAACATTATCACTATTAATAAAGTAGGCATTGATTCAAGCAATAATACCACAGGTAACTGAAAAGTATGAAGCTGCTATCTTACAATATGTGGAATTGGCTGTTCAAATTATGGTCAATTTCTAAGATAATACATTGATACAAAACCAAACAAATTTTAGTATTTAGTAAAAAAGTAGAGTCAAACAAATATCATGGAATTATCAGATGAAATTGTGATTTTATAGAAAATATATTGCCTATACCTAACTCTACAGTCCCCCGATAAATCGATAAATACCATACATGATGATCTATTTATTAGTTCATTGAACCCTATTTGAATCAATTTAAGGCTTCATCATCAAATATTTACTGTCATCACTACACTAAATCAGAGCTAGCGTCACAATTTAGTTATTGATGACCAGACGTCAGAATTAGGTAGATTTATTTTTGTAACTTGCGTCAAATGTTCACATTAGTATGGATCTTGCAGGCATTTGTAATGGACTCCCAATGATGATTAGTGATTCTGGCCGTACATAGTCATTGTCGAAAATTTTGACACTATCCCATTGAAACAATATTTTTATTTAATTGGTCACAATTTTTTTTAACAAATTTTAAAATCATTAATTTGAGGCATATCCAATTTATTCTTTAGAAATGTATGAAATCAGTGTAACTACTATTAAAATAACTCTACTTAATTTCTACCTCTGGTGAAGACTTAAAATGAAATAGACATAACCAGTAGTGTATCGTGACCTTTGTACTCTTGAATATTGTATTCGAGCAATTTTTTTTCCACTGTGACACCAACAGGGAGGTTCATCAACAAACTCAAGGACACTTGCAGGCAATGGACAGGGCCATTCCCATTATCTCCGTAAGGGATTGTATACATATATAGAGTGAGCATATGTTGATATCAAAGTACATAAGTCCATTGATATTAACCTGTTGATTCAGCACACAAACACATTCAGTGGGCTACATTCACCATAGATACGACAACCCATGGAGCGAGGGTTGCCAGATCAATTATTACACGGAGCTGGAGCAATTATTATTTTTTCGGGATTTTAGTACTTTTGTCAGGAATAAGATCTAGGAACCTTAGTCGTAGCAGACATGTCTCCTAAGGGCAGCAGTCTTAGGATGTTGATTGATTGAATCATTGATTTTTTTGTAAAAAGATAATTGAGTTTTATTTAACATGACATAATGAATGCGGGTTTTTGAATTTTTAATGTAAAATTTTTGTGGTGGTAATACATACTGAACTCTACAAAATCAAAACATTGGTTAGGTTAGGTTACAACAGTGGCCAGCGAAAAATCGTAAAATTCTAGAACGAGTTTTTTAGAGCAAGTTTCCCCCTAACCCCTGTACTTTATCACTCATGTATGCTTTATCTCTTTGTTTGATTGCCTCCTTTTCTAATTCCCACTTTTTAAGTCCCACTGGTTGGCTTCATATTCATTAAAGGGCTGATCCATGTATTTATAATGATAGAGAACACAGCTTGTAGATACCTGGCTTATTGGCCCATAGTTTACAATAATTTTTTAATCCAGATTTATTAGATTTTTTTTTGTTCATTTTAATCCACAATCAGTCTTTGAACTATGAAGGGATGCATTGATTGTGATAGATTTATTAGATAATAATATTTTTTAAGTTACTATCCCAAAGTTATTCATGTAATGTTATCACAGTTTGGTCATTGTAGATGTGCAGATCTTTTGCGACCTGGTCTATCCAGCGATACCTTGGCCTCCCACTGGATGCTTGTCAGTTGCAGTTCGCAGCTCCATCCTACTCCATTCTCACAACATGTCCAAGCCAGCGCAGTATATGTAGTGTAACTGACTTTTTTTCGGCCATTACATTTAGTTCGGTCACAAGCTCTTCTATTTCGGCGTTCTTTCGTAGCAAGGACGGGAAATGGGGATGTTACATTGATATTGCTTTTATGTTTACCAATTTTAAAGGGCTTTCTATTTTTTTATTTAGCTAGAGGTCAAATGATAAGGTAACTACTAGCAAGTCATGCTTCGCTTGTCATTCAGCAAGTTCTGTGAATAATATTTTCATCTTTATTCCCAATACTCAATGGATCAATTAGAAGGTACTTTTTTGTGGCTTGTAATACCACGACATAATGAAATCACTGCAATATAGTATATATAGTAAAGTGGCCTTATGTTTTTATAATAATATCAAGGTCTAGATCTATTGATTGATAACTATCTTGATTGATCTTGATCTAGATTGACGGTCCGACGGTTTTGCGCAGGAGTATAGGTCGGTTGAGGCGGAAGGGCCGGGTCTAATCCATCACCAACACAAATTTAATGTTTGTCGATGGAAAACGTATTTAGTTCAGGGGCCTTCTTCGTTACCGTCTCACACAATTGGGTAAAGTGAGCTGGTTATCAACTAGCCCAGTTTTTTTTTCTGACAGTTCAAAGGCATCATCATCATCATTGCAGCTAACAGACGGTCACAGCTGGACATAGGCCTACCCCAATGTTTTCCACACAGATCGGTCCTGTACCGCCCGAATCCTAGGCACTCCTGCGATCTTTACCAGATCGTCTACCTTGGGGTCCTGCCACGGCTGCAACTTCCTGTACGTAGCCACCACTCTAGGAACTTTCTGCCCCAACGGCCGTCTGTTCTACTAAAAATGTATCCAACCCATCGCCAGTTAAGGCATGCAATCCTTTGCGCTATGTAGTTCAAAGGGCATAGTCGGAATAATAAAAATAATACAAAATCATGCTGAAGCTGGCCTTAAGAATATTGCTGGCAGAGAAAAGATTTTTTTTTTACTTTATGGTAGACAAACGAGCAGCCGGCTCACCTGATGGCAAGTGATTAACGCCGCCCATTAGATGAAGAAAGCATAGGATATAAATCCGTGGTTGTAATGTTAGGGAGCCATCAGGCCGTTGATTGATTGAATGCTTGACAAATAGGAATTAATCAATGGGGATGTAACCTATTAAGTACATAGTACTTTAATCAAATATAAGTATTAATAATATTCAATCGAACTGCTTGTTGTATGCTGCATGTTATGGGCTTCAATTCTGCAACCACAAAACAATGGATAGATTTATGTAAAAGAGTCTTTTGATTAGACACTACGAGTTAGGTTGAAAAAAATAAATAAAAAGGTAAGTTTACATTGCGATTATTTGCATTGATACATACGCGATTTAGTTTCGATGCAGCATCCTTGCAATACATTACTTACTACTTGCTAAAATCAGCGACACATTTGCGATATCCAGACGTACGTTAGTCGAACGCTTGTTTGAAGTACCTAGCGCTGCAAAAAGTCTATGAAAAAAGAAACGTACGTACGTTCTTTTCAAATATGATTAAGTCGATTTTTCGATCGAAGTAAGATTACTTACGTCTATTTTACACTGGAGGTGCGATATTTACTTTAAAAGTACCTATATATATAAGTAATAAAATTTGTTCGCCGGAACCCTTCGTGCGCGACTCAGACTCGCACTTGCTAGGCCGATTTTTTTATTATAAATTTTAGCAGATTATTTGTAAAATTTTAAAACACATTTTTGTATAAAAATAATGTGGAAAATCATTTATTTTAGTGGTAATAAATACGTTTTAGACATTATACGAGCTCTTTTTATTGTTTTTTATTTTTTGATCGAGTAACGAAAATCCTATCATGTAGTAAGTAATAAGCGCATTTTCTAGATAATAATAGGTATCTCAAGTAAATTCGATATTTTCTAACCGTCATGCATGGCCTTAAACGCAAAAGTTTGTCGTCTGACTTGTTCCATGATTTATAACCCTAACTAGAATTGAAATTAAAATTATTCAAATTAACGGAGCTGGTTTTAATAAGACGTAGATTACCACTTTGATTATAATGAATCAAGCAGATTATATCGTTGAAATACCGATGAATCAGCATTGATGAACAGTTTTTAAATAGGTTCATTTGGCTATTTTTCTAATGGAGCCTGGAACACCTAATCATCTGCCATTATTTTTTCCTATAATCGCGGCCATGAATGATTCCTTAAAAATTCGATACATAAAAAAATTCTGCGAATAAAAACCGCTGTAAATATGGCAAGTCAAATATCAGCCTGCATATATATTGTCCCTATGTAAATATTTAATATTTAAAAAATATAATTTATTTTCACCCTCATTAACTAATTGCTCAAAAACCTGACGCTTTAGGTAATGGTTTTACCTAAGAACGTTTGATGTGATCTATCGATTTTTCAATGTATAATCATTGGCAGCTCTTTTGAGAAAAAATCTAAATAGCGGACACATGTATTGGGCCAAAAGCCCTTTTTATTGTTCTTCTTGAGTAATGGAAATTATTTATCAAAGGTTATTTAGTGTGCTTGTGCCTTGTGCGAATGAGCGAATGAATAGTGAATACACAGAGTTCAATATCGATCAAGTAGCTTATCCAACGTGTGCGTGCGTGCATAATGGTTATCTTCGTGTGGAGTCACTCTATCCGGAACTGTTGGACGCTGGAAAGATTCGTGGCAAGTCGATGTCTTTCATTAATTAATAATGACAATAATTTTTATCAAGCTTCTTAATAGTAGAAAGAGTCCTTAAAAGGAAGGGTATATTTTTCCAAGTGGGTTTTCTTGTAGTACCAACCTACAGGTCCATTTATGATTCAATGGCCGTGACCTAAAGAGAGAAAGAAGCTCGAGCGAGACGCACGTCCTCGAACTAGTTTAGAAAATAGATAGCTAGGTCACGGACCTAAAGCTTAAATAAAAATATTTGTGACAGCTAGATTTTTTTGTACGTAGCACATAGCTGACTTCATTTAAGGTGACGGGTAGGGCACACTAGCGACGCCAATCTATTTTAATTTTTAAATATGGAGCCGAGAGGTTGTAACCCCGAAATTGTTTAATATAGATTACGGTTTAGTAGCTAAACATTCATATCGATTGGCGTCGCTAGTGTGCCCTACCCGTCACCTTAATCAAATGTTCATTAGGATGTATCCTGCCACTGCTGAACGTAGGCATTCTTCATGCTTTCCATCCTAGGCGTTCCTCTTTTAGAAACCTTCACCTCAGACAATTATGTTTAGAGCAGTCCTTGGGCCTGCAGTCCAACGAGCGACGAGTGGGAATACATATAAATTAAGTTCTTGTATTTCAATATCGAGTAATTTATTATGTGTTGATTATATGTAATGTGTTATATGTACTTAATTTTAACTTCAAATTTCTTGCTATCGTCAATATTATAATTTTGTTATTGACGAACCCGAATAAGGAAAATAAATAACATCGCCCTTAATATTTCGCAACTGGGAATTTGAGATTTACCTATATTTATTACGGTTGGACCTTTGATTCGGCTTAAGACTGACGTTTTTGTGACGCTTTAAGTTTCTTAGAAGCTATCAAAATTATTTGCACATTACGAGGATACGGTGTAATTTTTAAACATCACTACTAGTTTTAGCCACTGGTTAAGGTGAACGGGTAGGACACACTAGCGACGCCAATTGCTTTTCGAAGCTGCAGCCTCTCGGGAAAACTCTTATACCATTTATTTAATACTTACCTACTTAACTTTTGGGTTTGCTTTTGTACTCGAAATTTAAATTAGCGCCAAAAACGGCCACTTATGGCGTTAATCCAAATTTCGAGTGCAAAAACAGATCAAAAAGTAGTGCATAATTATAAATAAATAAATATAATAATAGAATTTATGTTTGCTTAGAGACTCCCGCTCCGAAATTGGCAAAATTTTAATCGATTGGTGTCGCTAGTTAGCCTACCCGTCGCCTTAAGCCTACTTTTAGCCGGTGTGATATCTGCTATATATAATAGTATCAGCCAATAGGATTTTGTTAAACCTAATTTTAGGCCGATAAATACCGGCCAATCTTAGTTTTACCTGAAAGCAATCGGTTAATATGTAATACTAGTGGCCCGCCCTCACTTCGTTTTGGAAGTTCCAATCTCTACCAAAAGATGGCGCTGGATGTAGTTTACATCGCTCAAGTATTTCGCCGTTTCGGTTTGACTTGTCTCTAGAATTTATCTCTTTATAAAAAGTATCTAATAGATGAACCTGTACTGCGGGTTCGAGCCGTACCATACGATGGTATAGTAGTTAGGTATACTTGGAAACAAACTTGCTTTTAAACAATGGCAACAATTTAAGTCAATGTCAAGAAAATTTATTGTTTGACTTTTGAACTTTAGCTTATGAAGTGATTTGCAATGTTAACTTTTATCTTTGTATTTTTTTAGAAACAGTACCCTATTTGCCTATTCTCAAGTGATTTTCAAAATACATGTAACAGGTTATCGGAAAGCAGACAACTTTTTCCTTAAAGTAAAAAAATCCAGTTTTATCTATAGATAACAAGCATTCCGAACTTTGTTGTGCAGTTTGATGTGTATAAATAGGTAGTATAATTTTGACGTCATCATTTCACACTCACTGCACACTGTGAGGGAACCTGAAATGTAAACAAAGATGAATTATATTATATCTAATATATTAGCTTATCGATGTGTTTTAGAAACCCCAACCATGTAAGTGTTATTTTGCGGATTTTTTTTAAATTTATAATTTTGTATTGTAATATCTGGCTATCATTAATCTAATAAGGTACTGTTACACATGCTTATAACATGCTACTTTTGAGCAAATGCTACTTAGTAGCATGTGTCGATGGACGTGCTAATAATAAGCATGCTAATTTTGAGCATACTCAAAAATCGCACGCCGGTCGATTTTTCAGCATGCTACCTGTAGTGCGGGTGGAAGGGGGAGTGTGGTGAAGTGCTTTAGCACGTCTAAACAGTTTTGCTAATTTTTAAGCATGCTAATATATGACTAATAGCATGCTTATTAATGGCAACTGTGGACAGGTCATTAAGCATGCACATGTTTGGCATACTTTTTAAGCATGCTCAAAATGAGCATGTGGAACAGTAGCTATACTCTCACATCGAATGCAATGTTCCCAGATTTCCAGATAAATGAATACTCTTTTTCTATTCGATTTTATCACAGACGAATTAGTAAAGATCATGTAGCTCAGACTGTCTGGACAAAATCTTCTTTATGTGACAGCTAAACACCCTTATTTCAATTAAGGTGACGCTACAGAATCTTAGATAATTAATCGAAACCGTTTTATTTAACCGTTGCTAGCCAACTTTTTCAAGCTGATAATAAAAGCTAGCAAGTAATAAAATCTACCAAGCCAGGGATTGGTTGTCAATATTTTTATTCAAGAACAAATAACTAAGGAGCCGATTCTACCAATCTTAATCCGATACCTATGGTATAGCGCTATTTTTCAATACAAATCTGACGTTTATACCATAGATCTATCCACTGATAATTGATTGGCTGAATAGGGCCTAAAGCATTTTTTAAATACTATCAATTTCCGATGTCCTCTATTAATTTGGCTTTTCAATATCAATTGAGGTTGTATACGTGTAGACGTGTAGGTATTTGGTGCGTTTATATCCTTAACATGAACAAGATCGACTAGACAACACAATCATGACTGTTCATGATTGTGTTGTCTAGTCGATCTTGTTCATTTGAAACAAAATGAATATTGTTACTTATTTTCTCTTGCAAAGTTACTCTTATTCCATGAAATTTACGCTTGCATGCGATATCGATTGTGTATGAATTAAATTTTACGCTCTTTACCTACATTCATGCTGGCTTTTTTCCCATTGAGTAGTTTTTCCTCTGAATTTAATGTGTTATCACTTCTTTGGTGCTTATAGTACATTAATTCTTAGTGATGTACTCGTAAATAAACTCTTGTTATTGTTTGTTTTATTTAAGAATAAAACAAAAATAAATAAATACAAAAAAGTAGAGATCTTCTGAATAGAAGAAACCTACTTACCTACTTTTACTTTTTGACTGACTTTTAATGGTGGAGGAAGATAGAAATATTACATACTTGACTTTAAGAATAATCTTATGCAAATAACCAAAAAATACAATGACAAAATGAAATACCCGAAATTAAGTATGACGTAACTGTTTATTTTTTTGACGTAAAAGATAAAGGGAAAGGTTTGATTGGTGGATATCGAATTATTATGATCTGATATGTACTTACTCTGATAAAGGCGTGACCGATTGCCGATTTAGAGAAAATATATTACTTACAGTGAATGTATTTTAAAATTGATAACTTATCTTCGAATGCTGAATCCTTACCTTTTTGTTAGTTCTGTGGGTAGTTTAAGTATTACAGAAATGATTCTTTTGCAATAATGTAGCTCAGTGGTTCAGAACGGTCTTCCATACGATCTTCCATCTTCCATACCTACGGGGGGACGTGGTCCGGAACCGAACATGCACCTCTGGATTTTTCAAATCTATGTATAAGCGTATTTCTACTATTAGCTACTTCTAGATTTTTTAAATCTATATGCGTATTTCTACTATTAGCTCAGCGGTGAGGGAAAACATCGTCAGTACAAGCTGCATGTTTCGGATAGTTTCTGAAACGTGAAACCATGATTCAATTGGTCTGGTTCCCCTGTAAAGGTTTGTGAAGGTCAGACGGCAGTGGTGAGACGGAAGGTTTTTATTGTATTTTTTTTTATATGAGAGGTGGCAGACGAGCGACGGATCACCTGATGGTAAGCAATTCCGCCGCCCATGGACACCCGCAACACCAGTGGAGTCACAAGTGCGCTGCCAACCTGGGGGGAAGGGGAAACCCTTCCCCCCATTGGGCCTCCGGTAACCTCACTCACACGGCGAAACACAGCGCAGGCGCTGCATCACGCCGGTCTTCTGTGAGGCAGTGGTATCACTCCGGTCGAGCTGGCCCATTCATGCCAAAGCGTGGCTCTCCCACATTTTAAATTACTAGACTCCCCAAATCCTGAATCATGGTCGTACCCCGGGCTCCAAAGCGACAGCTTAGGACAGCAACTGAGAACTGCACGCTAAGATAAGGTAAGGTAAGGTAGACTTAAAAACTAAGTACGTACGACACAGCTTTTTTTATGTGATAGGTGTAGCAGACTTTCAAGACGGATCATCTGATGGTGGTAAGCCATTGCCGCCGCTCATGGACCCCAACATTTTGACGACCCTTTTGGATCAGTCAAATTAAAATCAAATATTTTACTTTACTACGTCAGTGGAAAACAAGCATGCGCCTCGCCTGGTGGTAAGCTTCTGCAACTCCAGAAGAATTGCCTACGTGTTGCGGACCCCTTTTTCAAGATCTCTCGTTATCTTTACACTCGCTTCTCTTTCCCCCTCCAGATTGAGTCTCCGGTTTCCGTCACTCACTTGGCTTTTCTGTGAACCCGTGGTTTCACTCCTAGTCGAGCCGGCCGCGGCCCATTCATTCCCAGTAACGAATCTTAAACATTTTTTGCGGACAATCAAACCGCCTAAAGTTTCAGAGTACGCGCCACCAAAGAAGTCCCTTGAAAAGCGTGCTTCAAACTTTATGTCCTTTAACACAAGGAATCTTTATTTTTTTAATGTGATTGGTAGGCAGACGAGTAGACGGATCACCTGATGGAAAGCGATTGCCGCCGCCCATGGACTCCCTCGACACCAGTTGAGTCAGAAACTCGCTGCCAACCTTTAAACCCCTCTCCCACGGGTTTGGCGTCCGGTACCCTGACTTACGCAGCGAAACACAGCACAGTGCTGCTTCACACCGGTTTTTTGTGAGGCCGTGGTATCACTCCGGTCGAGTCAGCCCATTCGTGCCGAAGCGTCGCTCTCCCACAGAGAACGTGGCTCTCTCAGATCTAAAATTTTAGTTCCGTGTTTAGACGGAACATGCCTAAGCACTTTGTTCGTAAATCTCTATAGTTGAGCTGAGTAAATGGCTGTCTCGACAGTGCTCGCCTATCAGAAATTGATGATGATGGTTTGTAATAGGAGTAATTATTAATTAAGTATTACTTGAAATACATAACTTAAAAAAGTGGTATTCTTGTCATTGACGATTATTCACGTTATCATTTTTTTTTACTATCAATAACGATTTATTTAGATTTCCTCGATATCTTATTAAGGTAACGGGTAGCGCACACTAGCGACACCGATTGATTTAAATTATGCCGGATCTCTTGTTAAAAATATGGAACCTCGAGCTTCTCGGAAAGCACTTAGACTATTTATTTTTAATACATATATTCATACTTAACTTTTTGATTGCTACAGATTTTTGCACTCGAAAAATAGTTTCACGCCAAAGTGACCGCTTTTGTCGTTAATCCATTTTTCGAGTGCGAAACCAGAGCAATAAGTATTGCACAATCGTAAAATAATAGCTTATGTGTTAGCCGAGCGGCCTGGAGCCCCGGTTTTATTAAAAATAGATCCGACTTAGTAACTGATAATTTAACTCTATTGACAACATTTCAAAATTCAAACGTGCCTATATTTTTTTTATATGAAAGTAAAATAAGGGGACCCGTATTTTTGTTTTCTCAAAGTTATGTTTTTATGATACCTAAAAAAGTATTCTAATCGACGTACATACTTGCGTACTTACGCCGGAACACATAATTCCTTTACGTCAAAAAAAAAACTATTAATGTTAAGTTTGTTGCTGGTCTGTCATTGTTAATGTTATATAAATAAATGTCATTGATGACAGTGACTGATGCTTCAAGATGGCCACAGATTATTAATTGATTATGGCGTATGTGATTTTAAAACTAATTTACATTAGTGACGTCATCATGTAGTTTTTAGTTTTAATTTTTTTTTCTAAGTATAGAATACATATAAAATATTTTAATTTTTCGATATCATAAAAAGAAAGCAAGGAAACGGTATTTTTTATTTTAGGGCTTGAGTCATTTTGAATTGTTGTCAATCGGCTTCGCTAGTGTGCCCTACCTACCCGTCCGTCGCCTTAAGATAGTAAAATTATAGTGAACAAACTTTTCTGTGATGAACAAGTAGTAGTAGTAGTAGGTGATTGTATTTGGTTATGATGGTATATTATCGATAGCATTATTTATGGTATATATTTGTGGTACCTACCTTCTTCGATTCTGACAACCCTAATGCAGTACATATGTGTATGTACAGATCATAGACATGCACCCTAAACAGACTGTGATCTTTCAAAGAAAGCCATCTGCGCGAACCCGTTAGTACTGGGGTGACGTGCTGGGCGACGTTCTTTCTCTACCGCACCCGTATAGAATCTGCGACAGGGCCGATTGGATCTCTTTCAAACTCTCTTTCCGAAAATGGCTCTTTCCGCTGACTTCTAGTTCTATGGTACAGACAGCCAAACATCAATTGATAAAGAACAGAACGTGTTTGACATTAAGATGAGAATCGAATAGAGAAATTTGACAGTTTTGTATACTTTGATGTCAATGTGAAATAAAATAGTGATATAAATGTCGGTCTGAGATTAGATTAGTTAGGTGCGCGTAGTAAAAGACTGCGAAGGAGGTAGACTGATGTGTCTGCCAGTAAGAACTTACCCGCAAAAACTTCAGTCACTTCCGTAACCATGGCGCTTGCAACAGTGCCGAAATATCTCAAACTCAAAAATAAGGTACATGGTAAAAATCCCGTAAATAACTATTCTAATGTTAGTGACCACGAAATTTTTTTGAGACCATAAGATTAATTTCGATCGCACGAGAATTAGCGTCCTATGAGCGATTGTAGCTCAGTGCGTAGCTTCGGAACGCGCCTTCCATACGGGGGATCGGGTTTGTATCCGAGCATATGCACCTGTAGATTTTTCAAATCTATGTGCGTATTTCTACCATTAGCTCGGCGGTGAGGAAAACATCGTGAGAAACCTGTACGTTTCCGATAGTTTCTGGAAACGTGTAACCATGATTAAATTGTTTCCCTGATAAAGGGTTGCAAAGGTCAGACGGCAGTCGCTTCATTGTAATTACTCTCAGACTCTCCAAATCAAGAATCATGGTCCTATCGTACTCCGGGCTCCAGAGCGACAGCTTTGGACGCAACTTGGAATTACACGCTAAGATGAGGGCATTCGCGTGATCTCGACATAGAACTCGAATTTACGAATAGATTTCATACAGTCGTCAATACAAATCTTTAATTCGATTTCAATGTTGAGTGCTCGAGAATAGGTCCTCTGGTCGATATTATTAGGTAAAATATCTTCTGTGATATTTATTTATTTTGTTTTAATTTTTAATGGACAAGTACTTAATATCGATCTTTGCACCTATTTAGTAGTATTTATTCTTGATTTATTACAAAGTCAGGTAGGTACTTGAAACACAAAAAGTGTCCCAGAGCCTAGCCGTGGCGCTTGTGTGAGTAGTTTTTTGTTATCAGCGTAATAATTCGTTGTCATATTATCCGCTTTTTGCTACTACGAAGCCTGTAATACCGTTTGAGATAAGAGCATCTGGCGACTATCAGTCGCACGTCGATTACGCGCCCTGATGGACTGTTTCGCAGTTCCTCCTTCGTCTGCGAAACTCCAGTTTCCAAGATGTACGTAAGAGGCGAGCCCGGTACCGGGCGATGTCTCCTTGCGAACCAGGCCGCAGGCTGGGCGGTACAGAGCCCAGACATCGGTCACGGACAGTGGACCGCTCAGCCCCCAGATGTGACCTACGGTGTTTATAAACAAAGTTATTGTGAACCATCTGTGCAGTGCGAAACGTATTATAATGCGCCATGTGGTTACTATCCTCCACAACCCCAGTACTATCGACCAGTGCAGATGGGACCCAGTCGACCGCCAATGATTCCAGATCTCCCCTGCCATCAGAATCAGCAGTGGGATTACGGCTCCATGTGCTACAATGTCGACGGTCAGCCTTGTCAATACACAAATGTTGTAGATTTGGAAGATTTTATGTAAGTGTCTTGTTGTCTGTCTATTATGTACCTATATAGTTACTTAATAAAACCTAGCTGATTCGTTTCGTTTACTCAATCTCTTATTAATAAAATAGCAGATAGAAGGTAAATGGATCATGTTGAAAATCTATTATATCCTTTCTACCACCGGACATTGCGGAAGACGACAGAAATCCATCCTTACACTGTGGAAGTTCCACCAACTCCTACTAAGCGGTTCGCTTCTTCTTTCTTGGTACGAACTGCTAAGGAATGGAACAACTTACCGGCTTCTGTATTCCCAGAGAGCTACAATTTGGGGGTCTTTAAGTCGAGAGTGAATAATAGGCTTCTTCTGGGGAAGCACGCTACATTTTAGACCTTATTTTCACTTTCCATCAGGTGAGATGAGGTCAAGTGCAAACCCATTTAATATAAAAAAAATAACCATCACGTATTTATAATGTCATCAAAATCATAATTTTAGGTTTATATTCGGTATCATTGCCTTTCAATGCTAACAGTGTTAGAGCAATAGACAATGTGGGCTGATTTTGATAACATTTAGTTATATTAAGGTGTCGTTCATTGTCCTTGAAAAACCTGGCTAAGTACTTGTTGACTTTGTTAAACACGTGTTGACTCAAATGTGTTGTCTTCTGTCTTGTGCTCTAAGGGATAAGTTGCCGTAGGAAAGTTTTTTATTGCGAAATATAGGCAGACGAGCATGCGGCCCATCTGATGGTAAATGACCGCCGCTCAAGATATCAACAATGTCGGCGTCGGAGCACAGTCATGCCGCTGCCTACCGTGAAAGAAGAACTAATTTTCGTTTAAAACAGGACAGGACTATATATGCAGTAGGTATAAGAGTACTCATAGGCATGTGACTCTTCTGCTATATAACTGGTGATTCTTGTGGAAGGATGCCAAGCTGTCTCGAGGTTTATCACCTGATTAAACACGCGGTTTTCGATTGTTTTCCAGCGCGAATGTTTTCTAATTGGTGAAAATTTAGCTTTTTGATAAAAATCTGGACATAAAAACTTTGTTATTTTTAACTGATTAAAGACTTTCATTCCATGAATTGTCTACTTTCTCTTTGATGCAAAACATTACATCATTCACCTATGTACAGTGCAACTAACTCGCAAAATCTCTCAATTGATATTGAACTATAAGTGAATAACATTAAGGTGACAATCGGTTGAAATTTGATGTCTATCTCAGCGTTCTGTGGTTTGTACTACCATCCGTGCCACCGTGTTTTGAAAATTAGTTACACAGTATAAATAAGTTTTAATGCTTGTGTCCGTTATATGGTTAAGATACCCACTAAACTCGCAGGGGCGTCTCCAACCTCGCTCAGGAAATCCAGGAGGGGTACGGGCTCGTGGTACGAAACCTGAGGGCCTAATTTAAAGCAGACGTTACGACAAAATCGGAGTTTCCCTCTCTTTCACACGCGCTATGTGTCTCCTTTGTTTGGATGCGACAGGTATATTCTCGTTCGTTACGGGACGGCCTTTAATTAAGCCACCTGGCACCACGTCCCCCCAACGAGCAGGAGGCGCGCCAGAGCGGCCTCTCCCCGACGCATCGAAGCTTAAGATAACCTTAACATATTTGACCCATACGATTGAGGTACAGTACGTGCGTAGACCTGATAAGCTATAGAAGATCGTGATTAATAGATATTGCAATTTGCAAGTTATGAAGCAGTGTAGTTTGTTACTCCTTTATTTGTATAATAATGTATTAATGAAACAACATTGTATAAAAGAGAATGCAGGGTTAAGATTAAGAGACAAACATTCACAAATGGGCCTCTAAAGACGAAAGTAGGTAACATTAGAGATACGAATTTGGTTCCGCAGCCTAATTTAACTTCAGTCTACAACTCTGTCAAACCTAGAAAACAAATAGACAAAAGGAGATCCTCAGACTTTCATACATGTTTGGTCCAAATAGGTATGAAAGTGCCGGCCAAAAATATTTTTTGCCATATTATGTTAGGACGTGTCCTCCTAATGTTCAAATGCTAAGATTTGGCATAGCAAAAAATATATATTATGTTAGTTAAATTCCCAAAATATTTATAAATTTTATGCTAGAGCTGATGGAAAGTAATCATCGCCGCCCATGAACAACCGCGAAATCTTAGAGATCGCCAATGTGTTGCTGCCTTTTTAAAAATGAGTACGCTCTTCTCTTGAAGGTGCCTAAGTCGTAGCCGTAGGGAAATACTCCCGCAGGCAAACCGTTCCACAGAACTGAGGTACATGGTAGAAAGTTCCGCGAAAAACGCACAGTATTAGACCGCCATCAATCGAGATTATGGGGATGAAATGACAATCGCTCGCGTGTAGTTCGATGTGAATGTGGAATTTTGATTAAGAACTGCAATAAAACGAAGGATATTGACCCAGTTTTGGTGCCCTAGTAACAAATACTGGGGGGGGGATAAATTCTACAGATAGCAGAAAAAACTATTTTGTCACTTGGTGGACCAAAGTAGATGTTATTTAAAAACTATGAAAAAAAATAATTACCTAACTATGAACATTCTATGCTTCAGATCTACTAACCTAATCGAGTATACATTTAATCAATTTACACTGGACTATGTATATTGTTAGCATAAATTGTTTTCAGAACATTACTATAACTAAACGATGAAAACTTTGAATTCCAGTTTATTTTCTGCGCGGTTGTATTAAAATGAACTCACGGTGAGAATAAAAATAAACTTATCATGTCCGTCGATGGATTCTCTGAATACTATGTATTGGGTGTTTTCTATGTATTATAAGTATGTATTTACAAAAGAAAAGTATTATATGTATATATTTGTAATCCCACTGTTGATTCTGATATCCGTAACCTTAGACAATTTAACACGGGACGTGGTAAAGGCGCAGATTTAGTTTTGAAAAATTCTGCCTAAATCCGCGGAGGGAAGGGAAGTTTAGTGATGGTCTAGATATGAATAAGTAATGAATTGAAATGATTATGTTTGTTTACGAACATTGATGAATCACTTGCTCACAGCAGCGAAAATGCAGATAAGTACTAGAAAAGTTATAATTTAATACCGCGGTAGCCTAGGGGTCTAGGCGGTCACCAAGATGGTGAAAGGGTTGGATTGTTGAAACAGTCATACAGCCATTTGGATTGGATTGGACGACCCGTTTGGAACAGTGGTAGTGAACGCTGCCTCTGGAGCAAGGGTTGCGGGTTCGATCCCCGCACAGTGCAAACATTTGTGTGCATGAAAAGAAAAGTATTATATGTATACATTTGTAATTCCACTGTTGATTCTGATATCCGTAACACAGGTGCTTGAGCTACCTATCTCGGAGTCAGATCAATGTATGTGATGTTGTGAAATATTTATTATTTATTATTTATATGAACATATCTGTTTGTATTGGTCTGGGTGTTATCTATGTATTATAAGTTTGTATTTACAAAAGAAAAGTATTATATGTATATATTTGTAATCCCACTGTTGATTCTGGTATCCGTAACACAGGTGCTTGAGCTACCTATCTCGGAGTCAGATCAATGTATGTGATGTTGTGAAATATTTATTATTATTTATTTATGTTTAAGTTGTCTATTTTGTGCAATTAAGTAAGTATATATATACAGTGTTAGCTGTTTATTCTAGTAAAAATGTAATATGCATCTAAAGCTGTGCTTAGAAAATTTGCTTAGTATTTGTTTCGTTTGAAAGAATGTACTCCTGCCTGTCACCGTGTCAGGATTTGATGATAAAATCTTACGGAAACCGAAGTGACTCTTCAATAAGCAAATGAGCCGGGATAACTTTTATTGTTGTTTCTTGTATTTATTCTTCAATACTTCTCACAACGACCAGTATCTTTTCAATGCAATGGTCATTCTGTCTCTTTCCTTTCAATTTCTATTTTACCTCCTTGTAATACAGTTGAGTAAATAGAAAAGCCCATCTGATCTAGTAGTAACATAAAAACAGTCAAATAGTGAGACATTAATTATTCATTCTTTCTATCATTGTCACAACACTAATCAAGATCGTGAAAGATCGTGTCAACGTACCACGATATCGCCTATTGTCTTTTGGGGTTATTTCTGTCGCAAAATATGTAGATGAAAAATGTTATTATACTGTGAAATAACGTTTATTTTATTTAAAAAAATCGTATGCGTGATAAGAAAGATAAACTAGATTTTTCTGATCGTCGGTCGCAAGTAAAAACTGCACAACAACCATTTTAACGAGTTCCGCTCAGCGACAGATACGAATTCGAAATGGCGTACACGACCAACGTGGAATCACGTTGGTCGTGTTCATGTCGTGTGAAATCATCCACATGCCACGTCCCTTGTTAAATTGTCTAAGTCCGTAACACAGGTGCTTGAGCTACCTATCTCGGAGTCAGATCAATGTATGTGACGTTGTGAAATATTTATTTATTTACTATCAGGCTATTTGCGCCACGCTTCTGCATGAATGGGCCTGCTCGACCGGAGTGATATCACGGCCTCACAGAAAACCGGCATTAAGCAGCACTGTGCTGTGTTTCGCTGAGTGAGTGAGGGTACCGGAAGCCCAATCCGGAGGAAAGGAGGGTTTAAAGGTTAGCAGCGCACTTGTGACCACTGATGTCGCGGGTGTCTATCATCTACCATCAAACTATCCGTCTGCTCGTCTGCCAAATTTACATAAAAATAGGCCAGATGACTTGAAGAAAACACCTTTTATTGGTGTACTAACGCTTGACAACAATTTAATTTCATGGAGAGTGACTATGAGGTCTAGGATGATACGCGTTTGCTTAGAAGAGTTTAATTTCAAAAATAAATAATTTTCCAATTAAATAATTCTATAATTTTGCCTTCATAGATAACATAGGGTGCATTCAAATCTTACGAACACGTGAATGCGCGAGCTCTTAAAAATACAACGCAAACCACTCGCGTGCGCGCATTTCGCCAACGGTTGCTGCATCTGCACTGTCGTCAAAATTGCACTGACCCTTAAATTTTAAGAAACATGTCCAGTTTTTGCCAAGCAAAAGCTAATTTTACTCTGCAACAAGAAATAAAGCTTACCCTGGTGTCATTTCGCCAATTGCATCTCTCTCTCTCAATTACAATTTACCGAATATCCCAAAATACTTACTACTAAAGTAAATTGTCACTTCTGACAGTATTCACAAGGTTCAAATAACAATGTCCTTTTACACTCACTGCAGAAATTGGCTGTGATTGCAGAAATAATCGCGGCCCCGTCGACCAATTGAGTCGAGCAGACGTTCAGTTAGGTATTATAGAAATTTGTATGTTCCGTCCTTTGATAATGATCTGTCCCCACGCTGGTTTATGCTCTGTCAGTTACAATTTGCAATAGAAACAAGTTTCCACGACATGGGTATTGACGTAGGTATCAATTGAGATGGGCGGTCTCTAATGACGAGACATTTCTGAAGCAGCCTCGGTTCTTTGATTAAATATAACTCATGTCGTGCCACATAGGCTTATCCACGGTGGGAGTAAGGCGCGTATCCCAATCTTTAAGCTACTATGTTACTTCTGGTCATTTGTAGCATGCATAAAAAGCATGCCAAATATGACCATGTTTAATAAACTGTCCACATTTGCTATTAATAAGCATGCTATTAGCCATCTATTAGCATGCTTAAAAATAAACATACCACCTCGGCTCGACCGGAGTGATACCACGGCCTCACAGAAAACCGGCGTGAAGCAGCACTGTGCTGTGTTTCGCTGCGTGAGTGAGGGTACCGGAGGCCCAATCCGGGAGAAAGGGGGGTTTAGAGGTTGGCAGCGCAACTTGTGACTCCACTGGTGTCTCGAGTGTCCATGGGCGGCGGCAATCGCTTACCATTAGGTGATCCGTTTGCTCGTCTGCCATCTATCACATAAAAAAAAAAAACTTGTCTACACGTGCTAACGCACACCGCCACATTCTATCTTCCACCCACACTGCAGGAAGCATGCTCAAAATTAGCATGCTTATTAGTAGGACGTCCGTTTTTTAAAGTAAAGTTGTTTTTTGTTTTTTTTTTAAACAAACAATAACCGGAGTACCCGACAGATGTTTGTTTTTTTTTTCACAATTTATATTATCTTTCCAGTTATGCGGTTTTATATATTTAGCTTACTCTCCACGCCCTTATGTATGATTGTTCCATCCATGTTTTGCCGTATCCCATCTTACGTTTTCATTGTTTTAACAGTTGACGTGCATTTCGTGTTGCTGCCGGCTTTACGTTTTCCTAATGTCAGACAGAGGCTGTGATGCTAGTATGCTAAATGGGTTTTTCATGGTTTTATTGTTTTCTTCTAGTACAAAAATTAAAAAGAGTTATCTATCACTAGCCGTGTGGTCCCCGGCAGAGTAGAATAGGCCACCCTGACTCTTACCGAGGTGTCGTAAAAGGCGACTAAGGTAAAGCTGCTGGCATGATCATCAGCACCCAGAGAAGGAAAACTCTGCATTTATATCAAAACCCTCGCCAACCCGTCTGCCAAGCGTGGTGAGTATGGCAATTACCCCTCATGTGATTAAGGGAGGGCCGTGCCCCAGCAGTGGCGACTTAAATGGGCTGATGATGATGATGATGATCTATCACTATCATTGTTTACAGAGTATTTATAAGAGAATATTGTTTCAGATTTAATAGACAAATGTTTCGGTACTCTCATTCTTTATCTCCCTGTAAAGCGATATGGTACCTCAGTGGATAAGGATATTCGCCTTCTTAACCGGTGGTCGTTGTTTCAAATCCGAGCGATGCATCTCTGAATTTTTCAAATCCATGTGCAGATTTCTAGATGAAACCTGCATGTTTCGGAAATTATTCTGAACGTGTAACTATGACCCAGGGTATAAACAGTTGCGAAGTTCAGGCGGCAGTCCCTTTATTGTAAATACCGATGAGGAGAGCCAATATATGTCATAATAAAAAAAAAAACTACAAATCCTGGATCATGGTCCAAGAGTACTCCGGACTTCGAAGCGACAGCTTTGGTCGCAACTGGGATAGCCATCTTACTCACCTGTCCATAAGGCTGGTTCCGACCAATCTTTATCCGTGGATAAATCTATGGTATAACGTCAGATTTGTATAGAATGACAGCTATACCGCCGTGTGGTCCCCGGCAGAGTAGAATAGGCCACCCTCACTCTTACCGAGGTGACGTAAAAGGCGACTAAGGTAAAGCTGCTGGCATGATCATCAGCACCCAGAGAAGGAAAACTCTGCATTTATATCAAAACCCTCGCCAACCCGTCTGCCAAGCGTAGTGAGTATGGCAATTACCCCTCATGTGATTGAGGGAGGCCCGTGCCTCAGCAGTGGGGACTTAAATGGGCTGACGATGACAGCTATACCATAGATTTATTATCGGCATAAGGTTGGTCGAATGGGCCCTAAGTAAACTAACAAAATGATTCCATACCTTATACAAGTTGAATTTCCTCTGTCTGTTAGTTTCTTGATATTACAAACTTTCTGCTGGCAATGTGGCGATGCTATAACCGTTCATTCATTCGACATTGGCCTAAAAATGTGTCGGGAAGACGCCGTGTTTTTAAGCTGTTTGTTTTTAAACACCGCTAATATAATTGACGTATGTTGAAGATATGAAAGAGACAAAATAATTTTCTCATATTAACGAGCTTAGCTTAACCTTATAAAATACCATCAAAGTGGTTATTTAAGTTGTCTACAATTTTATTTCTGACGCAATTTATACCGTATTATGTATATATGAATAATGTATGTATGCTGACAGTTGAGTATTAAAATTTGGATGCACTGACTCTTCGTCCATGATTTTGTTAGATTATAATGTTTTTATCATTTATTTATTTCGGCATGAGGAGATGTCCGTTTCATTAAAAGCATATTAATAATAATAAATTCATATAACATCTCATACATTGACCTAATTCCGTGCTAAGTAGCTTAAGCACTTGTGTTATGAATATCAGACATAAATCATTTTTTTGAGATAGGGGTAAGACATAATTAAATAACATTTATATACGGGATAGGAGACATTAAAAAACTACGAATAGCACTTTTTACGCTTGATACAGAGGAAGAACAGAGGAATTACAAATATGTCCTTAAAAAGTTGATATGGTTTATGGCAACCTTTGCAATAACACCCTTAAAAAAATCATCTTTTGTTCAGGCGGGCGGGACTCGAACCCACATTTTCTACCATCTGGGTGGCTGTTCTACCAATTAGACCACTGAACGCGTTACTAAGAATTGTGGAAGATTTTAAATTGAAAAAAAAAACCCAGATACTAAGCAAACACGAGTGTTCATTGCACGAATGTTTGTTCAGGGTGGGAATTGAACAACCAAATGCACATCCACTATTAGCACAGTAGATAAATACGCGAATATCTACTGTAATATTAGGGTCCAGTCGACTGAATGTGTAGGTAGGTATGTGACCGAACGTGTATTGACCATACACTCATTATCGTACAATAAAATTATGTTAATAAGATAAGAATGATTTTCGCATTTATGTTAGGTACACACTTGTTACTTGGCAGTTTTAAGTCAGCCAGCCCGAAGTCTTGAAAATGGTGGTCTTGTACCCTCGTGTCTCGGAAAGCACAAAGCCGTTGGTCCTGCGCCCGATCCCTCTGCGGTCGTGTCACACTGGTGTCCCATCGGGATATGAGGGTAAGGGAATAGAGTGCACTTGTGTTTGCGCACACAATTGAGCACTATAATATATCCTGTTTGGCTGATCGGTTGGAGGATATTATTATTGCTATGACAATGCCATATTTCAACATACACTGCAATAAAACAATTTGTCACCATTAGTTGAGCCTAATTTCCTAATGAACTCTAGTTTAAAAAGTGACTTTCCGTCTCTAGTTTCTATTTTTACCCTGCTCTCGGAGAATGCAGGGTAAACGTGTTTATAGCTCTGTTTACACGGCGCTTCGTCTAATAACAGAGGCGACCTTTTAAAATACCGGTATAAAAAGTACCTACAGAATGGACAGAAGTTGAAGTGTCATTATAATCTTAAGTACATATCCCACAATCAGCTCGTGGTCCTTCCTACTATCTTGGCATACGGATGTTATAGGCAATGTGTATAATACAGGCATTCTATACAATACCAAGGAAATGTATGGAATACCTAGGCATTGTAAAGAATGCCGGTTGACGCATAGGTTATGTATGTAATCGACTTTTCTTCTCTATGATTAAGTTAGACAGGTCCTGTCTGATGAGAGCTCGCCTCCTTCCCATGGTCGTTCATTTTACACATTGCCTGATGCGCTTCGGACATTTTATACAATACCTAGGCAATGTATGAAATGAGTCGTATTATACACATTGCCTGAACCTTTTTGGCAATGTATACAATGCCCGATTATACACATGGCTATGCCTATAACACGGATAACGGAACGAATCTTGAGATACTTGCTAACGGCTCTTTCTCCGGTGTGTTTCTTCTATCCCTACAAAGTCTGTGTCCTGTCCCTTCTCCCAAAAAAGAGCGTGAAACACCACAGCACAAGTGGCTCGGGCAGTTCCACGTCAAACCAGCTCTTTCCTTATGTTAAGCCATTTATGTGCAATCACACGCATCTTTCGAGTGTACTGGCTGACTGGCCCGCTATTTCGCTCCTGTTCCTCAGCCATTCAGCACGGTCGATGATACCAATTTAAGTAGGTATACATTTGTGGTTTCTTCCAGTCCCTTGGAGCGCTCAGTGAAAGAAGGACATGTGCCTTCCAAATGAGAGGTCGTAGGTTCAAATCCGAGCATGCAACTTTGGATTTTCAAAATCCATGTGCGTATTTCTAACATTAGCGCGGTAACTGGTGCCCAATTCTCGGGTTCGTGATATTTTGAAAACATGGCGGATATCACCTGAAAACCATACAAAAAAAACTATGTTTTAGTGATATATGTCGTATGAAAATAAATGTCAAGAGCACGAGAATTGGGCTCCAGATATGTAAGTGGTGGGAGACACATAGTTTCTATGACGTGCCGTTAGCTGTCTTCTCTTGATCTGTGGGCGCGTCTTATGTCACATCGTTTCTATGACGCCAAATAAACGATGAGTCTCTACTACGTAACATCAGATTTTTTAAAGAAAAACGTAATTATTGTAATACATACTTAAACGTCGAGGTGGCATTTTAAGCGTTGTTATTGTGCGCTTGATTTTTTGCGAGCAACCTATGAGCAAGTGAGCATTATGACAAAAATTTATTTAGTAACGTGCTTCGTTATCATGTAAATCTAGCGGTTTGGTTAATCGGTTTCAATCAGTCCATTAAAGTGGTGAAATATTTAACTACTCTTGCTTTTGTTGCGTATGTCTCTGACAAGAATAGTCATAATGTTATTTTAATTAAGTCACTCTAACAGTACTTCGGTAGGCAGTCTACAATAACCCGCCAATCAATAAACAATATTCACATTGTCAGTAATTAATTGACCGTCTGTCTTGTTGAATTTAAACATCCGAAATTAAGCTTTATTGACGTTGTAATAAGAAAATAATGATAACTCGTTGCTAATGCTGTATAATTCGTAGTAATTCAGCGAATTATGCTGCAATTCTCCTTGTTTTTACGGCTCGCTGGTCCCATTTTCCAGATGCAGTATTTTCCTCATCCTCTTTCACTCGTTTGACGTTTCTGTCCTTATCTACCGGCGCCCAAACTCGTTTCCTATTAATAAGTTCTTTTAATTTTCAATGTATTAAATGAGGTCATTCATTATTGTAACGATTAAAATGGTACTATATAACAATCAATATAGCTAGCAGCCGGGCAGAAGGGGTAGACCCAAAAAGCTGTAGCTTGACGTCGTAAGGGATGACATGTGCCAACAAAACGGACCCCGGGCTCCGAAGAGACAACTTTGGACACAACTAGGACAAAAAGCAAAGATGATTATTATTATTTATTTTAAAAAATAATGCACAAATTTTTTATACAATAGGCGAACTTAATGCCAAGAGGCATTCTCTACCAGTCAACCTTGATGATCCTGATGATATAACAATCAATTTTGTTAAATTTGACTATTTTGTAACTTAAAATGGTCTGAGAGAATGAATTTTAATTTCAGTTCTTAAAAAGGTAACATATACAAAAGATACGTCATAAATTCTAACTTGCATTCATAATAACTTTATCTGAAGAGTCACAAATCTATCTAGATGTAGTTAAATCGTGACTTTTATAACGACGAACGAAAATATAGATTTAAGGTAGGATTTTTATCTATCTATAGGTATTTTGTTGCATGCTTCATTTGATGTCGGACAATCGACTGTTGTAGATAGAAAACACTATCGATACATATTATAAAACAAAATCGATTTCGCTGTCTGTCCCTATGTATGTTTAGATCTTATTTTTTTATTTATTGGTCCTCCAACAATTGTACACTAATACATTGATATAATTTAAGTACATTTACAACTTACTGAATGTACAATATTATAAAGGCAAACACTGCATGCTTGTGTTGTTTAACAATTTTGTACGACTAATATATTGTAATTGAAAAAAAAGAGAAATTAAATTAAGTCCTAATGACTAACATCGTTGAAGAAAGTTATGATCGAGCTACTATTTTCACTTCATTTCTAAATTTACGGATTGTGGCATTAAATCCATTCAAGTGTGAGCTAAAATAGTTTTATAGTTTACAATATCTGGAAACGTAAGAATTGCTACCTTGGTAGCTTAGTCTTTAAAATTACGCAACGGATTTAGACGCGATTTTAAAAAAAATGATATATTTATTCAAGAGGAAGGTTTATTATGTAGAATAGTAATATATAATACATGCATAATAATTGCACCCGTGCGAAGCCGGGGCAGGTATCTTCTAGTGTTATATAAGCATGAAATAACTCTGACATTCTCAAAATCAGCTACTTGTCTTACAATGTATCGGCGACACGATTATTTCTAAATGTTGCTATCCACTTAGCTACAGATCACTTTTGTTAAGAGAGGGCATGATTTATCTTATCTTCTTGACTTTCCTAATATATTTTTTTATCAATAATATCAAAATATGTGTTGGTGTGGTTGCTACAATCCTTTTGATATCCCCGTATCCGATATCTTGAAAATAATTATTTTAGACAACCATCAAGCTTATCGAACGACAAGTATGGAAGTCTATGGAAGACTTTATCTTATCGGCAATAATCTCGTTGCTGTCAAAATATTACATTGTTGTATTACGAAGATTGCGTAAAAATAATTTTAACCGACTGCGGTAAACATCAAAAGTTGGGTTGGGTTTTGACCTGCGGAGCAATCTAAGGGTAGCTAATTTTTTTTCTATAGATACTCTTTATATCAATAAGTATTTTTACATTTATTGTTGATGTTATTTGAATCCGACTTCATATCGAATGCGCGAGAATCACGCCCTGACTACAAAATGGCAGTCTTTTTGCTCTAACAAAACAACAAAATATCGCGTGTTGTTTGGTAATGATCCGTTTGTTTATAATGGAGAAGTAATTTTGCCGATGTTTCCGTGTTGCAATGGGCGGACTGCAAGTGCATTGTCCACCAAAGGGGGTGGGGTCTCCATCTTCTGCTAACTAGTATGTATACCCATTAAATCTCTCCCTAATCGTCTGAGTGTGGAGAACTGCTCCAGAATAGAGTATTGGTACAGTTTAGTTCGACACAACCCTCCCCGAAAAATGCCTCGTTTTATAATATAAGATTGTACTGAACAGTGTGATCCAGAAGTTGCATTTATATTTTTTAACCAAATTGCATCTTTTTTTTATTGCGTATTATATGCAGACGAGCATGCGGCCCATTCAAATGATCCATAAGTTTCGTTTGAAAAACCACTATGTTACTCATTGCTCATATCTTCCAATCGACGTTCCCATAGGTCGGCGTTTATGTAACTAGAATTAATATTCCGATCATGGCAGAGGTAGTGTGCGTCAATGGGTCTAAATCACAAATCATTAATTTATATGATCTCTGGTCTAAATGGTAGTCGTTCCTTCCTCTAATGTTTCTTGTCTATCATTGTCTCATTCATTGATTTTCTATCTATTAAAACAAAGTTATTTACGCTATTTATGACTTAATAAAATGTGATTTGTTAAAATCTTCTCTACCCTTCTTCTATTCAAATACCCAACGTCCGGAAGCCACTTGTGTACAATGAATATAATGTTACTCGTTTGTGCTCGTTTGGATTTCAGATGAACGCAAACGTAAGATTGATTTCATTTCATTTGTTACATGCAGTACATAATGGGCAACAAAAAGTGTAAGGCGGGTAAAACATAGGAATCAGTACTGATAAGGAACAAATATTAGCTATTAATAAATTTTGCGCATACAAACTGCATACGGAACATCAATTAGTCTCTTACAGATAGATGCAGGCGAATGCCTAACTCGAATACGGGATGCGCCGGAGTGCTCGATTGGTCAACCGCCCCGACCAGTCCGCACTGTCCCTATCTAGTAGCCTTGCAACGTTCACTAGCTCATTCACTGGCTATACAAAACCAGTTTAGTTCAGTTAGCCTTAGTATTAGATTATCTAGACTTAGTTTAGAGTAGCAAGCTTATCGATCTTCTATCGGATACATTTTGAAGAGTGCGCCACGGAACTGTACAATGCCATTGGAGCATCTCCGTTCTTCCACTACTGCACCAGGCAGACCCTCAATCGACACCGGTACATGGTAGAAATAACAAAAGTCCGCACAAAGAGGTTTGAATCCTGTTTCCTAATTCGTACTGTGAAACAACGGAATCAGCTGCCTGAGGAGGTGTTCCCTAGAGGCTACAATTGGGGGGTTTTCAAAGCGCGAGTGAATAGGTATCTTTTAGGTAATCGTACTACATCTTAGACCATATTATCACTTACCATCAGGTGAAATATGGTCAAACGCTTGCCTATCTACAAAAAAAAAAGAGTATTTTAGCCAGATTATAAAGGTTGTTTTTGAAAACTATTATGTTCTTATTAAACCAGAAACTTACCCAATTAACGTGCTTAATTCGACAAAAAATAACTTCCTCAAGAAACAAATTGAAATCTGGCAGTGAAATACTAAAATAATTGAATATAAATATGATGTCATCTTTAATGTGATCAATTTTCATTTAATTCCCCTAATTATGGGAGCAGAATGCGCAACTTAGATCATCAGCTGTATGTGTTTCCAAATTGATTTTATCAAAATAATTTGTGCGTTGCTATTAATTAGTTTCTGAAATTTTCAAATCTGTACTTTGTCTATTACCAAATGTCTAATGTTCTAATTTTACCAAAACATTCCGTTAGAAGTTTCGTCGGTTAATTTATCGGATAGGTATTTTTACAAAAAAATGAGACACTAAAAAGCTTTAAAAAAATCTGCGAAAACAAAACCGCCTTCAAAAACTGTACCGTAAAGTGGAAAATAATATTTTTATAATTTTTTACACTTCCAATAACATTTTATACATTTTTTTTTGTACACTCGAGACGGGCGACTTTTTATTCAAATCATTAATTCATCAAACGCGTGTTATTTTTATATCTTTAAAGTGTTGTTATAGTCTCAGTAATTGTATAAATAGTAAATACGAATGATCCAATTACTTAATAGGTTTCTCGGAAACCGGTATACCTGCTCGATGTACATCAGCATTGTTAGTAACCAGCAAGACAGCCGTAGGAATCTGTTCGAAATGCATTTTGTGACGCACTTTAGAAACGATATTTGGAACAAGCGATAATGCATACATACAAACTTAATGAGTTATTAATGGGATAACAATTACTAATTTGATATCTCCTCATACCAGTAGGTCGTCTTGTACGGGAACGTCCTATGGTCTAAGTGGTTGTGCTAAAATAAGTGTTATAACTATTCATGAAAAGGTTGATTTTCAAGTAAAAAATGTGTATACCGAGTGTTTCACCTGTCGTTGATGAAAGAAGTAAACTGTGTTCGATATCGAAAAGGTATTTTTCCTTTTTTTTATGTCATAGGTGGCAGACGCGCAGACGGATCACATGTATTATTTGCTTATTAAAGGAATACATCTTACTGTGTCTAGAAAAAGAAAAGCAATTTCATAGGTCTATTATTCTTTTTTTATCAGATAAGGAGCAGACAAGCAAACGGATCACCTGATGGTAAGCGATTACCGCCGCCCGTGGACACCTGCAACTCCAGGAGATACAAGTGCGCTGCCGGCCTTTAAAAAGGAATACGCTCTTTGCTTGAAGGTTTGCAGGTCGTATCGATTCGGAATTACAGCAGGCGATAATTCATTCCATAGTTTGTTCGTACGAGGTAGAAAGTTTCTTGAGAAACGTACAGTTGAAGACTGCCAACCATCTAGATGTGGATGGGGCTGTGGTTTCATGTTAGTTCAAAATACTAAATAATTTTCTGAAATCACATGACTTATAATGCCCTAAAATAACTTCAAAATAGTTCAGTATTATTTAAATGTTTCAGCATTATAAAAGAGAAATAAATTAAACGGGTTCTTATAATAATATTATAGATATCGTCCAGGATCAGAGACAATAATAGATTCTAAATAAAAACCTCTTGGGCCGTGTGGCACCGGCAGAGTAGAATAGGCCACCCTCTTTCTTACCGAGGTGTCGTAAAAGGCGACTAAGGTAAAGCTGCTGGCATGATCATCAGCACCCGAGAAGGAAAACTCTGCATTTATATCAAAACCCTCGCCAACCCGTCTGCCAAGCGTGGTGAGTATGGCAACTATCCCTCATGTGATTGAGGGAGGCCCGTGCCCCAGCAGTGGGGACTTAAATGGGCTGACGATGAAAAACCTCTTCCCCTTATTACAAAACGCCTTATTATAAAAAAAATAATAAACTAAATATTTTAAATGTTTGACATACTTTTCTTCTTTGCAGGAATAATGAGAAAAGAAAGGAAAAGTCCCGTGTGGCAGCCCGGTTCAGGCGCACGAAGGAGATGCAGATATTCTCCGAGCTGACCGCTGCGCTCCCGGCCAAGAAAGAAGAGGTCGAGCAGCTGGATAAGGCGTCTGTGATGCGCTTGGCGATATCCTACCTGAAAGTTCGAGACGTGGTTTCATTGCGTAAGTACACCATACTTCTCGTCTTGTCGTATTCCTCATTAATGAGGCTCGTGATTTTTCCCGTGGGCTCAATTTGTTCTCTATGATAGTCTTCTGTCTACGTGGAGGGCGTCATGCAGCTTGATGTCAATTTGATGTGACCATCTGATTGGTTACGACCTCTTGATCTCCTTCCATCGACCTTGTCACCATCAGCTGTTCTAGGTTATGTCCATATTTCCGGATTTTAGTGGTTACGGAGTCACGCTGACTGCCCACCGGATGGAATGTGCATCTCTTACGATACAAGGTTCCATCTAGCTCTACCGGCTCGTTCCGGTAGAAGCGTGTCCGTGAAACACATATAAAAAATATGACACCAGATAACTAACTATGTATAAAAACTCTTGCTCACACTAATCACGCCTTTTTGCTGAGTTAGAAAATCTTCGATAGGTGTACGAGCAGAAAATCAGTGCAAAATAATTTATGAACTGCATGTTCAAAAATACTTGATAAATAAACTGCCTTGGTGGTAAGATGGATATCCCATCATTGCGTATTTGAAAAATATTCCAATTTCTTGACGGTGGTTAGTGTACGTACATATGTATATCAGTAACTTAAAACTTCACTTGACAGAAACAAATATACCATATCATAAGCAAATAAAAAAAAAAAGTTCTGTGGAACGGTTTGCCTGCGGGAGTATTTCCCGACGGCTACGACTTAGGGACCTTCAAGAGAAGAGCGTACTCCTTTTTAAAAAGGCCGGCGACACATGATCTCTCCGATTTCGCGGATGTTCATGGGCGGCAAAGATTACTTTCCATCAGGAGACTCGCTTGCTCGTTTAACCGCCCCTAGCATAAAAAAAAGTATCGAAATTGGTCATGGATTCAACCACAGACTCATGGCAGTCGGTGACATACATATTAAATTCATTATTATTATAGTAGGGTCAAAATAATAAGCCACATTTGACACTTCAACAAAATTCGACAACATAACCTTGTAACAACGGTCATTGAATTTATCAATCTTTCTATATTAAAAACCACAATTTCTTAGTTTTTTAAAGTTATGTTTGCATTTATTTATTGCAATAAAGACAAAAAAGATAATTTAACGATTTACTTGCTCTGTTAAACTTATTAAAAAATATTTTTCTAGAGAATTGAACGTTGGTACAATGTTGTAACTGTCAATGCATTTTCTTTTTAAGCTCTAGGGAGGTACCCCATATAATCGAATGAATACAATGTTAATCGTGTTATATTAATCATGAATGAAAAGCCACATTCTGATAAAAATAAAACGTATTATTCTCTTGCTTAAAATTATAGGTAGGCATGTATGAATAACTTGGTAAACAGAAAATTTATGGCACACAATATAAAGCGCTGTGATTTCGAAGAAAAAGATATACACTGGCCGCGGATCGATATCTAGGATCGGTACCTACTATCCTCTTTCTTTTCAATAATTTTGATTCACATTTCTGCAAATAACTTTTCCATTATTATAGTATTCGATGCACGTTTGTTTGAAGTTCATATCGATTACTCACTTTAATCGAAGTTTTTAGTAGTGACCTACTAAAAACCTCTCTATGAAGCTAAAATTGAGAAACGTCAAATATGGCTCGAGTATTTCATTCATTATAGTCGAGCCAAACTAATATTGGCTCGACTATAATGAATGAAATACTCTACAGTCTGCCTCTAGTATTTGCGTTTAGTTTAAAAAAGATAAAACTTCAATCAACAAAAACAAACTATATGTTATTGTTGATCCAAGTTTGAATTTGCTCTTCCTGCAATCAGTCTCGTTGTTTTGCTGAGCGTATTCATGACTAATAAAAAGGTGACGCCTTTTTTTGCGTATCTACCACGATGACTTATTATTTAAATATCATTCATTACACAAATGTATTTATTATTTTTCCGTGTCATTAAATCTTATTTAGATTACAGACTAGTCTGTAATCTAATAAAACATAAGTAAATATTAACTACACTACTAGTAGTGTAGTTAATATTTACTTATGTTTTAACTTTATAGTCGACGACTCAAGTAAAAGTCCAAACTACGCCTATCATTATAAAATTATCCTTCATGTAAATAAAAAACGGATATTTTAAGGTTTAGTAAACATAATTGCGATAAGTGGAGAGAAATAAAGATGTGCCGTGCTTGTTACTAGGAAATAACGTCAATAAGAGAAATAGCTATTTACCTCAGTTTTCCATTTATCGATATCTTTACGATGGCCGATGTGTTATTATCTTATGATAAATGCAAACGTGAGCCATAATGGGATGAGTTTCATAGCGAAACTTTGGGATAATGTTTCCTAGAAATTAATGACTTTGAAAATGCACTACAAAACTTTTGAGTAAAATACGTTTAGTGTACAATACCAATAGTTAGGGTTGTTATAACAAAAGGGAATCATAAGTTATTATGACCGTACTAAAGCTCATTGCAATATATTGTATAAGCACATTAGTTACTTCTATTACTTACCTATACAAAGAGGGGGTTCGTTTACGCCTCTCCTCAAACAAACAAAATTAGCACTTAAGCTTAGACTAGTGGCGGTATTGTTAAGTTAGCAAGAAATTAGATAAGTATATGTATTAATGTAAGAAAAGTAATTTTTGTTCGCGAAGAAACATAACTATAAGCATGCAAACAATCTCTGTAACTGCTAGCAAACAAAGGCACCAACAGTCTGTAGTATGTAATTAACCAATAAAAAAAGTATGCGCCTTCTATACGGGGTCTCCGGGTTCAAATCCGAGCGGAAACCTCAAGATTTATGTAATCTATGTGCGTATTTCTATTAGTAAAGTGTTGCGAAGGTCAAACTTCAGTCGCTTAATTGTATTACCAGACTTCCCTAAATCAATATCATTGTCTAAGCGTTTACCGGGCTCCAGAGCGACAGCTTTGGACGCAAGTGGGAATTACACGCAAAGATGAGAATGAGAGCTAATCTTCTTAGCCTTTATCCTCATCTGCGTGTAGAGAAGGAGGAGAAGCTTCAACTAATACAATGTATAAATACTCTCATGTTATCAACCGTAGTAAACCCTCTTTTGATTAGGTACTTAGTCAATTCAGTCCAATTATCGAGGTTCAGGATGATGAGGTTGAGGATGACTTTTTACCCGACTACGGCAAAGCAAAAGGAGGGTTATGATTTTGACAGGCTATGTATGTATGTATGTATGTATGTATGTATGTATGTATGTATGTATGTATGTATGTATGTATGTATGTTCATCTGTTTCCACGTAACTTCTTAACTACTTATCAGAATTCGACAAATGACATATCATTATAAGCGTCTTGATCGTCCGCTGGTTATAGGCTATATGAAGTTTCACAAAATCTAATGTGGCGCCCTCTAGCGGACAAAACATACAGAGTAAAAAAATAAAGTTATGATAAATATGCCGTGTTTGGTATCATTTGAAAGCGCTTGACTTGTACATTTTGAATATATATATATATATATATATATATATATATATATATATATATATATATATTACTAGCACTTGGACACCAAAATAGTACAAATAAAATAAAAGTAAAAAAACTAAAACCCAACTACGACAAAAAACGTCGCTGAAAAAGTATAAAACAAGCCTTCGTTGTCAATTTATGCAATATTCACTATGTAGAGATAAAATTTCATGTTTGGAAAGGCGTAGTCACACGTTAAATATACTACCCTTTGACAACGTGTGACTGCGGATTTCCAAACATGAAATTTTATCTCTACATAGTGAATATTGCATAAATTGACAACGAAGGCTTGTTTTATACTTTTTCAGCGACGTTTTTTGTCGTAGTTGGGTTTTAGTTTTTTTACTTTTATTTTTTAACCTGTTACTTTCGTTCGAATACAGGTTTAATTAGTTGTGAGGGGTCTTGCAAAATAAAATTAAATTGGAGTTTGTTCATTTATACAACGTGTCCCAAAATTCAACGATAAGCCGGCGCCAACAGGTAGTCCTGCTCATGAGTACTTATGGAAAAATAATAAAAAAAATCTACCTAAATTTCTTTTCTGTAAAAAATTTTTTTTTATTATTCTTCGAAAATGCACACCTTAAGTGACCTTTTGAACTACTACAACCACAATTTTTCAAATATTCTTAAGTTTTTTTTTGTTTCGGATACCTAAGTAATATTACTACTTAATGCTATTATTAAAAACACCAAAATGCCCGTAAGTTTTACACAAAATAATTTCAAATATTATTTTTACCCTAAAATTTTAAAATAATTTAACTTCCAGCCTACTTTGACCCATGATCTTGAAAAATAAAAGTATGGACACCACTCCGGCAAGTTGTTTTTAAAATTGACGCAACTAATCAAGATTCTAAAATGGTATAAAACTCTAAGATACCTAGTCACATAAAAAAAATGTGCCAACCATTCGTCAACAAGCACTTAATTTCTTAATTGTTCTTGTTCATAGAAATCACTTTTACTTTATGCACAAAATGAGTCATAATGTTGCAAATTCTTAAAATTTTTAACGGAACGAACAATAAGATTTAAATAAGAAAAAGAGAAAGATAGCAAGAACTTCGAGAAGAGTATGTTAGAGAGGGATAGATAAATTTCAATTGTTGAATGAATGTAATGCAGGTAGAGAACATCCTGTTCTAAGCAAGTCAGTACGCTCTACTCCTTTGTTTACTGCGCAGAAGCAGCTACGGGAGTTCCAAAAAGTTCAGCACATCGAATCCTAAAACGTCACCGCCTGCATCCATATCATTGCAGACGTGTGCAAACGTTGCTGCCACGGGACTATCCACTGCGGATCGCATTTTGCCGTGTGATGCTTCAAAAGCACCGGGAAGATCCTCAGTTCTTAGACAAGATTCTGTGGTCGGATGAAACAACCTGCAAGAAAGATGGCTACTTAAATCTTCACAACCTACACAGTTGGAGCAATGAGAATCCGCACCTGATGAGACAAGACAAATCCCAATATCAATTTAAGGTCAACTTATGGACGGGCATATTAAATGGAAAAGTACTAGAAGACGTCCCCTTAAGAGATCTACAAAATATGTGGTATCAAAATGATGGTTGCCCAGCTCACTACGCTCGTCCTGTGAGACAATATCTAGACCAAGAATATCCGGCCCCTGGACTTCTTTTATTGGGGTTGTCTTAAAGACAGGATTTATGAAAAACCAATAACAACATTGGAGGAACTTCGACAAAAAATCAATCAGGCTGCAGCACATATCAATGCTAGAAGATATGCACGAAAAATAAAACGATCGTTTTTAAGGCGATGTCGTGCCTGTATCAATGCCGGTGGAAAACAATTTGAACATTTACTGTAACATAATGACTGTTAATTATCTAATAAATTAATAACAAATAGCTAACATTGTTTTATTTCACATTTTTAAATACCAAAAACATTTTTGAGTCATAAGTAAATTTTATTACTAACAACAAGAACAATTAAGAAATTAAGTGCTTGTTGACGAATGGTTGGCACATTTTTTTTATGTGACTAGGTATCTTAGAGTTTTATACCATTTTAGAATCTCGATTAGTTGCGTCAATTTTAAAAATAACTTGCCGGAGTAGTGTCCATACTTTTTTTTTTCAAGACCTTGAGTCTTGAAGTAGGCTGGAAGTAAAATTATTTTAAAATTTTAGAGGAAAAATAATATTTGAAATTGTTTTGTGTAAAACTTGCGGGCATTTTGGTGTTTTTAATAATTGCATTAAGTAGTAGAACTACTTAGGTATCCAAAACAAAAAAAACTTAAGAATATTTGAAAAATTGTGGTTGTAGTAGTTCAAAAGGTCACTTAAGGTGTGCATTTTCGAAAAATAATAAAAAAAAAAATTTTTACGAAAAAGAAATTTAGGTACATTTTTTTTATTATTTTTCCATGAGTACTCATGAGCAGGACTACCTGTTGGCGCCGGCCTATCGTTGAATTTTGGGACACGTTGTATGCTTATGATACCAAATATTACCCAAAAACAAACTCGGTTTAGGTAGTTTTTGTTTAGGCATTGTGTTACGTCTTTAGACTTTGGAAACTGGAATATTACAATATCGTTTAAATATGTGTCGTTTACGGTTAGGAAGTAATAGGAATGATAAAAATATGAGAGCCTAATTATAAAATATATGACATGATTATAATATAGATTATAGGTTAATATCCATGGAGCGAATATTCATTCAAATTAATTCATGTAACATTTCATTTAATTACTTTAGTTAGCAACTAATGGGTTTTTCTGAGTTGGACGTCACATTCTCATTCGACTTTGAATTGTGTTGAATACATAATGTCAAACGAAAAGTTAGTTACTTAAATGAATGAAGGCAAATTGTTTTACAAACCTATTATTAACTTGATTATCAAGATCAAATGACTGTCCCCCCTATGTACACTATCGAAAGTGCAAAATTGTGTTTTTTTAATGCTTTTTAATACCCAAAGACTTAAATATTTATAATATAGATCTTATGAAAAGTAATTTTTGTGCAATCAAACAAATTCTGTCACTAGCAAGTTTGAGAAGGCACGGACCTAGAGTCTGTGGTATGTATATTTCTTGTATTTTTTTTTATTTAGTCTACAGAAGACCTTCCCCAAGTCTCTCCATTCCTCCCTATCCAATGCCTTTACTTGCCATTCTTGGACATGCGTATTGAAATCGTCACACCATCTTTTTTTGCGCCTGCCGCGTAGTCGACGTCCATCGGCCGGTTGCCATTGGGTTACGATTTTTGTCCATCTTTCAGGGTTCATGTATGCAGAATGAACCCTGAAAGATGGTATGTAATTAACCAATAAAAAAACATTTACAAAATTCAAATATTTATACTGTATACTAGTCTTTGAGCATAAAGAATAGACGATTTCTTTACGCCTAAATATACTTATAGGGTCTCATAACAATAAAAACCAACCAAATTTTCCGTTGCGATAACTACGAAATATCCTTGAGTGTTTTCCTTGCATTAAAAGTGTACTTATCTAAGTAAAGTTATTAGAATATTTATAAGTTTTATCGATGTGGCTGCCTCTAGATATTCAAATCTACTAGGGAAAACCTTGCCATAGCAACAATTTGGTTGGCTGTGATAAAGTTATCTTTATCTTTGTCGTTTGTAGATTAATATGACATTATGTCTAGACAAAATTCTTAGGTACCTACTAATAGGAAAAATAGAAAATAAGCATACAAACTAAGTGAGGGCTCATCAGTAGGACGATTTTTATTGTGATAGGTGGCAGACGAACAGACACATGATGCTAATTACTGGCGTTCGGTCGATATGCCTCCGACTGATAGTCCGACCATAACATTTTTTTTAGGACATTCGCCAGTGTCAAAAAAAAAGAGAACACTGAACCTGGTGTTAGGCCTCGAGCCAAGCACAAAAATCAGTTACGCCCGATTGTGCGTCTCACTCGTAGTAGAAAGTGTACCTATAATAGCGTCCTTTTTTCTTTTTAGGGTTCCGTAGCAAAATGGCAAAAAACGGAACTCTTATAGATTCGTCATGTGTGTCTGTCTGTCCGTACGTCCGTCCGTATGTCACAGCCACTTTTTTTCGAAACTTAAAACTATACTCTGTAACTTGGTAAATAGATGTATTTTGTTTACCGCATTACGATTTTTACACAAAAATAGGAAAAAAATATATACTTAGAACTGACACTCAAATTTTTTGTTGTGGGGTATCTATGGATAGGTCAAAAATGATTTTGAGGTTTATAATATATTTTTGTCTAAACCTAATACTTTGCGCAAGAGACGCTCGCAAAGTGGTAAATGTGTGTCCCTCCCTCTAACTTCTATAATAAAATAATTATAAAACTAAAAAACTATATGATATACATTACCATGAAAACTAACAACGAAAATTGGTTTGAACTAGATCTAGCAAGTAGTTTTTTTTTAATACGTTATAAACCGTAAACCGCAATTTACCTTCCATATATCTTACTTGCTGCTACGGAACCCTTCATGGGCTGGTCCGACTCGCACTTGTTCGGTTTTTTATCTCTAGGGTATGTCGCCGGAGGGCAATGGCGCCTAATGTAAACCCTCCTGCTGGGGAGCAGGAGGGTTATGTCCGGCTCTCCTCTGGCGGAGGCTTCTAAAAATAAGCCGGCCAGAGGCATACCGACAAAACCTCAGCGGTTTTTCCTCATCGCCCTTAAGTGGGGAGGATTCATGCCTATAGCGTCGTCCTACCCTTCCTATCTATTTTATTTACTCATGGTTTATAACATCAGTCAGGTACTTACCATGCGGGTGTGGCTCTGACCGCAGATTTCCGCCTTATCAGCAGCTTTAGCACGCGTCAATGTGTCCATTGGTTCAGTATGCAGAATGTTAATAAAACCGCAGTGACGTCACTAGCGGTCAGTTGTTCAATTGAAAACAAATTCGGGTGACATAATCAAATGGTGAATTGTTTAATAAAGTTTAAATGTTGAAAATCGCAAGCTTTAATGATAGTTTATTGCAAACGTTATACTGTTGAAAACGAGGTTTTGAGAATATCTGTAATCCGATTACATTCCACACGTAAACAATAACAAGGTCAATACTTTAAATGATTAAGATATGTACAATACATACATTGTGTAATATTGATTAGACTCTGGAACTTCAATAAGATAACATTAACAATTTTTTTGTAGTTTACATATTATTAAAAAGGTGTTCTGATATTTGGGACAGACATGAAACCAAAAAATCAAAGACGATGGAAATATCACCAGCCGTTTTGAGTTAAAAGTTGTTAGTAACACTACATAGTTTTATACATTGTTGGACCTAAATTATATGGGTCTTATTCATAAATGTTTGGAAAACCTCTGTTAACCAAGGCAGTGTTATAAAGCAGTTTTTATTATTTTTTCGAAAGCTTTGTATGTCTTTTTTTCGTTTCTAACTATAAAATTGCTCATTAACACCGCTTTAATTATAATAAAACTCTTTGAGTGCAATTTTAAGAAAGAAAGAAAATATTTATTATTACACACATCACAACACAGAACTTATAGCAGTTGTAAACAGAACACAATTTGGCACAAACAGAAAACAAAACAAAACAAAACAATTAAAAATACATATAAATAAAAACAAAAGGAAAAAAAAAACGAAAATATATTTAATCATGTCCAGACAGTGCCAAATGAATATTTTATGAGGCAAATCATAAAATTGATGCCGTTAAATCTTATGATTTATGTTATAAAACTTCCAGATAGTTTTATAGTCACTATAGTAGCCGAAGTTATGAGAAAACTTGTTTTTAAAAATATACTTTTAAATATTATTATGATTTGTTGACTAATGAGCAAAAATTTATTGACCTTGTGGGCGTATTGTATTACGAATTAAGAAACACGTTGTATGTTTTTTCCAGTTCCCTTGGACTCCGAGGAGGCTTCAATGCCCAACCCCAAAGGATTGGAGGAGGTGTCTTCAGAGTTGTCCTATATGAAGGCGCTGGACGGCTTTGTGCTGGTCCTGTCTCAGCACGGAGACATAGTGTATTGCAGCGAAAATATCGCCGATCATCTTGGAGTCTCTCAGGTTTGTATAGTTATTGCAATCTAATAATGCCTTGACCCATACCAACAAGTCTGTGTAAATACACATTTCGTGTGTGTGTGTGTGCTTGGCGAGAGTTTTGAAATAAGAAAACATGATGTGCCTTCCAGTGATTTTGGACTTAAATCGTTGAACGAGTGTCTCTTCGTCCATGTATACTGAATCGTAAGCCCGAATAATCATATCAAAGTAGACCTTATCACCTATATTTTGTAGTTGTTCTTGCACTAGTTCTCTCAGATAATCTTTAAAACTTAGTCAATAGTTGCAATTACACAACACCTCATATTTCCTTGGGTTGATTTAAGATTGTCAACAGGGCTTAATACGATAGTCGGTTTGCCGATAAGATCAAAGATGAAAAACTCGACTGTAGATATACTTGTAGGTATGCTTTTTCAAATGCGAGAGTCTTTGTTTTTCATAATGTAACGACTATTTTAGCGTCCCATTGTGTATACTCTTATTCCAAAATATGTTTATTTTGGTCGTCATCGGACATGTTGCCGGCCCTAATTAGTTAATTTGTTTACTCTGTGTGTGTACCTACTCGTGACGAGATTTGAGTATTAAGGATATGTAAATTATACGTTAAACTTGATACATAATTATTTTGTCTCCTTTGTTTGTACCAAAATAAATTGGTCCAAACATGTTTCACTTAGTAGGAATACAATGACATCTTAAGAATTAATTAATGTTTCGACTCTTCTTTTCGGAAAAAGCAGAATTTATTGATGTAGAGCATATCAGTTTGATCCTAAAATGCTACCCCTTAAGACAACGCTAAAATAAATAGACACATACTTGTATCGAAGTGAGGCAAGATTCTTAAAGGATTACTGGAAAATGTGCGCGATTGGAAACTACCACAAATAGAAGACGATTCGCTATGTTCTCAACATAAATCTTTTAACTAATTAAAATATTTACGCCGCGCCGAAACGGGCTCATATGACGTATATACTCGTATTTAGCTGATTACATAAGTTGCTTCATTTTAAAAGGTTATTTATGACTGCTCAGTGCCGATTCCGTTTCTGACTATCAATAGAGCAAACATCAAACACTCCTATCTTTATGTCAACACATGGATACACAAGTGTCCGATTTGACAATTTTTTTCGTTCTTCTTGGTGTTTACGAAATGCAAGGCGTTTGACCTTACTTTGCCATTACTGAAGTCAATATTTACATTCGAGAGTTGAAAAGCTTTACACTGGACTACGGCAGAGCGATAAAGGAAGCATTATGTACGTGTATTCATCGATTATGTCAAAATACTAACCTCTTTTAAAGAACAAGGAGTCAGTCAATGTAATTAACGTATGGATGATATAAGCTATTTGTGAAACAATGTGACGAATGTTAGATATAACTTATATATTAATTAAGCGACCACTTTTTCCATAATAATATCAAGTGAGGTGTCAAATAAAAGAAGAGAAAATTCCAAGCTTAAAAATGCGAATAATATTATAACTAACTAGTGATAGAAATCTCAATTAGTAGTGGAGATGGTAGTTCAGTATTTAGTATTTCCCTAATGACATTAACCATACTAACGTTTCTTTATTCCACTTGGTTTCTAAAAGTATTGTTAGCAATATTTATTTGATAGGTATAAGATCGTTTCGTTTGGCCGTGTGGTCCTCGGCAGAGTAGAATAGACCACCCTCACTATTACCGAGGTGTCGTAAAAGGCGACTAAGGTAAAGCTGCTGGTATGATCATCAGCACCCAGAGAAGGAAAACTCTGCATTTATATCAAAACCCTCGCCAACGCGTCTGCCAAGCGTGTGGTGAGTATGGCAATTACCCGTCATGTGATTGAGGGAGGCCCGTGCCCCAGCAGTGGGGACTTAAATGGGCTGACGATGACGATGATGAAGATCGTTTCTGGGTCAATGATCTGAAGGCGAAGTTATTTCTGGCGCCATTGCCAACAAAAACGTTTGCGGAAAAGCGTCGTGATAATTGCATTGCATGGTACCGGGTTATGTATCATCGCCTTGAGTAATAGTAATTGACTTATTGAGTGGTTAATTAAGTTTCATGTGCACTGGACTTAGAAATTATTTGATTACTTATGATTTTTTAATGAAAATGTCGAATTGGAATTTCTGGGTAGACCTAAAAAGGTGTGGCTTGACATCGTAAGGGATGACATGCGTGCTAATAAACTGACCACTACGGATGCACAAGACCGCGGGAAGTGGAGGAGTCGAAGTAGGAAAGCGGACCCCGGGCTCCGAAGCGACAGCTTGGGACGCAACCGGGACAAAACGCTAAGATGATGATGATGACCACATATAATAGGTATGATAAAAACTATGAAGTAGCTGCTAAATGTTAGCCAGCAAGATGCACATTGTACCTTTACAGTGGCATTGGTGTCAAGACAGTCTTGCATTGTGCGTGTTTACTACTTTATTAGTCTCATTGCCGTAATGATCACGAAGCTAACATCTAGTGGCAATGGCTAAATAGGTAGGAAATAAATAACCAAGAGTAGTAAACAGTTCCGTGTAATAAGTTTCTGCATCAGCCCGACCAATCCAGCCACTAAAGCGTTGACAAAACACTGTCAGAAATTATCATGGCGCATACGCCGAGCGCGTGTTACGCATGTCTGATCGGCTCCCGCGCATGTAGGTCGACTTGTGTGCGTTTCTCACGGTCTAATCGCCAGTGCATAGGGTCGATAATACATCGTGTTTAGTGCATTATCTGGTTATTAAGTGATACACTGTGGTCGACGCCTCGTGGCTCAACTAGACGTCATATTCTCACCTAACTAGCGGAAGAATACTATAATTTGAGACGATTATTCACTTCTGGAGTAATTGATGTCTTTATTAAATTATACACACATAGTATTTAATATCCATGTGTTTAATCAGGCCTACGTAATAGTTCTTGTACGAATATACTTTAGGTTGAATTGTTTCTTTCGTGTGCGATGCGTAACGTTAAGAAACGGTTTCTATTGTTACGGTCAGGGTTCCCCAATTAAAATTGGTCCTTTGCCAACGTTGGTCTGGCTGCGGTTTGCATATTACACACACATCTACAGTACGTATTCCATCTTGATACCTATTGCCATTACAACAATGTTGTAGAAATAGGAACAAAAATGCTTCAAACTGCTGCAAGGTTTCTCTGCAAATATTTTTTTATGTTATGATAGACAAGAATTTGACCTCGATCCCTCCTTAGATCTAAGGTGGGCCATGCTTGCCTCACTCTATCCGTAAAGAGGCCCAGATTTTGCTTTGTTCATATCTCATATAAAAAAGACACAAACATGTTGAGTGAACTTATTTCCAGCGCGTCTTCCTCTGCCAGGGTCTTTCAACTCGATTATAAATACGCATACTTATGTACTCGTAGGTACTTATACTTATATGTATGAGAGCAGTCTTACAATGTCGTTAGGGCTTTATAGTCTGGTTTTCAGTCATCTGCCTTTCCAACACAGATGTTAGCGAGTTTTGCATACATTCGTCGGGTCATGGTCGGTCATATAAACGTATAACCTCCCATGGAGAATGACAATATGTATAAATGGTACAATATCACCCGAATATTCCGATATAATAAACTTTGAGAGCTGCTTAAAAAATTGTCTATGGCCTAAAGTAGACTAAGAAAGAGATAACGTGATGTTTGATCAGTTTTTGGCCACGTTACTAAGAAAAACCCTAGTTTGGGACCAGAATACAAAAAAATATAATGGAATCGAAAATCCATTTCTATGAGTAACATTTGGCTTAATTTTACTCGAATATGAAACACACAACACACGAAACATCCATTTAGTCCATGCCAGGGCCACTTAACATTTCATCCATCACTAGAATGTAATTAATTACGGATATCCTATATGTGTAACATCGCTGAATAAATAACCACACAACTGGCATATATGCGCACATTTGTATGTATCCTTGCCTATCTTAATATTTGTTTGTCAAATAACACAGTCGCTATGCAACTGTTGCTACAGATGCATATAAAGCTACTTTAAGATATTAACTACAGTCGGGCCACCGAGAGGTCTGATTTGACTGATGTAAACGTGGCTTAAATTTGTAATTAAATATTAAATTAATGTATCCAATCGATTCTCATCTTAATTTCAATGGTTCAATATCAACAGATTTTTTAAAGTGATATATGAAATAACATGATATTAAAAATCCTAACGATAATATTACAGTGATATTACAGGCACGTCACTACACTCTAAAAAGAAATAAATGTCGCACGACCTAACCTCTCGTTTAAGTGCGGGATGGAACGGAAAAAATGGTGTTTCTTGCAATTTATAAAGTATTTCTTGATAGAAACTTTTGATTTTATCTTAAAACTGCAGTGTCCAAATACATTTGTATTTATTTCAATTTTTGAATGTCAGATTAATAAAGTTTAGTTTTATGATATTTTGTACCTCAGTCCAAAGTTGTATCGGTTGTAAATGTCAAATCAGACTTCTCTCGGTAGCCCGACTGTACTAAGAAATACAGAAGCGGTCATCATTACAGAACATAACATGAACATTTGAGCAAGCAATTAAACGGCCCTGTAATGCTTTGCTATCCGTCTATTAATTAGGTACGTATAGGTATATGATTCTTCAAAAGTAGCGTGAAGACCTACAGCAAAAATCTTAATTAAATATGAGACTGTCCTATATTATTCCACTCTATCAAGTGGTAACAATTTGATAAATGAAAAAAGAAAGAAAACATCAAATTAGCATTTATCTGGTTTATCATCATCATCATCATCATTTCAGCCAATACCTAGCAGTGGACGTATTCACTGCAGGACATAGGCCTCCCCCAATGATCTCCACAGATAGGTCCTGTTCTACCCGCAGCCAAAGGACCTTCATCAGATCGTCGGTCCACCTATTTTTATGTGATTGGTGGCAGACGAGCAGACCCTCCCGAGTTACCCGCGACACCAGTGGAATCACAAGTGCCGGCCCATTCATGCCAAAGCGTGGCTCTCTCACGTCTAAAACCTTGTCCTAATAATATTGACAAGCTGGCTGTAATCTTATATGACCCTCCTCGGGTGGTTGACCCCACCAAACTAATATGTGTTATTATGACACTTTTCTTGCTGGGGTGCGAATGTGACGAGCGAGCCCCTTACACATACTGTGCCGCAATAAAAATAATCGCGTGTGGCTGCCTAAAATTAACTGCAGGGTCCACCTGTGTTAGGTAGAAATAGATCGGAAAACATTGTCCACTACACGCATTCGTGACCCAGAAACATATACTAATGTACTTTAGTTATACAACCTTGGCCTTGTGATGCTGCGCAGTACAGAGAAATCCCTAATTAATTATTCGATGAATACACTTCTTTATAAAACATTGGCTTCTTAATGAAGGCAAAATTAATAAAGAAAAGAGTGTTCTCCTTTTTAAAAGGCAACCCATTAGCTATCTCTGTGATTTCGCAGATGTTTATGGGCGGAGTTGATTACTTACCATCAGGTGAACAGCGTGCTCGTTTGTCGCCTCTATCATAAAAAGGCAAGAAGTTGCAGTTACGCACCAAACATGCGTGCGTACAGTGATCTCGGTATAGTTCGACATGATCGGATTGTGTAATTCGCCGTATTAAATTACGACTAGCTGTTATGAAAAACAGGGCCGTTTTGAAATGCGGCGACTCCAAAAAAAAACAAAAAGTAACAGAGTGGCCTGCACAAAATTTTACAAAAATGATTATACCCTTGTATAACCGCCATCCTTAAGAATAGCAGTTATAAAGATAAGGATGGACATGTCAAAATTTAAAATGCGCCTTAAAGAGTGGTTAACTGAAAATGTATTTTATAACCTGGAATGTACTGAAAATGTATTTTGAATGACCGGATGGCGCAATTGGTAGTAACCCTGCCTCTTACGCCAAAGGTCGTGGGTTCGATCCCCACCTTGGACTAACATTCGTGCTATGAGCACTTGTGTTTGTTCAGTGTCTGGGTGTAATATATGTATTTAAGTATATATTTGTGTTCCTCTGTTGTCTGATATCTGTAACACAAGGGCTTACGCTTCTTAGTACGGAATCAAGTCAATGTATGAGATGTTAAAAAAAAATTGAAATGAATATTTCAACTGTAAACACTAACGTTTTATTTCTATTTTTAAGTTTCTATTTTATATTTTGTATGTTTTAATTACGACTTTAAGTAAGTTGTAATTCGACAGTATTGCATACCTGATATGGGTAAACATGTTGTTGTACTTAATATGATGTTGCAATGTCACCCGCAAATTGTAATACCTACAGTTACAAGTAATAAAGATTCTGATTCTGGAACTCATTGTTGAAATATTATTACGTTTCTAAGCAAAGTTGATGTATTTTCCAGATGGAGATCATGGGCCAGAGTGTCTTCGAGTTCAGCCACCCCTGCGACCACGACGAGGTTCGCGAGGCTCTGCGCTCCACCAGTAATGGCCGGCGGGATATGCTTCTGCGGCTGAAGTGCACGCTCACCAGCAAAGGCAGGAATGTGCACCTCAAGTCTGCTTCTTATAAGGTAAGGATGAGGGAAACATAATTCACATTAAGCACTTAAAGTGAATGGTCTTACTTGAGCCATAATCACGTTTTGATCCGGGTTTTGCGCTTGCGCACCGAGTTAATGTCAAGGAATATGAATATGTGACGAACAGTCCTAATGGTGTCATCACGCAAAAATCTGATTTTCCCCCTCATAGGTCATACTTACCCCTTATTTATATTTTATGTGTAAGAATATTGGATATAGTCCGTTGTTAGAAAATCCGGAAATGTTTCTGGAATATTTTTTTCGTAGTGATCGATGTTTAATAACATTATTGTAATTGTGCCCAACCAAAGCAAAATTTCAAACATTCTGACCTAAAATGACATAGCAATCAGGTCAAGATATACTGTTAAATGTGTTTGATATGTATGTACATTTGTACACAAGTAAATGTTATAATAAATCAAATGAACTAGTTTTATAAGGGTTCCAGAATAATTTAATCTATACTATTAATAAAGAGGTAACGCCTCGGCGGGTGACTACTGATCCATCAACGCACTGCCGAAACTACTGGACCTAAAATCATGAAAATTGGAACATGGTAGTTTTTATTATGTACGCGCGCACTAAGAAGGGATTTTTAAAAATTCAACCCCTAAAGGGGTGAAATGGGGGTGTTAACGTTAGTATGAAAGTCCGTAATTTTTGATGTTAGAGTTTTGACAATTCGGATTATGGGTATTGATAAATAGATAAAATTTACCTGTTTCAGCTTGTTTTTAATTCAACTCCTAAAGGGGTAAAATAGGGGTAGAAACGTTGTATGGAAGATTCGTTATTTTTAAAGTAGAGTCATGAAAATTGGTGTTTGTTCTCAAAAATGGGGGTTAAAGCGTCGTATGGGAGATTCGCATATTGAATGCTAAAGTCGTGTAAATTAGTATTTGCACTGTTAATACAAAATTATTAGTACTTTCAGCATATTTTATATTCAACCCCCTAAAAGGATGAACACCGTATAGAAGTGTCGTTATTTTAAAAGCTAAACTCATGAAAAAATATATTTGGCCTTTTTATATAAATTATTTAGCAATTTTTTTTTATTCAAACCTAAAGGAGTGAAATGGGGTTAAAACGTCGTATGGAAGATTATATTTAGTGCTCATCAGTCATGCATAATGCAAAATGCATGAAAGGCATTTCAGTATTTTAAGTCTCCGTTTAATACCCACCTTCTTACCTATAATCTCAGAATGGCTTTACTACAAATCAAGTTCGTATAGAAAAATAAAATTGCTAAATGTTTTGTCTTAAAATTTAATTACCGAATCGAAGCGAGGGCGGGCCACTGGGTTATTTATAAACATACAAATCCTTAAACTATAAAACTTACCGAATTACAGCCAAGAACGAATGAAAGAAGAAGAATGGATGGGGCGACGTCCTGGGGGTAGACCACCTGCCCAATGATCCGATATTGTAACGGCAATAGGGAGTGGCGTGATAAAGAATAGGCCTATACTCAGCAGTGGGTGGATGTGGGCTGATATGTTGATACAAATCGTTTGATTTTTTCTGTGGCGAAAAATATGGAGTACTGGCATGTTTTAAAAATTACTTGTTGGCACAGTCATGTGCCCCAAATGTTTTCTGGTAAAAGCAGATGCTTAACAGCAATGTTGTCTATTAAGTAGCCATATCATCATTATTACGAATAACTTTCGATATTCAACTGATTAAAATTTCACTGTAGGCAAAGATAGCTTACTCAAATTATGTCTGCTAAGCGCAGCTAAAAGCTGTTATACGGTGATATAATGATTACATGAATATTTTCCCAGTATAAGATCATATAGCCGTATGCGCAGCAATAGTATGATATCCACCCAAATAAGTTTTTATTACTCAACATGAAGTGACTAGTAACCGCGCCAAGAAAGAACTGGACTGAACTTGAGATTGTTTACAAGCAAAGCTCAAATTTGAATGTTTGGAGACGACTCGCGCTTTACACGTGACACGGCGCGGACTCTATAATAGGGTACATGACTAAGCTCAAGGTTTTACAAAATATAAATATTTTATCAAAATATAGGTCAATATGTGCCAATGGCAAAAATTCTCAATTAAAAATATAACGTCTAGCCGGTTTTATGGTCATTCAAAGATTCATGGGCAAGTCCATTTTAAAACTATGAAATTATTAAACAAATATTATACCATTAAATAACCCATACAATTTGCACTAATTATTATAATAGAACCATTGACATAAACGAAACATTTGATATAGCTACCATACAAAATTCAAATGAAATGCATACAAAATACTTAGGTGTGACGTCACATCTTAGTAGCCATTTGTAGGGAGCGTTTTGGGTTTGCCCAAAATAATGTGATTTTAAAGTTGTGATATCTCAGGTGGTTTAAATGAGAATCAAGTGATTTTTTCAACGATGTTTCTATCATTGAGAGGTCTTTTGATTGCAAAAATAAAAAAAAAATAGTCATGTACCGTATTTTTGTGCAGTATTGGGTCATATTTAATGTCTCTAGACGGAACAAAATATATTGATACTATACTGCGCCCGCGGCGTTACTCACGTAGTTTAAGTCTTTATTACAAAAGTCTTCATTCAAACTCTAAACCCTCAACGTGCAACTACCCCTTAGGGATTAAGAATTCAAAAGTCACTTTTTTATTCAAAACTGGTGCCCAATCATCAATTTTAAGAATCTAACTTTTAAACTGTCTTATCCCCCATACAGCAATTCATCCTCTCAAAGTTTGACTTTCCAAAAACGTTTAAGTGAATTACTTTTTATTTTAATTATACATACAATTTTTCACAGTAACATCTAAGATGACGGACTTCCTTACAAACTTACAAACCCCCTTTTCACCCCCTTAAATTTATAAAAATGTTAAAACAACTTGTTACTTGGTTTAAAATAAGCAGAACGTATATGTAGCGATTTTCAAGTTTTTTGCTTTAAAATGGCTAAATACCCATACTGGGCATTACATTTACTATTTTACCCCCTTTAAGGATTATTTTCAAAAAACGTTAAATGGGTTACTTTTTATTTCAAATTATTAGTCTGAATACAATTTTTCACATTTCTAACAGCAAAGAAGGCGGACTTTCATATAGAAACGTTTAACCCTCTTTTTACCCCCTTAAAGGTTGAATTTCCAAAAATCCGTTCTTAGTGCTCACTTTCACTATTAAAGAAACCCCCTTCCCAAATTTCAAGTTTCTAGAGTTAGTTGTTTGGGCTGTGGGTGCATTCCTAGTCACTTAATCACTTAATACCTTAGTCACTCAGGTTCTCCTTTTATATATCTATATAGAATTTAGAAATAGCGTAAAGGACAGCCGCTTCCATGAAATTTACTTATTTTGAGGCCACCACCTTATTATAAATAAAAGTACGGTAAAGTTATTACCGTACTAAAGTTCATGTCATCTCGTTCCTACACCCAATGTTAAAAGGGGCTGGCACGAGTTTTGTTATGTGACTAAAAACTTAGTTCGCGATTTATAATAAGGGGGGTAAAGTATAGATTATAAATATTGATATCGCTATATACAAAGCTGTTTCAATACTTAGTTAATTACTTACTAAGTAGTTAATTTAGTAAGTAATTTAATCCTTAATATCTATGTCAACTATCAAGAATTCCAGTTTTATCATTCATCCATAATGTTAAATTAAGCTGCAAACATATTGCATTTATAACCACTTGTTATCCTGGGGGTTGGAGCACTGGTGACCTGTATCACGAGTTCTTCACGAAACCTATATCAGGCACCAGTCTCTAGTCTAGGGGTCTAGGGGTCCATAGTAAAATGTATGCAAATAATGTATTAGAACAATGTTGCCCTGTGTGAGAGAGAATAAATAAATATATTATTACAATACTCCAAAAACAATAGTCCTAATAATACACCAAATCCTTTATTCTATTATATAACCAACGTACATTTCCACAGGTGATCCACCTGACCGGCCACATGCTGACTCCTGACAGCAAAAACACCGACAAAGACGTAAAGAAAGAAGACGACAAGTTTCAGAAGACGGGCTCTCTGGTCGCTGTGGGGCGCCCGATACCGCACCCCGCCAATATTGAGATACCGCTGGACAGCAAGACCTTCCTGTCACGCCACAGTCTTGACATGAAGTTCACGTATACGTACACTGATGCGTAAGTATTAATTTGGGAAAGACTAAGTTTGAAGGGTAGCTTAAGCATGGTATTCTGTAAGGCACTCAAAAAATATTAAGAGATTACCCCGCTAATACGAAACCTTTTAAGTTTTGTCGTTTGAAGAAAAAAACACAATTACAAATCGGCCTTTTTTTTTCAAAGTATTCACCACGACGTATTCACCACCACCATTCCATTCGCTCAAACCAGCTATATTGACATTTATTCCACTCCAAAGTAGGGGTGTTTAAAATGGCTGACTCGAAAGCGTTGACCGCTTCTTCACCGCACTCGAACCTTTGACCACGAAGAGTTTTCTTGATTTTGGGAAATGTAAAGAAATCGCCATGGCTAAGGTCTGGACTGTACGAAGGATGGTCAAGAATTTCTACGTTTTCCTTCTTCAAATACTCGATCGTTTGACGAGCGGTGTGTGAGCGTTGTCATGGTATACTTGCATGGTCATGGTGTACACATTAGAATAGCAACATAACCGGTTTTCGCCATGAACGTAGTGACCATCTTCTTTGAAGTGTTTCGTGAGCGAACAACTTGAGTCAGATTTGGCTCGTATTGGTAAAACCCAGACTGTAGATTGTTGTTTGAAATCGGGCTCGTAGGCATAGATCCAAGATTTGTTACCGCTGATGATGTCGTAGACGTAATTTGACTCTCCTCGGTTGAACCTCGGAAGAGTTTTCTTACACCATCTGACGCGGGACGGCAAACTAGTTATCTCGCACCAAGCAATATCTTTTGAATGGTTGTCCATGAGATAATAATGCCTCTATCTATCTGATATGTCACATGACTTCTGTAGCCGCATCACCATCGGTGTGATCTTAACACAATACGGTGAAGTGGCAGAATGTCATTAAAGGTTTTAATTCAAAATGTTAGGTGTTCAGATTTTTTGATAACGTGGGTTTGAAATTTCTTTAAAAAAAACAGCGCTCTCTTTTAAGTTTGCAGCTACAAGACATCCACATTACATAGCAGGATTGAAGTAAACAACATTAAATTTCTAATATTATTAATGTTCATAATCGATGTTTCTTCAAAGTCTGTATAAACAGAAGCTACATTTAATTCATTTGCTTTATGTTTACTTATCATCTTCAGGGTCATGTCTGGCCGCCTGATTTCTATCCAGGAACTCATTGAACTTATCTATCAACTGTTTGACGTTTGCTTTCGCAATTCAAAAGCATAGAAACGTCACTATGAGATTAGAATGAAAATACAGGTGCGCGTGTTTCGCTAAAGTTTGTGAAGATGGCGTTGTTTCAAATACTCGTTCGTATAACTAAACCGAATTTGCTACACTCCTTCGGAGCTCCATTCTGCTCTAACTACACGGCACTCGAAATCAGCCGAGTTATATCAACAAAAATATCACCTTCAAATGTATTTTGTAGGTTAAACAAGATGTGATTTCGCGGTTTTGTACACAGTCTGCGATAAGTGCACAAGTGTCGTTCGTTTCGTGTACATCCCTGTGGCATGTTTTGTGATAAATATTGTGGAATTTGTGCTAAAGTGTTGTGTTATTATTACAGTGAAAAAAGTGTTTCGATAGTTTTAGTTTTATATCCTGTTACTGTAGCCATGGCGGGTGATTCAAAGCCGGTCACTGTAAGTTGTATAGATCTACCTCTTGAAATATCGGTATAACAAATATTAATTGTTAAGAATTCTTGTCTGTATTTCCTGATTAATGATGGCAGAGATAGCTTTATAGGCCGGACAGGTGGTGGCGCGAAAGGCGCTAGGTCATTCAAGGTTAACTATGTGTAGGTACTAGGTACCGGTAAACATAACCTAAACAGGAGTCTAGGTCACATTGGAGATGACCTTTGAAATTGACAGTTACTTTCTTTTGGATATTCCTCCCATATGTTTAAGCTAAGTTTACACAACCTTTGAAATGATGATAAAAGAGATAAGATAAAGAAGGTATTCATGAGGCCATTTTTATTTTTAAAAAGTTATAAGTACACAAAATATTTGAACACTTAATTAAATACCTTACAAATTAATATACTTATTTAAACAACAATAGTGTTGTATGTATTCACGAATCACCCTAAATCACCCTCTTAGACGTAAGGTGACAAAAAAGGCAAAATTGCAAGGTAATAGCAGAATTTGAATATGTTTTTGCATAAATGCACTAAACATTGGTAATGTCTGGTAAGGAATGGAAGAAATTATTCATTCATAGGAAAATTCTGCCGGTCCCTAATTTCCATTGAGTAGTGTAAAATAGGTCGTTGATCTGTTGGATGAATAGGCTTTTGCGATTGTTTACCATTTTGGCTACAATTTAAAGGGTATTGAACGTTTGCTGCTTTTGATAGCCATTTATGTTGAATTCTGAAATATGTTGAATTTAAATGGTGAACGCCTGTTCAATCATTTAAATTCAACATAGCTGCTGTCTAGCAGCTGTGCTTTTTTATATACTACATTAAATGAAATTTAATCTATTGGAATCTGTAATGATGATCTCGCTCTTCTTGGTGGTAGCATTGATTGCCGTGCCTTCTGATACACAAAGAAAAGTATCTTTTTAATATATTTACTAACACCTCAAGATAACACTGCCTTTTTTTTTATAAAAAAAACGAACTTCCTAATTTAAGGTTGCGATTTCTCGCGAGAAGTCCAAATACGTAAGTGCTATAGGTACATATACTAAATTAACGAAAACTATCTTAAGTAAGTAGGTATCCTTATGACTTATCCGTATATTATTTAAACTGAAAGTGAAAATCTAAATGTTGTTAATTTTTGTTGCAGTTTGATGAACACCCTGGGCTTCGAACCAGACGAGCTGGTTGGACGCTCTCTGTACGAGTATTACCACTCTGCAGACTGTGCTGCATTGGCCCAGAATTTCAAGTCACGTAAGTAAAATTACTATAATTTTGACGTTAATCGCATTCGGAAAGGTTACACTACAGTATTCAGGCTGGCGACAAACTTACTACTTAGGGTTTGTAACCTACTAGTTTGAGCATATCCAAGAAAATTTGTCCCTTTTGACTACAAAACAGCGTATCAGCGTTGTCGTAAAGTTAAAAAAAAGTCGACGGCTCTTGTGGTCATTCATGACATTTTTTATCATACGACATTAATCAGTAAAACATAGTTTTTTTTGTATGGTTTTATTTGATATCCGCCATGATTTCAAAATATCAAGAGCACGAGAATTGGGCTCCTGGTCAGTTTTTAAAATAAGAAGAAGCGATTTAGTAACATTGTACTTTTGTAGTCTTTTGTTATTTTAACTCCATCTGACGGACTATTCTCATATTGTTTTGTAAGGTTTTACTACTGCCATCTAGTGTGGTTTTGTACAATATCTACGTACCGCACACTCCAGGAAGATGGCAGCACTTGTCGCGTAGGTGAGAAAACGATGAAAATAAACATGCCTATGTGAATATATAACATACTCCAAATATGTATTTACACTATACTTTATTGTTTATCCATTTTTATAGCATTTTCTAATATTTATTCATGTGTAAAGCTCAGTTAAATGTTATTACACATGTAAAATGTTTGATGTGTATTGTAGTGTTAGATTCATTTAGAGCATTGTCCTATAACGACTATTATGTAACATCTTTTATAATGCATTTCAGGAGCTATTTTAACACAGTTGGCAATCGTCCATGCTTTGCTTGTTGAAGGTCACAAAAATAGCTTTTTTTTGCAATCACGTGACACATCGTGTAACCGGTTTTATAACGTGATCAGTATTTGTCCCATCATTACTTATTTACTTTCCTATGGTTTCGTATCCATCGAATCCGAGCAAACCTATGGATTTTATTAAATCTATGTGCATATTTGTACCATAAGCCTGGCGTGAGGGAAAACATTGTGACAAAACCTGCACAATATGGAATCTTACATAAACGGATAGTTACTGAAATGTAGTAACCACGACTCGGTCTGGTTCGCCTGTTAAGAAGGTCAGACTGGCAGTCGCTTTACTGTAATTACCAGACTCCCCAAATCCTACATCATTGTCCAAGCGTACCTTCACGGGACTTCAGAGCGACAAGCTTTGGACGCAACCGGTAAATACACATTAAGATGACGGCTCTCTTAATACCACCAGTTCGTAACCTCCAAAACCAGTAATGAGAAAAAAAAACAATTTACCCGGATCATTTAGTCCAGAAGTACAATAAGTACAAAGGCTCTCATCGCGAGCCGTTTATAAATTCTGTCCCTTTCAAGACCGTGCCATTAAATGTGGTCTTTGAGTTGCGTAACCCGGTCAATGTCTGGGTATTTTTCCCTATTATCACAGAATGAAGTTGACTAGTAGCATGATTCATTAAAAAAACTAACGTTGACGCTGAGGTATAGGTAGATCAGAAGGCTTAGCACGAAAAGGTGAGGAGCTAGACGTGTGTAACTCTTTACTGAAACGACTCAGTGATCCGACTCAGCCAATTGATACACTGTTCCGAATCTCTAATGTTCGCTCCGAATGTATCATTCGACTCAAATAGATCTAGAGCTACTATAAACTTGTGGATCAGCCCCGCAGTCAGTGTCCACGTTTCGGCTCCATATGTTATTACTGGTAAAACGCACTGGTTAAAGACCCTGAAAGACGTGGGGAAACGCAGTGTTGGACGCCCTGCGGCGCGATGGACTGACGATTTGAGAAAGATGGCTGGTGTGAGCTGGATGCGGACCGCTCAGGGACCGGGCTGGTTGGCGCTCTTTGGGGAGGCCTACGTTCAGCAGTGGACGGCGATAGACTGATTGATTGATTGAGATCTAGAGTCTGAGTGAACCAAATGAGCTGAATGATCCCATGAGTCGAATAATCCGAATGATCTGAGTGAGCCGAGTGATCCAAATGCGCTGAATGATCCGAGTGAACCGAATGAGCGGAATGAATCACGAATTTATATGAGAGTCGATGTTCGCATCTCTGCATTGATCCAGATGCAAATGTTCAAATTTTTTGAAAGATTCGTTTTTGTTAGGTCTATGAGGAGCCCTGCTCTAGCTATTGGGGAAAGACGTCAAGCCCAGCACAAATGCTGTGTTCGTGTACGTGCGCACGCGGCCAAAATTTTCGACGCACAGTTTTGGCAACCTTGATTTTCCGTGTACTATGTTACCGGAGCGATGCCGAAACGTATTTTGGTACTGGGAATCGTTATACTGTCGTGAGGGTATTTTTCCCTATTAGGTTGGAACCGGCCTATTTGTTTTGATATTCGAGCCGCGCGTCTCGTGATGGCCCTTTGTACCGGGTGTACCCGTACTGGTAACGACTTTTGTTTACAGTATTGTTTTATTATACCTAAATTAGGTAATGGATTGTCAATAAAAGATGGTGGCAATAAATTGGAATTTCAGAAAAATATCTTCTAATCAACAATTTTTTTTAATATGAAATACCTTAGGAGACATTTACACTGGTCGATAAGTCGGTGCTTAGCCCAAATGCCGTGTTGTCCCCGGCAGAGTAGAATAGGCCACCCTCACTCTTACCGAGGTGTCGTAAAAGGCAACTAAGGTAAAGCTGCTGGCATGATCATCAGCACCCAGAGAAGGAAAACTCTGCATTTATATCAAATCCCTGCCAAGCGTGGTGAGTATGGCAATGACCCCTCATTTGATTGAGAGAGGCCCGTGCCCCAGCAGTGGGGACTTTAATGGGCTGATGATAGCCCAAATGCGTGCCATCCCACTCCTCCTCTATGTGAGCCCTCTGTGAACACAGGTTGGATCTGTGAATGCCGCTCGGTTACTGACGACTAATGTAAATTCACCTTTAGATTTGATCTCGATATAAAGAAAATAATATAAAAATTAGTACACCCAATTTTATGAAATTACTTTTATTAAATTATCTCATTTCATATTGGAGTAAGTACATATCTAATATATTACGCATTGCCGTTACAGTGACGGACTGACTTGTACCGACGTCGATGCAAGTCTGTCCGTTCATTGCCGATGAATGACGTGGCGACGTCACTATAATATCAGTGCGTACATTGAATGTGAAGCCATTGATCATACTTATCAAAATCACTGTACTTGAAGTACACAATCACAGCTATTTTATTTATAATTCGACATTCAATATTATTTTGTCGAATCAGACTATAGGACTAGAAATATAGTTCTCATAGTGGCGCAATATTCACTACTCACTTGCAATACCTACTTTTCGATCGTGCGATCGTGATTGGGCTCTCTTCTGGTCGAAATAAATTTTCATTCATTCAGTAATATTCTACTCTAACCTAATCCTGACCCCTTTTTTCAAACCGGGCGTAGGAGGATAATTGTATACTAAAACGCTGAACTGCACGAGATAAGGGTTGATTCTAAAAATAACCAAAATTTAGTCCATGCCTAAACACACGAAGTGAGTATAAAGGTCACGATGTAGGGTTCGTAAAAAATTGCTGCATTTTTTATTATGACATCGTAAATTCGTATCGAGGGTGGGACTCTATGTCTAAGAGCCTTTTTGTATGCTACTTTTTTATGTCATAGGTGGCATACGAGCAGACGGATTACAGGTCGCTGCCAACCTTTAAACCCCCCTAATAACCATGCACAAATGTTCAGCCGTTTTTGTATACGAAATATTTGTAGCTAAAAATTAAAATCAATTGGCGTCGCAAGTGTGCCTTATCCGTCACCTTAACAGAGAAACTGGGCCATTTCGGATAAAATTTTAGTAAGGAGAACAGCAATTATAACTTGGTAATCTCACGTATTTCTATGGGATTACCAAATCATTTATGCGGTTGGTTTAAACCAGGTACTCCGGATTTTCGATTATCCTAGTTTTTATAGTTTTCCTTTTATGTGGCCATTAAACCCTAACTCTGTGCCAAATTTCAGCTCTCTCAGATTATGGAAAGTACTTGTTCTATTTTGATGATCATGAGTGTCTGTCGAAAATGAGATACTTTGCTTTCGCCTAACTCCGCAACTAAATGACATACAGACTTGAAATTTAGGATCAAAAGTAGGTCATTATAGCTTAATGAATGACGAACATTTCTGCGTTCTGGTCTTATCCGGACGTTCTCAAATAGGAGCCTAAAAATGGGGCGAAATGGTTCCAGTAAAGGATGATACGGCAGTGTTTGCTTTACGCTATCACACACTTACCCCTAGACGACTTTCAAAATTACTAACTCAAAGGTGGATTCAGTTAATTTAAACGTAAATGAAAGTTAATACATAGTTTAGGATTTACGAGGGCTACGCCTACGTGGTGTCGTGTTCATGAGCTTGTTTTTAAAGACGAAGTTTCACTTTTAGGGATTTGGGACCTGGTTGTTAACCCTACATGAAAAGATTTAACTGGGTTACGTGTTAAAATTTTATATAAACCAATGCAGAAGGTCTAATCATCACATTTTGACCCCTATCTTTTTTTTGGGTTTTTTACTTTATTAACGTAAAAAGAATGTTTAAATCATATTAATCATTTGTTTGCTATGTATTATAAGTATGTATTTACAAAAGAAAAGTATTATATATTTGTAATCCCACTGTTGATTCTGATATCCGTAACACAGGTGCTTGAGCTACCTATCTCGGAGTCAGATCAATGTATGTGATGTTGTGAAATATTTATTTATTATTAATATTGTTACATACTCTTAAGGTGTCTTAAGGCTCTTAAAGCACACTAGCGACGCCAATCGATTTTAATTTTTAGCTACTACACCGGATCTATTTTAAACAATTCGGGGTTACAACCTCTCGGCAAACACTTGTACTATTTATTAAATAACCATGCACCAATGTTGGGTCAATTTTTGTACGCGAAAAATTTATTCACGCCAAAAGTGGCCGCTTTTGGCGTGAATCAAGAGATTGCAACCCCGAAATTATTTAAAATAGATCCGGTTTAGTAGCTTAAAAGTATAATCGATTGGCGTCGCTAGTGTGCCCTAGGTGACAGGACCTTAAGTATGACGTAGATTATAATTTTATTTTTGTTTTCATTGTGTTAAATGGTAATTAGTTGACTTGACTTATGTTAGTGAATACGTACTTTTAAAAGTGATGAAGCGTAGCGTTACTAATGCGTAACATCGTATTATGTAATTGTATGTAACAACAATAATGTCACTCATTTGAAAACAATCAGAGACCAAATTGTAAGACGTTAACACTCGCAGCTACAACAAATTGCATATTAAAGAGTTAATTGACAACTGAAATTGAACAAATAAAGATTCTGAAATGTAATAATTCATAGTCTACATTTACTATACCGCGATTTCGTCGTTCAGGGACGCTTTACATTGCGACTTTCTGCAGCGATACAAATGAGTCATGGTGCAGCATCGATACAGCCCCTACTGACATCATGCCGTTACTTAAAGCAGCGATACAATCGCGATGCACTCACGTGATACTGTTTGACTATTTGGTATTGCTACAAAAAGTCGCTACGTAAATCGTCCAAGCCATAAACAGGGTGCATAAATAGGTTTCAGGTTTATGAGTATTAAATAAAATATACGGGTTTTAGAATTACGAGCAGATTTAGTCCAAGGTGACTGCTGCTTTGGTCAGAAGGGAAATTCACGATAGATGATAGCACGAATAGTGGCCGCAAGCTAAGCCATACTTCTGAGCATTCGCCCCCGTCGTTTGACATGATTACTATTTTGAGCCCATTTGTCCACAAACTTAAATACCTTTCAACTCGGTCGACTCTTAATTTCACTTCACGTCAGAGTTTCAAACAGAAATCGTTCTGTTACCCGTGGAGTGTTGTTTGTTCGCGACTCGTGTAATCAACAACTTTGCCCTTAGATTTTTACGACAAGCCTCCCCCCTTCCTCTCTGAAGTTATGATTTTGATTATATTGTATGTGATTTCAAAACGAGGTCACTGTTTCCTTTGAGCCCATTTGTGCGCAAAAAGTTACTGAAAATCAATAAGTGCGGAATGTTCTTAATTGATTCTGATTGACATATTGAGCAATTCTAACTACCTACTCGCAACTATTACTTTTTATGTTTTTCTAGTCGTTAAAAGTTTAATCTCAACTGAAAAACCATTTTTAATATCTACTAATTTACCAACAAACACAATCTACAAGCTATATAATAATCGCTACAAGCTACAAGACCGCCTTATTGTACTGTCCGTTTTGTTGTTGTATTTTGTTCCTGTCAAATAAAGAATAACTATATATGTATAATTGTACTCCAAAGGAGTACTTATACTGCTTTTTTTTTAAATCTATAACGTTAAAAATTCTTTAACAACATAAAAGATATTCTCCAAACTTATGGTTACTTTTGAATGACTATTTTAATCCACAAAAATGGGTTTAGATATTAAACACGCTTTGTCCTTATTTTTCAATGGTGTCTGTGAACGAAGCGTTTGGGTGGGTTTGCTTAGCTTGCGTGATTTGTAGCTCGCTTTATCTCGTAGCACGCTATATCGCGTAGCACGCTATATCGCGTAGCACGCTATATCGCGTAGCACGCTATATCGCGTAGCACGCCAGACTGCGTAGCACGTTGTTCTGCGTGGCACGATGGACTGCTAGCACGTTGTAGCGTGCTACGAAATCCAGCGTGCCACGTAGGCACGCTGGACTTCGTAGCACGCTAGAATTGCAAAACGCGCTAAGAGACGCTTGACGATGACGCTGGACTGCAAGATCGCATATTATTCAAATAACGTCATCATAACGTCTGCTCACGCTATGCGCTATAGACACTTTGTTGAATTAGTGCACTATAATATTAAGCTAAACGTTATACTATCTGCTACTATAGCGATTGATCATTCTCATACAAATACCTATGAGATGTCGGTTCGTTTTACGAGTCCGCATTTTGTCGTCGCGTAAAACCGGGAATTCTAAAGGGTAATTCACACAGCCGTAAAATACAGCGTGATTCCGGATAGCAAGTCAAGCTGTCGTTATACGTTTACGATGATATGCTGTCGAATGAAGACAGTGTTGCAAACGGTCTTGATCTTCCAATGTGTTGCAAGATATACTCGTATGTATGATTCTGAAAGATATGAGCAAGAACCAGAGGGCCAACAACGGTACCGTCCCGAAAAGAACGAGACAGGTCTCGTTCTTCGCATCTAAATAACGAGAGGCATAGTGCGTCTGAAAGGGACGGGGATAAAGATTGTAGGCCCTCAAAAGCGTAGGTATTAACGTGATGACATATGAAGGAAGTAAACTACCTGAATTGTGCATAGATTACGTCATATGTTAAAGTGGGGTCCAATAAATGTGGTGGATTTTAATTTTCAAAATCTATTAAGATTTTGATTATGATTATCGAAACATAGATACATATTCAATTCGACATTTATATGGACTGAATGTATGGAAATCTCTCATTCGCTTGTATGTCGAGTACACAAGAATCTTTGGTGTATTAATTGAATATCATGACTTACCCAGTATCTTGTGGCTAAAGACTCTTGGGGTTGACTCTGTCTTGCATTTAACCAACACTAAAAGCTAGGTGGAATTGATCGGATATCGCATCATCGTAAATTGAGACGACACATTCGCAATATAGATCTGACGATTACTGTATCTTACTGATGTAATGATATTGGCCTATACTTATTATATTGTGCCCAGTTAATTTGTCAGTCAGCAGTAAGCATTTTTCTTTTAATTTCCAAAAGTAAAGACTAAATGCCTTATATTAGCATTCAGTATTTTACGATATTCCATATCTATTAAACGATATTCCATAATATTCTCCAACCGATTACGGCTACGGCGGCCAATCTCAACGATCAGCCCGTACGCAGGATATATTATAGTGCTCAAGTGTGTGCGCAAACATAAGTGCACACTCTATTCCCTTACCCTCTTATGCCGATCGGATACCAGCGTGACACGTACGGATAGGGATTGGGCGTAGGACCAACGGCTTAACGCGCTTTCCGAGGCACGGAGGCACAAAGACTCCAACTTCCAGACTCCGGGCTGACATTAAGAATTTCTTACCGAAAACCGAGGTACAAAATTTTGGCACGACCCGAGGATCGAATTAAGGATCTCTTGCGCAGCCGTCGATTTATAGTGAACAACTATGCCAACAAAGCAGTAACGATATTCCTTATCTCTTTCATAAATCGTTTATGTTTGATTTTATATTATTGATCATTTTATTAAAACATATTCAGATAACTATCCTGAGAAACATTTTACCAGCTAGCATTTTACTGATGCTGAACTCGGAAATTCTAAAGAGTAATTCTCAAACAGAAGTAAATATCAAAGTGATTTCACACATCGCTACAGCTGTTTGCGATCAAGACGATAGGGAAATAGGCTTTACTTTCTACAGGTACATACCTGTTTAGAACGGTTTGGCTGCAAAAGTATTTCCCGACGGCTATAACTTAAGGACCTTTGAGAGCGTACTCCTTTTTAAAAGGCCGGCAACGCATTAGTGACCGCTCTGGTTTCGCAGATGTTCATGGGCGGCGTTGATTACTTACCACCAGGTGACACACTCCATAAAAAAGGCTGTGTCAAATAAAATTTTACAATATCTACATGTTCACGGTGGAATTCTATTTGTAATTTATTATAAAATATCCTGTAAATATTTTCTTTTCTTTTTTTTAATAATAATTGTCACAACATCTCATACGTTGACCTGATTCCGTACTAAGTAGCTTAAGCACTTGTGTTACAGATATCAGACAAAAGAGGAACACAAACATATACTTAAATACATATATCACACCCAGATACCGAACAAACACAAGTATTCATCCCACGAGTGTTTGTCCAGGGTGGGGATCGAACCCACGACCTTTGGCATAAGAGGCAGGGTCACTACCAATTGCGCCATCCGGTCAGTCAATATATATGTTCGTCTCTTATTATTTTGTATAATTCTGTCAATATTCGCATTACACATCTCGTGTTAAATGTGTGACTTATACTCATGATTGATAATTAATATAGGTATTGTATTTTAGTTAGGTAATACTAGTATATATTTGTGCATGATAACGTTTTATTTATTACCTAAATTTGTTTTTATACTATAAATTTCTTTAATCAATCTATATATCAGGTCTGCACCACCCTCCCCTCTTCTATCTAATGTCCATTACCCGAAGCCCGTCTAAATTGTACTATCTATACCACCTGTTGTATATAACTTTAAAGTAGAGTATCTATCTATAAGTATTTGTTATCATAACCATTAGAACAAGTCATTAGTAAAAGTGGCATCACCAATTGTTTAAATGGGCCCCCCCATTTTAAAAATTGGTGATGCTAATTTTAAGGGGAAAAGGTTGGCAGCGAACTTGTGACTCCACTGGTGTTGCGGGTGTCCATGGGCGGCGGAATTGCTTACCATCAGGATCACCTGATCTCATATAAAAAAAAAATAATATAACTCCAATAAACCAATCCCATGTAACCAAAACTTAAATGCCTAACATTAACACGCGGCTTCATCGTGATACATCAAATCTATCAAGATGATTACCTTATATTATCCGATGCTGATAATGTTATCTTACAATGTGTAATATTAGTGACATTTAATGATAAAATGAGAGTAGTACATATTATACAGAAATAATAAAATATTGCGATCGATAAAATTCTTACCTGTGATATGCTGTGACCTGCTGAGACAAACGCAAGGAAACACATTTTTTGGAGGTAAAATGTAATATTGGTAAAATGAATGAAAATGTCAAAATTAATTTACTTCCTAGCTGACAAATCAAGAAAGAAAGTGTCAAAAACAGAATAAAACACTAGCAAGGAGTGTGTGTGTGACAACACTTTATTAGTAAGAATACTTATAATAAGATACTTTCATACAAACTCTGTAGTTAATTGATTCGTGTAGTGTAATATTATCCTTGACCTAATGGGGATGTATGAACAAATTTAATAGTTTATTTGATTTGATTATTATGAAATATCGAAAAGGTCTATTGAAAACTAAATATCAAAATATATTCGATAGAGACGTGCAGCCGTCTATTGAAAGAAGTCAATTTCAAAAATTGACTTGTGAAAATCTTATGCGCTAAAAAGAAATTTAACTTCAAATATTCTGCAAAGACAAGGATTCACATTTTCATGTTAATAATGTACTTGTTAGGTTGACTTGGATTATATCGTTCGTACAGCAAAAATCAGACTTGGCTTGCTTAGCAGAATTAAATTGAACGTCACGAGACAAAGCGCCCCTTTATCAAATTTCACATGAAACGAGAATGAATAATTTTACACCCTCAACTCCCACGCGAAGTCTTGTTGGGTAAAATTTACAAGGCCTACTTATAACGCTTGTAAGCGATTCTCTGGCTAATTTAATAATTAACATGCTCGTAATAAAGAATTATAAGGATTGCTATTAACTTATTTGTACTCCTGTTACGTACTGATCTCATGACAATCACAGCCTCACAGAAAACCGGCGTGAAGCAGCACTGTGCTGTGTTTCGCTGCGTGAGTGAGGGTACCGGGGGCCCAATCCGGGGGAAAGGTGGTTTAAAGTTTAGCAGCGCACTTGGGACTTGGGTGTCACGGGTCTGTATGGGCGGTGGCAATCGCTTACCAGGCGATCCGTCTGCTCGTCTGCTAACATGAAAAAAATGATCAATGAAAGTAGAAAGACTTTAAAAATCTGCTAACTACTCATAAAAATGTGATAAAGGCTCGTTTAGATGTATCAAAACATCTCTATTAATTTATGAGCGAAAACTGACTGACAGATCTATCAACTCAGGGCCAAAATTACCTATAAGGGTTAAAAACTTGAAATTTTGAGGAATTTTGTAGATTCAAAGACACTCCCTTAATTGTGATATTCAACCAAGGGTTAAACAATTCTTTGACATCAAACGGTAGATAAGAATATTTGACAATCATAAATGTTATGTCTGGACTTAAATTAATAAAGAGATCTTTATTTTGATTTTTGAACTCGCAACATATGACATTGTCCTAACACGTTTTCTTGTGACGTAATTGCGTGATAGGACTAAAACTGTTAGTTGGTGGATAAAAAAACACTTAGTTTTGTTAGTACTCCCTGAAAATAGATTTGCCATTGTAATCTATTTTTACAACGATCTGATTGTATCTAGTGAGAGTGGTAAAGTTGTAATGTTGAACTTTTTATAAAATACGGAATCAAAAGATGTTTTGCGCGTTTGTTCGCTTCTTAACAAAATAATAACATGCGCAGTACTTAATAATTGATAATTGGCAATTAAAAATATTAGTGCTCAAACATTCATACTGTTCTTTGTAAGAGAAATGCACACTGCTTCGTACTCTAACTAGGTTACGATCTCTATATAGATGTATTAAATAACCTTTTCGCTACTATAGTACCGACAGAATCAAGTTGACAAAATAGGATTACCTTTTTTTACTGGCATTCTTTATTTAACCATCTACAAAGAAACTCTTATGTTAGAATCTTGCTTTTTGAGTGTGAAGTGAATACTCAATTAGGGTAAATGTGCTTTCTATCCTTATTTTTTGCTCGGTACAAATTTTATTCGTAATGTTGCGTGCCAAGTTGTCACAATAAATGTTTCTTCACCTTCATTAGCAAGATCGACAACAATGGTTGGAATGCGTTACTATGCTATGCATCATCGACGTATGGCTAAAGATTATAATATTAGTTTTATTGTAGAGCAACCATCTTAACGACACATTAAGTATACCTTTATCATAATGTATTTCTATTATTAACAAGCGGAAATTGTGTTTTATATTTAGTTTCTTTTTTAATTTACTGTACGTTGATGAAAGTTTTCTACTTGAGAAGTCACAGAAAGCATCATGTCACGTACGCCTTCAGTGACTCGTCTATGTATTTTAGTATTCTGAGACAGCGCGTCGCATAGTTAAATAACGACAGCCCGAAACACCTGGCATCTGACAAAAATCGTTTTGTTTCTTTGTTTGTTCACAACATGTTCATTAGTGCATGAAATACTTGCTGGTAAAAGAATTATGTTCAACCAAGCCCGTCTTCTCTTTTGACTTGTTTTAATCTTCATTGGACATCTTATGTTTTACCGATAGCATTAAGTGCACAAATGTGTTCTATTTATTGTTCGTCACATACTGTGTTATTTTTTTTTAGGAATTATTTTTTCTTTTATATTCTTTCTTGTCAAGTAAGTCGTAGTTATTATGTTAAAAGCATTTTATCGTATCGTCAGCTTAAAATCTAACACTCAAAAATGCAAATACGTCAATTGCGAATTGATAAATCCATTGATTTTTATGCAATTCAATCTCTTTTCTGTCTAAAAATATAATTGGTTAGTTCGTAAAATATTAAAAATTCCAAGCACAGATCACGCACGATTCACCCAATAACCTTGAACTTGAACGTTGTAGATACGAAAATAGTTTCGCACTCACGAAACATTTTTATATTTTGCTCTGGCCGTGGCGCCAACTCACGTAATTGTATCAATGTCAATGTTATTAGCTAATCGTTTAATTGCTTTATTAATTTAGTTAGTTGGTTCGTTTTGGTGTTTCTATCGAATGGGGAGTGTCGTTGGCAACATGATTGAAGTGCCTTTTCTTGTAGCCCTAAATTTCTACTAAGATATTATTGTAACACCATATTAGGGTGCCTACTTCATACTCACAATAAATTTTATTTGACTTGTTATCACTATGGAATTGAAAATTGCTGATAACCAGTTCTTTTCTTGTTAAACTTTGAAGTAATATGTGACTCTTTAAATTATTGTCGTTGACCTTGTTTATAAACTAAAACCTAAGGTATAATTTCTTTACGTTCAATTTTAACTACATACTTTTATCTTTTAGCCATTTACATTTAGCATCTCTCTCTCTCTCTCTCTCTACCCTAATAGTGGCCCGCACTCACTTCGTTTCGTGACATTAGTTCCACTTTATACCAATAGATGGCGCTAGGTGTCGATTACATCGCGCAAGCGTTCCGTGTTTTCGTATTGCCTATAAGCGTTGCCGCTGTCTGTAGAATGCACCTCTTTATAAATAGTATAGACATATTACATACTATGAAATATTTAGCATTTGTAATATTATGGAATCCTTGATCCGTTCGTCCCATTCGATATCAGACCCCGATAAAAATATGGCACAAAATTCAATTTGAATAGATAAGACGCAAGGGAAATGGATTACTTTCACTGCCACTAAGCTATCAGACCGGTAGTATATCTACATATCAGGGCTAGCATCCAAGCGTCTAGCCAAAAAAGTCTCTAGTATGAGAACGCTAGACCTTCGGGCAACGCTGGGAGGTCGACGACGACCAAAATATCGCAACACGCGTAACAGAACAGTCATCATACGTAAACAAAACACTAAGCTAAGCGGTGTGCTCATTAGCAAACTTTTGATCTAGCCAATCAAGCGAATTACTTTTGACCAATAGAAATCTAATAGAAGCTCTTTTCTACATCTATACTATTTACAAAGAGGTAAATCCTACAGACAGCGGCCACGCTTATCCGTAATCATAAACACGAAACGCGCAAGGCGTTGTAATCGACACCTAGCGCCATCTGTTGGTATAAAGTGGAACTAGTAATTGATAAATTAATTTTAGAACCACTATAGAAATTAAGCCACCAAAATAATCGTCTATCTATTGAAAATTGGGATCTTCTTTTGGATGTTGGACATCGATAATGAGTCTCTTAAGATATTCCAATCACGTTATCCGATAATTTTTAAGACTAAATAATTCAAATGTTTGCTCTCTACGCAGTTGTCATACTTTGCTTCATATTTATGAATCAAACAAACTGTATCGTTTTATTTATAAATTGGATTCTCATCACATTGCATTACCTTTAGACATTCTTGAAGATATTGAAGTAAGTGCGGCTTTACTTGTTGGTATTATTAAACTTAATACTTATACTTCTAGGTGGCAACACTGGCAATATTAAGGTCATGTCGAGTATGACTTACGGTTTCTTAGGGACACAATTTCCATTCAAGGAATACCACTGATAACGTGGTTTATGGATTCAGTTACCTATAAAAGCATATTAAATTTTTTAACTCCCTGTGTTTTTGTTTGGTTTTACGGCTTTTATAATGAAATGAGATCAGATTAGATGCGTATGAGCATCAAAATTTGGATGGATGGATAAAATTTTCTTACGTTATATTTGATAATAAAATTAGAATTTAAAAAGAAATATGGAACTTGTTTTATGATAGCATCAAAAACAATGCAGATAGATATTTATTTTATTTCAAGGAAGCCTATATTCTGCGTCTCCTGGGCAAACCCATGTCGCATTATCTACATTTATGTCCCTTTGGATTATGCAAAACGTATTCAGCTAGGTAGAAATAGCGCCGAAAATGGAAAATATATTCGCTCAGGCAATAAAAACTACGTTGTGATTTACTTCTCATCCAGTAATTTCTTTTTATATGGAACATGAAAAATATTTTCTTTTGTGCTAAAAGTAAAATCTGCTTAACGTAGGAAATAAAACATGGAAATGGGACCTATAGTTAAGTAGACAGCATATTAGATTTTCATGCAGACAATTTTCAACCAACATCCCTTTTGCTACGTAAAAATTTAGGTTTGTATGTATATGTATTTTATTAGCAAACGCGATGTCCTCGGCACCCAAATAAGTACCTATGTAAGCAATCAAGATGTTAAAAAGACCATAGATAACTTAAGTAAAATATAGGTTGATAGAGACATGAAACTTGAGTAAAATGTAATATAATCACGTATTCCATAATCCCAGTAAATTACTTGAATTCCTTGAGTCTTTTAGTCAAGATATGTTGGGATTCATCGTGGAAGCCTTTCATTTTGCCGCGGACGTCTCTCGAATCCCAATTTGTCTTGACAAATATATTCTTAAACGCTCGCAATAAGGACGGCTCCTGGTATTTTCGTCTTCGTCGCGGGTCGGAGGATATTTATTAATTCATGATTTGAAAATATTTTACACTCCGTTTCAACAAGGCCTTATTTGGCATTTTTTCTTCATTGATTTTAACTTCTTTTAAGTGGAACTTTTAATAAGTGATATAGCTATTTGATGATAAGGATTAGTGGCTTTTATTTTTTCTTATGATATTTTAGGTGTTTCACGTCTTCCATTATCTGCAAATATGCCAAACCCTTGTCCTGTTCGAATATATCAGTATCCGTGCGGTAATATCTTACATTGGAACTAACCTCTTGCGGACGTGACAAACATTCTCATTCTCTTCTCTCTCTCAGGTATATGTATATTTTGTCTTGAGTACTATATTTATTATGTCACCATGTGCTTTATACAAAAATGTATTCTAGCTTAAACAACATTCAAAAAATTCAAAATTCAAAAGTACTTTATTTGTATAGGTTTTATATACAGCTCTTACAAATCGTCATACATGAAAGATGTAAATTATAACTATGTATATTATACATGTAATTAAAGATATATGTCGATACAAACTAATGTACTAATAAATGAATAAATATAATATGATTCTACCACCGGAATAGAAAAATTGATTCTGACGAGATTACTCTTTTTAATTGCCAACATTTTTATAAGTACAGTATCATGGGTGTAGGCGAACAGTTTATCATTTACACAAATTCTTGTCATTAACTGTATAATAGGCTTTTGCCATTAAATAATTTTAAACATATGTTGTAATTTAGGCATTGGTAAACAATAAATCGAGATCATAATTTTTTTTTCAAACATTTCCAATATTTTTTTTAATTGTCTATTATTGGACAGAGTAATATCATAGAACTTTTACCTCGTACCATGATAAATATTCTAATTACAGCATCATTGCAATCGCATGATATTGAATTGTTGAATCTATGTAAGTAGATACCTACTCGTTAGCTAGGTGCGACAAAAACATGTTTTCTCTTGGCCTATTATGACTTGCCGTGTATCTTAACTATGACCTGGTTTTCTCTGTGAATTAGTTCTAGGATAAGTTAATTAGTACGACAGCACAAACCAACATTGCTTAATAGGATTAATAACATTGTGTTAGATATTTATTTGTTAGGAGTTTTAATTTAAATATACCACTCGTCATTACATAAATAATTTCCTTAAATGAAAGGCCCGCGTTGCTCTAAGATAATTTCATATGGTCTCGGGATATTTTTTTCAGAACACTGGCTCTCAATCCAGAGTTCTTCCTTTGTTTATTGTGTCTTCAAGGAATAATATTTAGTTATTTGGTAAAATCTAGGTAAGACTAGTTCTTTAATTTCTCATTTCATTAAAAAAATATATAATTGTGTTATTCAGTTTAATATTATTTAAGTGTACCTAGAGTATTTGCGGGCAATGCATTAGCGATCTCTCTGATTTCGTAGATGTTTATGAGCAGCGTTGATTACTTACCATAAGGTGAACCTTGCTTGTCGCCTTTAGTATTAAAAATACCTATATTTATTGTATTTTTACTCTTGTATTGTATCTTATAATTTCTATTTCTATATATTTCTCCTTCTGTTGCAAAAGCACAACACAATGTTGGCTATTTCTCATCGCAGTTGAAAAACTAGATAACAAGGGTTTTACGAGGCCGCCGCCAAATTGCGTCGCCGACGGTCTCAGCTCGCAACTATCTGCTAGAATTTATACATGTTTACGATCACTGGTGTTTGTTATTGTGATACGAGTGTCTGATGAAAATGATTTTACTGAAGCTTAGAATTTGCTGTAGCTATAAAGATAAATTAGGTTCTAGACGGGCATTATAATTAAAATTTCTGTAATGCCTAGTACTTAAGTTGTGTATTTTGTGCAATAAAGTATATCTATCTATCTATCTATCTATAAACGCGAAAATAACTTAGCATGCGCCAAGTAGATATCAAACATTTTTAGAACTTGTAGCCAGCGAATTCCGAATGTCTGATAGACTTAGTAATTTGGAGTATATTTTTACATTTGCACGCCCAGAAAAATTGTGCACTCGGTGGTGCATGCAATGCACAAAAGGCCTAAAGCTCAGTAGGACCAGTAGGACCCCACAGTGAACTTTATCAAGATCTCAATCATCAAGTTCGAGATAGCCCTGACTGGTTGCCATAGAGCCCCAAACGTCTTGTTTGTACTGGAAATGTTAGCATTACTGCCTGCGCTAGACTTTACTTTCTACTATATTATATCGATAATATCAAAACGTTTATTATCTTCGATTGTAATCTAACAGGCTACGTTATTAAGATCATTAAATCCCAATTACTACATACGCATTTTCATCTTCTAAATTGGGTGGCAGATCTTCTTTCGGTCTGATTTCAATTTATTCTCTATTATTTCGTTGCCATTTTCTTTAATAGATTCAAGGGCGTGGCAGAATTTGCCTAATTGATTTAGTCTTTTAAGATAAATCTTCTAATCTGTCGCTGTCAGCAATTTTGCCCTAAATATTAAGGTTTTCTACCAATTCGATTTTTTCTTACGGATGACATCTTTTTTATCTTATTTTAGATTTATCATTGCATTATTTATATAATCATTTTTACATTAATATACATGAAAAAAGCATCTTTTGATGTCTTATTTCTTACGATTACATTAAGTGTTTACATTTGAGATGGTATGTGTTTTCACTGTTTATCCATACACAATGACGAGGCACTCTCATAAGGGATCCAGTTGTTTGTTTAAAAGGCATTACATTATCTCTATTAGTATAGTTAAAATAGCGTCTTATTTTTTCTGATGCACAATCCCGCTCGACTTTAGTCATTAGACAGGGTGTTTTCTATGTATTATAAGTATGTATTAACAAAAGACGTAAAAGGCGACTAAGGTAAAGCTGGTGGCATAATCATCAGCACCCAGAGAAGGAAAACTCTGCATTTATATCAAACCCTCGCCAACCCGTCTGCCAAGCGTGGTGAGTATGGCAATTACCCCTCATGTGATTGAGGGAGGCCCATGCCCCTAGCAGTGGGGACTTAAATGGGCTGATGATGATGATGATTAACAAAAGAAAAGTGTTAAATATATTTGTAATTCCACTTTGATTCTGATATTCGTAACAGGGGTGCTAGAGTTAACTATCAAAATATTATTAATTTTCTTTATATAAGTCACTAATGTGATACTCCTAAGAAAACATTACTTCCAAGTTTGCCCATTGGCTGAATCAGATGTGACATTCTATATTTTTGTATATTACTGATATGGATATATTTTATCTTGATAGTGTTACATTGTTCGTATCGGTCATCACATGATTTCATTAGTTATGTATAATTATTTCATTTCATTTGAAAAGTATTTTTAAATAGGTACATGTTAATTAACAAAAGCGACCACTGTGTCTGTAATAAAGATAATTTTCTCAGCACTTACAGCTTTATATTCTTGTGCCAGTTCGCGCTTGAAGCTGAGTAAAACAATTTAGTATATCTGACCTATATCGTCGCCCACTCAATCCCTGTTATAGTTCATCAGACTTGTTGGAAAATTGAGAATGCAGTTTGCAATGTTACTCATCTCGATTCGGTCCTAGAATTAAACGGTATCAAAAAGATAAAAAAATTCGAATATGTTAAAAACATTTGAGCATTCCAAAGGTAGACCCTTGTTGCTCTAAGAAAAAACTGATGATAACAAGCCCAGACAGTTACATGAATCAAGAAATCTTCTTAATATATTTTTCACTATTTTATAAATTAAATCTTCAACTTTTTTAGAAATATTCTATTTGTAGATCTGTGGTCTTTTAGACTTAAACACTATACAATCCTATGTGTTAGTACCCTTACTTTTTTTTTTGTTTGAGAAGCTCGGACATGCATAGAAAAATCGAAACAACACATTGTCCTTAATATAAAATCTTTTAAAATCAGATCTGAGCAGGTATCCGAAAAAAGCTCAGCGGATATTTTTTCTTTATGAATTAGCTAAATCATGTGAATTCGCTGCAATTTATGCGACGGTTTAAGGGTAATATTATGGAATTGACTTTCAAGTAAACTAACTATAAATAATTTTAAAAAAATCTAAAAATGTTCTTCAGGGCAGGATTCATCTTGTACCTGTCTATATTTTCATTTAGAATGATCGTAAACCATATTAAATTATACGAATAAGCTTTCATTTTGTTCTAAATGCTGCTAGTCCTTGTAAAGGGATTTAATGTCAAAATTATAAAAAAATCGGTCGTAAACAACATTTAGTTTTCAAATCATCGGAAAAAAAAAACAAATAATCAAAATATCTTTATTCAATTTAACTCCATACAGAATATGAATTTCAAATAAGTATTATGTAATCTACTGATTCGGATTCGGAACTTTAATTTATACCGAGAAGAATCAGCAAGAGACTCAGTATTACTATTTTCAAATAACATGGTAATTACAATTTTCATTCTTATACAAATTATGATTACAATGACAGAATGACATACAATGATTATAATCAGTATTGTTTAGATAAATCGTTAAAGTAAGCAGAAGAGGAGATCAATATGTCCAGGAATCCTTATTATTTAAATACTCTTCTACTTTATAGTAGTCATTCTGCATTAAGCAGTTTTTTACATGCAATTGAAACTTATGTACCGGTAAATCAATAGTTTTTTGCGGTAAGTAAATATTCTAATGCTCAATCCTGTAGGATCCATATGTAAATGAATTTCCAACTTTATGAAGTCTAAGATTTGAGACAGCAAGCCTATGTTTATTTCGACTGTTAAAGCTATGAAAATCTGAATCTCTAGGACAATAAATTGTAGTTATAGTTGGTTCTACTGTTACAAGAATATGCTTTTCTTTCTGGCTTGCAAATAAAACATACTTAATAAATACTTGAAATCGATAAATAGCCGTGATTAGCTTGTTACTATCCTTTAGTGTTTTCCGATAACCCTAAGCGAGACTCCGATTATATTATTCTAGGTGCATTATTTTATCGAGGGCGGAAGTGCTATTACATATATCTAACTAATAAACACTGTAAGCATTAAATAGTTCAAGAAAATTATTTATTAGCTGATATAAATTAATTGCTATGCAGTCGTTTACATTAGTTAGCCTATAGTATAAATACTTTTTATTTAAAACATATAACATAATGTAAGGCGTTCGTTCTGGTTTATAGCTTTAGTATTTTTATTGCTTCGTGAAAATGTAAATTACTTACTGAGTTATTGAACATAGTTTGGACTGAAATAGGTTGTTCCTTAATTTATTACGACTTCATTATCAGCAGTATTAACAGTTGACCCACACTTCCGGCCGGCTCAACCCGAAGCAGCGCCTAGGCCTTGTTGCACTGAGTGAGGATATGAGAGAGGCCCAAAACGGGGAAAAATGAAAAGGTTGGCAGCGAACTTGCCACTCCACTGGTGTTGCAGGTGTCAAAGGGCGACGGTGATCAGGTGATCTGTTTACTCGTCTGCTACCTGTAACACATAAAAAAGTAAAATATAGCTATAAATTACGTATTGACGAAGTCGAAAACTAGTTAAAAGCTTTTCAAATTAATACGTTTCTGATACATCGATCGATATGATTAAGGTGACGGGTAAGGCACACTAGCAACGCCAATCGATTTAAATTTTTAGCTTCTAAAACGGATCAATTTAAACAATTTCGGGGTTACAACCTCTCGGCAAACACTTATACTATTTATTAAATAACCATGCACAAATGTTGGGTCCAACACGTACGCGAAAAATTAATTACCGCCAAAAGCGGCCACTTTTAGAGTGAATCAATTTTTTGCGTACAAAAACGAACCCAACATTCGTGCATGGTTATTTAATAAATAGTATAAGTATTCGCCGAGAGATTGTAACCCCGAAATTGTTTAAAATAGATCCGATTTAATAGGTAAAAATTAAAATTGAATGGTCGCTAGTTTGCCCTACCCGTCACCTTAAAACTATAGACTGGTCGTGTTAACTTAATAAAATATCATCTGTTATCATTGTACAGTCAGAATCAAAAGTAGCTGAACATTATAGAACTTTGTCACACTAAGTTTTGCGCAGCTTGAGTAAGCTAAACACTTATTAAAGCTGCGCAATGGTTAGTGTGACAAAGTTCTAAAATGTTCAGCTACTTTTGATTCTGACTGTACTGCAAAGATGTGATAGTCATTTCTATCTAAAGGTCTAACTAAGAGGTTAATATTAAGTACATTATTAATTACCGATGAGATACATAACGAAGGTTATATCGTTGACTTAGAATTAACCCGCTATGAACAGTGAACGGTATGGTTAGTCCGATAATGACTAAAGACAATGTGACAGTATGATATCGATATGAATGTAATTTTATATTTCTTTAGATAATTATGCATTATTAAATGTAACACCGTTACTGATTAAACTCTATCTTATTTTGCACTGTAAAATATTTCCCAGTTTTCAATTATTGTTGGTCGATAATGTATCTTCAATAAGCAAGCTTGAATTGTAGGATGGTCTAAGTATAAATGAATATAATGATGATAAGATAAGTATAATATAATTTGACTAAATGGTTCCTACACTTTTTACATGTAATTTTACATACAAAGAGTATTTGGCTGAACGATTAATGCATTGCCTGAGCATATAGCTCTTTTATATTTCGGTCAGTTGACATAACATTTAACACAGAGTAGATTAAATTATTATTTATGGGAAACCATAGTATGTTTTTCATTCCCCAAGACTAAAATATCAAATTATTCACGTGTAGGTAAAGTTTTCTATTTATTATTATGAAAACTCTATTACGAACGTAATGCGAGTTTCCTTTCAATACACAATAATAAAAACATAGAAAACTACGTTTACCTAGTTATTAGTGAGCAGACTTCGGAAAGATTGTAAGTAGATAAGGACAAGCCAATCGGATAACTTGAGCCCGGTATATGCCGTTCACGTGTAAACCGCCTTTTTATGTTAATATTTTTCCTTAAATTTTATCGTATGAAATTACGTGTTCGAATAAAATCTTTGGAAACTCAGAAACAGAAAGAAAAACATTTGTTTTTCATTGCAAGACAACTACATAGTGCCAGTTTGTATACGATTACATCTTGAATTCAAAGCTAGGCATGTAGGCATGCGCTGCAAAATCCTTACTCGTAGTTTGCACACCCTGCAGTCTAGATTTCACTAACGCTTCACTTCTCTCACAATAATTCGTAAAATATTTTATACATACGGCTTCAGATAGGACCACTTTTCCAAGCCATAAACTTTCATTGTCTCAGTATTTTAACGTTGAAATATTTTTATTGATATGACTTTTTAGGTAAGATTTACAGATTATTATCATGTTTTACGATGAGTATCTAGAGTGGCTAACAGTTCAACATGCGAAAATATAAGCAAAATAATGGTTCATAATAATATAAGTGTTTCTGACACTAAGTACGTTATTATCTAACTCAAGTTTGTTTTAAATTTAAAACGAAACATGAATACAGCTGTTAAATTTACTGCAAAATATTTTTGACGATTTACTCTCCAGTCCCGTCGACGAATACATTAAAACAAAAAACATAGCAGTGCGCATATTTTAACTAACAGATGTTTTTCGCTAAAATTACTGGCAGTATGCTCACGAAATATGCATTGTTTAGTTTAGATTTATATTTTTGCACATTTCATTTGTGAATTATTTTAAATTTTAAACCACTTCATTTTTTTTCTTCAGTAAAACATAATTAAGCTCACGCATATTTCGCGTCTTTTTTGTTTTATGACATATTGCTATTACTATTATCTTAAAGATTATCAGAAATCGTTAAATAATAGGCTTTCGAGTTAGACCAAGTTTGTAAAAAGCCTTGAATTCGCCCTGTTCAGGCTATTCAGAGGGCAGGTCAAGTGGCCTTGAGTCTGTTATTAGATATTCTGTCTGTACCCTTTACCTAAATGAGCCTATGTAGTGTGTGCCTACGCGTTGTCGTCGTTTCATAACCGCTTAATTATGCATACCTGGAGCTAAACCTGCGTTGACTTAAAATTCATAATATAAAGTAACTGTGTACATTACAATTATGCTCAAGTAAGAAATACGTAGTAGTAGAATGTTTTGTTCACTAAAGTTTGAGCTTTGGAGATGTTTCATCACCATTCCCTCATTTCTTCGGCGGATCGTATATCAATTTTAGTGAAGAGTTTAATTGTTGATACAATCTTGCAACTATGTTGCTTTACTTCCTTGTGACTTTCTCGTCTTGTTCTCATCTCGTCTAGTTGCAGCACACTTTTGGAGCTTCCTAGAGTAATTTACCAATATTGTTGTCCGCTCCCTCCAGTTTTGTGTCGTACTCGTGGCCTAAAAGAGGATTGAAGAGTAGTTATGAGGGCCTACAACAAAACGAAATTCACGACCGAATCTTTATCCTCGTTCCTTTCACTTGCGCTGTGGTCTCGCTCCTCGTTATGGGAACATTTCGTTGTAGGCCGACCAGAACTATTGTCGCGTCGAAAGAAAACTATTTCGCCTCTTATCGTCTGGTAAAGTCGCGTGACGTCGCGACAGTACCTATTTCTTATTGTGCCAATCCGATCGAATTAGGTTAAGTGGGTATCGTTTCCTTGTATTAAAGAGCAATAGCATCTTTATTACAATAAATAATGCCATTGTCGAGTCCCCGTATCGATTATATTTTATCGGCGATATAATGGATAATAATAATAGTTCTCAGTTCTCTTCGTTTGTGGCCAAATATAATTTATAAAACTTGGCTTTCTTTTAATTTTCGTACAAACTTGTTCTTTTCATTGAATGACGAGATTAAGAAAAAGTAGAGTTATCATCACTGTAATATTTTTATGTAGGTATATTTGATTCCTAAAACCTACAGGCAATTGAGAATGTATTGTATGTAAACAACCCATATTCGTAGCTCATGAGCTACGAGTCATGACTCGTAGCAGCTTAATATTTGAAACTTGTTAATTCTCTTGGGAATTTATATTATCTTTAAAATCTCAGTGACTAAAAAAATCTAAATATTTCAGTATTATTTACTTTTTTTTTCTTCTTTTTGTTATTCTTTTTGTTTGAACAAAATCATTTTGATCCGGTTCTTATTAGCTGTTCTCTAAAACGATAGTCACGTTTCATTTTACATGTTTTATTTTTAATTCTGCGCCTTGCGTTTATATTTTGTGGGTACACAACTACTATTTCAATGTCAAAGCTGGAATTCAAAGAGATCATTGAATTACACCCACAATACTGTTTTTTTTTTCTTTGTACCACCGTTGCTAACTGCACTATTGGCAAAGGCCCAGCTATTTCAAATTTTGTTGAAACTATTATATATGTATAATGCGGTTGATCTTCGGTTATGTTTAGATATTTATAAATAAACATATTATCCTTTCTGTCTTCATATGATTTTAACTGTGAACATTATGATTATAATCAATTTTCATTTTTTGTGATTTGAAATATTATATTAATCATAAACTTTTAAATCATCATAATTAAATCTGCATTCAATCTCTTGTTGTTAGTCTGCATCTGATTATAAATGTCATCTTAATAATAATTATGTCAATGTGATGATTAACAATTTCAAATTTATTGTTATTTATCTGATACGTTTCATTGACATTTTAATGAATGCATTTATTATTAGCTTCATATTATGTGTTATTAGTTGGAGGCCTTAGAGAACTGATTTTTTCGTTTATTTTTGTGTTCAAAGTTTGACAGTTGTAATAAGTACTTATTAAATTTTATAAATATCTGGGGAGCTGTTTACGATCTCAGAAGTTTGCATAAGATTATAATATTGTGAGGGGTCTTCTCCAAAATAAAAATGTGCAATTGTGTATGTACGTAAAATTGTGAGTTATATGAGATAAAAAAACTATACATATAACGATTTCGAAGCATTATTTTCATGACAATTTGAATTTTATGTTTCTATCATTAAAATACTTTAAGTTTTCAGTACGATATTATATTAGAAATTTTCATACACGTGACTTTACCTCTTATGAGCACGCAGTCGTAATCATCGTTAAAAGACTACCCTCTTATCTATTTCGCGTGTCTCCTTTCCGTAGCGGCTTTTAGGCTTGAGTTTACGAGTATTGTACACGATACGTTTCCGTAGATTAGTCGTACATTTAGGCATGCTAGTTGAAGAAAAAAGTTTTTCTATGAGAAAACTTCTATCTACTTAATATGTACCTTATAATAAACGGTAAAAACTCATACTTGGTAAACTGTGACTTATAATGTAATGATCTCTGACGCCGTCTCCCACGGGTCTGCGTTTAGTTATTAAATATATTATTGTAGCAGAACCATTTGGGAAAATCTAGCATTTATTTTACTTCTAGTCGGTATGAGACATCGGTTACTATTATGTACATATAGCTTTTATCGGCGTTAGCCGTTCAAGTTCAACAGATCTTTTATACCCACAATACTAATTTTAGAGTTTGAATTGAACTTCTACTCGTACATGACTCTTTTATTTATATTGTATCGAAACAGTCTTGGTTTTTAAATCAGATTAGGTTGTTTTGGTGTTTCGTTTATTTGAAGTTTAACCATATTTTCTTTTTCATTAGAATGGAAGTAAATTTTCAAGTTTCCAATCCTTATAGTCTCAGTCAGCTGACAGTCAGTCAGATTTCGCTTATGTAGATTAAGATGTACTTCCACAGCTTGACGTTTCGACTACATTACAGTGGCCGTGGTCTGAAGCAGACTGGCGCTTGCGACCATCATAATCGTAATCATATATGTCGCTTGTCGATAGCAGTATCGCAACTCTGCAGAGAGTTACTCCCGATATAATGTATGTACTATGTACCGCCTGGTACAGGGCATTCACGTCACGTTCAACATTTTTAATTTTCAAATCTGCGATATCCTACTTAAACATCTTCATCATACTTTTAATTACTATTTAAATGGTATTATTCGTTAAAATAAATATACCTATTATGTAAGGTACATGTTCATACACATATACTCAAGCTAAATAGCTTAGGGTTTTGAGGATTGAATGTATATGACTGTACTTCACGTATAGTTGTATTGTACTGCAGTCAGTATACTACTCGTAATGTACCTGAACTAGCTGATGTTTCTTAAAAAAAAGAATTTATTCAATTAATAAATTTTTATTAAGTTATGAAATAAGAAATTTTATGTGTTTAATATGATTTATACCTAATTTATCAACTTATGGTTTAAATTATTATTTTTTAAATATAGGTCAAATTTTATTAAAAAATATTGATATAGGTTGAAGAGAAATAAAAGTATTTTGTTACCGAGTGTTACTTTACTAGCATCTAGTGAATTATTTTACTCAGAGAGTGTTAAATACTAACGTTCGTAGGTTCGTTTTATACAAAGTGTAAAACTGTGTTTATAAAACAACCTACGAAATAAAATGCAAAAGTCATTATCACGATTTATTATCTACTGTGATTCCTACTTTGGACAAATATTCGTGTGATGATAATATTCTGTGTAAGCTTTTTTTTTTCGTGCAATATAAAATATATATCCAATGAAAAATTAACCATTGCCTCTTGAACAGAGCAATCTTTAATAAATTCACTTACTGAACAAACTGACAGCTCTCGAGAAGAATAAACTGATCCCTTGAGAAAATGTCTTATTAGGTTCCCCGCCTTATATTGTGGCCATTAATCTTTATCACAACGTACCTGCGATGGGTATACACGAGGGCCTGGACCTGCACTTACCTCGAAATAACAGTAAAATAATATAAAATAACTACGATGAACGCCTACGAAAGTGGGTCTACGCTGGACGAGACGATGACGAGTTGATTACTAGCCGAGCGCTTCGAGCACTTTACTCGACTGGTCGGTTTTTTGACGAACATAAAGTTAATATACCGAGCTTGCAAGCAAAAAATATATCCGATAATTACTTCAAAAGATAATCCCTCACACTACGGATCAGGCGTGACTAAACCACAAGAAAAGGAATTGCCCAAACCGTGTCTAACAAATGTCCAGCGAACCTTCATACTGATCCAGACTTACGAAGCTGCCCTCTCGAGATAAAATAATTCCCTACTTCATTACCTCGCTTGTTTGAACAGCCATCTTCTGGGAGTTGTCCGGTAAATACTTCAGTAATTTGTTTTGCTCTCGTAAGATACCCACTTTTTTCTTTTAGAATTGCTGAGTAAAATATCAGTTCCAATTCATATAGCTAGGTATTTCGCACCGTGCCAAAATTGTATTTTTTGATGTAAATGTTAGCCGAAAGGCACATTATCCCTTTTTTGAGCTGTCCCTCAATATATCTCCTGATTCTTCATATCTCAAATGACAACTTTTTATATCGAATTCAATATGATTTATTGAAAATATCGTATATTAATTCATCTATCTTACGAACCTCAAAGCTTTTTACCAGCTTGCAGCATGGTATTCATTTAAAACTGTGACATAATATCTAGTTAAATAATACAAAGTGTTCTCAGTATTTCGACATCTTTTATTCATATCACCTCGATTATATACCCGTATCCGTTAGAAATGTTTTAGTTTCTATTTAGGTAGGTAATGAAGATTATATCGCAGGCATTAAATTTTAGTAAGTAACGACTATTTAAACATTAAATTAAACATCGAAGAAGTTAAACTGAAAATAAATTTAATGAAAGTTAATATTGATGAACTAAATTACTATGTAAGCGTTGGTATAACAAAACAATCTCTTACTAACATGCAACCATACTTCTGCTCCGTTACGTGACGCGGATTATTATAAATATTTTATCGAACATGCCACTAGCACCTGAGATAGTCTTATGATTATCAAAGTTGAACCTCTCATTCAAATTATACAAACGTATGTTTGTTTGGTTACAGTGTTCTCAAAAGGACAATGCGAAACAGGACAATACCGCTTCCTCGCCAAGTCTGGCGGGTACGTCTGGGTCCAGACCCAGGCCACCGTCATCAACGACAAGCAGCAGAAACCCGTCAGCGTCGTCTGCGTCAATTACATCATCAGGTAAGTCTAGATTTACGGAAGTCTTCAAACCTTTTACATTTATACGAAGTCCATTTTGGAAAGTGTACTTTTCAGATTTATGAAATGTATTGTCATAATTGAAATACATGTTGTTACCGTGAAGATAAGGTAAGTAAATATTTTGAGTACTTTTTTATTGTAATTTAGTAACTTAATTAAATTAATTTGTTTGGTCTGTAGTAAACTCCGACGTATACATACATAATGGTTTCGCCTTTAGTGTTGTAAACGAAGCCTTATCTTGATGGATCGCCTTTTATGAAGAGCACTTTCATTTTGTAAAGGTCTGCCAATTTTACTATACGCTTAATTAAAAACGCCTTACTGAAAGGCTGACCTATAAATATGTGCGTATTTTTATCTACCTTCCTCTACGTTCTATTTTCATGAAACATTTTATATGGATATGATATATAAAACGGGGAAATGAAATTAATTCTAAATGAAAAACAATTATTCGCGTGACTTCTAATAGAAAGAAATTAGATTTGCCAAAAGACCTACCTTTAAATTAATATCCTGGTCAAGTCCCTTGACATCGGGAATGCAGAGATGGAGCTACCTTTGTAGGGGTCGACAGTCGATAAAGGAGTCAACCGTACCTTTGAACTTGCGGTTTTCTAACAATTTCCTCCGCAGATTTTAATATAACATTTCTGTATTAAATGGAACAATGTTTTTCACCTGAAACCTCAATAACATTTTATATCACATTCGATATGATTTCGTGCAATCTATGAGTGATGAAGGTTACACAAAAAAGCTCTGTATCGACAGTGATTTTAAAATATGCAAACAAAATGGGAATGATTAATGACATCGGCTTCGTTTATTCTTTTAATTGAGATAAGGAGCTGATAAGCGGACGGATCACCTGATGGTAAGCGATTACCGCCGCCCATGCTTTACTTTAAAATGACGGATCTGTTTTAAATGAAAACCTTATATTTTCTTATTTAAAAATTCAATAACAGCTTACATACGTTTTTACCTGACTACGGCAAAGCAAAAGGAGGGTTATGATTTTGACAGGCTATGTATGTATGTATGTATGTATGTATGTTCATCTGTTTCCACGTAACTTCTTAACAAGTTATCGTATTTGAACAAATGAGGTGTCGTTAGAATCGTTGGTTGTCTGACTTAGAGTAAGGAACTAAAAAAAAAAAATTTGCTTGACGGTACCGTGTGGGGTATCAAATAAAAGAGCTTTTTAGCATATTACAATTATGTAATTATTAATTATTAATATTTACATAACTAAAAATATGTTAAATAAAAATAAAGTTTAAAAACTAAAACCCGACTACCAAAAAAACACGATCTAAAAAGTACAAAACAAGAAAATTGTCTCTGCTGAAATGATTATGCCGTATCGCCGTGGTCGTTTGTAGCAAAACAGATTCATTATAATAATAAAATAAAATCAATGCATACTACCACGGCGATACAGCATAATCATTTCAGCAGAGACAATTTTCTTGTTTTGTACTTTTTAGCTCGTGTTTTTTTGGTAGTCGGGTTTTAGTTTTTAAACTTTATTTTTATATTGATATAGTAAATAAGGCCTTGCTCGGAATTCGCAAGTAAATAAAGTTCTGTTAATCCGGGAGTGTGACTAACGCGAAAAATGATTTAAAAAAAATCAAAGTGGGATAGCTATGAACTTATTGAAGCGACAATGTACGCAACAGATGTACAAGGCTTAGATGATCTAGATTACGTGTCAGGGGCATCGCTTTGGCTTCTCCGACCAAAATGCTAACTATCATTAGTTGGCACACTTACGCTTTCTGGCTAACAATGTGTAGATATGCATATTAACAGGCTCAATTATTAAATTTATTCATTCCAGGAATAGTCTGTTAATATTAACTTAATATGGAATTCTTAAAAACGTGTAACTCTAGTTCTATCACGAATCTTCAACTTCACTTTATAGAGATTAATTTGTGAAGTATTATACATCATCATCATCATCATCAGCCCAATTAAGTCCCCACTGCTGGGGCACGGGCCTCCCTCAATCACATGAGGGGTAATTGCCATACCCACCACGCTTGGCAGACGGGTTGGCGAGGGTTTTGATATAAATGCAGAGTTTTCCTTCTCTGGGTGCTGATGATCATGCCAGCAGCTTTACCTTAGTCGCCTTTTACGACACCTCGGTAAGAGTGAGGGTGGCCTATCTACTCTGCCGGGGACCACACGGCCTCAACAAGTATTATACATATAATCACTAATATAACTTCCCCAAAATTTGTTCTTATTCAATGTCTTACATAAAGCTGTTTTACAATTAATGCCCCATTAATTGTAAAACAATTTGTAGTCTTTTAAATTAACTCAATTCAACTTTTCCGTAGTTTAGATTAACTTTTAATTTATCACTTTTAACTTTTACTTGACTGAAGTATATAACAGCACAAAAATATATCGCTGTTATCAGTTATTATGAAGTTTCAAAGTCGCTTGGTACATTAAGTTGGGAACGAGATGAAATTGTCAAAAGTTAAAACTTTGTGGAACAAAGTTACAAGTTCCCTAATAGAACGACTTACTGATGCAGATATCTTATCCTATAGTTTACTTTAATAGAGAATCTGTGTGTAATCTCTGTGGTTTTTGGAGCTAAGCTATACATGTCAATTGTAGTATGCAGTTACTAGATGGTCGTTATCTTTTCTTCATTTCTAGCGCGTATTCCCAATATTGATCAGCAGTACACTTTAATGGGGCCGCTAGAATTCTTCAAAAACGATTAAATTCACGTCTTCTCTGATTAACATTTTTACGATTGCCTCTCAATAATGATTACTTCTGAGATTGAACCACTCTTCGAAAATAAATTTAACATCGGCATCGGTTTCAACCCATTTCACATTTTTTAGAGATTATGTAAGGGAAATAGAAGAAAAGGCATCTTTTAACAATGCCTAAAGTTAAAAGCACATGACTTCCTGGTACTAAGGTCGGTATTATGAGAATTTATTTTAGTTGTAGATTTTCGTGACTTTCTCCGTAATCGCGTAGCTTATCGGGTCCCACACGGCACGGATTGTCTTTTCTTAGAATTTATTATTCTGATATTACTACTATTTTTCCGCCAACCTTTTATTTTCTTACTTTGAAGTCTCATTTATTGTATTATTCCCACGTAAAATTATAATAAAAAAAAATCCGAATAAGGGAGGTTAAATAGATAATTATAACGATTCATTTTCTACTGTAGTCATTTTCATCACACACAAACAAACACAATCACGTTTAGGTGACTATAGCAAATCATTTTTTTTTAATTCATATCAGTATTAATATTGAGTGGTTTTTAAATACATCCTACATTACTTTAAATTGTTATTATAACAACTTCCTAATTTGGCTATAATAATTCTCTTTTGCCGTGTGGTCCCCGGCAAAGAAGAATAGGCCACCCTCACTCTTACCGAGGTGTCGTAAAAGGCGACTAGGGTAAAGCTGCTGGCATGATCATCAGCACCCAGAGAAGGAAAACTCTGCATTTATATCAAAACCCTCGCCAACCCGTCTGCCAAGCGTGGTGAGTATGGCAATTACCCCTCATGTGATTGAGGGAGGCCCGTGCCCCAGCATTGGGGACTTAAATGGGCTGACGATGATGAATTCTCTTTTGCTAGATATTAATTACTCTTGTAAAGGGTAGCACACTTCTTCTGTCAAAACATTTTTTTTTTTATTTATTATCAAAAACATTACAATTTTCTCTGGTCCTCATACTAGGCTAAGCCTGTCCTGACAAACATAAATTTACATATTCTTTTTATCATGCAATTTGCATTCCATCTTAGTAAGTTGATTGTTCGAAAGCATCATATTAATAGCTACAAATAATAAGCGAACTCCTATTTGGTTTGATAAAATACTAGATATTATTGGAAGGTCGCTGAGCTGAGAGCTACTTGTAATCGCTCCCCTCTAGTAAATCTCGGTTTATTGTTACCTATTCCGACGTAAGGATTCCCAAACCATCCCAAACAAGGGCCAAGGACACGAGCTATATCGTACTTGTTTTGATATGTCTCGTCTCGTGATTACAAACAAGCCCGAAACAGTTTGGAGAGCTTACATTGTGTATAGTAACAACAACTGTTTACGAATTCTTATCAGTTGCTGAAGTTGGTAGTCGTTATCTACAAAAACATTAACGGTTATTTGGACTATTATGAAATTTTGAATCGTAAAATTCGTATGATTTTGATACAATCATCGTATATAGCATATTTTTCCGATTCGAAATATATTTTCTATGAATAGAGACAAAAAAATGGTATAACATTAGATCTACTAGTCGCTAGACCAAATTTAAGGTGACGGGTAGGGTACAATAGCGACGCCAATCATTTTTTCGCGTACGCGTTGGACCAAACATTTGTGCATGGTTATTTAATAAATAGAATGTGTTTGCCGAGAGTTAGTCACCCCGAAATTGTTTAAAATAGACCCGGTTTAGTAACTAAAAATTAAAATCGATTGGCGTCGCTAGTGTGCCCTACTCGTCACTTTTCTTTTATGCTAGAGGGGGACAAACGAGCAAGCGAGTCACCTGATGGAAAGTAATCAACGCCGCCCATGAACATCCGCGAAATCAGAGAGATCGCTAATGTGTTGCCGGCCTTTTTTAAAAAGAGTACGCCGCGCTCTTCTCTTGAAGGTCCCTAAGTCGTCGTCCTTAATAAAAAAAAATCTAATTTGAAAAATTGCAGAAGGTATATGATTTCTTCTTCTTACTTCTTCCGTCGTTTTAAATGTACTACTTACCTAATAGCAGGATGAGCGGGTCACAGTTCAAGACTTATCAACAGAGAGGCTGCACTATCGAATGCTCTGATGAAATAAAGCCGTGATATCGGCATGTAACAACACACACACAGTGTGATCATGTTAATAAATAGATTCGTGTGATAAAGTCGGTAGTTATCGATTTATAGAGGATAAAAATGTTATTACTGTTTTAAGAGCCGGCAATGCATCTGTGATGCCCCGTGTGTCGCAGATTTCCATGGGCGGCGGTAATTCACTTACCATCAGATGAGCCGTCTGCTCGTTTGTCTGTCATAATGTAAAAAAAATGAAATAAAAAGTTGTTGGAAAAATTTAATTGACTCTTAAGTGTATGTTCAAAAACGAATTCTCAGCTCTTTCATTATGTAATGTTCATAATCCTATTAGCCGATTCAGAGGGCCTAATTTAAAGCATACGTCACGACCGAATCGGAGATTTCTTTTCTTTCATAGGCGCTGTCTGTCTCCTTTGTTTGTATGCGACAGGTATATTCTTGTTCGTTACGGGAGGGCTTTAAATTAAGCCACCAGGTTCGGGAATGTGATCGTTATCACTTGAGTCAAGTTAATTAATTTAGTGAAATGTTACTACGTTTCACAAGAAATACAAATTGTTTCCATTACTCTGTCTTCGTCGCTTGCATGCAAATTACATTTCTACCAAACTGGGTTAATATCCGTCCACAAGCGTTTGACTGTTTTGCTTTTTATTATATTATATTTAGTTAGTCGTAAATTTTGCAAAATATACCGGGCTATTTTCGTGAGAGAGCTTCAATTAAGTGCAGACTTCCTTTCCTTAATTCCCTTACATGTGGTGTGCGTACGTGTTCCTGGCGTAATATAACGTTTTCGCAAGTTTTTCCCTACTCTGAACATTTTTCCTGATAAGGATGTCACATTCAAGCTATATTTTAATAAGACTGAGGTATTCCAAGTATAGCCCTTCGCTTAGGGCAGGTTGTCTTCATAGGAGGCTTGTCATCATTTTGAGTGATATCACATTACTGCTATTCGTCTCTGTCACATTTCTTAAACTGTTTTCAAAATATAGTTGTCACTTCTGACAGCCAACTTATGTCATAAAGTCACTTACTCTTACTGACTTCTCAATATGGCGCCTCTGTTTACTAATAAATTCCATCGATGCACGTGATTATGCCTCCTATTTTGAGTGCGATGTCGGTCATAGGCTCCTTGCCAAAATACATGACAACAACTTGTGTTCTACTATCCGCATGCTAAAGTTTTTAAATATTACTGTAGTTGAATTACTTATCGTGATCGATAACGATAATTCATAAAACATCCGTAATTTTAAATGTATCTTGAATCCCATAGTTGAAAACTTTATCAACATTTAAATTAATCTTTAAAGTAAGAATACATAACGAAACTACAACATGGTTTATACACAATCATACCCGATAATCTAGTAGATTTTCTGGCAAAAGACTATTAGTAACTCTTGATGCTTTTTTGAAAATACTTTTCTACTATTTTCTCACTCTCAGACTAAATAAACTAGATAAGTTCTATTCTAATAAATATTGTTCTATGATCTATAAAACAAAATGGTGCGAAATCAACCAATCGTGTGACAGAACTCCGAGTATATTGTTGCGCGGGCAATTGTAGATGTTTCTTGGGGTGTCAATTTCTAACTTTTTTGGCAAATTGTGATCAATTTTGTCCTTATATTGCCATTGAAGAAATTTGGCTGTTGCATAAAGTGCAAAAAAAGGTCACTAATGCAATACCCTAACTTTTAAATTTTCTTTAAAGCTATCAATATTATAAAGCCTGTCAATGTGTTTACTTTTGATTTCTTAATTTGAAGATTATGATATGAATGTAGATAAACTTACATTAAGATTTTGCAAATGTAGAATGTAAATAAACTTAAAAATTGTTGCCGACATAATAAAGCTAGACGAAATTCAAGCAACATAAATCTTGTGCTGCCAACCTTAAAAAAGCTACGAAGTTTCATCAGGCTGGTGAGTTTATTCGGTGTTCCTTGCACATGTGCGGGGTACGAGTAAGTAGGCATCGTGTCTAGTCGTCATTACTCTTGCGACTCGCCTTTGCTAATGTCAGTCAGCATATATTCACTAGCTGAACCAGGAGTTTTATTACGTTATTTTCTTTCTTCTTGCTTAATAGACGCATTTGTGGCGTCTGTCTTTTATGGCTTATCTTTTTATGTTAGTTTTAAGTTGTTATTAGATGGATCTATTTGTTGCCGACTTTTCGGATCTTTGGCGAGAACAGTTTACGAAAGAAGTAGTACCTATATCAAAGAATGTATTGTATAACGTGCGGTACGCCTTCACTTATAAACAAACGTGTTAATATCAATTACGAAGACGCAAAATCCTTTTCTGCTTTAAAATATTTCGCAATAAGCAGATATATTTATTTTCTTATATTTTCAGTGCAACAGCAGATTAAGTATTATTTTTGTATGATCTGTGTTCACCACAACATTATATGATCAGTTGTAAGAATTTATTCTTCTCTAATCTTCAAACATCCTTTATATGTAAAAACTTAGACGGTTGCAAATATATTATAATATCTGTTAACACATCCGGAAATAATAATGAAATACTACTAGATATAACCGATGTGTAGGGTGCTAATTGGAGTATAAGTGGAAAGTTTATCTTATCTCGCTGTTGACAGCTGATTATGAAACGCAGTGTAGCATCTGGTCGCCCAGGGTTATCAGAGGTGAGCCGGTTGCTATGTCTCTCTGCAAGTTTAACAGTTTTTTATTAGCTTGTTAGTCTTGGAAATGATATATAAGTATTACATCATTAATCAGTTTCATTTTCAGGGTTTAAAATTTTGCTTTACTAAATCTACCAAATGCAAGAGCGATAACTGCCTTCTGATCTCCCTAAAATTACAATCCTTGAACAACTTACACGTAATATACCAGCTATGTAGGTATTGTATGAGTAAGCAGTCGAACGTCCTCGTACACGGGAGATTTCTTTGTAAAAGTGTACCGCCAATCCCATCATGGTAGAAAGTACAAGAAAGCAAAAAATGGTCATAGCCTGGCGACATTTTTTTTTAATATCAGCCCTGATCAATTATCTTGTTTGTACTACTCTGACAATTGTGTATGTACAATTGTTGGCGTCGCTACATAAACCCATATACATTATGTAGCTAGTGCTTGCGTGAAGCTCAAGAGCGAACTATATAAATTCTTAGTCCTGTTATATCCCAAGTTAACATTAACGCGTTAGAAGATAGTAATTGAAGTTTAAAACAAACATATATTTTCCTTTCGTTGTCCTTACTTTCTTAGTTATAATAACATAGGTGTGCTTGACTTTCGAATTAATAATAATAATAATTCTCACAACATCTCATACATTGACCTGATTCCGTACTAAGTAACGTAAGCACTTGTGTTACAGATATCAGACAACAGAGGAACACAAATATATACTTAAATACATATATTACACCCAGACACTGAACAAACACAAGTATTCATCGCACGAGTGTTTGTCCAGGGTGGGGATCGAACCCACGACCTTTGGCGTAAGAGGCAGGGTCACTATCATTGTTTTAATAAAAAAAAAGGTACTGCTGTCAAAGGCTTAGACCAAGTATTGGTCCTAGTGTCAAAGGTAAATAATACTAGTGTCAACTTGTCAACGTCATTCATTCATTCAACGTTGACAAGTTGTGTTTTTTTTGACAGTGGCATGTCATGGGTTTGGCATTTTGGAAAAATTAAAACTATAATGTGCTAAGCAAAGAAATATTTTACATTCTGCCGTCCGATGACGTCATCTTACGTTTTTTAGTTTTTAATTTTTTTCTCAGTAACTAAGCAATATAAAAAATTAATAAATATATATTCGAGCAGCGGAAAAGTAAATAAAGAATTGGTATTTTTTGTTTCAGAGCTTAGCAATTTTGAAATGTTGTCCATTGTGCCATCCGGTCAGTCAAATTTCTTAGTTCGAGAACTTGTACAAGATTCAACAAAGTTCCCTCCGTTACTCCGTATGTTAATTAATTTAGTATCTATCTACCAAACCTAATTTAAGTCTGGTAACATCGTTTGTATGTATCACTGAGATTAGCGAAGTTTTTAGTCCTTGGACACATGTCCTGAGTTGGTCCATCTCAAGATGAAATAAGTTAAGTAAGTTAATTTACGGCTTTCGGACTATAATTGAATTTCTAAGTTACCTGTTGTTTGTTTAGTCGACCTTGTAAGTTTGCCTCCGTGGAATGTATTTGCGTTGTTCACTACTAAGTAATACTACTGAAGGAAACATATTCTTCAAGTATTAGTTGCTTAGGCGAACAGATAGTGAAGTCAATTAACGTATGGAAACGCGAAACATATGTCAAATTAAGGCGGTGGGTAGCCCTAACTAGCGACACCAATCGATTTAAATTGTTAGCTACTAAACCGGATCTATTATTTATCAACAATTTCAGAGCGGGAGTCTCTAAGCAAACATTTATACTATTTATTTAATAATTGTGGACGACTTTTTTTTATCTGTTTTTGTATTTAAATTTTTAACGCAATATGTGGCCGTTTTTGGCGGTAATTCAAATTTCGAGTACAAGAGCAGCCCTAAAAGTTAAGTATAAGTATTAAATAAATAGTAGAAGTGTTTTCCGAGAAGCTGCAGCTCGAAATTGTTAAAAAGATATCCGGTTTAGTTGCTAACAATTTAAATCAATTGGTGTCACTAGTGTGCCCTACCCAGTGTGGCCCTACCTATAGATCTTACATTGATATGTAAGTACATTCGAATATAATAGACAGAACAGCGGGTATATTATTTATTTTTTAGACCTTTATTTAAGCTTGGAGTTCGTTACTTCATTTTGATAGTAAATGATATTTGTATTCCCAAACCTGTCCTGTTTCAATTGACACCCCGCTTGATATTCATACTAATATATAAATAAATATAAATGGGAAAGTGTGTATGTGTCTGTTTGTTTGTCACGGGATCGACTAATTGACGATCTCCACTTAAAGATGATTCTATAAGTAGAGATACTTGAAGGGATGGAGAGTGAGATAGGCTGATTAACCCTTTTTAAAATTTGGTTTTGGTATTTTATTTAACCGTGTTACACTGAATTTAACGCGATTGAAGTCGTGGGCAAAATCTAGTGCTATAATAATGATCTAGTTAGTATAGTGAGCTAACTAAGTATGTTTCATTTGTGTATATCCGTTACTGTGAAATTGCAACTAATCTTTTTTTTTTAAATTTCAGATGTCTTTAATGTTTATCAATTTCAATACATCGTTTGTATTTACAATTAAGTATAATATTATTTACCTAGTTGCTAGTGACACTTGAACCCATTCGTGACTTAGTATGCCATTTATTGTGACCATATGTGGGTCATTGCAACGACGTCCATGTTCATGTGATACATTCGTGCGGCCCCGCCTTGTCATACCTACAATTAATGCCTTATACTATGCTAATGAACACACCACCTTACCCTTTTGCTTCGATTATATCTACTTCGTGTATCCCTTTGGGTTTTCGATCTAGATCAAGGGCCTCTAAGGTCTTGATAAGGTCTCTTGATTAATGATCTTAAGTTGTATTTACTTCTTCTAACAGTTCCTTATTTGCTATATTCAGATGATATGTAAAATTCATAGCACAGTATTTTTATATTTTTCTTATTTTCTGAATAAGTCAGGCCTATAACTCGGCTTATCTATTCCATCGGCTATCGAAACAGGAGTGTTTTAAATTCCAAAAAACGTTTATGTAAAATAATAGTAACCAAACAATCAATATTTATTCTTAGTAAACGTTTTCAATATTAATATAGCGTCATCCACGCAAAAACAGAAGCTTGACATTGTTGTTTTTACAATGACATCGTCGTACAAAAAGCGAACTCAAACAAAGCCTTAGGAAAATTGTATTTTTATTTAACAGTAATAAAACGAGAGCACTAAACCTGGTAACAGGAGCAGCAGCTATAATTCAACCTTAACGAGTTTCAGTAAAAGAACGCGTTACGCTGTAAAATTAAAATAAAATTAATATGTGAAGCTGGCACTCATAAAATCACTCGGGGAACGTTTTCAGCGTTTCTCAATCTAAAGAATAGTAAAATAATGACTTTCCTTCCTTCAAACTTCTGATTCGAGTAAAAATGTATACTGTCCTTTAGCTGCACTCATATCGGGTAAATTGCATTAGAATTTCATGATTTTACTGCAAGCTTGTAAAATATTTTTAGCATAATTTTTAGATTCATTTGTTAATCAAGCAGTCTCAGTATTGCATTCATTTGTAGTTAGATAAAATCTGGGAGCATTGACATCGAATTTAGGTTTCTTATCGCGATGATAAAACATTGAACAGCCATGACCTGGTAAAAAGTAATAACAAATCTGTCTATCGGAAAGAACTGAATGATAGAAATTCATCAATCCCAATGATGAATACAAATGGACAGTTCATCCACGTCCACGTTCATATTGTACACTATTGGTATTGCTTTCCTATTGTACCCTAATTCTCCATTACGATGCACATGAATCTACATACAAATGGTTATTTTAGCCGCAATAAAAAATACTTTTTTTTTTTTTTTTTTCAAAAACTTCTAAATGAACCAAAGCTTTACATTTTTTTTTCTTTTGGACTTTTTTCGTTTTAATCACAAATACATTTTCATATTTTATTTCCTCTCCTTAGTTCAGGTTTTTGGTTTTTTGGGTAGATCCGCCGTCTACTTATAAGGATACTTGATCTTGCTAACCATGATTCATACACAGCTTTTCTTTCATTACCTGCGAACAAAAAACTAGATCGTTCTTTCAGAGTGTCCCTCAGTTCAACGACTCCATATTTGACGTAACTGGGGTAAACTGTACTATTGTTAATTATGTTGCAACTCTTAAATGCACATGTAACGTCTGTACAATTGAGTGCAGGTCTGCGGTCGTCGCTCGGTTTATGCAACGGCGGGCGCATACCCAGTACCCACCTACCACCCTAGTTCGTTCACCCTCCTTCCTACTATTCACTACACTATCATAGTAGGGCTGTCATTATTATTATTATGTTTGAATTCCCAATTATTTAATAAATTACCCGAAGATATAAGGGATGCAACGTCAATGTCAACCAAGTCAATTTAAAAGACTTAAAATATCATGTCACAAAATAATAAACCACATAATTGGTATTTAATTATTACTTGAGACTTTCAAAATAGGTACCATCACAAATTACACTAAATAAACCTCTAGCATATTTGCCACGGGTGGTTGGTTTCAAAATGCGCTATTACACTTATTGTGTGGTAGATCTTATAGATGACATTTTGTGCTCTGGTGCACGCTTGGTAAGAACTTGCGCTTTTAAACTAAAGTCAGTCAAGCCAAAGATCAATGCCATTTGATCAGTGTTCTTCGTTCATTTACCTTATCTAGCAACCCTAAAAGGATGTTGCATTTCTCCGTTTAACTTGAATGAGGCGTGTGGGTGTACCCTGTTCGCTCCCAAATGCAACCATGCGCAGGAACTTTTCTGAAGCTTCCACATTCTATTGCCTTATATTTCATTCTTTTAGAGATATATCGAGAAGCTATTGACACTTTTTGAGTATTTCGTAATACTTTCGCTAAATCTATTCTTTCACCCTTTTCACTATTTATTACTATGTACTTATTGATATTTGCTTTGTTCATAAGTTCTGTAAAGAAAATGTAATTGTACCTTCAACGGAGGTGAATTGTGTCTTCATATATGTTCTTAAGTGCTCTTACCTGAATTCAAAACTTGTCGATCTTTTTGATTTTTGAAAGTATCTTAACACATTTGTAACTTTTCAAAATCACGAATAAATCTCCATAAGACTGTTTCGAATAAAGCCTAGTCTATGTCTATTATTTTTATTTTATTTAGATGAGAAGATTGCGTCGCGAATGGTCCCGAGAGGGTCAATGACGTCAATTGTACCCATTATACAATACATCGTCTCCTGAGGCCTTGAAGTCTTATTAAGGAGCGTTCCACTCACTCTTATTAAGATTTAGTAGAAATTCCGTTTGACCCCTTGCGGCTACTGAATAAAACCACGGGGTTTGTTAACATTCCATCTTTTAATTGCTTTCTTGAAGTTTACTGTGAATGACGAACTAAGTTAGTTAACTACTTTCATGCTTGGAACGAGATATCTCTCTGTTTCCAACCTTACCACAATAGAATACTTACCTATATTTTTAATGTTTCAATCTAACCATGTATGTAAATTGTGTTCAGTCATTAAAGAGCTTAATTCATTATATATATATTAATGTTTTATAGTTACGTACAATGTACTACTTGCCGTACTGCCTATTTTATCATATTACACAGAATGTATGGCATTATCAGTATGACACAACGATTGAAATGCAATAAGGAGTGATAAAATATTTATTTTGAATGGTTCACGCCATTTGATTGAATCGAAAACTGAAATTATAACTATATTATTTAACTGTACCTTCTGCTCATGTGTATACGTTTCCATCACATAAAATACATCTAATTTAATTTTCTGTTCCAACAATTTCGATGAAAGGAAAGTTAATTTATAGCGGTTTGTAGAAGACATTTTCAGGTTGAAAATTCAACGTTTACGATATTACCCATAAAAATTATATTACCTTTGCAGAAGTTCTATTCAACGAACGATGTAAATTATACTCACAAATATTTTTTATTCAATTAATAGTGTGGTTTTTAATGACTTCATTAGCTTTTCCAATATAAATATTTCTTGCATATGTGCAGCAGTTATGCAAGTAGTAGGTCCCTATTGTGATTTGTAAAGGTGTCTATTCATCTGGACTCCCTTTGTGGCGTAGTTGTGGGTGCCACTTTAAGCAGTTAAAATATAGGTTAACGAATATCTCGTGTTTTGATGTCTATAATGAATGACAAAGGTTTACTTTTATATTTTCTCGTAGAGGAATATTTTGCAAAGACCACCCTTTTACTTATGTGTCAATGCATCTTGCTTTGTCAGTATTGAAATAATTAAAGTCGCTACAAATTTTAGTTGGGTGCAATTTAGCAGCGACGGTTTTAGAATAAATTATACCTTTGTCCATTGGTTAGCTAATATGTCATTTATAATTACAAGTAAGTAACAATATTAAATGCCTCTCACGATCGATCCAAATTAGTGTTAGTTATTCCATCTATAAATGATTTATTAATAAGTTCACGTTTCTAGACTACAAAACGTTTGATTAGGTCAACGACATTTTGTTCGACCATGGATTCTTAATTATCGAAACATAAATGGTGAATGTTTCTAGGCATTTGAAGCAAACAATTTATTATCCCATTGTATGTCTGAGAAAAATAAAGTACCTATACAATCCAGCGTTTGTAAAGTTCATTAAAATCTGAAAACGTTAATTAGATGACGTTCATAGAATAAAAGTATAGAATGTTTGGATAATCTGGACTTCGAAAGTAAGTTCTCAAGTAGCAAGTGTTTTGATCAGTGTATCAAAAAAAAATCAATACTATAATCACTCAACCAATGCAGCATGAGTAATGCAGTGTAAATTTAATCGTCCAACTTAGATTAAATAAATGTCAATGTTTGTATGAGACGGATGTCGTTCAAACGTCGTTACCTTTTCATAATTACCTTTTATCAATAAACATGTGTATTGAGAACACACCATTTCTAGTTATTGTAACTTTGAGTAGTTTTATGTCGTTGGTAATATGCAAAAATGAAGTTAACTGTTTATTTATAAAAAGAATCAAGCAAATTGCAATATCAAACATTTTCTCTTAAATAATCGTCATATATGTACTGTTGAGAATTTAGGTTATTATCGGAATAATGACATTAATTGATTTGAACAATTGATATATCACCAGCACGCCTAGATTTATTATTTGCCATTTAGCAACCTGATAATAATAGATACCGATGTATCGATCGTTTTCCTTAACCCGTCTATAACTCTATATGCTATATTGTTTTATTTGTCTTCTATATTTACCTGAGTTGGTCGGATAACATCGCAAATGCAATGTGAGATAAGAGCCGGTCTGGCATTTTCGTTTTAGCCTTTTTAATTAAGACAAGACATTTACGGGTTTTTGTGTGACGTGTTTCCTTTCAATGATCCTGACCGATGACACGATCTTTCAATGTCTGGTAATTCAATGAAAATCAGATCAATTTCATTTTCCTTCTCACCTAATGAGGTGAGACTTGATGAAATTTGTCAATAGGTACCTACAATGCTGCAATAATGAGTAGTAATTATTTCTTTTTAGATTTTCGCGTTGCATTATAACTATAAATAATTAAGACGGGTATTAACACGAAATTTTTTATGAGATACAACATTATATACTTACATATTTTGTTACTGTACTGCACACGGCTACTGTAACGTAGCCGAAACGTCGAGCAAAATCCCGGTCTTAATTAATTATAGTCATTTTTTTGTAGGAAAGTATGATGAAATCTAACTGCAAACAGGAAAAGAGACCGTTTCAGTGGGATTAAAGTAATATATTTATAAAATAAAAGGAAAATACAAGAAAATATACATTTTGCAGCCAGATGTCAGAAGACTCAGAAGCACAGCAATCAAACATGTTTCTTTTAAACACCTATATTCTGCGAAATCTCAATTCCGATGTCGTGACCTCAATCCCATACTAGAGCTGATGCAAGGCGCGTCAACAACGCGCAACACCGGTGCGGTCACGTAGTCCAGGAGGGAAGGTGGGGTGAGGTCGATGACCTCATTCCGGCAGTTGTCCTTTAGACCCTAATTGCAGAATGGAGTGCAGTTGGCGCACCGCATCTCGCGATTCGCGAAATGACGGCTGACCAATCCCGGTGTTCTTTATCGGGATTTGAAGTCGAGGCATTTCATCATCGTAGTAAAGATATTGTTATATGTAAATTCAAATCATAATTAAAACGAATTTCATTATTATTATTTTATGTCCGAATGATTTCACAAATTTATAATATAATTATTTGATCTTAGGTAAAGAAGATTATGATATAATTGTAAAGTAGTAATATGTAGTTATTGCCAAATCATTCTGCACACACGATACACAGATTTAGATAAAAATTACTTCAAATTTGTGACTTACTAAATCTTAATTATGCATCTCTTTATCTGCTTTTAAATCAACAGTCTAAATCCAAGTTATGACAATGATTTATATGTCCATGTTTGAGCACCTCATCGACAGTTCGAAAGTAAACCAACAAGTCTTACGCTTGGAGGGCGACATTCATCGTGTCACGTATACAGAATCTTACATTGCATCATATGTAATATTATTAAAACTTTTCGATCCCATTATTCTTAACAATGTTTAAGGAAACAACATGTTGGCACAATGGTAATTTTACCTATTAATCTGTTGACGAATGTATGTAGTAAATTGCAATACCTAATACGTAATGTTTTCCTGATAGCTTGGTTCTGGTTTCACTGTACCTGAGCGTTGCAATAATAATGTAATTTAGTAAGTAACTGAAACTTCACGTTCAATATTTTTCATTGTCATATTGCATTCCTTTATACTTGCATGTTTAAAAGTTTATAAACCATAAAGTAAGTCTCGAAGGTAAGTATAAAAAACCTTTTTACCTGATGATTTCTCCTGTACCTTTAAATTGCATCATCAATAGGTTCTTCGGTATTTCTCCTGGCAAACGGAGCCCTCGCGCATGCTCATATTATTGCTCATAGATCCAATAGCTTTCGCAAAGGACCAGTCTTACTGGAACATTTTGAAAAGTAACATCTACGGTATACATATTTTTCCTAACTTTACCATTTCAATCTGGTGCTTTTCTTATTCAATTTTACGACGTCATCTAATTAACGTTTTAAAGCAAAGTGTTTTTCTGTGAGTATTATATCTGTTAAAATTGTTAGAAAATAGGATTATGTAATAAAATTTTGTTTTAGTCACCGGGCAACTAAGAACAATAGCAAACAAGAAGTCTCTGTCGTTGACGAGTTCACACAATGAAATGTAAATAATGGAACTGATCCCGAAAGACATTGAAGTAATGTACAAAAAGTGTGAACTTTTCTTTAATGAAACAATTTGTTTCCTTCTTTTTGACTGATTACGATTAAGAGAAGGTTCTTAAATTCGTCGGGATTTGTTTTTTGTTACTGTCATAGCAGATTAAATTAGTGAACGTGGCAAAAGAATTAGCTAGTACATTGCTCAAATTGTTGTACGGTATCCCGTATCTGACTCACCTCGTACGCCATAATGAATCTTCATGTAATATAATGGAACGTAAATGTTGTTTAATCAAAAAATCTACGCGCAGTTTTTTTAATGACCTACGTCATAGCTATGCTAGCTGTATATCGTAGCTAGATAAATCACAGGCCCCAGTGCGTAAATCCCATAGGGGTCCTACCATTTTCAATAATAATTTTCTCGAGACAATACTTCGACTACAACAGCTTCAACTATTAGAAGCACGAAGAACATATTACAGAGCACGAGTGTGTGCGTTAATAGTGCACGTTACATTCCCTTATTCTCATATTCTGATCCACCACGACCGGAAGGGGTTTCCCGCTAAATAAATCTTAACAGAATAACTTAGATAGAAATTTTAGACCGGGTCGTTATGCGAACGCGGCTTCAATAGCTAATGTAGTAAACAATCTTTAAAAACATCTCATCCGAGCAAACATTACACAGGAAATACCTACTCCTATACAATACAATCCCTACTCAACCGGACATTGAAGGCGTCAGTTTTCGCCCGAGTAGTGGCGTTTTCCTCGGCGCTATTTCCTACTGGAATATAAAACTGGAATGAAATCTAGAACCAACGCAGCGGCTAAGGTCCATTAGATGTGGGTGTCGAGTTGCGCGGCTAAATTGTGGAACAACGCGGCCTCATCTACAGCGTATCGGATGTCCCGCTCCGCCACACCGATCTGATGGATTGGTAACGCGTATATTGTGAACAGCCTAAGCCTATTTGCTGGTGGATTCAGCTCACAGCGAGGATTATGTAACAACTTATATAATCTAAGCTTCCCATGGTTTGGACTCAATCTTTCGTTTATATGTGTAGCAATCACCGAAAACATCAACAATTAAATTGTATATTGATGAACACGGATACTGTGAGAGGTCTGATAATTGCAGGAATTAAACAACATTCCATTTTTGGGCTTAAAACGTAATAGCGATATACGTATACGTTGATATTGGAGTATAATCCCGCTATCCCATTTGGCTTTTCGGTTTTAGGGGTCTAAACGATGATTGAAGTCGCTTCGAAGCGTTTTTCTGGTCTTGTAAATTACAAGCTATTAGAAGCAGAACAAAACTCAAGGTATGTTGTTGAGTTGTTACCTAAGGTTTAAGACAGATTTTTTGTGTATTTTGTAGGGCGATTCCAAGGTATTAACTTTTTCTATTAGTCCCTTCGATTAAATTCTGAATGGCACACTTAGTTGTATGCAAAAATAAACGAATCGAGTGTTTAATTTTTTTTTAGTTCATGTATTTACGATGAAAAAAAACAAGCAATTTTGGATCGAAATATTGTGCAACAAATACCATTATTTAATTGGTTTAAATTCAAATATTCCAAAAGATTAAAATCATTAAAGTGCCTGCAAACCTTCCAGATCGCGGTTAAATTCTAGAAAATTAATATTGTTTCACACATTTTCGTCAATCTACTATGCAGAATGTATTTATTGTATGTGTCCATCAGATTCATATACCGGTCGTTCCATAATGGTCTTATTGGCCAACATTGACACGACACAGTTAGCGGACCAATTTCTGTAACCAATTGAACAATCAAGTAGGGTATGAAATTTTAATGAACCCACTCGTATGATTCTTGTATTGATCGGTATTTTCGGCAGACATGACATAGTTGTAAAATTTATTCATCATGCGCTCATATTTGTAACAATCATAAGAGTCGCAAGTTATTAACGCGTTATCCTCTCATGATGACTCATCATTAGTTAAACCAACATTCTTAATTAAATAAAGTAGAAAACTTTATGCAAAATATTAGTATCACGCTTGTTTTCAGTGATTTTTGTTATGTATGTGAAAAATATTTGGCTCAATCCCAAAACCAAATTGTGAATAGGAAAAATGACAACTTTTTAAGAGAAAACTGAAGGTTCAAACTTATGGAATCTACAACGGAAAATTTGCTAATAAACTTGTTGAAGCATAATTAGAAGACACTACGTAAAATCTTTGAAATAAGTTAAAAGGTAATAACCGCATTAATGAAAATGAACCACGTCCGTTTTAGCAACTGAAAGCTATGTTTAAACCGAGTTCATTGACCTTTACAGAAGCGCAGTCACCAAAATAACTTCTTTCATCCCTGTATGCGGAGTTAGAGCACTTAGAGTTAGGTTTCAGCTTCATCTAGATGACTGGGTGCACTGTGAACAATTCTGGATTTCCAGGCTACAAGCTACAAGATGGATACATTTTACGAGAAAATTTTATATTGCCGTATCGTACGCTAAGTTATTATCAACAATGCGTAGCCGCTTAATCGTAAACTGAATTGCGTCGCAATGATATCACACCAATCGTCGGTGTATTCCGCAAACCTGATCGTGATCAGCCGCCGATACCAACGGTGTACCGTGAAATCTGTTATCGGCTCGCGTGCTTGTCGAATGAACGGTGAGGTGATCCTCGAAAATTTATCATCAGGTTATGTCGCCGGGCATAATATGTCTATGTGGGACGCGTCACGACCACGAGTGTTGCGCCGCCGCCCGCCGCGCGTATCACTCGCCTCGCGATCGCCGACCTAGCTGTACGCTGCACAACGACGCCACGCCGAACTCGCGAATACGAACAGCTGTTCCGAGTTTGACAACACGCACCGGCGACCCTAACAACATTTTTAACAATTTAATACTCCACGTCCTCAGTACGCACCATGGTAAGGATCAGTGAATCAGTGACAGTGTGTAGTGAAGTGAATGTGTCCTCTTACAAGTAGCCGATTTGACGCCACGGCTCAAGTTCGCGTTGTTTAAACTTGTTAATTACTGATATAGTGCCGGTATTGATAGTGCACGTAACGCAGAGTGAAAAGAGAACTTTTCATATAATCTCGCGATCGATTTGAATTTCAATGAAAGATTCTGAAATGGAAAAGAGGTCGATTTGACTACCCCCATCGAATTTATAAATAAGTAGGACAGTTATTTTATCGAAACGTTTACGATTCTTAGTGACGGGCAGGAAAGCAATTCTAAACGTTCATCCGTGATAAATGCAATATCGATTATTTTGTATGAGGATATTAAATCGGAGTCGTAATGCAATTCGCGCGTTCCGTAGATGCAAATCTTTAACTAAGTAGTGGTGCGCTTGCGGCTGACGTGCGATCGTGTCTTGTTTGTGAGATCAGCTAAAATTAGCAGACACCGTCCCCCGCCGTACTCGCCACAGGTTACATAACCGCGCCACGGCGGCCTTGACTCCCGCGCCGCTCCACGCGATTGGCAGATCGATGCGTTGATTCTTCCATTTTAGTTGATTGAATGCGATTCATAAATCTTGCTCGCATTGATGCCTCAATCGTCTCTAGATTGATCCTTACAATAGCAAATTTTACTCCTTGACTTTACTTCTTCTGTACTAGTCTCGTGACAGGAGTTGTTACGTATGCATCAAATGCAGTATTGTTTGCGTGGTGACTTGCATATATCAATGCTAACACTCTGTTAGGACCGGCAGCCGCGTATGTAGGTTTGCTTTGGGTTCCATGTACACCGTATAAATATTCCGAGCGATACTGACGTAGCTGTGGAATATTTTACTCGTCAAGCCTGGTTATTGTTTTGAATTTAAATATTGACAGTATATTCCATCCTTGTTAGATGACTTCATCTTCTTCAAAATTTCTTGAAAAATTATATGTCAGTTTAGGTAGGGGATTTCTTGTAGATGTATTTATAAAACTTTATCAAGATTTTTATATTCGTCACAAGATGGTTAGTTAGGTCTCAGTAACATTGTCAACAATCATGTCCTATCGACTTATACTATACTGTGCGTAAGCGGGCTTAAATATTTTGAAAAGTTTATATGATTTCGCTCTATTAAGTCTATCATCGAATCTACATAGCGTCCTTGGAACATTACGAAATATTTATCAGACGATAAACAGTTGCGTCAGTTTTACCGGGGTTGTAGCAATATCAATATGATGATAACTCCACGTGTATTCTTCATCCAGTTTTTCTACATAATATAATACTGGTAGCTATCATGTAGCAACGCTGTTTGCATACATTGAGCGAAACCAGTTTTGTTGTTGCTACCGACATTAGCACGGATGTCGGATTGTCTGCTCGTCTGCCACCTATCACATAAAAAATTGACAAGATTTTTGGAAATAATAAATCCGAAAATTTGAAAACATCATGTTTTTACATTTAAGTAATTGTGAGTCCGTCATTAAAATCAAATTTTAACGAATCTGAAGGTATAGGTCACCGAATAAGGTGATAGTAGCCTGAACTTACCTTATTGTCAAATAAATTAATTATGCAAAACATTTAAGCCGATGATTTTCTTAAAAATAAATGTTGATTTGTTGGTATACTTCTAATATAATGAAATATATAAACAAAAATATAATAAAGTTAAAGCCCCTAACGAATTATGTCACACCTTTTTTTTTTGTGTTCCGAGATTTTAATCGTTAGTTCTGCTAATCTCAGCGAAGACGAATCCTTTGTTAGCCTCGTCAGTGAAAGACAACTAAATCGATCCAGCCATTGTTTAATTAATTATAAGTGGTGTAACCGCCGTGAGTTTATATAATTTAAATGGAAATTTAATAAATAAATCAATTTAAATCAAAGTTCTTGAAGCCGAATTGCCGACTGGAGTTACATAGTCTATGGTAATCGCTTACCATCAGACGAGCCGCACGTTTGCTTGTTGTGAAAATTTACGTGAAAGATGTGTCAAATGACGTAACGGCCAAATTTTCTCGACCGTGACACAGGATCGCTGCCAAGGACGTGTAAATGTAAAAACGAATCATTATAAATGTAATACTTATAAGACAAATTTAGTCACTGTTTTACCAAATATGTATGCAGAAGATGTGTTAGTTGACGTCACGTCAAATGTCCTCGACCGTGGCTGAGTATTGTTGAATTGCGTTGCCCGACCAGAGCAGTATCACGGCCAAGGTCGCGGCACGCAACTGTTCTGCTTCAATGGAACTTTTTCAGAATACACTAAAAATATAAATCGAAAATGATGCAAGTTAACCTTGCAACAGAATCTAGGAGAAATGTTTTGAATGGTATCAGGGGAAAAAATAAAAGCAACTTTTAAATTAGCTACTTGTGAATCTAACTGTACTTTGAAAAAAAGTTTTAGGACTTTTCATCTTTAGACAGAGATTGCTGGGATGAAAAATACAGGAATTTTGGAAATAAGTAAAGGTTCATGTATGAAATCAGCGAAAATGCGAACTCATCTCAATTTTGAGATTCAATTATTTAATGTCTTGCTTAAATAGTCACTAGCAATAGCGTTTTTCTTTTTTATAGAATATTAGGCTATATTTTTTCTTTCCGCCAGCATGTCTGGCTCGGGATGAGTATTTTAAACAAATTAAATGAAAATTTTGCCTTCATTCATGTTCTGTATCGCCTTATCTTTTACAACAAGTTACAGGCTTTGAGGATCTCCCTAAAGCCGCTATTCAATTCAGAAAGGATGATTACGCCCTTTAACATTTTACGAATAAGGTCAGCTCAGAATCCAATTATGAAGATTTCATTATCTTATCAGCTGTTACCGATATCTCCGCAATAATAACTTATCGCAGTTGTCAATCGGACCATAATGGCGTCCTTTTATCTTTAACGCCTCAGAAGGCTGCAGACGTCAAACCTTTATATTGGTGGATGCAGTCGCATAAAAGTGATTCGTGGTAGTTGAGATAGGCCGACGGTTCGCAATCTCTGGCGAGCAATCAATACGGAACCCGCCGCGTGTTCGGGGTGCGCGCGCAACCATTCCACAAGAACTTAGTGAATGGCCATCGTGGAGAAAACATGGAGGACTTACAGCGGGAGATCGTGCAAGGTCGTTAGCAAGGCCGAACTTACTACCATCAACACATCTCACTCTCGCAAAGCTCCTCAGCATCAGCCTATCCCTTTCCAACGAATTCACTTTCAGAAATACGCGTAAATGCAACGGCCAAATAAAACACACCCCTACGGATTATGTCTGGCCTGTGATGAATCGACAATTTTCAACAATTTGCTGTTACGTCACAGTCTCTCCAACACAAGACCATTTGTTGACAAAAAATTTAAATCGTTGTATACTTTTCAATGAGAAAATACTGTAGCGTTTTAAGAACTAAATACGAATTCAATTATTTAGTGTTTACTACTAAGTTTTGAATTGTAAAGAAATATACAATTAGTGGAATATTCCTTATATCCTAAAAATACCTTAACAGCCACGTTAGGAGCTAACCTCTTAACTTCAGTTATAGTATGCAAATGATGTAGTTTTCCATCTACATTTATGGCTATTTTTATCACTGATTGTGGGGTTAATGAAAACTTGATCCCTGGTTTCTAGTCAACAACATTTTCATTATCTGTCCATATACTCGGTTATCAATTAATACCAGTATTGGTTTCAAGACCATTGACGCAAATGTTTCCTTGGGGGCCAATCTGCGGGTCATCTGATTGAACGGTATACATTAATTAATCCCTGTTTAGAATATTTGTAGAATCGGCTGCTAGATAACCGTTGTTTATTATCTTGTTATCAAGTACCATCACTTGAGTCTCGTCAAATGAGTGTCAGCTCTACTAGAGTACACACGCTTTGTCACTTCTCTCTTCAATATTGTTGTAATACGTTAGTTTGTGACCAATAGTGCAAACGGTCTGCTATACTATTTTATTTACTTCTCGTGAATATGGTATGTTTATTTGCATTTGTGTACCGCATTAATTACAATCCATAAATCAATTAAAATCGTTAAACTGTTTTATAACACTTACGAAAATATTTCTTAATCTATTATATGTATTTTATTACCGCGTCTCATTTAAGGTGAACAAGTAGTAGCTCGTGGTTACCGCTACTCATATTTCTAATTTTGTTTACAATGTACATATGTTAGCGTAAGCTAATCTTATCGCGAAGTATGTATGTTTTATGCATGCTTACCTACGTAGATAATTTGTATCATTAATATTAATCATAGGTACATCAATATGAATGTACAATATTGTATTTATGCTTAAAATTGTGCTCATTTGTTGTATTTTTTTATATGATAGAAATCAAGTAGAACTTTTGAAGTTGTCCATCAATATTTGAATAATATCCTCCGCGGTTCTCTACACGTAGCGGTCTTTAAGCACGTCAGTCAAACTTAAACATTAAATTATTAGGCAATGTTGGCGTTGACGTTAAACGTAGTGGAATATTTTAATTGATTTTATAGTAAAATTATAATGTTTGGTAACCCTAGATAGCTCGGCAGCCCGTCTGCATACTAACCTTGAGTATTGTTGACTGATTATGCCCGCCATTGTATGCTCTACAGCTCGTCTTAGATGTGTCACACTCGCTTAGTGTACCTGTGTATTTTCTATTCGCACTTCCCGTTTCTTCACTCGTATGCAAAATCAATTAACACTGTAATGTTCGATTCTCTGTCTACTAATAACCGTGCAGATTTCAATATTGTTTATTAAGAGGCACTTGTATGACGGACGCATTATGTATGTATGGAGATGTTAAGCAGACCATAGTCGTAAGTTATATGACTGGCGAAGCCATGTCGCTACTTCAGAGTTTCTGTTCACAGCGGTATCGAGTGCAAAGATGAGGTGTTCGCTGCACACCAAGTGCAGCACGTAGACTTGAAGCCGGTCGTGGTGCAGACCCCGCCAGTGGCAACCCCGGCCGCTTCGCTTGCGCCTATCGAAGTAGCCAACGGTGCTCTGGTCACCGCCACGCCATCAGAAGAAGAGCGCCCGATTCCAGTAACTGAACTCATATTCGCACCGCGAAAGAAAGAAATGAACAAGGGATTTCTCATGTTCTCGCAAGACGAAGGTCTTACAAGTAAGCATCAGTCGCTTCAGTCAGTCTACATTCTTTGTCTCCTCTGGGGATATCATACAATTATTATGTGATTGTTTCAGTGCTTAAAGACGAGCCGGAAGATCTTACCCATTTGGCGCCCACCGCCGGTGACACGTGCATTCCTCTGGAGAATAGCCCGTTCGACATGTTCGATGAGTTCATGCTGAATGACAATTACTGCAGTTTGTTGGGTGATGACTTGACTAATGGATCGCCAGTGGATTCATTAACGCCGGAATCGCTATTGTTATCTTCGCCTGAACCTCATGTGGGTACTTGCATTTTGCACAAATTATTATCTGTGTTTATTATGGCTTAGCGATAAAATCTAATGTTGTAATTTTATTTCAGGAGAATGACTCATCGTGTGAACAGTCATCATTATTAACAGAATTATCATTAGACGCGTTTGACAGCGCGAGGTCAGACAATGACATTGATGATGGAAACTCGCCATTCATACCTCTGACGGATGAGCGGCCGGTATTAGAACCGGCTGTCATGTGGGGAGCCCTTCCCGACAGCGTTAGTCAAGCGAGGCCCCAACCCACAGACATACAGACTGCGTCGCCTGCGCCGGCGTTACAGCGCCTACTGGCAGCGCCCACCACGGGCCCGCCCCCACAAGATCTCATTACCAATATATACTCAGATCAAGGTAAAGAAACATCTCCACAAGATTCGATGCAATATCATATAAAAGTTCGGTACTTCATTAGCAGCTTCCTTTTCAGGTCTAATACCCTGTAGAAGTATGCCGTCATGGGACACGGGCGTCAAAAGAGTGCTGAAACAAGAGGAGGAGCCTAGTGCGAAGCGCGCAAAACGCAGCCCCTCGCCATCGCCGAGCTCGACGCCCGCCAGATCGCCGTCCTCCAGCGTCCTCATGAACCTCCTGGTGAGCGGCTGCGACGTCGATGCTGGCTACATATGCATGGTGCAGTGCAGGCCCCGGCAAAAAGCGAAAGCCTGAGGCACCCACCTCCACTAAAACCTTGAACTGTGATAATACACGTCCAGTGTTCAATATTGCTCCTAGTTTTCCCGTGCTTCTCACAAAACTTTCTGGTCGAATTTAATAAAGTTATAGTAACAGTGCCGTCAAAACTTGTGATATTAAACGCGATTGTGACATCAGTTGCGTCGTGAACCTGAACGAAGTCCTAAAGACAATAAAATTCGAATCGAATAGAAACAAACATGAAACCGCGAAAGCAATAACCGTCAGACAGCCAGTCGAAGGGACGAGGCGCTAAGGCTGGCTAGCGTACAAGAATCATGGTCTTGCAATCTCGTGCTTTCGTCCAAGGGCGTAGTTTTAGTTAATTATTTATAGTCGTACATTCGTGACAATGTCGTAAATTATTATTGAAGCAATTCGTAGACTCTTGATTCTAGTGCTTAAGTTAACATGCGCATATCGTGGTGGTTATGTGATCGTTGATTCGTTCCTAGGTTATTTAGTTACCAGTCGGGCCCCCGGGGCTGGCCGCGCACTCAGTCTTATGTTCGATGCTCGAACCGAGTCAATAATGTCGTAGACTAATGTAACATATTCTCATAGTTAGCTATTTATTCGTTAGTGTAAGTCGCGCTTAGTTAACTGTGTCTGTTATTTTTTACATCGAGCTATTTAGTTTTTATCTGCGAAGATAGTCAATCGACATACATAGTATGATATAGTATATGTGAGGGTCGTTATGTACATATTCAGAGTTTAACTAGACTGTGTAGTGTTGGAGTTTGTTTTACATGGATTTGTTTGTTGATCGATGCGTAAAGCGTTCCCACTGCCAAATGATATAAAGTACAACTTAGAACAAAGTTTTTGAATGTGGTTTTGTTCGTTATTGTATAACATTTTGATAACTATAGAACATACAGCGAACAATTTGTACTGTATTTTTTTAAACTTGTTACATGTCATTCAAATATTATGGTAGAGAAGTAAAACTTAGCAGCTATAAGATGTATTTGATAGGCATATTATGATATACCTATGCTTTACCACGATCATCATTAGATAAACTTTGAAGTTTTTAAAAGACATTTATAACTATATGTAGAAAATGTGGATTTTTCGTCATTTGTTATAATTAAAAAGTTTATATATTGTAAATGGATGATGTGTAATTAAAGAAATATTTTTTCTGAAAGAAATAAATATTAATATTGACGTAACTAACATACACACATGATGTATGAAATAAAAATATATAGTACTGGTAAAAAGGTGCATGTTGATTTCTTTACCTGTCTGTGCCTATCCTATAATCCTCCCCAGGTATTAGCATTTATCTGTATACGACTACGTGACTTAAATTATCTAATAAAATATTTATCATACATTTGAATTAGGTGTTGCTTCAATTTATACGATAATGATTTTGTGAATACTTGACTTGGAAAATTCTGAATACTGCGAGCGTATCCCGTATAATATAGGTAATTTATCATAAGCGGAACTAACGCTAGGAGAATTCAGTTATTGTAGTACAGTATTCCTAAACATATATGATGAATAAAGTATAAATACTTTAATTTTAGATACCGGTAAAGAAAATTCTAAAAACAGTTTCGTTTTACGCAAATACACGTGCGTTTATTTTGGTATCGCAAACAAAACAAACATGACGTGTAGCGATGTAGTCTTAGGTTATATGATCATTAATCATACGCAGCAGTTGCGTGTTTAGATTCAGTATAATAAATAGCTAAGTCAATAAAGTTCCGATTTTATAGCAACGACCCAGTAGCCATAAGTTCTGGACATTTCCGTTCTGAAATTCTTATTTGAACTTAAATGATGCAAGTATCAATCAATCAGCCTATCGTCGTCCACTGCTGAACGTAGGCCTCCCCCAAAGATACGCCAACCAGCCCGGTTCTGAGCGGTCCGCATTCCAGCTCACACCAGCTATCTTTCTCAAATCGTCAGTCCATCGCGTCGCAGGGCGTCCAACACTGCGTTTCCCCACGTGTAGATGCATGTATATACCTATGGTTTATATTCAAATGATAAAATAGATGAACTTCAAATATGACTCCATGACATTTATAGATGCAAAGATTCTAAATGAGTTACTTAGTTTAACTAAACTATTCTGGAAGCGCCTGTTTATATCGCTACAAATATCTAAATTATAGTAATGTCGTCTATAAATATAGAATAAAAATTAGTAGGTATGTATTCAATTTAAGCAAGCCCATTGCTTAAAGAAAAACAAACTGGATTTTGTCGCTCACATCAATTGCAAGGAGAGTTAATCTTCTCAGAAACTGGCGGTTGGAGATAAAATTTTGCGAGATTTGAGACAATAAGTAAAAGGAAAGAATCTTTGTTAAGAATCCCCCAGGGCGTTATGGTGCTCCCGGATGGCTCCGTCTCGGTAGTAAAAGCATGAGGCCGTTGACCGGGGAGTGTCAGAGTGGCTCCCGCTGTTTTTATTTTTATTTTCCTCATACCAGATTTGGGGCGCATTTCACTACGCAACGTTTGGCTGAATGCGTTTGTTTATTTTATATAACAGTTGTGATGTTTTGACAAACTGTTTTGCTTTTATTATCACTACGTACGTAACCTATCTACCTTTAGGTTCTACCTTTACTATTAGGTCTTACTCATTATACACTCTTTCTCATAATCAGGTGTGCCGATTAAATTGGCACGGCACACCTGGTTATGAGAAAGAGTGTATAAAAATTTAAAAATATATCTACACATTATGTTTTTAAATATTCAGTCGAAATGATAGGTAACCTCCTCCTTTTGGGTTCAGGGTATTCAAGGTAAATAACTCATGTTATATTAGAATTATGAATGAATTCATAGCTACAAGTAACATCGTCACTCGACAAAGCATTGAACTTGATTCGTTCAATAAATCGATATCGAGTACCACCTTTACAAAACCGAAGGCTTTCCTATCTTGTGAATAAGAAACGTGGTAGCCAATAAAGGGAAAGAGGTTTCGAACAAGAATGGGGGTTATATCCGATAAGCGCATGCAATCTCTTTGGGGGCTCCCTCAGGAGCGATGAAGTAAGCTCGCCATTACACAGGATGTCCCAATTATTCCGGCTGCGGGCTAATCTGTAAATACCCACATTTCTGCTCCGAACTGATTGAATTGAGCACTTGGTTGAGTAAGTATTGGACTAGTTGAAAACAGTAGTGCCATTATTGAAATTGAGGCTAGAGAAGAAACCCAATATATGTTTAGGATAAATTTTACTGTTAAAACGACAGAAGCTGAAACATACATGAAAAGAATTCGCTAAAAACAATAATACAATTTTATTGTTGAAATTAAAGAAATCCAGTATAGTTCCAAGGATTTGATACAAAATGAAGAAAGAAACTATTTCGATATTTAATCGTATATAAACAATAACAAAAATATATAACCTACAACAAGACATGAATTCGAAATATTATCTATTACAGTAGATACAAATCTACAACAATTGACTGTTATATCGCACTTCGAAAGATAAATCTCTAGATTAGAATCTTCGAAAGATAGACTCTAGATAAAGAATCTAAGATTTGTTGCAACGGATTAAGTAGATACATGGTTAATGTTGCTGATAGGTATTCATTCATTAGCGATTCTGAAATCTGATCGCAGCTAACAATTCTATTGGAAACCTGAACGCGAGGGAGAATAATAATGTCTGAGACACAATTAAATTGGCATGCTTTTTATATGAATTGAAAGGGGTGGAAAACTGATTGCAGATTTAGGTACCTACTTATTTTGTTTTGCAAATTGTTTACTTAAACAAGTAGCATTTGTGATTTAGAAAATGAACTGCAACAAACCTTTCGTCCGCATTATTAAAGATTACCCAGTGGTTAAATTGTTTAAAGATTCTTACAGAAGTAGTTCTGATTACTGAAAGCAATTTATTCGAATGCCGAGTTGAACATGCCGCATTGTCTCCTGGAATGAATTTCGGTCTAGATACAATTACTCCAAATTTAATTACAGTTACGAAGCCATTAATTAATTGCAATACTTCACAGAAGTATTCTTGTGGTAATCGTTTTTGTTATTTATCAAGATAAATAGATATTCTTTTTTATACTAGTTACAAGTATGATACATCAACAACAGGCGTAGGCCTTATCGCTTGTAGCTTTTAATTGTACTTTTAAACGGGACTTTTGACTAGGGTACTTTACTAACACCACCGCAGCAATAATAAAACATTTGATTGGTAGCCCTGCTAGCCATAAGTAGAGTAACGATTAATATGCGTGCGTAAAACCTAATGTTTCATTTAGAACGAACAGATTTATCCGTTCAATTCTTGATTAAGACTTTATTACAGTCGCTCGTGAGCGAAAGTACAGTCAGATTAATAAAGAGTTGAGTGTTCTTTCATGTGCCTTTGCGTTAAGGGCAATAAGAACTCGTATTTCTGTCATTAGGCCGTAAACCTGAAAGTAGTACGAAGTAGAGCCTTATTTTTTCATTTCGCTGTAATGTTCTGAGGAAAATATTTTTTTTACACCTTTTTCATGTGCATGAATTATACGAGAAAATTTAAATAGTTGTTGAAAGTCAGATAGGTATATTTAGGTACTTAGGTATCTACCAAAAATTTTATGAAGAATCAAAAACCTATATAAACAAAAAAAAATATCTTTAATATGAACTCAGTCAAAATCATGACTTTGCAACTGGTAGTTATAAAAGTACAGTCAAAATAAAAATCATAATATCAATCACGTTCGATGTGACATTAACACTTTTCATTCTTCTGTTTCTTGATTTTACAACAATACGTCATATTATTCCTAAATTAAAGTTTTACGCAAAAAAGAGTAGAGTTACGGCCGCACTCAGAAACGGCATTTAAACTAATGTTCATTTACTTTAGTATCGGTAGTCTTCATGCGTATCAAAATAAGTGTCAATATTTTTTCTTAAGGTGACAGATAGGGCACACTAGCAACACCAATCGATTTTAACTTTTAGCTTCTAAACCGGATCTATTTTAAACAATTTCGGGGTAACAACCTCTGGGCAACCAACCAACCAACTTATACCAATTTACTAAATGTTGGGTCCGTTTTTGTACGCGAAAAATTCATTACCGCCAAAAGCGGCCACTTTTAGCGTGAATCAATTTTTCGCGTACAAATGTTGGGTCCGCATTTGTGCATGGTTATTTAATGAATAGTATAAGTGCCGAGAAGTTGTAATCCCGAAATAGTTTAAAAATAGATCAGGTTTAGTAGCTAAAAATTAAAATCGATTGCCGTCGCTAGTGTGCCCTACCCGTCACCTTAAGTAGCCAACCAAGTTAATCAACTACTCTGAGTGTGGCATTGAGTGCTGAGGCTGTAGTACCTAAACTGTAATATCCAAAATCCTTGCCAAGAGTCATTGTGTATTATGTGACAATCTCCTTAACACTTACTTAAATGAAAACCTAAAACAACAATAAATTGTATGTTTCAAGGTTTATAACTTTAGTCACGACGATATAGCATCAAATATTAAAATGTGTAACATAATAGCAAATCTCGGAAACTCACGCACTTTACCAGATCGTAATCTCTCATGTGATTTTCAATTACATTGTAATACGCAAGTAATTCAATTTAAAATCGGAAAGTATGTTGCATTTAGAAACGTTCATGATAATGAAAGAAACTTTAACAGACATGTTTTCAACGTTCATGGGTATTGTTCGTGCAAAATGTCATGATTTAAAAGAATGAAACCATGCAGTGAGTATTTCACAAACTCCTTTGAATTTCAGTTCTTCGGTTAGTTAAAGTGTAATGAAATAAAGCCAGCTGAGGTCGTTGAAACGTTCAATGAGGCAACGTTATTTAAAGCTATTTTATCAGATTTGCCAGAGGCATGCAAAAGCTTGAGCGTCAGCTATACATCTTAGCCTAGTCATTTTTGAAGCTGCAATTTAGTATCGATTCGTCTGGTGACCCCACGACGGCCCGCAATGCACCAAACTAATACCATAACTCAAACATGTTCTATTAAAATAGTTTCGTGTAGCTAATCACAGAATTCTACAGGCTATTTTTCGGTAGGTAATTTTGTATAAAACTTGGTGAATTTCTTTTTGGTAAATTTTTATTTGTTAGTTATAAATTAAAATTAATAACTAGATTTATAGTGAGTTGTGATTTTTATGGCTTCTTAAGATTTTGCATTCGACAATTACAATGACCTGCTCTCATAGATTTTGAACGCACTGGAATTCTAGGACTGGCCTCATACAAGTCTAGAAGTAGACATAGGCTAACGCATCATAAGCAGACCACAATTGCACCTGATGGGAGGTGATGTTGAGATCTAGGATGATACGCTAAATAAAACTAAAATGAAAGCTCTTGTCTTAAAGATATGCAGCATAGAGTAAAGTGGTCGATTCACGAAATATAGGCACAAATGACGACGACATTTAATCTCATGAAGAAATGGCTCATTCTCAATTTAACACATTATAAGGGCTTAGACTAAACACATTAGAAAAATACATAGATGTTTAATTGAAAATTATAACTTTTGTCTTAAATCTTTACTTAATGAGATGACATGCATAAACGCTGGCCATTTGTGGTCATCTTTCGTGAATCGACCTATAATAAAACAATAGATGTGCAGATTATAGTGGTGAGGAAAAACCTCAGGCAGAGAATTCCAATCCTTAGGTATCCGCTGTTCCTTAGTATGTTAAATGTACTTATTAGTCTGTTAACGAATATGTAACGCCAATGTAACCGAGCACTAATAAAATGTGCGCCAATTACTTCGCGACACTCATTTAGAGCTCGCAAAAATCAACGGACCATAAATCTTTGCAGTACAATCAATTTGGCGCACATGATACCCCTTTATACTAGGTTATATTCGCTTTTTACATATTGAAATTGAAACTCAAAGATATTTAAGTTGCACTGTTTTTGTATAGGTATCGTAAACTTTACATTGTCTAACAAGCAAAGTTAAAGCACATAGGTATTTATTTCTAGGAGCAATAGTACTCTAGAATTTCAATTTAAAAGTGCCAATATAGCAAGTACCTACACAGTCAAACCTATTTTATTTTACTCCTTTACATAAGACAAAAGGATTCTCGCAATACTTTTTGCATCAGGCAAAGTAAATCAAAATCGAGTAAAAAGTAATTCTTTATTATCGTTACCGTAATTTGTTTTGCTGTTATAATACCTACTACTGTGATTAAAATGATCATCTTATCTCAAAAGATGAATATGCGCTCAGACGTTTTCCGCTCGTATTACTTAGATACCTATTTGTGTAAATGTATGATGAATATTCACAATCGTCATTATTCTGAGTCAAGGTCGTGCTAATACCAGCCAATATTATCTATCCGTATTTCCTTTTTATCTCAACATGCATCTTTTTATAAAATAGTAATTATATAAGCAAGCATGCAAGCAGTCTCATTAACTTATACAAGTATTAACATTACTTATTTCTGTGTTTCCAGCCCATGGAAGCGGCGATGCAGCAGCAGACAACGCAACAGAACAAAATGCATCCCAACTACCAATTACTTATAAACCCACAAAGAGTCCCCACACAACACATCATCAACAGTAACAGCATACCCATACCCGTTATAAATATACAAAACCTCCAGAGTAAACAAGTGATACGCTCTAATGCTCCATTACCAAATTCCGTAATACGTCCGAATGTGACCACCAACGTTATGTGCCCCCTGAGCGTCAATATAAACAGTCCCATGTACTCCCTGCCCTCCAGCCCGAATACGCCCAACTACAGCCCTGCTATGAGCCCGGCTCAGAGAGACAGAGTCCTCAGCCCCTACTCCACCCCTCAGTCGCTGTCCCCTGTGGGTAAATTCAATCAAATGTATAGTCCAGGGAGTAGGATTATGTCTCCCGGAGGGATATTACACAGCAGCGATCCCTACTTGAGCAACAAGATGCAGACGAGTCCCGGGTTCCCGATCCAGCCCGCCGACCTTCTTCTGGAATCCAGCATGCCGATGTCCTCGCCGGACTTTTGGGGTGACACCGAGATGCTGCAAGGCACAAACGAACTCCTCACGGCATTCGACGACGTCAAATTGGCCTAGTGTCCGTGAGTGCGTTGAGTGATTTCTCTGTTTTTCATAGGAACAGTTGTTGAAGTATTGACGAGGCTACCTGAAGCATTTATAATTTAGTCAATTCTGCCTCTATGATTAAAGCTAATGCTCCTTTGAATCTTCACACTAACATTACGTGTAAAAATATGAAAGATTGAAATGCATATTTCTGATAGAAATCACTCGATTGAGTAGGGTTGAAGGTAAATAGGGTTCTCACCCTTTTCATCAAAGCTATCGGGATTCCGCGCAGTCCACGAGGTGTGTCGTGGCGTTTTGATGTTTCACGCGTAAAAAGAACTTAGTTTTGTAATCGACTTTCTATAATCTCATTTTTATTGTTACTTATTTAATGGAATAATTTTAATGCTCTTGTTACACCCGTGGCTTGTGATAAAACTGAAATAAAGTAGTCACAACTCAATATAATTTTGCGGGTAAGTGATTCCCCATAGTTACACCCAAATTTAAAATCCAAACATAATATTCTTATCAAAATTTATTATGATAATTTAATTAAAATTATTTTTGCTTGTATCTATTGATATTTAAATATAATAAAATATAATAGATAAAATACTGCATATTGTAAATAACATATACCTACAATTTGTGCACCTATACTCGTTTATGTTTCTGTAGTAAATATCCAATTTATATGTTCTATAAAAATAAAAAAATATTAATGGACTGGAATCCTGAGTGATGAACGAAGTAACGATGTGACTTAGAAAAATAATACTATAGGTATAGTAAGAGCGAATAGTTTATATCATGTTACAGATATTATACATGTATGGATGGACGTAAAGTAGGTCATAGTTTAAGGGTAAGAGATAATTATAATAAATGTGAATCAACCAATCACGACAGACGTAAATATAATATGAAGAAAATATTCGGAGTTGGTGAAAGCTGTACAGCTAAGTCTAGACAGCTCTATGGCCCAAACTCAGTCCATGTCCTTTTCCAAATAGGTTCTGTCTGTGGATTCTTAATGGTCGGTCGGCTGGTTAATCTAGTCATCGCCCACGAGTAGAAGACGTAAAGGGAAGACAAAGAAGGCCAATGACCGCTAAAAGTAAATAGTTACGCATTTTACATCGATCACTTTCGACAAGGCCCCCGGGTCGAGCAAAATGTATGTTTTGAATTTTACGAACATTGCTCGGGTTTGTGATCACCAATCCGCATTAGGCAAGCGTGGTGATTGAGCCTAAACCCATCATAGTACATAGCGATAATAACTTGATTTCTATCATGGAGACCTTTGCCCTGCAGTGGGCCAGTTATATATGCTGATACTTTACTTTCGACAAAACTGTATCGCTTGTGGATGGACTGAGTTACCTTTCCGACCTATACTAACAAAACTATCTTTATTTCTGTCTCGGTTTTGGTCACTACGAAGAAAATTGGCATATGGACGATGGATCATAATAAGTTTTCAACAATAAATTCAAACAAAAATTACAAAGGATTTTCATTAACTTTATTTTGTATACGAGATCTAGTTAAGTTCGTTTAACGTACGATCAAAATTTATACTCATTTAGGAAATAAGGAAACGTAACGTAATGATTTTCATCCTGTTTCCGAGTTTGTCCAATAATGTCTACTATTGCAACTAATTGAATTTAACAGTGGCGAAAAAACCTGCACACTTCATATTTCATTTCCTAACATTTACAACTGCCTTTGCACTTTCATGTAAATAAGTCACAAATAATGTTATTACTCGAGAGCATACATATATGGTACTATTGCATTGTCCAGAAATAATACAATGGTATATTATTTAATCTTTTATAACATTATGGTAAACGAAAACATTCAAGCTGTTTATTTGCCATTGTTTTGGGTGTACTACCTATTTGTTATCAATTCCCATACTCGAATAATAGGTACTATTTACTACGTTTTGACATATCATGTTCGTGTTTCTTTTCTCATTTCCCTCTTTATTTATCTTCATCTCTATTTTACAAGTATTAACGATTATGAGAGTAGGCAACGATACAGATGATTATCTTATCACCTTCTGTCCCGTACAGTTTAAGTACAATCTGTTATATTAAACCGACTGTTAACTATGACATCTAATGCAATTATTTTTCTCTTATAAATCTCGTTAGACTTATTTTACTGATTTAACATAACATTAATTTAGTAAGGGTACTAATATAATTTTAAGATGGGATTGTTATTGTACGAATAATGGAACGTAAATTTGATATGGGAGACCATTATTTTAATTACAATAGTAAATTTATACGTTGAAATACGAGCAAATGAATTGATTAAAATAGATTATAATAATGTAATTATGATTGTGAACTTAGATGTCTCAGAACATATAACTTGGAATTAAAGTTCTATGTTTTGAAATATCTTTTTGCTATTATTGGTCTAAAACAGTTTAATTATAAGTTTTTAATGTTAGTGGGTAGGTAAACAGCAATGCTATTAATAACTATGAATCAATTCAATTCTACGCTAATTTATTTAAATGGTGCCAAATGTAACGAATTAATTTGGTAGAAAATTTTATTATATTATCTAATATAATCAATTCAAATCAAAAGAATAGTTTGAACCAAATTATCATGTTTTTGAATGTTTAAAAAAGTTTCTTGCAGTTAAATCTTGAAAGAAAAACCAAGTTTTATACCGTAACTTGTTCAGATAGATGTTCAATAAAGCATAAGGCCTAGTATTTAGTAAAATAAATGGGACCTACATTTTGACACGCCATCCTTGGCTTTCGTGTGAAATAGGGACCGATGAGCGTGACTCTTTGATATCCTCACGCGGTCACGCGATGTCTCGAATGACGTTCTGTTGTTAACTAACAATGTAGGCTTGTGACGTAGGTCCTTTCTAAATTGTGACTGCAACTCATAATGCCCTGCCATTTCAATAAACTGTTTTGTTTCAATAATAATGATAAGAAACAAATGTATCGTAACTCAAAATTCCCATACACCCCATCATTGATTGTAACCTCATTAGCGTCAATATATTTAAAGATTGCAAGTACCTATCTAATTGAAATGTTGCAGTTATGATTAACTGTGTGCAAATCATTATGTTTTTTTAATGTACCTATAAACCAAAGCGGTTGCTGCTTTACCTCTTATGTATTTAATTTAAGTACTACTACCGTTAAAACATACTGCCAATTTTCATTATTTTAGCACTTAAGGTGACGGGTAGGGCACACCAGCGACGCCAATCGATTTTAATATTTAGCTACTAAACCGGATCTATTTTAAATAGTTTTGGGGTTACAACCTTTCGGCAAACACTTATATTATTTATTAAATAACCATGAAAAAAATTTGGGTCCAACGCGTACGCGAAAAATTGATTCACGCCAAAAGCGGCCACTATTGGCGTGAATCAATTTTTCGCGTACAAAAAGGGACCCAACATTTGTGCATGTTAAATAATTAATAGTATAAGTGTTTGCCCTGAGATTGTAACCCCAAAATTGTTTAAAAAAGACCCGGTTTAGTGGCTAAAAATTAAAATCGATTCGCGTCGCTGGTTTGCCCTACCCGTCACCTTAACATTTAATTTCGTAATATTATTGTCAATTGAAGTCTTGAAGGCGCATCGTGCCATAGAAATAAAAAAATGTTATATGAAACACTGTCGTTGTTGTTTTTCGAAAAATTATGTTAGGTATGTTTTGAAAATATACCTATCACAATGTTTATTAATCTGAAAATGAAATTCTACGATTAGTACTGTAAATACTGAATCAAATTGTTTTATATATTAAATTCTGTCAATATCTGTGCATAACTGTTTTATTTTATTTTAGAATGGAACCCTGAAATATCATGAGCACGTGCGGTTTATTCCATGCAGTTAGGTAATTGATTCAGTCTTCTCTAGAGGTCAACATCTTCACATAAGAAATTATTAGGCTTTTAAAATGGCTTTACTTACATTATAAAGAAATTTTAAAAATTGGAATAACCTTCATGCACTTAAGATATCACCTAATTCCATGATGAATGACATGGTCGTATGGAAGAAGGATACATACTTACTGTGCCGACCCCAGATAACCTAGTAACATGGCAGAAGTATATAGGTGACTTTATTTACGTTAACATGAATAAAGTCACCTGTATAGTTAGGTAAACATACCTGTATCAAATCGAGGGTTTTCGTGTTTGAAAAATCCGCTAGATGGAGCACTATAGGCGTGAGGTCCAAATACAATGTGATTGGTTATTTTTAAACGTGATCTGTCAAAATATTAATTTGACAAGTTTGTCAAAACAACCAATGCGGTTGATGTTGGACCTCAGTCCAATAGTACGCCATCTAGCGAATGTTTCACACGCGAAAACCCTCATTATTGTAAAAAAAAACACTTTTAGGTAACACGGCGACACGTAGAGTTGCCCTTTTTGGACTTTTACATTCCTTATACATAAGACACCAAGTGCTATTTTTGCACAGCGGGGGGTAACTTGACGTGGCGCTGACTTTGCTGTGTGACAAGAATGTTTAAGGCGAAAGTGACAATTGGTCTACAAAGGTACCTAATGCTAGTTATTTTTTACAACGGATAATGTCATGTCATCCATTGGGTTCGTTTTTGTACGCGAAAAATTAATTCACGCCCAAAGTAGCCGCTTCTACTTTTGGCGGTAATATATTTTTTAAAAAAAAACGGATCCAACAATTGTGCATGGTTATTCAATAAATATTATGAGTGTTTATCGAGAGATTGTAACCCCGGAATTGTTTAAAATAGATCCGGATTAGTAGCTAAAAATCTCAATCGGTTGGTGACGCTAGTGTGCCCTAAAAACGGCACAATAGCGACACCATTTGATTTAAATGAGGAGTTTTCCAATGACATTAGTCGGTCTGTCTCTCTAAGGTGATAACAGATGGCGCTACCCGTATCTATATAAATGTTACAGCGATTGGTTAAAGTGTTGCCATATTTAATTTACCCATGAATACCTAAATGAAAGAGATTTTATTCCAAAATATTTTTTATTTTAAATAATCAACAACAACAATGACTCCTTGTAAAAACTATAATTTGATAGTAATATTTAATGACAAATGCCCACTTTCAAACGGGCAGCAAACAAAACCATCTCCAAAATGCCATAGCAGACATTTTTTACAACTTAAGGTGACGGGTAGGGCACACTAGCGACGCCAATCGATTTTAATTTTTAGCTACTAAACCGGATCTATTATAAACAACTTCGGGGTTACTACCTCTCGGCAAACACTCATACTATTTACTAAATACTTATACTTATCCAAAATGGCCAAACCGAGCCTGTCCTGCTGCGACGTGGTGTAAGACAAGGAGATGTTATATCTCCGAAACTTTTCTCCGCTGCGCTGCACGACATGTTTCGAACGCTAAACTGGAAAGAGCGCGGAATCAATATTCAGGCTCAGTCTGGTACTGGGACCCTGATTAGAGTGCATGTCTATGCATGCCACATACCAGTACACCATAAAAGCCACAGGCGTATCTTCTTACTTTGCGCCATGAAAAGGCTCAATTTGGTTAGGGTGCACATCTGTGTATCAGACACATCAGACAAAAATAACTACTGCCATCTCATCTCATCATCATAAGTGAGTCTTAAAACTAAAACCTCGTGTGCTTGCTAGCTCGCATGTTATAAGATATTATTTTTAAAAACAGTACAGATGCCACTACGGTAGATAGGTAAACAATTCTCGGATTTTTCGCTAGATGGCAGCACTTACGTATGCCTATACTTTATTTAATTAATTTATATAATTGGGCTTGTTCAATTCGGTAGTTTTTGTATAAGTTCTTTTTATGAAACTTAACTAATGATTTGCCTTTTTTATAAGTTTTCAACGATAATCCCATAGCAAAGATATTTTATAATATCTTTGTCCCATAGAGGAGAGTAAATGCTCTTTGGTAATATGGCCCATCTTATTATATGTATAATCTATGGGCCCATCCATATGACTGGTTTGACATAAGGTAACACAACTGTCAGTTATATGTCATTCTCCACTAGAAGTTGGTCGGTTTCGGTTTGGCAACGGCGAACGAACCAATATTTTGTGATCGTGATGATACGTGTTTATTTTTATTATTGGTTTTAATAAAAATGAGATAAACTTTGTTTAATCTCTGAGACAGTACAGTTTCATAGAGCGGTGTTTTAATAAGTGTGGAGTGGCGTTATAGTAACACCAATGGCTTCTACGCCGAAGCAAGTGAACGGATCCAACGGCCCCTTGGGAAAGCGGAAGAAGTCGAGGGGCAGCAAGGGCTCGTACCTCTCGAAATGGCTGGACAAGAGTTTGCATCACATACAAGATGCAACGCCTAGCATGGAAACTTACGATTCATTCGTCAATCCGAATTTGAACTGGCCATCGCCGATGCCTGGTTCACAATTCGCGCCTGGTTACGACCCCTACAGGTACATGTACGGTTGTGGTGAGCCGATATCGCTTCCCACGCTGCCGACATACTGCAATCCTGGCGTCCCACCTCTTTACAACCACGAGTATCGGTACATCCAAAGTGTAAACAAAAGCATCCAAGTACAGAGACCGCGTCTGCGGCGACGGAGCGACAACAAAGCTGAGGAAGTGACAAGTACTCCAGTGAGTACACATAGTAATTCAAACTATTTGCAACCAAAGAATTTCACTGATAGTCAAGACTATACCAGCCTGCCGCCGATAGTCACGTCTGTCGCCGATACTAACTCGAACAGCGACATGAATACTAATGAGAAAGAGGATGGGAGTAATGCCAGGAGATTTAGTGACCCTTGTGTGCGGGGTCTGCCTGACGTAGCCAGGCCAGCTAATGGTGATATGGACTCTGATTCAGAATCTAGTTCTGACCTCTCAGGCAGTCAGATTGGCAGTAGACTGCTGACACATTTGCTAGATCAAATCAAATGCTTGAAATTGGCCAATGAAAGACTGACAAAAGACTTATTGGATACCAAAGGTGAGTGAATTATTTGTAACAATCATAAACATTGTTTGATTTTCGTGCTTGAAACATAAATTTAAACTATTGAAAACGGGCTTGTTGCCCAGCAATGCTAATGTTACTGTTAGTCACTGTTTTATTCATGAAGTTACATCAGTGAAGTACCTATTCTGGTCAAGTAGCATAATTTCTATTCATCTAGGTCCATTAACAAATTGCTTAATAATTATTGTTTCTAATTTCAAGGTTCATAATAAATAAGCATTAAGATACCTCTCAAATCTTAGTCACTTATCTGGTTAATATGTTCTGTCAAATTTTCTTAACTCATATTGACTTTGAGGTGAGAATTGATTAAATAAATTTGACATAGGTACTTGTATACATTAATGTGTAGCTGTTCTTAGTAGAGATTTAAGTTAATTTTATAAAATTGTAGTTGTAGGGAACTCAGATAGCAGTTATTCGTAAGGTACTGTTACTTTGGCAGTGAGGGAAAACATTGAGGAAATCTGCACATTTTGGTTAGTGTCTGAAATGTGTAACCATGATTCAGTTAGTCTGGTCCCCTTATTAAAATGGTTTTGAAGAAGACAAGAGTTAAGGAATCTAGTGAATTTGTAATAATGCATACGGTTACTGATTGTTTGATGTCTTTTAAGATTTGAGTAAAGTAAATGTATAATATCATAAAATACTTTGTGATTGCACGTTGAGTAGATTTTTTTTAAGTGTTACACTTTGACAGCAAATTATAGCTTTTATTTAAGGTGACGGGTAGGGCACACTAGCGACGCCAATCGATTTTAATTTTTAGCTAGTAAAGCTGGATCTATTTTAAACAATTTCGGGGTTACAACCTCTCGGCAAACACTTATACTATTTATTAAATAACCATGCACAAATGCGGACCCAACATTTGTACGCGAAAAATTGATTCACGCTAAAAGTGGCCGCTTTTGGCGGTAATCCATTTTTCGAGTACAAAAACAGACCCAACTTTTGTGCATGGCTATTTATTAAATAGTATGAGTGTTTGCCGAGAGGGTGTAACCCCGAAAATTGTTTAAAATAGATTCGGTTTTGTAGCTAACAATTAAAAACGAATGGTGTCGCTAGTTAGGGCTACTCTCGCCTTAAGGAACCATCCGCACCCAGAATGTGATAAGCTGTCAAAGTAAGTTGAGTTTTTATTATGATGATATTTTGACTTTTATGCAGCTGGACCAAGATTTTTTAGAAACATCACAGTCATCACAAATAATTTCAGGATTTTATTTTAACAGAAAAATATTGCCTGTTTTATTTTTATTTTTTATTATTACCAAGTTCTGGAGTTCTTATGTTGGACTAATACTATAATACATCAGAATCAGACTAATCTACCTATATTATCATCTTTATGTTAAAAAATATTAAAGCTGACATCAGTTGTAAACAATGTACTGCCCACCCACATGTAGGTATCTTATGACATTCGGAATCAGCAACACCTACAAATTATAATGAATCTTCACCCACACAATACTTAAGTAAGTCAAGGCGATCCATTCTATAAGATTATATTGATTATTTTGTGGTCATGCACAGACATTGTCAGGTTGTGTTTCTTATATTTAACTTAGTGGCTGAGAAAATTGTGAAATGCTGAGAAATTTCCCATTATATCCCCTGATAGTAAATGCCATAAAGTTAATATTATTACCTGTCCAATTTCTTTTTCAGATTTAATAGAATATCTTAATAGCTCTTAGTTATTTTACAGTGTCTAATATTGTCAACCGATTCTCAGCTTTATGTCAAATAACTTAATTTAGGTATTTCGAAAGTTCGTTGTATAGGTAATAGGTGTATAGGTAGGGTATCTACTTAGACTTTCTTGGTGAACATACCAATAACTTACCTGTTATAATGCCTACTTATTATATGTATCATCCTCACGCTAAGTGTTATCGCCGAACTGGGATTTAGGGAGTCTGGCAATAAGAATGAAGTGACTGCCACCATCTGACCTACGCAACCCTTTTAACCCCCGACGCAAAAACGACAGGGTATTATAAGTTTGACGTGTCTGTGTGGAACACACACAGACACGTCAAACTTATAACACCTGTCCAACTGCCTCCATATAGGTATCACATGAAAGAGCTTTAGTTGTGTCGGGGGTTTTTTAAATTTTAAATTTTCAATAAATCAACTGAAACAATCAGATCAACTGAAACATGGTTACACGTTTCCGAAACTTATCCGAAATGTGTATGTAAGTGATCTCACAATTTTTTTCCTCAACAGTGAGTTAATAGTAGAAATATGCACATAGGTTTGAAAAATCGTTGCATGCTTAGATTCGGACCTACCACTTCCCTGTAGAGCCTGTGTAATGGCCTTAACAAATGTAGTTTTAATCCCATATCGTATCCACTGAGCTGCGATCGCTCAATACTTTAATATAATTCCTGTGTGCCTATCTCAGCAACTGAGTAGGCATTCAAAGAAAGAAACCTGAACATGATATTATTTTTCAGTGGAACTGGACAATGTTCGTCAGCAGAATGTGATGTTCCAGAAGGGTTCCAGTACAAGCATGGGAGCCACCAACCACTCTCATTTGGACAATGGTAAAGTATACCTAACAATTTATTTACTGCAGTATATCCAGTAGTTTTAGTAGTGAGCGAGGGTACCGGAGGCCCAATCCGGGGCATAGGGGGTTTAAAGGTTGGCAGCGCACTTGTGACTCCACTGGTGTCGCGGGTGTCCATGGGCGGTGGCAATTGCTTATCATCAGGTGATCTGTCTGTGCGTCTGCTTACCTATTATATTTAAAAAAAACAGAATGTGCCTTATGCGGTTTGAATGAGTGCGTAGGCGCCGGGGCGCCAGGCGCGCCGTGTGCGTATGCGCTGTCACGCACACAGCACAATATATGGGTACGCATAGGGGGAATCCGCGTGCGGGCTGTAGCGTGACTGTGGTCGCGAGCGTTCAAGGAAGAAAAGAGATCGGAAACGACTTTTTAGAAAGAAGAGAAGTGTGGGCTTCGTCCTTAGGGTGGGGCCCCAGTAGGTAAGGGGGGCGGGAGGAAGAAAAGAGGCGATAAAATAGTGAACCGCCGGCCGGCCGCCACCTACGCTACGCCACTGAACCGAACTCAAGATAGGCAGCCTTAGTTGAAAACTTCAATGTTACTTATATATGTATTGTGGTATTATTATCCTATGTTATTATTACCTACTAATGTCATTGATAGATAAGATTGAACTAACTACTAACACCTAATTAAATGCTACAATCATGTTCGTCATTTAAGGCATATTATGCATAGTGTATAATGCGTTAAGAAAGTCGTGACAACGAATGTTTGAGGAACTAACGGAGTTCCCATGCCAATGGGATTACCATACACTATGACGTCAGCGGCAGTGGCGCCATCGTTTATTTTCACGACTTTATTGAGAAATTATACGCTGTATAGCTTATCTACATACAAAGTTGTTGACTGCCTAGATGGCGCAGCAAGTAGTGGGTCGCACTTTTAAGCGACGACTGCGAAAGACGTCCCGGGTTCGATCCCTGGGTACGTAAGTTTTTGGTTTGGAACAGTGGTAGTGAGACGACCCGTTTGGAACAGTGGTAGTGAGACGACCCGTCTGGAACAGTGGTAGTGAGACGACCCGTTTGGAACAGTGGTAGTGAACGTTGCCTTTGGTCCAAGGGTTGCGGGTTCGATCCCCGCACAGTACAAACATTTGTGTGTATGAACATGTCTGTTTGTATTGGTCTGGATGTTTGTATGTATAATAAGTATGTATTTACAAAAGAAAAGTATTATATGTATACATTTGTTATTACGCTGTTGATTCTGATATCCGTAACACAGGTGCTTGAGCTACCTATCTCGGAGTCAGATCAATGTATGTGATGTTGTGAAATATTTATTTATTATTTATTTGGTTAGAGATTCTTAGTGCCAGCCCGGAATCTGTAAATTTGCGGTCCTGTACCCCCGTGCCTCGGCAAGCACGTTAAGCCGTTGGTTCTGCGCGCGACCCCTCTCCGGTCGTGTCACACTGGTGTTCCATCGGATTTTGAGGATAAGGGATTAGAGAGTGCACTTGTCGGTTGGAGGATATTATTACAAAATTAAGCTACATACTCTGTAGACGGAGCAGCATCCCGAGACATTCCGCTCTGCTCGGATGTCAAATGCATGGACGTACAACGAGCCTACATTAATCACTCGACAGTAAAAAAAACCCTCAGTGGGTGGAGCACAGTCAGGCTCGCAAGTCGGTCCACACTACACGAATTCTTGTTCGACTTGTCTAGTGTACCACCGCCTTAAGCTACAAGCTGTACCTATATACAAAAGCCTGTATGAATCTACGCTTCGTAGATAGAAGCATTTAAATCTGTTTTTTATTTAGTTTACTAGGACACGAAGAAAATGAGTCGACCTTCGAAACTTCGACCTTCGTTGAAGAATAAGTCATAATACTTATAACTTATGCTTCGAAAACAGAAAAAAGTATGTCACTAATTTATTTCATAAACAACTTTGTGTGCATGCAAATGTGTCAATGTTAATGGAAGCCATAATGTTTGGTTTAAATAATATTAGGCGATAATGGTTGTCTACAGTAACTGAATAGCTTCTAATCTTCATTATGCCACACTCAATACTTTTAAAAGTTTAACTCATAATTGCTTACTTTTTGTGTCGAATTGATAAGCAAAGTTTATAAAAGATCGCTATAAAAAACGTTCTAAAAGTTAAATGTTCAAGTCGCAGTCAACCCTTGGAATTCATAAATAAATAACCATTTAAGACCTTGAACTTAACTAGATAGCTTTGAAGTAGGTATTGATTGCAGCTCTTCATGCTGCACTGCCATATTAGGTATATAACTTCCTTAAAATTGTCAAGGATAATTTAGGTATTGGTCGTGTCACGGCGAATCTTTGGAACCCATAAAAATGTGAAGATTGGTCTTTTCTTATTATGTGACGAACAGGCGCATCTGGGGGGCAATACGGTATTTGACTATTTTTCTAATTTTTGTAATCAAAAGACCTCTCAATGATAGCAACATCGTTGAAAGAATTACTTGATTCTCATTTAAACTACCTGAGATATCACAACTTTAAAATCACATTATTTTGGGCAAACCCAAAACGCTCCATACAAATGGCTGCTGAGGTGTGACGTCACAAACAAGTATTTTGACAACATTTCATTTGAATTCTGTATGGTAGCTATATCAAATGTTTCGTTTATGTCAATGGTTCTATTATAATACTTGGTGCAAATTGTATGGGTTATTCAATGGTATAATTATTTTTTAATAATTTCATACTTTTAAAATTGACTTGCCCAATGTTCTTTGAATGACCATAAAACCGGCTAGACGTTATATTTTTAATTGAGAAAATATTTATATTTTGTAAAATCTCGAGCTTAGTCAAATACCCTATTCTCGTACACTCGTCATTGAAGTCGAGTTACAGATTTGTAATGACGAATGTATAAAATCTCTAAATTCGACTTCAGTGTCGAGTGCACGAGAGGCTCGATTCGACCAATCATTATCCAAATATTCTATGGTAGATATTATCATACCATACGATTCCAAGGACTATAGGGCCTATTCTCGAGCACTCGACATTATAGTGAAATTTTACACATCTCCACCTCGCCTTCAATATCAAGTGCTCGAGAATAGGCCCTTATACCGTAGATTTTTCTCGGATAAAGATTGGTCGAATCGAACCTCGGTAAAGTTGGTTTCAGTAGAAAAGTCCAACGTCTGTGCTCACAGAATGGACAGCAAGTACTGTCGCAGTGGTCTCCTGGTCGCCATCGTGTGCGAAGAGTGGCGGGCGGTGCAGCTGCCCCACGAGGACAACCAAGTGCCTCTGGAAGAGCTGTCCGATCCGCAGGCTGACAGCGCTTTGCAACATAATATACGTGTGTAACTCTTTACTGAAACGACTCAGTGATCCGACTCAGCCAAATGATACACTGTTCCGAATCTCTAATGTTCGCTCCGAAAGTATCATTGGACTCAAATGGATCTCAAAGTGAACCGAATGATCCGAATGAGCTGAATGATCCGAGTGAGCCGAATGATCCGAATGAACCGAATCAAGCCGAATGAGCTGAATGATCCGAGAGAGCCGAATGAGCGGAATGAATCACGGATCTATCTGAGAGTCGATGTTGCCAAATGAAGCGTTTCACTGTTCCGCATCTCTGCACTGATCCAGATGCATATGTTCAATCTTTTGAGAGATACGTTTTTGCCAGGTCTAAAACATAATAAACCAGAATACAAACTAAACTGTGCAATAAACCTATGCAGTATAATCTTCGTCCGTAATATAAACCTCCTGTGTATTAATGAATCATTAATAACACCACCAGTTACAAAATCTCTCTTGTTAAACACCTTAATTGCTTCTTAGCATTCCATCCTTTAGCTTCAATTGAAGACCACTATTATGTTATCGTATTGACTGGTAATATTTTGTCTGCTATGTACGGACAGCTAATTTCAATGTACCTATATTCTGTCAAATTTCTTTAATCCGTTCTCATCTTAATGTCGAATTCGTTCGGTTCAATATCAATTTGAGGATGTTTGACAGATTCTGATAACTTGATGTGAGGCTGTTGTGCCAATTAAAAAGAAAGAAAGAAAAAACATTTATTTGACACATTACAATTCAAACTTAAAGTAACTAAACAACTAAAATTAAAATTAAAATTATAGTGCTGGGTTCGTACACTGCCATATTCATGCCACACCCATGCACCAGAGTTTAAATGCAACGACGTCAACCAATGAGTTACTGGACATGTCCTTTCAATAGAGAACTGTCATGAACGAGCACTTTTTAACCGACTTCAAAAAAAGGAGGTTCTCAATTCGACATGTATATATATATATATGTTTATTTATATTTGTTCGCCAATTACTTTGCCATTTATGAACCGATTTAGATAATTCTTTTTTAGTTGCAAAGTAGATAGTCCCGGATTGGTACCATGATCAGGATATCAGGATCTGATGATGGGATCCTGGAAAAATTGAGGGGATCTCTCAAATTGTATAGGGACACGATACATAATATTTTTGTATTTTTTTTTCAAACTGACACCAGTATTTACGCCTGACTGTATTAATTTTGTGGCTCTGCTGATGATGGAAGGTCAACTCCTCAACAGTAAAGAGATAAGGGATAACTCTTTCAATGCATTTTCTGCGAAAAAAATCCGCCTTCTAAAACCACGAACTAAACAGTGTAAAATAATATTTTTAACACTTTATACACTTCAAATAACATTTTATAACAGTACACTCGAGAAAAGGTTTTACCGAAGCCGGCGCCCAATACTATCTTGTCATTTAATACAACATTCAATTATTCAACAGGGATTAGGCACCGAGGCGGTTTTTTATTCGCAGATTTGTTTTTTCTAAAACAACATTTGTTCCCGTTTTCGACGACAACCAAAACTACTTTGTCGCACTACAGACAAACGACAGCAAATCAATTCGCAACAAACATATCAATCAAAGCAGAACCCACAGTAATTACCTACATTCGTGATGCGAAGAAATCGCGTGCCTTACGTGACCCAAAAGATACCTTGCCAAGGTAGTACTTTCGTAACTCATTATTAAGTTTTTTGATATATTCGCGGGATTCTACTGTCTGTTATACCGAGAAGTCATGCCAGAATGACAGTTACCATAGTGTTAATATAACTAGTGGTTCGACTTAATAATGCACTTTAAAATTGTTCGCCGGTCTTCGAGTGGGATCCGCACCAACGACCTTATGATTTTGCTAAGCGGCGTTCATTGTGCGAACAAAATTCTCGACGAACTATTTTAATAACCCTAATTCTGCCAACGCGTGGACTTTCATCAAAACGTCCTTTCGTCCCTGAGTTAACAACACCGCATAAGTCATTTTTGCCACCATTACAAGAGACGATAAAAGACCTACGCGCTGATTGGCTGGAACCTATATCTTGTGACCATGCAACAATGATTCGACGCGCAATCGCATGATAGTAAAATAAATAAATATATTTCACAACATCACATGCATTGATCTGACACCGAGATAGGTAGCTCAAGCAGCTGTGTAACGGATATCAACAGTAAAATGTGAAAACCGCTTATTTTCGACTTGAGCGGTGTTGTTATCTAGCTAAAGGGACGCTTTGTTTTGCTTCTGTGTGTTTTAATACTGTGGTTCTACTTTGAAACCTAGTCATTTATGGCACCTACCGCAAACGTGACTATGTATACCGTCGGTATATCTTTGAACGATAAATATAGCCGATGTCCTGCTACGATATGAAATATAATTATCAAATTCCTCTAAGTAGAAGTTGGAAAAAAATTTGTACATCCGAATATACTTATAGCTAGGTACGCTCTGGAGTAACAGCTACATATGTGCTTCATCATCATAGATAGATCGATAGATACACTTTATTGCACAAAATTTACAGAACTTAGTTTATGGTATTATAGTAGTGCAATGTAGGCGGTCTTTTTTTTTAATGCTAGAGGCGACACACGAGCAAGCAAGTCACCTAATGGAAAGGAATCCGCGAAATTAGAGAGGTCACTAATGTGTTGCCATCCTTTTTCAAAAGGAGTACGCTCTTCTCTTGAAGGTCCCTAAGTCGTTACCATCTGAAAATACTCCCGCAGGCAAACCGTTCCCCAGAACTGAGGTATAATCTCTTCCAGATAACCTCAGGGTAGAGGAAAATTATAATCATCTCAGAGTATCATTGGCTGTGACCAAAGCCGCCGCTTAGAGCTTGGGTACTTTAGAGGGTACCTACTCTTGGACCATGGTCCAGGTTTTAGTGACTAGTAATTACAATGAAGCGACTGCCATCTGACATTCGCGACCCTTGACAGGGGAATAATTTCAACTGGATCATGGTTACACGTTCAGACGTGTTATACTTTGTTATCCGATTGCAGTGAAGCCTAATAAGGTTTAAGTGGGTAACATAAATCCTATTCTTTGCTTGGTATTTCCATATTTATTCGTCATTATTGACGGATTGAAGAACCAAGGTCAGAGATATAGCCCAAAGAATTGCATGCCTCAAGTGTCAATGGGCTGAGCACATTGCGACGAGATCAGACGGCCGATGGAGCAGAAAGATCCTCGAGTGGAGGCCGCGTACAGGAAGCCGAAGCCGTGGCAGGCCCCCCACAAGGGGGACTGACGATCTGCTGAAGGTCGCAGGAATCCCTTGGATGCGGGCGGCACAGTACCGATCTGTGTGGAGATCATTGGGGGAGGCCTATGTCCAGCAGTGGACGTTTATTGGCTGAAATGATGATGATAATGATTGACGGAAATGGTGGTCACTTCACTACCGGTACCGCCGTCTGATCACTTTTATGGCAAAATCTCGTACACTAATAAGTAGGTATACAATCTCATTCAAATATGAACCTTATTCATACGCATTACGAGTCGATGTGTTTACATTTCATTGCAGACGACTGTGTACGTGTCAACTGTTTTACCCATAATACATTTTTTTAATTTCTTAGTGGCAGACGAACAGACAGACCACCTGATGGTAAGCGATTGCCCGCGACACCAGTGGAGTCACAAGTTCCCTGCCAACCTTTAAACCATCCGTTCCCTGGTCTCCGGTACCCTCACTCACGCAGCGAAACATAGCACAGTGCTTCTTCACGCCGGTTTTATGTGAGGTCGTGGTATCACTCCGGTCGAGCCGGCCCATTGAAGCTGAAGCGGTGGTCTTCCACGATCACAATAATTCTTAGGTACCTAATTCATCAGCGTCAGCAGCTACAAACCTTCATAGTGTTAAGAAAGAAAGAAAGAAAGAAAAAAAAAAATTTTTGGACATCATAACACTATACGAGTACAAAATTAGTTACAAAAGAACAAACAAAAAACAAAATAGATACAGAAAAAAAATGTTTTGAATTACCTAAGAATAGGGTATTTGACTAAGCTCGAGATTTTACAAAATATAAATATTTTATCAAAATATAGGTAAAAATGTGCCAATAGCAAAAATTCTCAATTAAAAATATAACGTCTAGCCGGTTTTATGGTCATTCAAAGATTCATGGGCAAGTCCATTTTAAAAGTTTGAAATTATTAAAAAATTATTATACCATTGAGTAACCCATAAAATTTGCACCAACTATTATAATACCATTGACATAAACGAAACATTTGATATAGCTACCATACAAAATTCAAATGAAATGCATACAAAATACTTGTGTGTGACGTCACATCTAAGTAGCCATTTGTATGGAGCGTTTTGGGTTGGCCCAAAATAATGTGATTTTAAAGTTGTGATATCTCAGGTAGTTTAAATGAGAATCAAGTAATTCTTTCAACGATGTTTCTATGATTGAGAGGTCTTTCGATTACAAAAATAAATAAAAAATAGTCAAATACCGTATTGTGGAAAATATTTTGACCCAAAAGGTGATCAAGCGTCATTACCTACGTTGATACGTCAATCAATTAAATTGATATTAGGTACGCTACTTGTAAGTTAACGTTAATAGGTAAATTGATCAGTGTTGTGACAATTCATAATCTTTATTAGTAGATTATGAAGTCTTAAGTCCATTCGGGTTATCAAAGCCCACTTACTAGTATAATCGACGCCTATGTCAATCTCATTAGATATGCGGACTACGTCATAAATCCGCTGTACTAACAACCACTCGTTAAGTTACTACAATCGTATCATAGATAGATAGATAGATATACTTTGTTGCACAGAAAAAAAACCCAACTTTAAAATCTAGGCATTACAGAAACTTAATTGTACAATTTCGGCGGTCTTATCGCTGGAAGCGATTTCTACCAGACAACCTTTAGGCAAAGGACATTTGATAGTAGAGGAGGGGTAGGTGGTGCAATATTGAAAAAGGGAAATAAAAGTTAACTGTATATATATATTAAAATATTTTTAATGCTAATACATAAATAAACACAATATTATATACTAATAAATAAATATGTTATGCTTGGATAAAATAATATAAAGGACTAGATATACATTCATATAAATTAGGATCTTAGACGGACCATCGACTACTACCGATGACTGGCCCAGTAAAGACTTAAAGGGGATTGCTATTTATTTATTTAAAAGGTGAGTTTTGACTCAGGCTTTAAAAATGGTTAATAATCTCATCAGACACGGAAATAAATATTTAAGAGTTCGCCATTGGTGAAAAGATCGCTGGAAATGTTGTATTACCTTCTCACCCCTCCTCATCTTCCATCAACCCTTAGTAAAATACCGACCTAACTCAAAATTGTTGATATTTTTATAGCAATTCTTTGCAATTTATTTTTGAGTATTCTTGAGTAAATAACGCATTTCAAATTTCATCTCGTGTTCATATGTGAGTGTACCTATTTACTTAACTCAAAATTGTTGTTAGATGACCTCTCATCCCTGGATTTTAGCCGATAATATTTTCACTTAGCATCATATTAAAATTTTGAGTTAGGTCGGTATTTTACTAAGGGTGATATGTTTTGTACCTGCCTGCTTATCTAACTAGGTACAATCTGTGCGGATAAAAAATGGGATCAGAAATGGCGGCGCGTCTATTCACTTCTCGCTCGCTCACTATTTGCGTCTATACTCGCACCCCACGAGTGTTGTATATCGTGATTTATTATATAATTTAAAAATATAACCTCAATATAAAAAGAAAAAATGCGATAGATTTGCCTATTTTGATGTCACTCTCTCTCTCAAAATGTTGATTTAAAACTTAAGGCAACGGGTAGCCTGACTAGCGACGCCAATCGATTTAAATTGTTAGCTACTAAACCGGGTTTATTTTAAACAATTTCGGAGCGGCAGTTTCTAAGCAAACATTTATACTGTTTATTTAATAATCGACTTTTTGATCTGTTTTTGCAATCGAAATTTGGATTAACGCCATAAGTGGCCGTTTTTGACGGTAATTCAAATTTCGAGTGCAAAAGTAGACCCAAAAGTTTAGTATTAAATAAATATATTGTTTCTTGATATGAAGAGAGCTTTTGACCTAGTATCGCACAATCTTCTTCTGTCAAAACTAGAATGTACGGGAGTTAGAGGCCCAGCATTCAGGTGGCTTCAAACGTACATAAGTAATCGACAACAGTGTGTAGAAATATCGCGAACTGATTCTCAAGGTTTAGTAAAAACATATAGGTCTAACTATGCAACTAATAAGGTTGGAGTTCCACAAGGAAGTGTCTTGGGCCCTTTGTTATTCCTGCTTTATATAAACGACTTACCGGACATCCTAAAGCACAGGGTGATTTTATTTGCAGACGATGTATCATCATTATTACCTCTGACAAAAATAAGACTATTGACGATCATAATAGAGACATAACAGAAACTTTAACATTGACAAATAAATGGTTGAATGATAATAATGTAATAATTAATATAAATAAAACTAAATTAATCAATTTTAACAATTTTAAGCACGCACATGTTGGTATTTATTTTAATGGACAAACCCTTGAAAGTGAAAATAATGTGACGTTTCTGGGCATCATCATTGACAAAAAATTAAACTGGAAGCTACACGTAGAAAAATTATGTAATAAAGTAAGTAGTTTCTCATTTGCCCTTTATAAACTCACAACATTAGCAAGTAGAGAAGTAGCTATTGTAGCTTACCTTGCTTACGTTGAATCTATACTCCGATACAATATTATAATTTGGGGAAACAGTGTAGATATACAGAATGTGCTTATCGCTCAGAAAAGGTGTATCAGATCTATATGCAAGTTATCGCCGGATACCTCATGCAAACCATACTTCAAGTCACTGGGTATACTGACGGTGCCATCCCTCTATATCCTCGAGATATGTAAATATGTGAAATTAAATTATGACACTTTCACTGAAGCGAGGAACATCTATAGGACTAACTCTAGAAATCCTTTTAGGTTGGTACTGGAAACTACTCCTAAAACAAGGTGCTACTTAAAGAACTGTTACGCCATGTGCATAAAAATATATAACAAACTTCCCGATACAGTAAAAAGATTGTCATTCCCAAAGTTTAAACATGTCATACGAAAATGGTTGCTGCATGAAACATTTTACAAAGTTGACGACTATTTGAGACATAATGACATTGATTGCATGATTTCTTATATTTAACAAGCAATGATATAATATAAATAATATAATGTAAATATAATGTGTATTGAATAATTGTAGAATCATTACATTAATTAATTATTGTATTTACGTATAGACCAATAAGGTTTTTGTAAAATTAGGTAATGTGCTAATATTTGTATGCTATTGCTGTGTAGCTAAGTGTGAGAAGCAAATTATTATATATAACACCCTTGTAATACCACATTTATCACAAATAAAATATTCTATTCTATTCTATTCTATTCTAATAGTACTAATTGTTTTCCGAGAGGCTGCAGCTTCGACACTGTTAAAAAGATATCCGGTTTAGTTGCTAACAATTTAAATCAATTGGCGTCGCTAGTGTGGCCTACCCATCACCTTTAATAATAAACTTAACCATCTTGTTACTTATTTTGCTTTTTTTTTACAATTTAAAAAGTATGAAATCCTATCATAGCATCTTTTAAGTTTTATTTTTTCATCCAATTGTTTTATCTTGATATGACAATGGCACCTCACATTTTCCAGGTCTTCTCGGTGGCCAGTACTCCCCAGGGGTTCCTGTCGGACCTGGTGCGCGAGATCCGGGATGCGGCGCGCATGCGCGAGGAGGCGATGTACTCCAGAGTGCGAGCAATGGTCCACGAGAGAAATGATGTTGGTATTCATACTTTCTTACTCACTTACGCATTTATTGTCACAGGCTTATCCCCTTACCTAAGGGTGAACAGGCATCGGTGTTTTAACCGCGGTAAGTCACTTCGCCGCCGAACGCCCTGTTGCTCTAGTGGTTTAAGTACCGGGCCGTGATCTCGGGGTCCTGGGTTCGATTCCCGGGTCGAGCAATAAGTATGTTTCGAATTTTTCGAACATAGCTCGGTTTTGTAATCACCAATCCGCAGTTGGCAAGCGTGGTGATAAAGTAGAATCCCATCATAGTAGCGATGACTTGATTTCTATGATGGAGGCCTTTGCCCTGCAGTGGGACAGTTATAGGCTGATACTTTAAGCTATCCATGAACAGTTTATTATCAGGAATCAGTTGAGGACCAGTTGGCTTAATTTAAAGCCGTCCCGTAACGAACGAGAATATACCTGTCGCATCCAAACAAAGGAGACACACAGCGCGTGTGAATGAGAGGGAAACTTCTATTCGGTCGTAACGTCTTCTTTAAATTAGGCCCTCTGGTTAGGATCTCAATTTCTTTCCTTTAGCATTCCTACCTCTCTACTCACCAATAATGTCTCTCTGCTTGGGCGTCCCACCTAACGACGAATAATATCATACTCTAGTTGTTATTATAAATTTTATCAAAATTTTAGGCTTTTATCGATGTCGTACCTTGAAAATTTTATGGCATTGTCACTATCTGACGGTCTTCAACATGGAAGTGCTGACCTCCATCCATGTATACCTACATACACTAACGGCCGCACTCAGAGACGTCATTTAAGCTAATGTTCATTAACTTTAGTATCGGTAGTCTTTATGCGCATCAAAATAAGTGTCAATATTTTTTCTTAAGTAGCCAACTAAGTTAATCAACGACTCTGAGTGTGGCAGTAAGTAATTACTTGAATGTGTACACAGATACCTAACAATATGATTGCTAGTTCTTACGTAAGTCACAAGAGCCTTCACGGATACGAACATGTCAAATGTCACTAAATGAATGTCTTAAATTGGATTGCCTATTAAGACTACATTAGATAAATTCCATTTGCCTATTTAAGCAACAAATATCTTCGGTGGGCAAATCATCATTAGTATTGAGTAGTTTATAATGAATAAAATGTGTGTATAGCAGGTACAGTGGCGGACACATCAAGCTATACAAAACTGTCGAATTTCTTCATTCGATTATAAACCTTATATTGTTACACATTGAGTTCGAAATCGATTGAGGAAATTTGACAGTTTTGTATAGCTTGACCTGTCCGCCACTGTACAAACAGGGTGTATCTGTGAACATTTACATCCCTTTAACCACGTGTTCTACCAACCATTCTGAACAACATTTGTTCTATGACTTCGAACTTCGTCGAAATTTTTTTCGACTCCCTATACAAAAGGACCAAGTCACGTGATCGACTTCGTATGAAAAGTTGAAATGCTTTTTATGCGAATTTCTAAAAGTCATAGAACAAATGTTGTTCAGAATGGTTGGTAGAACACGTGGTTGGAGGGATGTCAATGTTCACAGATACACCCTGTATACAACTCCTTATTTATGACTAAAAACTTCTAAAAAGACAACTACGACACATATAGTGCGGATCCTAACCGGGAAAAGAACAGGCAAGAGACCACGTGCCGTAGATCTGCCCGATGGTCCGACACTCTCATTGAGTCAGTAGGCATGCCGTTCCGTGAGGCAGTACATGTACAGCTTCGCAAGATCGTGACAACTGGCGACAAGTGGTAGCTGACTTTCAAGTCATTGTCATCGTCAACGTCAGCCCATTTAAGTCCCCACTGCTGGGGCACGGGCCTCCCTCAATCACATGAGGGGTAATTGCCACACTCACCACGTTTTGCAGACTACTTTGACAAGTAGGGGGTCCTCAACCTGAGGGACCGACTAAGAAAGAAGAAAGAATTTCGATGGACGGCGGTCTAATACTGTGCGTTTCTCGCGGAACTTTCTACCACGTATCCTCAGTTCTGTGGAACGGTTTGGCAGCAGGAGTATTTTCCGACGGCTACGATTCAGGGACCTTCAATAGAAGAGCGTACTCTTTTTTTAAAAAGGCTGGCAACACATAAGTGATCTCTCTGATTTCGCGGATGTTCATGGGCGGCGTTGATTACTTTCCATCAGGTGACTCGCTTGCTCGTTTCTCCGTCTCTAGCATTTTTTTTTAAATTATGACTAGGATTCCGCTAGCAGCATTGCTGCGCGAGTTTACTATGATGTTACGTTTTCTTGTATTAAAAAAAGCCTATGTTAGTTTCTTGTGGATAACATAACTGCGGATTAGTTTGGCTGTAGCTGTAATTCTGACGGTAGACTTAGACACCTTCAAAAGACGAGCGTACTCCTTCTTTTAAAGGCTGGCAACGCATCAGCAACTCTTCTAATCGCGCTGTTGTTCATGGGCGGTGGTTACTTTCCTTCAGGTCACTTTTTTATGTGATAGGTAGCAGACGAGGAGACCCTGATGGTATGTGATTCCGCCGCCTTTAGACACCCGAGACACCAGTGGAGTCACAAATGCGCTGCCTACCTTTACCCCGGATTTGCCCTCCGGTACCTTCACTTACGCAGCGAAAAACAGCACAGTGCTGCTTCATGCCGGTTTTCTGGGCTGCTTCATCACTGTGGTATCACCCCGGTCGAGCTGGCCCATTCATGCTGAAGCGTAGCTCTCCCACGGGACCTATTAGCTCGTTTGCTTACCACCAGGTGATCCGTCTGCTCGTCTACCACCTATCACATTAAAAAAAATAGTATACTTACAGATGTTAAGGTTTATTCATACAGTCTTGCTGGTAACAAACAGTTAGGGATATGTTTTATATTAAGGTTGGGCCTTGTTGGCTATAGAATTTGTCATACTTGTGCATTTATGTCACTCATGTTTGATTTGTGTTCTGTGGCCAATAAAGAAATCTTTATCTGTATACCTATAGGAAACTATTCAATCATGAGTCACGACACGAACCATCTAAATTGACATGTCAGTCAAAGTCACATTGTACACTCGCGGACAGAATCAGCGGAACACCGTGTAATTTTCTTTCAAAACGTGACCGCTTTAACCGTCTCACTAATTCAAAACGTATGTCGTAGTATTTTAATTTAGGTATTTTTATGTGACAGGAATACACAATTCGATTAACCAATAAAGAGGATATTTATTTTTTTATTTTGTCCGTATAGGTGTATTTCATAGGTGACCTATGAAACTGACAAAATAAAAAAATAAATATCCTCTTAAAAGAGGACCTCTGGTGCTTTTCCACGAGGCAAATAAATGTTTACTTAAGGTGACGGGTAGGGCACACTAGCGACGCCAATAGATTTTAATTTTTAGCTACTAAACCGGATCTGTTTTAAACAATTTCGGGGTTACAACCTCTAGGCAAACACTTATACTATTTATTAAATAACCATGCACAAATGTTGGGTACGTTTTTGTACGCGAAAAATTTATTTACGCCAAAAGTGGCCGCCTTTGGCGTGAATCAATTTTTCGCGTACGCGTTGGACCCAACCGACCCGAATTTGTTTAAAAAAGATCCGGTTAAGTAGCTAAAAATTAAATTCGATTGGCGTCGCTAGTGTGCCCTACCCGTCACCTTAATGACTCGAAATGTCCGGTTGGTGAGAAATAATTTAATTTCTATCATTTATGTACAGTGCCGATCGAAACTTTCTATCTAGCCGTCATATCTAAATCTTAGTTGAAACGACTTGTTTAACTGCTAAACGATGACTTGGTAATTTTAAGGATGCGAGGTTTGATTGAAATCTAGTATCAATAATCAGTACTAGATCTTTCTTTCATTTCAGTAGCCATAAAAAATATCCAAACTAATATTATAAATGTGAAAGTGTGTCTGTCTGTTTGTTTGTCCTTCTTTCACGGCAAAATGGAGTGACAGATTGACGTGTGTTTTTATGTCGAGATAGTTCAAGAATTGGAGAGTAACATATTGTCTAGCTACCTTTTGTCTCTTTCTAAAGCAAGAGAAGCCGCGGGCAAAATCTATTTCTATTTATTGTTTTGGGTGTACGATACAGGATTAATCAATATAAAAAAACCTCTCTCTGCTTCGGTGGCGTAGCGGTTAGTGGGTCGCACTCTAAAGCGACGACTGCGCAAGAGGTCCCGGGTTCAAGGCCAAAATTTTGTACCTATTTTTTCGGTAAGAAATTCTTAGTTCCAACCCGTAGTCTAAGTTGGCGATTTTGTACCCTCGTACCTCGGAAAGCACGTTAAGCGCACCATTGGTCCTGCGCCCAATCCCTCTCTGGTCGTGTCACGCTGGTGTCCCATCAGAATATGTGGGAAAAGGAACAAGTGTTCCTTTATGTGTGCTCAAGTACAAGTGTACTTGCGCAAGTCTACACTTTTGAGCCCTATATTATATCCTGCGTACGTGGCTGAGCATTGAGATTGGCCGCCGTTGCCGTAATCGGTTGGAGGATATTATTAATCAAATCAATAAGAGCCATTTATCAGCACCGCCTCATACTCTACTCATCATTCAGAAAATCTTTTATTACATAACTTTTAGGGATCTGCCGAATCGAATGAATTATTGCGAACATGCTTTACATCCTAGACACCATCGTCACTTTCCATCAGTTGAGATTTCCTCATAAAAAACAGAATATGCCTAAAATGTTTATTCGAAATTGTAGATTCAACTGCTAATCGTAAACAATTTTGCTGTCCTAATTTGGCGCGCCAAAAAGGCCAAGTCATCTCATTCATTGTATATGAACATATGAATAATACCTACACCAATAAGTCCTCGACAAGTCTCTTGACATTCTTATTATAAATAATCTCTCCTTGCTCTATGTCGTGTGACATTGACATTGCACTAATCATAGATCAGATGACGTGTTACGTCAAACTGTGCCTACCCGCCGCGATCGCCAGCCGATTATTGTTACTCCACGGTAGGGATGTGACATTGTACAGTCTTTTTTAAAATAGCTCTATCCTCTATGAATATAGCTTAGCCAATCTCAAGTGAAATTATTGATGAAATGGGTAGTCCACTGTCGAAATCCGTCACAGTCATTCTATGTAACTCTTGTGTTTAACGTTTTATTTACCTCTGGATCCTGTCGAGACCATTCTTAAGCTTCTTCCAGCTAATTGGCATTTTTAAGACCCTGCGAAGCAGTCTGCTTTAATAATTAGGTTCAAGCATGTTTGACATGAAAAGTCGAGTAAAAATTAGAAAATATCTAATAGGCTTTTTAATATTGAACAAGCAAAATCCTGTGTTAACTAATGAAGTGAATAGAATAAAACAATTAATTTATCTATCCAAATCAAGTCGCAAATATCGTATTTTATAAAAGAGTCTCGGCCAATTTTACCGTCTCAGTTTTTCGCCAATTAGTCGACAAAGAAACGAATACTCGTACAAAAAATCGAACGGTTAGAATCGGTCCAGACGTTTCCGAGTTATATAAATAGTAATTGGACTTATACAGAGTGTATAGGTAAACAGTTACATCCCTTTAACCACTTCTTCTATCAACCATACTGAACAAATGGGTGTAAGACAGGAAATTTGCATAAAAAATACTTTTCGTACAAAGACGGTCACGTGAATTCGTGATTTTGTGTGTCGTATTTTTTTGACGAATTTTCAAAAGTCGTAGAACAAACGTTGTTCATAGTGGTTGGTTGAGTGATTAACTGTTTACTGATTTTTTTTGTCATAGGTGTGTGGTGGACAAGTTGAGGAATGAGTATATTAGAGGAAGTATGAAAGTGGCCCCCATCATTGATAAATTGAAGGAAAATCGTCTTACCTGTTATGACCATGTATTGAGAAGAGAGGAAGAACATGTAATCAAAAAAGTGATGAGTTTAGATGTAAGTGGGTGGAGGAACAGAGGACGGCTGAAAAAGAGATGGATGGATTGTGTTAATAATGACATGATGGAAAAGGGGTGGATGATTCGATGACAAATGACAGGGACGTATGGAAAAGGAAAACATACTGCGCCGACCCCAGATAACCTTTTGGCTGACCGGATGGCGCAATCGGTAGTGACCCTGCCTCTTACGCCAAAGGTCGTGGGTTCGATCCCCACCCTGGACAAACATTCGTGCGATGAACACTTGTGTTTGTTCAGTGTCTGGGTGTAATATATGTATTTAAGTATATATTTGTGTTCCTCTGTTGCCCGATATCTGTAACACAAGTGCTTAAGCTACTTAGTACTGAATCAGGTCAACGTATCAGATGTTGTTAGAATTATTGTTATTATTATTAACCTAGGAAAAGGGCAGGAGGATGATGTCATAGGTGGCAGACGAGCAGATACTGATACAACTAACTCGTGTTAGTTTAACTATTAATGTGGAAAATAGTAATAATAATAATAAGCGCTCGGCGTAGGTAGAGATGTTTGCGCACTTGTAAAATAGCGAACTTTAAACTAGCATAAAAAAAAATCTGCCCACTCAACTTTTACTGCTTGCCAGACTTATATGCCGCGACTTGTACTTTGATATTTTTTTACATCCCTAGACATGAGTACGGCACGCCGATTCATCTCCGCTCTACCGACATGCCCCCTCGAGCGTTAAGTTTGATATCTTTGTAAAAGGCGATCGGTTCCGTTATCTTGTCGTCTTATATACAGGCATATAAGGTTGGCTAGCGGTAAAAAGTACAACAACTTTGTACGCAATATTGTATTGGAATGACGTCATTGAAATCTAATTATAATATTATTGTTGATGTATTAGATATTAATATCTAGTCATTTTGTTGTTGGCCTGATATTTCAATTACAAAAGACCACATTTTTATTTGCAAAATGAAATACATTTACATTATTGTGGCATTAGCTTTTTGACCCAGACAGTGAAATAATAAAGCTAAAGTTAGATTTTTAATTAGACGAAGTAAACTGACAGATGTCAATGTGTCGTTCCCATACATTTGCAAAATGTCAAAATGTATGGGAATTTGACATTTGCATCTGTCAGTTTACTTTGTCTAATTAAAAATCCGACTATAAGTGATGGTGACTTTTTTATGTGATAGGTGGCGGACGAGCAGATGGATCACCTGATGGCAAGCGATTGCCGCCGCCCATTGACACCCGCGACACTGGTGCTGCAGTGGAGTCACAAGTGCGCTGCCAACCAACCTTTAAACCCCCATTTTCCCGAATTGGGCCTCTGGTACCCTCACTCACGCAGCGAAACAGCACAGTGCTGCTTCACGCTGGTTTTCTGTGAGGCGGTGGTATCACTCCGGTCAAGCCGGCCCATGCATGCCGAATCGTGCTCTTCCACGGTGACCGAAATTCTTGCATAACATCCCAGAGAAGTGGATGCGTCTGATAAACAGCGCTGATTGGGTAACCACCTGTTCCAGCACATGCTGAGACACCAATGGACAACATTTCATATTTTTAACATGTCCATATTGTTTTTTTATATGAAAATAGACATAAAATGAACAGACCCATATTTTTTCTTTTTTCAAAATTTGTCCATTTTCATGCATAAAATAATTATTGAAATTCTTTTTATTCTAAATAGACGTAAGCGCCAAATGACGTCATCGGACGGCTGAATACAGCGATATTTCTTTGCTTATCATTGTTTTAATAAAAAAAGGTACTACTGTCAAAGGTAAATAATACTAGTGTCAACATTGTCAACGTCATTCATACATTCAACGTTGACAAGTTGTCTTTTTTTTAACAGTTACATGGCATGTGGTTTGGCATTTCGTAAATTTAAAACTGTAATGTGCTAAGCAAAGAAATATATTACATCCTGCCGTCCGATGACGTCATCTTACGTTTTTTAGTTTTTAATTTTTTTCTTAGTAATTAAGCAATATAAAAAATGAATAAATATATATTCGAGCAGCGGAAAAGTAAACAAAGAATTGGTATTTTTTGTTTCAGAGCTTAGCAATTTTGAAATGTTGTCCATTACGAACACAAAACTCTAGCTACAATTTGCTAAATGTATGTTTGAAAGTTTCAGTTTATAGGCTGATACTTTTATTTTATATAGTAAAATAGTAATTAAAGTAATCCATATTATATTGTTAGAACAAAGTCTTTATTGCACAAAAACGAAATACAAGTATGATACAACAACAATAGACAGTTCAATAGGGCGCTCTTATCGCTTATTTCTTCCAGACAACCTTTGGCTACAGGAAAGAAACGTGTTCCTACATACTAACATAAGTATGTCCAGTAAGTGATAACTGGTTCCATTTGGTAATATGGACCCGCCTTATACCTCCACTATCTTCATATACTAGTAAACATTAGTAAAAAAAGTCACGTAATGAATGATAAGCCAACATTCCGTTTCGGAGACTGCACCTATATTTAGACCGTTTGGTGTAGTCTGGTAGAACAATACAGATACCACCTGCATTTATTAGTATGAAGTTTTATTCCTCATTCATCCATCATACTTAATAAATACTGGACCCAGACCAATACTAAGGACTGACCGGATGGCGCAATTGGTAGTGACCCTGCCTCTTACGCCAAAGGTCGTGGGTTCGATCCCCACCCTGGACAAACATTCAAATTCAAATTCAAATAATTCTTTATTTGCATAGGCTTGTACACAGCACTTACAAATCGTCATACATTTGAATGACTTAAAACTATTTATAAGTACTTATGTATAATTTACATGTTAATACATATATATGTTGATACATAAAATATACTAAAGAAATAAATAAACATAATGCGATTCTACCACCGGCTCGGAAAGTTGTTTCTGGTCGAGAAGATCCGGCAAGAAACTCGCCAGTTACTCTTTTTAATCGCCAACTTTTTTACAATGGTTTATTATCCTCATACCAAGTCATACAGTCTAATGCAACACAAAATAGAATGAAGCAAATTAAAAGCTAAATATGAGGTAAACCGAAGCGGACCAGTCCCCAAAGGTGGCACCTGTTCACAAGTATGACGTATGTGTCAGCCATCATTTCACTCAACCATATTAGAGGGAATGTAATGACCCGCCACATAACGCCACCACCTCAGAGACATTTGAGTGAGCATGACTACTTAGGTTCTCCTCATAGGTCACAAAGAGTAGTAGTTACTTAATCTAATACTAATAAACTGCAGGACGAGGTGTACAATAGTAGGTGGTTAGCATCTTGTCAATTATTGAATAATCAATATAAATCAATTTTATTCAGTAATAAATGCTGCTAAGCCTAATTTATTAAAATTCAGTAATTATATAATATTAATGATTTTTGTTAATATATATGAAAATGTTACAAGTGTGCAGGCATGGAGGTCATTATGTCCATGAATCCTTATCATTTAAGTAGTCTACAATTTTATAGTATCCTTTACTCATTAAACAGGCTTTCACGTGAGATTTAAATTTATGCGTTGGTAACTCAATAACATTTTGTGGCAACTTATTTTTATTTACATTTTAATACTTAGACCAACAAATGAATTATTAATTTTTTGAAGTTTCAGATTTGGAATCGCGAGCTTGTGTTTATTTCTAGTGTTAAAACCATGACAATCAGATTCTTTCGAAAAAATATCCATGTTCTTTCGCACGTACAAAATACAGTCTAAAATGTATTGAGAAGCTACGGTTAAGATGTTAATGCTCTTAAATAATTCTTTTAGCGAATTCGTGCGATGAACACTTGTGTTTGTTCGGTGTCTGGGTGTAATATATGTATTTAAGTATATATTTGTGTTCCTCTGTTGTCTGATATCTGTAACACAAGTGCTTAAGCTACTTAGTACGGAATCAGGTCAACGTACGAGATGTTGTGAGAATTAAAAAAAAAAGAATTAAAAATGATACGCGTACATAATGAACTCTTTTTTGATGTGATGGGCCAAGGAGTGCCCGCCGAAATATATCGTTAACATTCGATCTGGACCTTTATATAGGATATGATCGGACAAGAATGGCCCACCTTCACTTATAGTCAGGCAGGTGTGAAGAAAGAGATAAAGATAAAGATTTCTCTATTGGCCACAGAATACAAATTTAAACGCGAGTGACATAAATACACAAATAGAATAAATTCTGTAGCCAACAAGATCCAACCTCAGCATGCAGTGGCCGAAACCGTTGCAGCGCTGGTTTTCCGGCGGAGCCTTGGGCAACGTACGAGTACGTGCACCTGCATAATGTATTTATAGGAAGAAAGACAAAGAAAAAAATACAATAGAACCAAAGAAAAAACAATATTAATAACATAAAGTCTCCAAGTAACATAAAAACGAAGAACACATAGTAATGAAAATAAGGTGTAATGGAAATGTAATGCGGTTCATCATCGTCAGCCCATTTAAGTCCCCACTGCTGGGGCACGGGCCTCCCTCAATCACATGAGGGGTAATTGCCATACTCACCACGCTTGGCAGACGGGTTGGCGAGGGTTTTGATATAAATGCAGAGTTTTCCTTCTCTGCGTGCTGATGATCATGCCAGCAGCTTTACCTTAGTCGCCTTTTACGACACCTCGGTAAGAGTGAGGGGGGCCTATTCTACTCTGCCGGGACCACACGGCTAATAATGTAATGAGGTGTAGGTATAATAAAATAAAGAGAGATGCTGTCTGTTGTATACGGATGGTTCAGAGTTGAATCCCGGTCGGATCAATTGAGGATTTTGTGCTATTTGTGAAGAATGGATCACCACTTACAAAAACCACAAAATAGAAATAAAAACTGATTATTGAAAATATTAATTTATCTATGTATTTTACATGTACCTACATAAATACTTCTTTTATTTTTTTTACTGTGTGCAATTTACTGTGTCTACTGTAGCAATTTTGTGACAAGAAATTTATTTTACCAATTTCGTTCCAAAACGTATCCAAGTGAATTATTCAATGATACTTCAAATAATTGATACTAGTGAAAAATGGCTGGCGTGTTGTTTTAGTTTTTAATGGTTCGATGTTTATCTTCAGTTATTATTTAACTGAAGAACTGCTTAAGTTTTATTGAGCGCGACCGAAACGAGGAATAAATGATTTTATCTAAAATGTTTTATGCCTGATTTTTTTTATTAAGAACTAATTTTATTGCATATTTACTTTTATTTTATTAAATATTTACGTCAAATAACACAAGTTTAATATGCGTGACAGGGAAGCTATTATTAACAGGCTCGAGTCGTCAACCATCGAACAAGTACGGACTGCTTTCCATTACCTAGCGCGAGCCACATTTAAAAACAATATTTTTTGTAATAACAAGACAAATTGTCTTGTGTGTACACACATTAGAAAAAGATCACTCCATGATTTTCATACAAGATACCTGTTTCGACGGTGTTATTATTTATTGTGAAATGATTGAATTTTTGAAGACCGCAGTCTTGAAAATATTGTAAATTGTATGAAATTAAATAAGTCGGTTACATAGTTCCGTAATATAAAACAATTCACAACATTTTTGAAAAAAAAACAGTGATAATGTATTATTCTAGCTTTTGTAAGGCATAAAATTGAAAAAAATATTTATCAAGATCACTATAATAAATCTCTCTACGAAAATAGGTATTTTGTATGAAAATCATGGAGTGATCGCAGACTTTTTTTTGATGTGTGTATGTTATGGATTACAACAACATTTAATTAATTTTCACATACGTTTGTGGCGCTTGCAGTTAATACTTGTCTAAATCTGTTTAGGTCGTCGGTCCAGACTGGACATGGCATTTGGCAAATCCTTGGCCGGCCGCCAAGTATGCGTCAGTATCTCTACGGGCTTTCACTCTCTTTATTGTTTATTTATTGGTAAATTGAGAATGGAAGTATTTTGACAGCAAACTTCCTCATTACCCTTTGCCAAATATAAACACAAAAATAGCATTGAGTACGCACTAAACGATTGAAAAAATATAGGTATCTATGTCATACCTATACTCGTACCAATACTTTTTATATACACACAATAATACCCTTTTATCGACATAGATAAATTGTCCATACAAGTGAAGGTTGGCAGTCAGTTTCGCATATCTCACTCGGTCTCTTGCTAGATGGAAAAGCTCTAAGGTACTGGCGATCCTTTTCTATCCTGCTATACCCTCGTTTTTATACAGGGTGTATCTGTGGACATTTACATCCCTTTAACCACGTGTTGTACCAATCATTCTGAACAACATTTGTTCTACGACTTTTCGAAATTAGTCGAAAATTTTTTCGACTCCCCATACAAATTGACCATGTCACGTGACTTTGTATGAAAAGTTGAAACTTTTTTATGCGAATTTCCAAAAGTCATAGAACAAATGTTGTTCAGAATGGTTGATAGAACACGTGGTTAAAGGGATGTAAATGTTAACAGATACATCCTGTAGGTATTAATCCAATTATTTTGGTACTTTAGGGATACCTATCCAGTTATTTTAATTTTAATCTTCTATAATATTAAAATGAATAGCAAAATGTGTTGGTAAGCGCATAACTCAACAACGCCTGGACCAATTCGGCCAATTTTTTTTTTTAAATGTTCGTTGAAGTCCAAGGATGGTTCTTACGGCGAGAAAAAATCGAATAATTGTCGGGAAAACCCTAAAAACAGCCCTTTTCTTTTTCACATACAAACGTTTTCTAACTAAAACGTAGAATCAATTTGAGTTTTATTGCAAATATGTAAAGGTCATATTTGCTGCCACATTACAAATATTTTTGACAGGACGAAGTCTGTCGGGTCAGCTAGTACTATTATAATTTTTTATTTAATTTTATTTTAATTTTGAGATGTTGTGTATACTATTTATGGATTACTGTCTAGCCTTATTATTGATTGTTTTTACTGTGGCCAAGTTACGACTGTTATCTGTCAGTGTAATAATAAATACAATGTATAGATATATAATTAAGAGGAAACTTTTCTTACTCAACTTGAGAATCGCATTAAAGTTTATTTTTACTCCACAAAAAGCGATATTGCCTTACTCTTTCGTTTGATATAATTTCGCATGTAAGACGTATTTGATAAGGCGACACAAACCTTGACCTATATTCGTTGATTAAAGACAATAAATAAAGATTGCTCAACCGCTATCTTGATGAAAAACTGAATCGTATCATTACACGCGCGAATCGCAATCGATTTAACTCGAGGGTTACTAACCCAATAAACCCAATCGAATCTTCGCGACGCTAGGAACCGTTGGGCGGAATAGTGATGCGGTTTGAGTTCACTTTCAATCGAATGACTTTGGAAAAAACTTATTCGATAGAAAAAATAATCGAATTGATTTCGCTTGTACTAAGTTGCCTCAGCTTTTCCGCTGACTCTAGAATTACGACAAGTGACATGGTGGGTATAACGATGGGTGGAGACTTGACAAAAAACTGCTGATGTCGGTCATCATCCTCTCTTGGACCTTGAATGGCTATATACTCGTATATAGATAGAAAAGATTATCTTTTTTTTGTGTAATAAGTGGCAGTCGAGCAGACGGATCACCTGATGGTAAGCGATTGCCGCCGCCCATGGACACCCGTGACACCAGTGCAGTCACAAATGCGCTGCCAACCTTTAATCCCCCCTTTCCCCCGGATTGGACCTCCGGTACCCTCACTCACGCAGCGAAACACAGCACAGTGCTGTTCCACGCCGCTTATCGATCTATTATTCACGACAATTAATGTAAATATGCTGTAAATAAACCTAGTGACAGTTCTCATTTGTTCCAAATTGGAGACCAAAATCTGAGTACGCTCAAGGTTGAATCGAATGAGCTGAATGTTCAAATGGATCGTTACATCTAAAGAACACCACTCAAGTGGTATTCGTGGCTTGTAAAATAAATCGAATGAATCGAGTTCTAAAGCACTCAATTGATCATCACTAAGGTGGAACTGAATGAGTAGCCATGTAGTCCATAATATCTATTAAACTGTGACGATTGATGTCTTCATTATGCATGCGAAAGAAAGTTGTTTACTAAACACGTTTCTGTTGTTGCATATAATTATCTAAAAAAAAAGGTAAGTGCAGAGAAAAGTAGCGCCGCACTATACATGGTCTAACACATTGCGCCTTAAGGTGACGGGTAGGGCACACTAGCGACGCAATCGATTTTAATTTTTAGCTACTAAACCGGACCTATTTTAAACAATCTCGGGGTTACAACCTCTCGGCAAACACTTATACTATTTATTAAATGACCATGCGTAAATGTTGGGTCCAACGCGTACGCGAAAAATTAATTACCGCCAAAAGTGGCCGCCGGACCCAACATTTGTTTGAGGTTGTAACCCCGAAATGGCTGAAAATAGATCTGGTTAAGTAGCTAAAAATTAAAATCGATTGGCGTCGCTAGTGTGTCCTACCCGTCACCTTAAACTATGTTAGTATGTGTAATGTTATATTGGCAATAAATATTTTCCAATCCAATTTTTATTATTATGGACTGGAGTATGCATGCAGTGACATCCATTGTCCCTAAAATGGACTTAGTGGCTATGTTTCTTCACTGTTCACTAGACAAAGCAACAATGAAAAGGTATATTACAGTTTGTTGACTATAAATATTTTTTAATCGTCATAACATTCCAAAGCTTTTGTGGTTAGGCGGCTGATAAATGTAGGCACCAAAACAAATATCGCCTATGTACAGTGCGGAGAGGTCAAGCTATACAAAACTGTCAAATTTCCTCAACCGATTTCGAACTCAATGTGTAACATTATAAGGTTTATAATCGAATGAAGAAATTTGACAGTTTTGTATAGCTTGATGTGTCCGCCACTGTACGAGTATATCACGTAGGCAGTGTCTAACCAAAGTCAACATGAGGCCTTGTAAACTCACACCCACCAAATGATAACTGTCATAAAGGTGGGGTTTCCTACAATACTCGTGAGTTATTCGGTAGAAGCGGGAAAAAATAATCTGAGTTACCCCTTCGCTTAAGACCTAAATAATGATGTATTTTATCAATCAATCAATTGTAAAGTTGATTCATTTATTTGAAAAATAATGTGACCTATGTTAAGGTGACGGGTAGGGCACACTAGCAACGCAAATCGATTTATATTTTTAGCTACTAAACCGGATCTATTTTAAATAATTTCGGGGTTCCAACCTCTCGGCAAACACTTACCTATACTATTTATTAAATAACGGTGCACAAATTTTGGGTCCGTTTTTGTACGCGAAAAATTGCGAATCAATTTTTCGCCTACGCGTTGGACCCAACATTTTCATGGTTATTTAATAAATAGTATAAGTGTTTGCCGAGAGGTTGTATCCCCGGAATTGTTTAAAATAGATCCGATTTAGTAGCTAAACATTAAAATCGATTGGCGTCGCTAGTGTGCCCTACCCGTCACCTAAAGAGTATATGTATTCTATGCCTATGTTACATTTTATTTTAGTGTTTCACAGATAAGACTGGAATTTTGCATCAATGAGGGTTTTCGCGTGTGAAAAATCCGCTAGATGGATTACTATAGTAGTGAGGTCCATATACAATGTGATTGGTTATTTTTAAACGTGATCTGTCAAAATGTCAATTTGACAAACTAAACAACCAATGCGGTTGATGTTAGACCTCAGTCCAACAGTACGCCATCTAGCGGATTTTTCATACGCGAACACCCTCATTAAATAATGTATGTACAGCCATACCATCAAAGTACACAAAACTGGCAAATTTCTTCATTCGATTCTCACCTTAATGTTAAACGCATTTTGTTCAATATCATTTGAGGAAATAGTGGTTGAATTGGAGGACAGATTGTGGTATCCTACGTGTGGCTGTCTGTATATAGATCTACATTAATGATTGCTAGAATTTCCAAATGTGATAGGTGGCAAACGAGCAGACGGACAACCTGAGGGTAATGCTGCCCATGGACACCCGCCCATGGAGTCACAAGTGCGCTGACAACCTTTAAACCCCCTTTCCCCCGAATTGGGCCTCCGGTACCCTCACTCACGCAGCGAAATACAGCACAGTGCTACTTCACGCCGGTTTTCTGTGAGGCCGTGGTATCACTCCGGTCGAGCTGGCCCATTCATGCTGAAGCGTGGCTCTCCCACATTTGCTTGCTTATTCAGTCAGTTTATTAGAGTTCATGGTACATACATAAATTTTTAAATAGCTACATTGCATTTAAATTATATTGCATAGAAAAAAGGAATATAATATTAATTAAGCACGGACGTAATAACAACACCTTAATTGTTTTCGTTGAACCGATAAATCATAAACAACAATACTGACGTCTTCTGACCTAGAGGAGGGGTTAACGACTCCATTATGATGTTCACATTACATTAATTAACTTAGTGCGAATTTGTAGAAACAAACATAAATATATCACCATATTTAATGAAGATGGCGAGTGATCTGATTATTAGACCGTGAAGAGTTTTACATAGCTAATTGCAAACTTAATTTTGATTTATTGAGTAGGACTGAGGTTTACAATGCGTCTTTCTACCACTAACTTTGCGGTGTGGGATAACAAACATTCTGAGGAAACCTACGCATAATAAAGATATAAAACTGATTGAATGGTAATAATAGTTTCCTTTTTTCATTTTATTTCAGAATAGCGTCGCATCTTCGGAAACAAAATTTACGGAAAAGGCGCTTGAAGAAATCAAGGCAAGTATAATTCATTTTGTGCTCACAGCGCCATCTAGTGTAATTGCTCCCAACTGTCGACCTACTTCGACAAAAGCAACACACGTCCCTCATTCTGCTAGCGGATTCAAACATACGTACATAGATGGCGTTGAAAATATTATTTGAGTAATTTTAACAAAAAAAAATATATGATCTGCTTCTGTATTACATCATGTACTTACCAAATCATTAGTATTAATAGTTTTCCTGCATTAAGGTGGAAGCTCACGCAATCCTGCTAAACGATTGCTAAGAGATGGCTCTGTTGTCAGTGAATCGAGAAAATAAATAATTACGACTTCTACAGGACAGTAATTTTAAGTGTAGAGTGATTCGCGACATCTACGTAATAACTGCGATTTTTTGATGTATTTCAACAATTAACAACTAAACCAGAATCGTTATATTCCTGCATCGTTGCTAAATTAATATCAACTTGTGTACGTACGTATCGTCCCCACACACACATACAAAGCTGAAGCATGTTTTTTATCGGATAGCTGTTATTCCTCGCTGGCAATAGATGGCGCGCTTAACACTAAAAATATGATGTGGATAGGAATTACGGAATATGTGAATTTCTTCTTCAGATCTATCGAATGGACTACGGATAGGTAGCGATGGTAATCTAGTAGATAACTGTGTGTGTTAACACACTGGACTTCGAAATTGAAGTGCGGTTTATTATGCAACTAACGGTCCGCCCTCACTTCGTTTCGGGACGATTTTTTGCCACATAGCGTCTGTAGACCTAATAGAGTAGGCTAGGTGTGCGTAGGTGGGCGACTTCTAATAACTTCATGTAGGTAGGTTCGTGCAGAAGAAGTGGAGTGGTATAAGTCCTTAGGAATGTTAATTAAAAAACAATCAATATAATAAAATCTATATTTGAATCCTTTAAAACCATTTCATTAGTATGTATAATTTACATGTGATTACATAAATATGCCGATACATAAAATATATTAAAATATAAATACAAATAATGCGATTCTACCACCGGATCGGAAAGTTGTTTCTGGACGAGAAGGTCCAGCAAGAAACTCACCAGTTACTCTTTAAACGCCATATTTTTATTACACATTATATACAAAGTATACCTTATACCAAGTCAAACAGCTAATAATGCAACACAAAATAATAAGCTAAATATGATTTAAACCAAAGCAGACCAGTCCCCAAAGGTGGCACCTGTTCAAGTATGACATATGTTTCAGCCATCACTTCACTCAACTATAGCAGAGTGAATGTTATGACCAGCCACATAGCACCACAACCTCAGGGACATTTGGGGAGCATGATCATTCGTGAAGTTCCCGTCATATGTTACAAACAAAAGTAAATATTCCAAAACTAGTTAACTGTATGACGAGGTGTACAAATTAGTTGGTGTAGGTAGGTAGGAGGTAGTATCAAGTCAATTTTTAATAATTAATAAAAAATATTTACATCAATTTATATACAATAAAATGCTTCTAAAGTAACTTTGAGTGTTTCTTGAAAATCACCATGCTTGAATGCTATGCATTCTATCCCAAGTGGACTGAAGTATCTGTAAAAAGAAATAAATAATGTAAGAATGTTTGTAACAATAAATTTATATTATTTCAATTTGTTATTAAATATTGTTACCAAACATCTGTCCCCTTTATTACAAAAATGGTCTACAAGGTTTAAAAATGACGCTGTCACTTTTATATAGCTTTCAAATGAAAGTGACAGCATCCATTTTAAACCAAGCCTAACTTTAGACCATGTTTTGTAATAAAGGGGTGTGTGTTTTATAACACATTCTATTATTACTTTGAACTCCCGAATTGGTAAGAATTTTTTTTAAAGTAATAATACGGGTACACACGGAGTTACCCTTATTGGACTTTGTACCGTCCTTATGTCTGAGACACATTTTCAGTGGGATTAAAGTTTTACTTGCAAAAATTAAATAACAATGATAAATGTATAACAAACAAGTGATTATAACAAAGTTAAACTTACCATCCCAGAAGATGAGTTAAAGTTATGCCCATATGATATTTTCAGACAGTGATATATAGCACCCCATCAGGGGACATGTGTCCCTTTACAATGGCGATGGCTCTTTCTTCGGCTCCAGCTTTTATTATCTCCTCTGTCAAGTGTTGTTGTCACACAGATCCCAATTCTTTTTCAATTGAGTGAAACTTATTCGGTGATAAAGTTGGTATATCCATAAGCGCAGTCATCTGGGCTACTTGTGCATAGTAGCTGCCACTTGTCACAGCACCCCAAACTAGGGCTTTATTTATGTGACCATCCTTTTCACTAGCTCGCTTCCAGAGCATTCCACACATGGTACATTCAAAAGAGTAAACACTGTGTAATCCATTTTTTGTTTCATCATTCAGTTCAATTTGAGGTTTGGTTAGAGAATAGGTCTTTCTGTAATTGAAAAGCAAAGTTTATTGTTCTGTACATAGTAAAAGAGTAACACATTAAAAAGCTCGATTTGTTTGTCCTTCCAAAGTCCATTGTGAACACCCATCTCCTCACTTCATCTCAAACAAAACTATCAAAAAAATCAACAAAATATAGGAAAGTCAATCAAATTGCATATAACAAAGAGTAATATTATATACCGGAAATATGGCATATAATACCTAAACAACGATCAGAACAAGTCAGTCAGAAATTCAGACAGAATGAAAAAAACCGGCCAAGTGCGAGTCGGGCTCGCGCACAAAGGGTTCCGTAGCAGCAAAGTCCAAAATTACAGTTAAATCAACCTATCTCAAAAACTATAAGAGATACTTTGATCAAACCAAAAATCGTTGAAAGAGTTAATTAGCATGCATCACCTCTATTTTTTTTAGAATTTTATACCCCGTAGTTATAAAAATAGAGGGGGGGGGACATACTTTTTACGACTTTGAGAGCTGATATCTCAAAAACCGTTCACTTTAAGAAAAATGTTTTTTAGAAAACTTTATATCATTTTAAAAGACCTTTCCATTGATACCCCACACGGGTATGTACATCGAAAAAAAAAATTTCATCCCTCAGTTACATGTATGGGGGGCCCCACCCCCAATTCTTTTTTTTACTATTTAGTGTCATATTTTTGTAGCGGTTCATACAACACATATTCCCATCAAATTTCATCACTGTAGTACTTATAGTTTCCGAGTAAATCGGCTGTGACAGACGGACAGACGGACAGACGGACAGACGGACATGACGAAACTATAAGGGTTCCGTTTTTGCCATTTTGGCTACGGAACCCTAAAAAGGTGTTTGAAATAGTACGAGTAGAGTTGTTTATTTTGCTATCAGAGAAGCTGGCAATTTATCGATAAAAGCATTATTCAAATGAAAATTTATCATCATAGCATAGCATACATTTTATTGGAAAAATACTATTAAATTTTAAATTACAGACTATCACTTTTTAAAAATAATATTATCATAGGTAGTAGAAGTTAAAAGTAGCAAGAAAAGTAAGTTAAATTGGTAGGTATGTACTTACCAAGCTTAACTTTTTATACTTAATTCAATCAATGACCACAAGAGTTACATTTGACTTTATCCTCTAAACTCATCACTTAACATTAGAACATTTAAAACACTGCCGCTTGATTAACACTACGCGACGTAAACAACAAATTGCACAGATGAGTTCCTAACTTTGTACCCTGACGAACTTGACTCAATATCACTCAAAAAAACCGTTCGCTCATAGAAAATTCGTAGCAACATTCGACTCTAAATACAGTAATTTCACTAAAACTAAAAAAATAATTGGTTGTACTTGTACGTATACTTTTGTCCCGGAACCCCAACGGAGCCGAGAGTAGCAGTAGTAGAGTTCCATCCAACTCTGCTGTATTGGCCTACCCGTTGTACTATATATTATATATATTATCAGATAAGTACGGATAGCGCGTGGCTGTTACGTTTCGCGCGAACTGCAGATGTTCATGTTTGTATTTCAATTTCTTCAACAATGCACCTACCAAACCAAGGCTATGAATATCATCGATATTTATTTATTTTAGCGTTGAATGGATTGATGCATACACAGCACTAGTTATCACAAAAAATTTGATTACGTTCCGTTACAGCAAATGGTTTATCATTAGAAATATATTATAATTAAGTTAGGAAATAATTATGTATGCACTATTATGACCAATCATTTGTAACAATAAAGTAGGTATTTCTTAAAATTTGATTACTTTACAGTTGAATTTTTTAGTTGAAAAGTTTTGGAAATAAGCGGTAGGTACATTTTGTAAAGCGTAAACAGGATCGCACTTCGGACGATGCCGCGATGCTATATTGAGTCATAGTTGCCAGGTACGATTTTGTATTTGTCCCCAAATTCCTGTCCATAAATATACAGACTAGTTTTCTGGCCCCAGTCTCACGGCGATTTTAGACAGCCAATACCAAGCTAAACTCTGTTTTTTTACTATGCAGACTAAAACTGACAGAGATGGCAATGTGTTATCCCAGTACATTTTTGCTCATTTTGACATATCAATTGTATTTCGTACCTGGATGCGTATATAAATTGCATGTTCGTTTCATGTACACTCACTTCACAATATTTCTCCTATGAAACCAATGAAAATAAAGGAAATTAAAAAAAAGAAAGACTAAATTTTACCAAGAATTTCAGGAAAAGTACCTTCTGGCAACCCAGTAAAGGAGCAATCTAAAATCCCGAAATAATTTCAAGTTGAAGAAATTGGTGCTATAGAAATATGGCAACGACGCGTAAGAGCGGCAACGTCGCTAACACATAATGCAATGCCTCGATGGCGCAGCGGGTAGACAGACGGTCGCACTTAAAAGCCTCTATTATTTCTTATCAATGTAAAGTCAAAGTGTGTGACCTTTTTTGCATTTTGTGTTTTATTATAGCAATAAAAAAATACAATTTTTAATATATTATGAATATAAATTAACAAATCGCTAAAATATCATGCATATTTTTATTGCAGTTCAGCGCCATCTGTTCGATAGCCAGTTCGTTTAGCTAAGCAAACATAGCCTACCATCTAGGAAATTCAACTAGATTCGTATAGATGTCGCCGTTTTTACGAGAGATTGCATTCGTTTCAAGCACACACACATTCAAGCGATTTCGCAAATTGCTACGTTTTTTAAAATCGAAATTATACTTTGTTTATGTTTTAAACTTGAAAGATTATACCATTCGCGTAAATAGACACACATATATAATTTTTTAAAAGACATTTTAACCATATTCAAGCTTCTGCCTGTAAGTATTCCTGTAAAACAAGTTTGTATAGGAAACGGACCACCTTAAGTTATAAGTAACAGAGTACTTATGGTCGCACTCAAAACAGATCAATTTCTTAGTGGAGCTTGCTAGTAGCGGTAAAATTAGATTTTTCTTTATTGTGATGATTTAGATATAAACTTTTTAAATAAGCGAAGCTTACTGACAAATGTCAATGTGTCATTCCCATACATTTTCGCTCCTTTTGACAGATACAAAATGTCAAATGTATGGGAACTTGACATTTGTCTCCGTCAGTTTGCTTCGCATGATAATAAAATTAAAAATGTTGTGTTCCAGTCGCAAAGTCACATAAAAAAACCAAGATTCAGGATTTGAGGAGTCTGGTAATTACAATGAAACAACTGCCGTCTGACCTTCGCAACCCTTTTGACAGGGAAACCAAATCAACTGAATCATGATTACACTTTTCAGAAACAATCCCAAACGTGCAGGTTTCCTCACGATGATTTCCCTCACCGCTGAGCTAATACCACCATTATTTAGTATTGACGGAATCAAAGACGTTGCGCAAAGTTATGGTTTAGGAAAAAGTGATATGAAGCGTTTTTCAAATTTGAAATCGAATGGTTCAGGTAAATGAGATGGTATTTTATGTCGGGGATTGTGAGCTGCTTGCTTTTTCTGTGACATTTAATGTAGACAAAAACTGGATTAGAAGACGTTCCTTAAGCGATGACTTTTCAATCACGAAGTCAACCATCGTTCCCCAAGTAAACAATATTCGTGTTTCGTACCAAAATATTTTGCTCCATTTCCAAATAACGTTGTCTCGCTCATGCGTCCCGTTGTTTTTTGCGTTCACCTCGATTCGGAGCTATTAAGCGTTTATTTGCCGAGCGCGCTGGGTGGTCCGTCGAGTGCACTTCACGCCTCCCGACGCACCTTCGTCGATGCCATGCAGGCACCTGCCACAGAGATGCGATCGGCTGCTGAAAAAAGGAGAATCTCCCTTTAAGTTTGTGTCGTCTTTGTGTATGTTTTAGTCTTAGATGGTGCTTGGTGCAAAACTCAATTAAAATAAACATCAATAAGATTTATAATCGCCACTGCCAATCAATAACCATAAAATTAACGTGTCTCTATAATAACTCGACATTGGCAGAATTATTGTGTTCGCCGTAGGCAAACATAGCCAACAATAAAAAAACTTACTTTTTTATGTAGTGGCAGGAGGAGATGGATCACCTGACGCTATGGGATGCCATGGACACTCGCAACATAAGAGAAGTCATAAGTGCGCTGCCAACCTTTAAACCCCAATTTCCCTTGGATTGGGCTTCCGGTTCCCTCACTCTCGCAACGAAATCAGCACAGACGCTGCTTCACGTCCGTTTTTTGTAAAGCTATTTTATCACTCCGCTCGAGCCGGCACATTTGTGCCGAAGCGTGGCTCTTCCACGGTTACTACGGTGGCTCAATGATCCAAAATGGGTGGAATCTGATGTCAAAGTTTCGGTCTTGTGCTAGTTCCGCCCAATTTTGCACGAAGTGCCTTGAGGCGGTTGGCGACTTCGTCTCTCCAGCGATAAGTACCTTGCTTGAACGACCAGTGGATCGTCCTTGTGTCGTCTCAGATAACCTCCTTTGACCGCTTGCTCGCACTGTCTGTCTCCCTCTCCACTAATAATTAACGTACACGGGACAAAACACGGTTATTATTATATGTAAGTACATACTCGTAGTAGCATATACTCACAGCTTGACGTTTCGAACCGTGTTACAACGGTCTTGTATGTATGAGTATGTACTTACATACTTACTTACTTAGTATGAAATCAGGTGAACGTATGACGCCGTGTGGTCCCCGGCAGAGTAGAATAGGCCACCCTCACTCTTACCGAGATGTCGTAAAAGGCGACTAAGGTAAAACAGCTGGCATGATCATCAGCACCCAGAGAAGGAAAACTCTGCATTTATATCTAAACCCTCGCCAACCCGTCTGCCAAGCGTGGTGAGTATGGCAATTGCCCCTCATGTGATTGAGGGAGGCCCGTGTCCCAGCAGTGGGAACTTAAATGGGCTGATGATGATGATGATGATGAGATGTTGTGAGAATTATATAATAATAACCGTGTTTTGTCTGTCCCGTGTACATTAATTATTTGTATAATGCAACGCGAAAGTTTAAAATCATTCTCTACTGTTGCAAATGTTCACGAAGTTACAAGCATTCCAGTAGTCGACACAGAGGCTTGTAACCCGCGCTTTATATTGGCTAGCTGTGGTCCGTCAAGTGTATTAAATAAATAAATATTTCACAACATCACATACATTGATCTAACTCCGAGATAGGTAGCTCAAGCACCTATGTTACGGATATCAGAATCAACAGTGGGATTACAAATATATACATACTAGCTGACCCGGCAAACGTTGTTTTGCCATATAAAAAAAAAGGGTTGATCGTAGAAGGGTGAAAATTGAGGATTGTATGTATTTTTGTATGTTGTATCATAAAAAAAGAGAAATTAAAAATTTTGTCTAAAAAATAAAAATAAAAATTTAGGGGTGGACTACCCCTAACATTTAGGGGGATGAAAAATAGATGTTGGCCGATTCTCATAGATACCGGATAAGCACAAAAAATTTCATCAAAATCGGTCAAGCCGTTTCGGAGGAGTATGGCAACGAAAACTGTGACACGAGAATTTTATATATTAGATAAATACTTTTCTTTTGTAAATACATACTTATAATATAGGAAACACCCATTTTTTTTGTGTTAAGGTATAGGTTTAAAGATTGTTTATTTCTCAATAAAAAACATTATTGAGAAATAAACAATCTTTAACTTCACAGACTTTACAAATCGTTTCACGTCTCCTAACTTTTTAGGCACCTTTGTCACTGCTAAGAGTTTAAAATCGCTCTGCAGAAATTCCTGTTGCACACGAAAATTTAAAGGGAATCCTCGCTAGTGTAACGATTATATTTTACGAGGGAGTCCTTAGTTTACAGCACATTTTAATTCGTATGGTGTTACTTCACACCTTCCGACGCAACTTTGTCATACGCCCGCCACAAAGATGCGACGGACAGTTTTGTAAAGCTGCAGTCACTGAAGTGTTAAAAATATATTTTGTGTGACGAGCGTACGGTCAACGAACGTAGCGGTGTTCCAATTAGCCAGCAAAATCGCTTGTACCGCGCTATGCGTGAGCATAGAGCTTCTCCCACCCCGCTGCGTGTGTAGCTGATAATGCTGGTACACCGGAAAATTCGTCGACTGTACCTATTTGCTTGCGACTAGACTTATTAAGGTTTAAGAAATTTATTATCATAAATAGATTATAATAACTCCACTTACATGAGAAAACAATTATCTATCGTAGTACATTGATAAGAACAGTCACCGTATCACATTATAAATCCTACTAATATGTTTTATTAAACCCGAAAGTTTGAATGTCATCATCATTATCATCATCATCATCAGCAACCCACACTCGTCCACTGCTGGACATAGGTCCATAAGTTTGAATGTATATGTATGTAATCTAAAAAAATCTTGGCGTTGAAGTTGGCGGTCTTGTACCCCCCATCGGAATATGAGGGCAAGGGAATAGAGAGTGCACTTGTGTTTGCGCACACACTTGAGCAGTATAAAATAAATAAATAACTTGAGACAACATCGCATACATTGTCCTGGTCCCAAACTAAGGTTTTCCCTTATACTATGGAAACAAGAAATAACGAAAGTACTCGTATCAACAAACCTTCCGGGCCGGCTCGACTGGAGTGATACCACGGCCTCACAGAAAACCGGCGTGAAGCAGCATCGTGCTGTGTTTCGCTGCGTGAGTGAGGGTACTGGAGGCCCAATCCGGGGGAAAGAGGGGTTTAAAGGTCGGCAGCACACTTGTTACTCCACTGGTGTCGCGGGTGTCCATTGGCGGCGGCAATCGCTTACCATCAGGTGATCCGTCTGCCACCTATCACATGAAAAAAACAAATATTTGTGTTAGCGCTGGAATCGAACCCGCGACTCTAGCGTCTCAACCGGCGCTCAAACCACTGCGCAAAACGGATCCTCATTATAATCAATTATCCTACGAAAGTGGCTGATAGATATAGATAGCCTTAGCGGAAATCGGTTGGTGGATAGTAATACTTATATGTAAAGTAAACAAGTCGCAATTCGCAACTCTGTGTATACCTACGCAGATCTTTACTCAGCGGTTATGTCACGAGATGAATCGCGCGTGCTGACTAGAAATAACTTGGTGCCTTAACGCTGGTGTTGAAACGTCTCGCGGTGAACCTGTCGAGGATTGCGTTAAATGTCAATACTGTTGGGACAGAAGATAACTGAGTTCAACGAGTATTTACAATCGACATTTTCAAATGCTGACATGAAGACATGATATGATATGACCAGGAAAATGGTGATGTGGCCTTAGTAGCTTTAGTTCTCATATTAATGATGTTGTTTTTTTTGTGATATGATAGGTGGTGGGATGTGATAGGTGGCAGACAGTTGGTTGGCAGCGCACTTGTGACTCCACTGGTGTCGCGGGTGTCTATTGGCGTTGGCAATCGCTTACCATCAGACGATTCGTCTGCTCGTTTGCCACCTATCACATAAAAAAACGAGCATACGGGTCACCGATTTCCGCCGCACATGGAGTGGAGTTACAAGTGTGCTGCCAACATTGATACACCCCATTCCCCGGATTGATCCTCCGATACCCTTACTCAGCAAAACACGGCACAGACGCTGCGTCACGTCGGTTTTCTGTGAAGCCGTGTTATGACTCCGGTCGAGCCGGCCCATTCATGCCGAAACGTGGCTCTCCTATGGTTTAAGGAAGACTAGTTTGTGACTAAGATCTTGTCTATCATATAAAACAAAGTCCCTTTAGGTAAACCGATTTTATGATAGGTATCTGTTTTGTTCACTCCCTGTGGCAGAATAGAAACATCAACAAAATCTTGGGATATTTCAAAAATGAATTGGAAAGTAAATAACACACTTAAAAATTTCATCTCGCGTTCAGGCTGGACTATTTCTAAGTGTGTTATTTACATAAGAATAAATTGCAAAAGATTGCTATAAAAAATATCAACTATGAATCGGAAGGCCACAAATGAGATGGAGAGACGACATAACAAAGATTGGCGGCCACAACTGGACTTCAACTGTCTAAAATAGAATAGAATGGAGAAGATTGAATACACCAAATTGGTTGAAAACGGCTTTAGATGATGATGAGATGAACCTGGAGCAGGTAATGGTGACGAGAAACGTTTCCGGCAAACGCCCTAGAGGTCGGAGTCCCCTGAGGTAGTCTGAGGAAATCCGCAAAACCCTCGACACGAACGCCCACGAAATCCTCCACATTGCCAAAGACAGACAGAGATAGCGGAACATTGTTCGCGAAATATTGATTCCTCGGGGGGATCACGAACCTCAGTAATGAGGATATCGACTCGAGGAAGAGGAGGAAATTATACACTACTAGCGGCCCGCCCCGGCTTCGCACTGGGTACATACACACACACACATACACCCTTCTTTTTTGCGTCGGGTTTCAAAAAAAAGTAAAATTATAAAAGAAGTTTGAATTTTGTTAATGAATTTTTTTATTCATATTTTTGCTCTTTATTTTATTTATTACATTGACTCCGAGATAGGTAATACCAAGGTACAAATAAAGAGCCTTTTCAAGCGGCGGCATATAAATTATTTTTTTTAGAATAAAAAACCGCTTACTGTGACATAATTATAATATTTAGACATATGCTGTCGCGACACTTTTTGTAGATAATGATGAGTTCTGCAAAGTCGTAGTAAATGATTTTGTTCTATCATCAATAGTTTTCGCAGCGCACGCGACGTAAGGAATTTTTCAGGTCATTTTTTTACACCTTGGGTTACATTAGTGGAGTTTTAGTAAGGATCCCTATTTTTTTTTACAATATAATATAGCATATGTTACTCGGGGATAATGTAGCTTTCCGAAGGTAAAAGAATTTTTGAAATCGGTCCAGTAGTTTCGGAGTCTATTCATTACAAACAAACAAATAAACAAATCTTTCCTCTTTATAATATTAGTATAGTAGACGATGCGGTGAGATTATCACAGGCCCAATCCGAGGGAAAAGAGAAAAGTTTAGCAGCACACTTATGACTCCAATGGTAAATCGCTTACCATCAGGCGATCCGTCTGTACGTCTGCTACCTATCTGAACGAAAGCGTTGGCGTTCAACCGTACGCCCCTCACACAGCCATAATTCACCGGGTTCGCGATTCGTCGGTATTTCATTCGCGCCCATGGATTATAAAATCACGGTGAGTCGGAATAAAACGAATAGCATCGATTTAACTAGAGGGCATCCGTACGTTCGCTAGCTTGATTCGACTGCGTGTCACACCGGTGCGTAACAAAAGTAGGTACCTTTAATCAAACATCAATGAACCCTTTAGGGCTAACTTTCAATACGCCAATCTGTTAAAACGTTGACTGATTTTAGTTTTAACAACTAGTGGCCTAGGCGTAGGACATCGGATCCGATCGGATGCCGGCGATTAGCGAACGCCCTAAGTGTTTTGGATGGCAAATTTGACCAGCTGCAACACATATACTAAGAAAACGATTTTCTTGTTTTCAAACATACAGAAATGGTAAACATTTTCAATATTTCAGACTTGGACGGTTCAGTCTTTGTCACTCTTTTTCTTTAGTTTTCCTTAATTGTACTTGTGTATGTCTTTTTTTTATGTGATAGGCAGCAGACGAGCAGACGGATCACCTGATGGTAAGCCGCCCATGGACACCCGCGACACCAGTGGAGTCACAAGTGCGCTGCCAACCTTTAAACCCCCCCTTCCCCCGGATTGGGCCTCCGGTACCCTCACTCACGCATGCCCTTTTAATATTTTTAAACGACCATGACCACCTATTTACCTTAATAAACTATAAAATAGCCCACAACGAAACCATCCCGTTACGAACGAAAATGTCGCATCCAAACAAAAGAGACGCACGGCACTGTGAGAGGGACGGGGATAAAGATTGAATTCCGTTTGTTTAATGCCCTCAGGCCAGTAAACGAAGTTACTGACCGTATGAGTCTTAGTTTACTGACATGAAGGCCATATTTAATGCCAATTTAATTTTGTAGTATCCTAATTTAAAAAAAAATCGAATTCACCGGTTCCACCGGTACTTACGCATCATTGTAATAAAAGTCCACGTAACTTTGTATTTTGTAGTCTTTAGTGTCTCCCCACGTCGAATCGTTTGAAATATGAACGGGTGCGTGGCGAGGGGTGCTGTGTAAATATTGGCAGATGTAAGTGGATGGCGCTGCAGCCGCGCGGCGCCACCCCTGCCTGCGTGACGTCACCGAGGCCCGAGTGCGGCCCTGTAGTTTGATATGGGAAATTTGGGCCTTGATATGGGAGCTAGACATAGCTGACTTTAGGACTGGGATCTATTTAAAAAACTTACGTGGTGCGGCCCTCAGATTGCATTTGTATCTAGAACAGGGTGTATCGGTAGACATTTACATCCCACGTCACGTCTTCTACCAACCATTCTGAACATTTGTTCTGGTTAAAGGGATGTAAATGTTCACCGACACACTCTTTTACATCGTAATTTCAATTCAAAAGTGTTAGGGGATTTGTATGGAAATTCGGTTTTTTTAGGTTAGACTCCTATTTTTTCCTTGGGGAAAAATTATTGTTTTCATCAGTATAATGCCCTCGAAAAAAATCTAAGACGGTTAGAAAAGCACGGTGTGTAGACATGCATAGAAAATAGATACATATAAATAAAGTATCAGTATGAAACTGACTTCGGAAAACTATTTATAACGAACTCCGTTTTCGCAGGACGTGTTTCCAATTTCTTTCAATTTCCTGTTTTAATCTTCTCCTTACACTTAACACGACAGCTAATGATAATGGCCCTAAATGTGATGTTACATTAGACGACCCGTTTGGAACAGTGGTAGTGAACGCTGCCGCTGGTGCAAGGGTTGTGGTTTTGATCCTCGCACAGTACAAACATTCGTGTGCATGAACATGTGTGATTGTATTGGTTTGGGTAGGTGTCTGTGTATTATTATGTATTTACAAAAGAATAGTATTATATGTTTATATTTGTAATCCCACTGTTGATTCTGATGTCCGTAACACAGGTGCTTGAGCTACCTATCTCGGAGTCTGATCAATGTATTTGTTGTTGTGAAATATTTATTTACATGCATTTTATTCCAACAGCAAATTCCCAAATTAAAGTAATAAATCTATGGTAAAGCACTGTCATTCTATTAAAACCTGACGTTATACCATAGATTTATCTACGGATAATCATCGGCCCTTAATCGCATGACCACACGATTTTTTTCCCATAAAATTGACAAAATAGCATTTTGACAAGTAGTTAGGACTGCAACTGTGTGACATCAATAGAACGGCCTAAATCCAAACCTGGAATTTGACACGAGAAATGTTAGGCTCTCTGTTCGCCAAATATACTCGTACATACGTACTAGATAGGCGCGCGGACAAAGAGCGGTCAGAAAATATAGGCCCTGAGTCAAATTCAAATGGCTAGAATGGAAATATGTACTATTGTACGTCCCAATTTCAATTTGAGCATACCAGTAGCTACCCAAACATACAAATCATCATCCTAAGATGTCATTCCCAGTTACGCCAAAACTGTCGCTTTAGAGTCTGGGACAAGCTAAAACCAGCTAGGATCCAGGACTTGGGAAGTCTGGTAATTACAATAATGAAGAGATGACTTCTGATTTTCGCAACTCAATGCACGGGAACGAGCTGAGTCGTGGTTATACATTCAGAATTATTTCCAAAACGTGTAGGTTATCCTCAAAAAAATTTCCCTCACCGCCGATCTATTGGTAACAGAACCCACATTGCTTATATCAGGTTTTATCCGCTGAGCTGCTATCGCCCTCTCAACGACACGCTATCATATGAGTATATTACTTTAAGTTAGTGTTTGTAATATTTTGATCTTTAGCAAAAAGATTGCCACCTCCTGTTCTGAGCGTATTCAATAGGACTGCCTCGACGCACAGGTTTTTAAAAATATTATTTAAAATTATACATTTTTTGTGACTAAAAAGTACCTCTAACCCGTTTAGCACGCAGCATTAAGCTGGTGTTAAGCAAGTTACGACGTTTTTGCACTTCAATTAACTTATTACGAGGCGAGTGCGCCGATGGTGCGCTAATTGCAAGCGCAAACTGAGATGCGCCCACGCACGTAGATAAAAGGTTTTTAAGGTCTGTTCTTGAGGGATACATGTTGGGTACAATACAAATTATGTTAAATGCGTTGAGGCTAGATTTAAGAAGCAAAAGAAGAGGTAGAATGAACTCAGCTGGGATGAATATGGAATGGACTTTTCTTTATTGGACTAACCCCTAAATCACAAAATAATGTGCCTGAATTGGTAATTCAACACTTGTTAATTTTCGAAGCTATTCAAACATCTTGCTATCCCTTTTTAAGTTAATTTTATATCCGAGCAATCATATTTGAGCAGTACTCAAAATAAAAAGAGTTTGAGTATTCGGTATCACGGTTTTCTGTACTGCATACAACTGTACTGAAAATTAAAATAATAACAACGCACCATTGTCCTTTCTTAATGACCCAAAGATTACTTACAGGTAGAGAATTCTCTTTGGCATTAAGTTGGCATGTTGTTCAAATGTTTGTGCAATAAAGTTTGAATAAATAATACTTAAATGAATGTTTCATGTCTTGAACACAGACATCATGTACCTGGTATGTTCAAAATGCTTTACTATAACGTCTTGCTTGAGTGAAGTTAATCCAATCCCGCTGTTGAAGAGCAGGAGGCATATCTAAAACCTGAATCCATAAATTATACTCATCAGTTAATTTATTTATTTGTTGTCACTGCTGCTATACCTAATTTGGTTCCCCTAAGCAAGCTGACATTTTTCCGCTGTATTTCCGCAATTATGTCCAAATTGACCGCAAAAAACTTTCTCGCCATTTATGCGGTTTGTATATCTGTCAGTATGTGTGCTATGATGGCAGCTAATATATCAACAGAGTAACAACACGAAACGAGCGGAACAAACAAAATTAGCCGGTCCGCCGGTTGTCTGTCTGTTTGTCCGCGCATATAGACTTAGCCGTGTAATCTTACTTAACGCGGCCCAGGGTTTATGGTGCAAGGCATACACTAAAGCGTTTTTAAGATTTGATATGCTAGTATAATTTATTGACTGTTTAGCATCGTGCCAGTAGAGCTAGGAATCTAAATGACGCACGCACTCAGCCTTAAACGGCCTAATGCCTAATGCCACATATCTTTACTTTTGTCTGCGACTGCAAGCAAAAGTAAAGATATGTGGCAATAATAGTGACACAACTATATTTTTGTACCTGTTACATATTCTTTAAATGCCTCTGCATTATGGTCATAAGTACTACAAATTACCATTGGCAGAGACGGACAGTACATCATCTCAGCTTGTCATGAAAAATAAAATAAATATACCTAATTTTTGAAATAAAATTAATAGTTAAGCAACTATTACTGCCATTTTTCTTTGAATACATTATCAATGACAATAAAATTAATTTAATAACAGAAAGCGTAGCGTAAGCGCAGATAAGCATATCTGTTTGATAATTTGTATTATTTTACTTGTGGAAACGTTATTTGTATTATTAAGTAGGCAGCACGAAACAACTAGGTTTAATGTTGTGTTAATTGACAAACGAGCAAGCAAATCACCTGATGGAATGTAATCAACGCCGCCCATAAATATCCGTGAAATCAAAGAGAGAGAACGCTAATGTGTTGCCGGCTTTTTTAAAAAAGAGCACGAAGAGCGTACTCTTACTTGAAGATCCCTAAATCGTAGCCGTCGGGAAATATACTCCGGCAGCCAAACCGTTCAACATTACTGAGGAACGTGGTAGAAAGTTCCGCAAGAAACGCATAGTATTAGACCGCCATCCATCGATCCAGATGATGGGGATGGAATGACAATCGCTTGCGTGTGATTCGATGTAAGAATTCAGCTGCAGGGAGTAGATCAAACAGTTCCTCAGAGCACTCCCCTAGCAAGAGCAAGCTATATCCCGCCGCAGTGCTATATCGGAGGATCAAGTCGACTAGAGAGTCAAGTCTCCGATAATTCGACCAGCCCTACGTTGTATGCGGTCAAACGGAAGAAGTTGGTACTGGTGTAACAGCCCTCGCCCTGTGGCTAGGGGCGTTTAAAAATACTGCCAAGGTTTTCCCGGCCTGTCGTAAGAGGCGACTAAACGGGCTTTCGGAGTACGTGAGCGTATCCACTGCTGCGGAGTGGCTTGCTCAGCATACGACTCCGCGGGGGACGACATTACCGGGTGTCCTGGTAGGTCGTACAGCGTTGAAGGGCTGTATTGCGCCAGATAGGGGTGAATCGGCGAGCGCGATTAGCGGTACGGTCTAGTCCGGCTGTGGGGTTTCCGACCGCGATTGCGCGGAGATGGACACCCCAGGAGTTTTAGTTAGGGTTTGAGTCCCACACACCACCTTATTCCGTACATGTAGCAAGGTAACGGCCATGATGGTTTCCCCTGAGAAAAAAAAATATCGTGTACCGGCCCAGGAATGGGAGCAGTATACCTTATAGGGTCGAACTTGTGCCTTATAGAGTTGTAACCGATGAGCTGGCGTGAAATACCGCCCCGCTCTATTAAGTACACAAAGTTTCTTTAAAGCTATTTTAGCTTTATTAATATTAGGTACAATATAAATACCGCAAGTATTCATCATTATGTTTTCGCTTAAACAATTTGTATTTTGTTCACATTATATAAAGATTGCGATTGTGTCTTTCTTATTATATAGAAATTAATCAATTTGGGAAGTTTATTATGATTCGCAAAAACAACCGCCATAGCTTATCACTTGTGCTACCAACAAAATAGCTTCATCGTCGCTACACAGTTCCATCGTAAGATAATCTCCCGCCCCCTCCTCATCACATACAGATCCTGATTAAAAAAGGGCAAGTTTAAACATTTTGAGGGGTCCCTGTAAGCTGGCTCTCTCATAATCAACTCAGGTCTCCGCCGAGTTGAATTTGCGAAGCAAATGTTGGCGGTGGTGTTTTGGATACAAGTTGTACTAACATTTTGTCCATGTTGATTTCGTGTTAGACAAACTCTTTCAAATCAGAATTATGCTAATTTGTATTTAAACGTTTCGTAATTCTCTAATGGAGAGATGATGGCGCGTAATTTGTGTTTAAGTATAGGAAAAGTAGCAATTTCTTATTTACCTAGTTCATTATCAACAAACCCATCCATTTTTAGTTGTAACTTTTAATTTTCCGCTGGAGATGTTGTTCTTTAGGATATTATACGTATGTACCTGCATTATGCTGTACCTGTCATTAATAATTTATCATTATTTTTAAAATCAGATTCTTTATTAGCTAAAATACACATCATTACAGTTAACAATGAGATAGTACACCTACCTAGTTGCTTTTTATGAGCGATATATTTATTAAAACCTGCAATGCAATTTACAAGCAAGCAACTTTTTTATTAATATTGCAACGTGAAATTTTTATTTACAGCGCCCGGTATTATTTAAAATATGTAACCAACTTTTGCTGCAAAAAACCTTGTCACCGCAAAGCCAAGCAGGAGGTACGAACAATTCAGGCCGTATCAAAATAAACCATAATTCGGTAGTGTCAAACGCGTAGTGTTTTAACGGCGTGCTGACCGCGCGCCCGTGTCCAGGCATACATTAGCTCGGCCCTTAGTGCAGCCGTGAAATACGCTCTCGTGATACTGGCAGGGGTGCCAACAGAGACAGCAATGCCACCTTCTCGAGACATTTCATTCATCTCAGTTGTGTAACTCTTGTCAGTGTGGCAGTGGTCAACGTATGCTAGTATTTTCTGATGTAGCACGCTGTGAAATACGCTCTCGCGATACTGGTAGGGGTGACAAAGAGATCAAAGCCAGTTTCTCGAGATATTTCAATTACCTCAGTTGTATAACTCTTGTCAGAGGGGTCGTGGTTAACATATGCTAGTATTTTCTGATGTAGCACTCCGTGAAATACGGTCTCCTGACGATGGCTGGCGTGCTAAAGCTATCTATAGCACGCCTGCCAGCGTCAGAGCTTACCACCTTTTTGAGACATTTCATTCATCTCAGTCGTGCTACTCTTCTTGAGTACAGAGGGGTGGTCAGCTGCTGAGCACAGAACCCGGATAGTATCCAGGAAGACTTCAACATTGTTAAGGAACTGTCAAGATTCCTGAAGAAATTTGGCTGGTGGTTGCTACAACTTTTTGTAACTTTTTCAAAGCTTTGGACAATATTACCTAATGTCAATGACACAATTTACTTAACTTTCTGAAAGAAAGTTAATAAAAGCGTTGTTTATAACATTTTTAAAAGCTATTCCTCCCTAAAACAAATCAATTATCAGCCTTAAATCGCCAGTCCTTTTATGAAACGTATGACTACTTATAGTGACTCAAGGTCCAATATTAGAACCATACTTTAATAATGTTATTTCTATGAAAGGATAGTTATGCCAATAGACATACATCTTAACATTTTGAAGCCATAAGAATGATCTAATAATTAATATTATTATAATTATTTGTTAAGAAAACCACCCAAGTAAGCAACCCTAAACACTACTAATATTCGGGATCAACCCCAGCTCACACGCTGCCTGATTACCTGCTTAAGGCCTGGGAAAGTTTGGTGTGCCTACAAGGAAATTACGTCACAGTAAGCTACGGCGTAGTTCAGCTGATTTAGTTTGCGTATTTATCATCATGCAATGCAAGTATGCATGGAGTACCTCCTTTACGTATGTGAGTTTCCGTAGTCGGGAGACATAGGTACTATTTCGGGAATTGTGGCAAATAAATGATGGTTTTCCATTAGTGGTGACTACTATCATATGATATATAGTACCTCCTTTACGTATGTGAGTTTCCGTAGTCGGGAGACATAGGTACTATTTCGGGAATTGTGGCAAATAAATGATGGTTTTCCATTAGTGGTGACTACTATCATATGATATATACATAGCTTTTTTTCATCCTTTAACGAAGGAGTTTTGAAATTAATAATGGTTGATCAGCGGCTGTAGATTAATACCTACTCGTAAGATTTTTTTGTGCAACTCTATTACTTTTGAGTTTATAGCAACGAAATTGTTACTATTACATGGATTCATGATATTCTGAAAATTCCCCCCCTCATCTTAGCGTGTAATTCCCAGTTGCGTCCAAAGCTGTCACTTCGAAGCCCGGAGTACGTTTGGGCCATGATCCAGGATTCAGGAAGTCTGGTAGTTACATTGAAGTGAATGCCTGTCTGTCCTTCGCAACCTCCTTCAGACAAGGGAACTAGACCAACTGGATCACGGTGTTTAAAAAAAATGCAAAACAGTAAAATACTTTTTACCAACTATTTCATACTTTAATTCGTAAGTAGTTGATATTACTTAGGAAAGCCTACAAAACTATCTGTTTACACAAGCCGTTTGTTACAGAGCTCGCTCCGCGCCTCGGACGGGGACAGGCGTCGTATGATGGATCGCATCGGCAAACTGGAAGATGAATTGCGCCTCCTGAGGGTGACCAACGGGTGAGCCTGTCATACGTGAAGCGATGTTTTAGCTAAGGCTGCGCACGCACTGCTGACTTCTGTCGGCGTGATTGTTTCGCTCTGTCATCGTGTGCATAGAGCTTTACAATTAGAGAACGCCAAAACTTAGGTCACAAAATAAATAGACACAGAATATCGGATTAAGCTGACTATTGATATGGAAAAGTTGGTTGGCCTACGCGCTAGGCTAGGCACTATACGTATAATGATTCTCCCGCGTCATCCTCCTCATCTTAGCGTGTAATACCCAATTGCTTCCAAAGCTGTCGTTTCGGAGGGTAGGCTTGGCCTAAGATCCAGGATTTGGCAAGTCTGGTAATTACAATGAAGCGACTGCCGTCTGACCTTCACACAAGACAAGTGGTCACCCAAGACAGACAGTTAGTCTGGTTTCCTCAGACAAGGAAACCAGACCAACCAGGATCACGGTTACACGTTCAGAATCATTATCTTAAATATTGTATGTATCTACAATTTTGAGAAACTATCCGTGATATGCAGGACCCCAATTCTCGTGCTGGCGATATTTTGAAAACATGGCGGATATTAACCGAAAACCATACAAAAAAACTATGTTTTAGTGATATATGTAGTATGATATTAAATGTCACGAGCACGAGAATTGGGCTTCTGGTTTCCTCACAATGTTTTCCCCCACAGCCGAACTAATGGTAGAAATTTGCGCGTAGATTTGAAAAATGCATACTCGGATTCGAACCACGACCCCCGTATGGAAGGCGCGTTCTTTTCCACTGAGGTACCATCTCTCCGATTCACCATGACTTCACAACAATCGAACGTGGTCCAATTTATTTATAAAAGTAAAGGCCGTTAACAAATTCATTTGTGAACAGGGTTGAATCAAACGAGACGAAAGTGTCGAACGGCAGCTTAGAAGACGTAGACGCGGACCGCCTGCGCTTGCGCAAAGAGCTGGCGGACATGCGCAAGGCGAAGCAGAACGCAGAAGAGCATGCTCTCAAGTAAGTTGGTACAAAGTTCATGGGCGGCGGCAATCGTCTGCTCATCTGCCATCTATCACATTAAAAAAAAATAAGGACATGTCCCGTAACTGGCTGGTACATTGTACAGTATTTCAAAAATAAAAAAAATCTGCTGATTTCTAGAAAAACACAAAAATATCAAGCATACATGGCGTTAGAGGAAAAACGACATAAACCCTGTACTGCAACTGATAACCACTTGACTGTTAGACGTCAATTGTCACTTTGACATTATCAATATGTTTGCATTGTCAAATCTGTCATTTTACAGACGACATCATCGAAATGTCATGCCCGCCATAATGGCTTTTGCTTTTATGTATATTTTTATGTGTGATTTTTATTTTTGCACCAGAAAACGAAGCCATGACTTACTTATAAAGAAATTTGAGACTGACAAGGTATATTAACATTTTTTTTGGACAACTGTACTGGGTCCAAGCCTTCATACAACTTGAGACAGCACCTTTGGCCTGTGATAAAAAAGTACTCGCATGATGGAAAATGTGGAATAGACTCGGTGATCACCAGCTGGTCCCTGTCTTATTGGCGTCTTTCAATATCCTACATCATATTCCAGACTGGAGCGTCTTGTAACGCAACTGCGGTCGAAGTTCAACGGGCTACAAGTGCCGAACGGCCCCGACTCCCTGGCGAGTGACGCCGAACCTGAGACCACCGCACGAGCGAGGAGGACCAGCCTCAACTCTTCCAACTCGCAGGTAATCTGGGACGATGATAAGCCGACGTGGAGTCATGACAATCGAACGTGGAATTTCTAGACTATCTGCTGCTGTATTGACTACGACATCATCATCAGACTGTTGGCGTCCACTGCTGGACATAGACCTCTTCTTAATGTTCACCACTCCGATTGATCTCTACTACTGCTACTACGCTACTCGCATCCAGCTCCAGCCAGCTATCCTGCGCAAACCGTCACTCCATCTGTACCCTTACCATGAGTTTGAAAAACTGTTCTCGCTATCGAAAACTATCGCTCTGTCCCTTTCATTGTGGTGCGTGTGAAAGAGACAGAGCAATAGTTTTAGATAGCAAGGATAGTATTTCAAACTCATGGTAAGGCCTCTGGCCTGAGGTGTCTTACCGAGACGCCTTCTCCAATCCAGAACTCGTTTACCCTTTTGGTTGTCGATTATGCGGCTGATATGACTAGACGACTGATCAGCTTGCTAATCAGATGAGCTAGGTCGATGACCTTTGGTTTTCTACTGTTTGCCTGTACTATTAGAGATCAACCTCCCTCGACCTTGCTGGTAACCTGGGATGATAAGTAAACGTAGAAACATGACAAATGAACATGCACCCTTTGAGACCTACCTACCACCTAATGTTATTTTGTCTTATAATTTCTAAAATTACTTTAAATACTGGACCTAACGTAGATAAGTTTAGGCAGCATTCGATGTATTCATCGAATGCTGCTTAAGGTGCTACATCGGTAAAGCTAGCGCCAGTAAATTTTAATTGTGGCGATTATGAGAGATTATTTAAAAAAGTACAATCTTATATCTGCATAATTGCTAAAAGTAGCCACGTGTAGGAAGAAATGATTTAATAAGTTTCTTTCAAAAAACCGTTAATACATTGCTCCAAGTCTTTAAAATTGTACTTTTTTAAATAATGTCTCATAATCGCCACAATTAATTCAAATCTGCTGGAGGCGCGCGGCGCCGATGTAGCACCTTAATTAATGAATTAGGTATTCATAATCCATATAGAAATTAAGATTTTAATATACTTCTGATATCATCTCTATACTCTTGGCATGTTAATGTCATGTACCTACTCATACGGGGGAAAATCATTATAGTGGTAGCACACTGTAAGCTAAGCTAACTTAATTTGGCTTAGCTCGCGGAGCGCACGCAATGAGGGTTTTCGCGTGTAAAAATCCACTAGATGGCGTATTGTTGGACTGAGGTCCAACATCAATCGCATTGTTTGTTTAGTTTGTCAAATTGATATTTTGACAGATCACGTTTAAAAATAACCAATCACATTGTATATGGACCTCACTCCTATAGTACTCCATCTAGCAGCATATTCACACGCGAAAACTCTCATTCTTAGCACAAAAGAAACAGTAAATCATTCATTCACAATCAGTCTGTCAAAATGACATCACGTGCAAAATATACCAATGCAAGCTAGCTTATCTCGTTGTGTGCAACCACTATTACTGTGTCTTAACTATATTATTGTGACTAATCCCAATATCGATACGAATGAGAAAGCATTCCACAGAACTAAGAATCTATGTACACGGCGTTTTTCACAAACGCGCGTTCGTATCTGTTTTGATGACAAAAGAATAATAGAGCTAAAGTTCACATTGGCCAGATTTTCGTCGTTTTATAAAAGTTGAAAATTTCCCTGTGCGTATCTCCAACATAGGTAAAAACCACCAGTGACTATAAACATTGGGTTGTCGGGTTACCGTACTTTCTTGATTTTATGAAGCAATTTTTTTTGTACTTTGGAATAACTGTATAAATCCAATTTGACTGCCTCGGTGGCGCAGTGGTTAGTGGGTCGCACTTTAAAGCGACAGCTGCGCAAGAGGTCCCGGGTTCGATCCCCGCGTCGGGCCAAAAATTTGTACCTAAGTTTTCGGTAAGAAATTCTTAGTGGCAGCCCGGAGTCTGGAAGTTGGCGGTCTTGTACCCCCGTGCCTCGGAAAGCACGTTAAGCTGTTGGTCCTCCCTACCCGACCCCTCTCCGGTCGTGTCACAGTAGTCTCCCATCGGAATATGAGGGTAAGGGAATAGACAGTGCACTTTTGTTTGCGCACACACTTGAGCACTGTAATATATCTTGCGTATTTGGCTGATCTTTGAGATTGGCCGCCGTAGCCGTAATCGGTTGGAGGATATTCACCTATCCACCCATTGACGGACCATAATGACGAAAGTGAGGTACCTACTATTTTAGTCACATTCAGATTAAGATACCAACCTTGAAAAGAAACTACAGTTTCTATAGTTGGTGGTTTTTCTTATCTGTGTTGAACAGAGAAACGTCCACTTACCTAAAATTATATTTTATAATTTACTTTTAAGAGCAGTAGAATTTGAATAAATTAAAAAAATAAATAAAACTGTGTGCATAGATCGCATGAACTTAAGGGCATCGGAGGGTACAAAGAAGCGCGTTTCATTTCATTGGTACATTGGCCTAGTGTTAAAATAACCCTAAACATCCACAGGTACTCTTCGGCCCCGTCACCGACTTGTAGCGAACCATACAACGGAGAGGGCTGCTTCTGGTCATCAACTTAATCTGGTCTGCGCTCCCAGGAGCCTACTGAGGACTGACTAACTTAGTTTATGTACTTATTAGTGACTTGACTAACGAGGAACATGTTCATTTTGTGGTTTATGTGTGTGCTTTGAGAACTAATGTCACTGTGCTAAAATGTTTGGATTGTTGATTATAATAAAACTAACACTGTTCTGTGTTTGAGTGTGCTATAGACTGACTAATATGGGTATTTTGACACAAGTTTAATTTTATTTTTCGTTTAGGTGCAGTTTTCTTTACATTTAATCATTTATGTACGTCCGTTAATTTGGCCTTCGTCCGAAATCGTGTACAGGAGACCGATTTGAGTTGTGACATCGGTGAGTTGTAACAACCAGAATTCTGGATTGCCGCCACTGGCTACAAATAAAACTCACAAATAGTAAGTCTCACTACCTATTAATGACATCAAATAAACCGGAAAAAATTAAATAAGATTTACAAAGTAATGCTAGCTAGCTGAGTGATAATTCGGCTTTGTTACAACTTACCTGTCACAACTTACCTGTCACAACTCTACTCTGTCCAATAGTCCTGATGGGGACAAAGTGACAAAACGTTTGCTGGTAGCGGGGGCTATTCCAATACTTTCCCTTCGTATTCACTGCTGCCCTCCACCCGCCTGTACCCCCCAGGAGAAGACTAAATGAATCGACGAATTAATATTGTTTGAGCGTTGTTTTACGATGTTCTCATTAAGTTAATTTCATTTTCCACTAGTTAAATTTTTTTCGAAATAACTTAAATACCTAATCACTTTAAAATAGCAATCATACTTTCTTTCATCAAAAAATCATACTCATACTTTCATTAAATTTTAAAATATAGGTAGGTATTAACATCAAATTCTGAAGTATAATGACCTATTTAGTGTTATAATAAGAATACTGACTAATAGTTCGCTTTAACACGGTCACAAAGCAATAAATTAAGTAAATAAATATATCTTATACATACGAATATAATATAACAGACGGGTCACATATATGCTGTTTAAAAGGAAAACAGTAGATAGTTACAAAATATACCGTTTTTTTTTGTATTACAATGTTTTCTTAACGAGACCTTATAAATTGGGTTTGAATTTTCTCAAAACTGTTAACCTAATTTGTAATATTTTTCGAATTAACTTAAAAGTTAACTCAAGATAGAGCAGTGGTTTCTGACCGGACATCTAAACTCAGATTTTTAATTATGTGGACTAAACTGACAGATGTCAATGTCTCATCCCCATTTTGCTACTTTTGACAGATGCTAAATGTCAAAATGTATAGGAATTTGACATTTGCATCTGTCAGTTTAAAATCAGAGTACCATATCTTACGAGTATTCTTATTATTGATATTGATCGGAGGATAAAATGTAATGACGTTGGCATTGAATTTGCAATTCATACGTGGCATTGTTAAAGTAATTAAACAGTTTGCTTAACATCTATGGATCTATTTACCCACTGGTTTGAGTCCACTTCGATACATCTTCGTTTCGTTTGTTGGCGTTTGCAATTTTCGTCCAATTCGCTTTTGGCACCTCCTTATTAAGCCTTTTTAATAAATATTTGTCTTTCTCTCATTTCATGTCCATTGTTGAGACGCTGTTTGTTATTGAATTTGAAGTATCAAATTATATAGAGCGCCATAAATGTAGATGAAGTTGAAGTGTCACCAAATATGTAAAAATCGTTTGAAATTTGATTAAGGCCCGATTCGACGAGTTAAATATATGGTATAACGTCACATGTTTATAGAATGACAGCTCTATTCCATATATTTAGTATCGGATTAAGATTGATCGAATCGGACCTAAGAGATATTTGGGTGTATTGATTACTTCATCATTGTCAGCCCATTTAATTCCCCACTGCTGAGGCACAGGCCTCCCTCAATCACATGAGGGGTAATTACCATACTCACCATGCTTGGCAGACGGGTTGGAGAGGGTTTTGGTATAAATGCAGAGTTTTCATTCTCTGGGTGCTGATGATCATGCCAGCAACTTTATCTTAGTCGCCTTTTACGACACCTCGGTAAGAGTGAGGGTGGCCTATTCTACTCTGCCGGGGACCACACGGCTCACTTCATAAATACTCATAAATAGACTAATATACCTACAGTACTTTGTTTTCACCAATTTTTTACTGCTAAAGATTTTGTAAAACAACTAAGTAGGTACTTAACAAATTAGGAAGAATCATGCGTTGTTGTTATTAATATTAATGGGCGCTATAATCATTAACCGTTAATATATTGTTTGTGACTTGAGCAGATAATTTACTAGGTACCTTTTTTAATTTGTTCCGTCTATTGTCCGGTTTTTTGTTTTTATTTTACTAATGGTTACGATGATTGAAATATTTTTATGAAAAAATATTAGTATATATGTACAGACAGGCACACATCGGGTAACTACAATCTGTCAAAATTCCTCAATTGATTTGGACCGAACGAACGATGTGTTTGACATTAGAAAACTGGCGTGAAGCAGCACTGTGATGTGTTTCGCTGCGTGAATAAATGAATACATAAATAAAAATTTATTGTTCAATTTTAAGTACAATTTTCAACTTAAATTCTATTTACACTAAAATTTACATTCTTTTATCTGTAACTGAACTAGGTTTAACTTTTAAGTGAGGGTACCGGAGGCCCAATCCGGGGGAAAGGGGCTTAAAGGTAGGCAGCACACTTGTCCATGGGCGGCGGCAATCGCTTATCATCAAGTGATCCGTCTGCTCAACTGCCACCTATCACATAAAAAAAGTCTTTGATGTGTGGCTGTACGTACATACTACTATTTACGTAATAATACCTATATAGGTACGTAGAAAAGCCTAAATGAAAATTTATTAACATTTTTGAATTTATACATTTATATAACGTGATGTGGATATCTGGTAGGTATATTGTTGGACAAAAAAACAGCATCTGTTTCTATAAGTTTTTTATTATTGACAAAACTTGCGACTTTACCTGGCGACACCCTGTTTTATGATAGTTGATGTAAAAAGTATGATATTTTGTTCACGTTCTTTGTGATTTTTATTGATCGAATTTAATTAGATTAATTTGTGCTCTCTATTATTTTAAAGACAGTCAGCTCAATATAATAGATATTTACCTATGATATTGCCGCTTTTTTTTCTAGACACAATAAGATGTATAACTCCTTTAATAAGCAAAAAGTCACCATACTATAATTATATTTTTATTTAAGACTATATTTTAAGGTGTATATTAAATAGAGATCAGATATTATTGTATTTGTGATCCAAAAAAAAAACTTGAAAATGACCCATTTTTCTTGGCACAATCGACGATTTTATCAATAATACCTACCTAACTATTTAATCAAAAAATATTTTTTACTAAAACTATTCCACACGTTCCTAAATGTTGTCTATTAAAACACAGTTAATTTATGGAATAGTTGCATTATAACTCTCACAACATCTCATACATTGACCTGATTCCGTATTAAGTAGCGTAAGCACTTGTATTACAGCTATCAGGCAACAGAGGAACACAAATATATACTTAAATACATATATTACACCCAGACACTGAACAAACACAAGTGTTCATCGCACGAATGTTTGTCCAGGGTGGGAATCGAACTCACGACCTTTGGCGTAAGAGGTAGAGTCACTACCAATTGCGCCATCCGGCCAGTCAAATAGTTACTTTACAAATAAAAAAAAGTTAGCACGGAAAATAAAACTTTAAGAAAATCGCCATACTAAATGGGAATTTCATAGGTTACCTAATATACCCTATTTGGAATACCTAATTGGGTGCTAAGAGAAAATACGCAAATATAATACTGCATAAACTCAAGGCTAGCTGTACATGTTCCCTTTTGTTTGCAATTTTAAAACCAAGTGTGTAAACGAACCATGTAAAGTTTTCATTGAATTGCAGCTTCTTATGCACTTAATTGCAAATTAGTCCTTACGTAGTTTATTTCCTGGGCAATATTGAAGACGTAATTCTATTTGTAGTCACTCAATTTTATAGATTTCTAAGTTTATACTAACATACTCTTTATTGTTCGAATACTATGTATGGGTTTGTATACAGTTTGTTAGCGCAATGCCCAAGCCATTTAAATGGACAATACGACAAAAAAATATATTAGCATTTTTATACGCTTTTCGAATAAAGAAGGCGAAAAAAATGACCCATGTTTTTTAGTTATCATTAAAATGTATGTGTTTTTGTTAAAATATTTATTTTTTGAATTATTAATTAATTTGCCGGAAGTGACGTCGTCCTGAGGCTCAACGCATTGTGATGTCGGTGCTATATGTCCAATAAAAAAGGTTTAGGTGACTTAAAGTTACTTACTGTCACTGTCATTATTTTGTCTTGTCATTTTATGAGCAGAGAATTCACTTTTTTTTTAAATCAACGTGAGCCAAAGGGATATTATTTTGTCATGCCAAGTGATGACGTCACAAGAGGAATTTTACATTTTTTCTCCATAAATAACTGTTTCAATATTCTGAAATTATTTTTATTTAAATTTCTATGAGTCTAATCTAGAAATAGTATTTTTCATTTCGAAAAATGATTTTTTGTAGTATAGTCCATTGTCGTACAATGAAGAAGTGGAACTCATGGCTCATTTTATAGGAAAATTGCCGAACACTTACGTTCTTTGGTATTGGCTAACAAATCAAAAGGACCATGAATAGCATTTGTACTTTATTATAATAAAAAAAAAACTACTAACCACCGACATCACCTTAGAATAGACTGATAAACTAATTTATTGACTATTGCGTAAGTTCATACCAAATTCGATATTAATATACTCTTATTTAAAGCAATAACGGACTAGAATTAATAACTTATTAACGATTTGTTAATTTACTTTAATAAATGCAAAATCAAGGATTTGATATTCTGTACTAAATACGAGTAACCATTTTTAATTCCAATGGGGTTTATTAGTGTAAAAATGTGTCAAATTAATGTAAAAATAATAAACTTAAAGTGTAATCACCTTTGTTGTATGTACAATTGCGGATATAAATTAATAATGATTATAAACTAAATTAAAATATATTAATTGCCAATTATAATCATATGTATCGATTAAGCATATTTTGACATGGGTTATTCTAAAAACCGTTGCAGATAAATTTACATATATTTTTTTATAACATTGACGAGTAGGATTTTAGAATTAATTTATGGAATATTAAAGACAAAAAAATGTTATTATTATGATTTATATTATTTCCAAATTAAACAATATGACTAAGTTATTATTTTAATTGTATTATATTTTAATTACATTTTGTAACCGGTCTTGCATGGACAAGAAATCTGCAACGGATTTTGATTGACTCATTTATTAACATTATCTAGACCAGGAATTTTAAATTAAAATGGTCCAGTAATTTTGAATAATCCTTATTCTGAATATTAAACAATACGTGAAATAATGTATCAGAATCAGATATATTAAGCATATTTGTCTGTATTTAATACAAAGAAATTTTAGACCATTATTGTGTACCTAACTGTTATAATGTTGGTACATTATATCAATTATCGAAGAAAATCCGACGATTTGCATTTATAAACATTCTACATAATATTTATAGTGTTAAAGGAGATCCTCGTACTCACTTTTATATATTTTGGTCCAAATATGAAAGTGCCGGCTGAAAAGAAATTTTGCTATATTCTGTTAGGACTTGTCCCACTGATATTCAAATGTATTTTTGACCGTGGGTGAGCCACGCTTCGGCATGAATGGGCCGGTTCGACCGGAATGACACCACGATCTCACAGTAAACCGGCGTAAAGCAGCACTGTGCTGTTTCGCTGCGTGAGTGAGGGTACCGGAGACCCAATCCGGTGGAAAGGGGGGTTTAAAGGTTGGCAGCGCACTTGTGACACCACTGGTATGGCGGGCGTCTAAGGGCGGCGGAAATCGCTTATCATCGGGCGATCCGTCTTCTCGTCTGCCACATAAAAAAAAATGTCAAGTTTTGACATAAAATGTTAGTTAATTCACTGAAAATGTTTATTTTTAAACTCCAATAAAACCAAGGACTTGACTTTGGTGCCATAGTAACAAATACTCAGGGGGACTCGGTTCTACAGAATAATTACAGCAAAAAAAAATCTGGACAGCACCAAAAAAGACCAAAAACGAGGATGTCCCTTAATCTACATCTACTTATGTAATTTATTTGTTCTAAGTAGCATAGATAAATTATGAAAGTTGGTACACTAACGATGTGTATAATATCGTTGGTGTAATATAATTTTTTTTCATTGTTACTTAGTATAAATAAATAGGTGCATGATATGAATTGACTAATTTATTTACACTGAGATCGAAAGCTTTAACATGTACAATCGTTTCGGAAGTATAAATGAAACCGCGAATAAAAGATCTGGAGCCCAATTCTCGTGCTCATGATATTTTTAAAACATGGCGGTTATCACCTGAAAATCATACAAAAAAAAACTGTGTTTCGGTGATATATGTCGTATGAAAATAAATATCACGAGCACGAGAATTGGGCTCCTGTTAGTCAAAGATGTGTTTTCAAGATTTGATGGTAAATTGATAATTTTGGCATATTATTCCCTTAGGACCCAGAATCTTCATTTTTAATATGTTGTGTTATTGCGAAATCTTTTGCAAATACATCCCTCATTACATCAAATCAGCTGTTCCATACATTATTGCCGGGTGGACATTCTATTTTGTATGGAACTGCTGATATGGAATAAAAATTTATTCGCTTATTTTGTTGATCTGACATACTAAATGGACTTTATTCGCGATACCTATTAGGAATTTTCGGGGTGTAAACGATGAAAAAATAACGCTGTATTAATTTTATGTATTTTGTTACCGGTATGTAAAGGGTGCATTTGTGAACATTTACATCTTTTTAACCACGTGTTCTAACAAAAATTCCGAACAACATTTGTTCTATGACTTTAAGAACATGCGAATTTCTTTAGAAAATTTTGTAGGCTAATACTTTCTAAACAACATTTTTCGAAAATCGTCTAATATTTTTTCGACTCCCCATCCATTTTGTACCAAGTCACGTGACCGACTTTGTATGAAAGTTGAAATTTTTCATGCGAATTTCTTAAAGTCATAGAACAAATGTTGTTCATTTTTAAAGCAAAAAAAAGGGCAAAGCCCTCCATCATAGAAGTCAAGTCATCGCTACTATGATGAGATTAGGCTTAATCATCACGCTTGCCTAATGTGGATTGGTGATCACAATCTCGAGCTGTCTTCGAAAAATTCGTAATATACCTTTGCTCGACCCGGGAATCGAACCCAGGACTCCGAGATCGCGGCCCGGTACTTAAACCACTAGACCAACAGGGCGATAGGTAGGTAGGGGATGTTTAGAATGGTTGGTAGAAACTGTGGTTATAGGTATGTAAATGTTCTTAGATACATCCTGTAGTTGTGGCTCCATGTAAAAAGTAATCTGTGTAATTTACAACGGATGTTAGAATGACTCATAACCTTTATTATTGATTATAAGAGTACAATTCGGGTAAAAGATTCCATCTAAATAAGTTCCAATAGTAAACGTACCTTGTTAACCTTACGTAATCTATAAACACGAGGAATTGTCACCTTTAACTTGTGAACTGATAGAGCTAACATTATCCTTGTGTATTTACATCAATGACGAGGCTTTTTTGAGTACCTAACATTAATGTAATACGTATATGTTAAACTTTTCATACACAGATTGTATATACAAAGAAATGTGGGATAAGGAGCTCTTCGTTTTAAAAGGTAATGAGGGCCACCGGGTAAAAATATAAGGACTCACGTACATCTATATGATACAGTGCGACCGCGATCAGAAGGCACTTCAGTGACATTAACAGGGGGGCGTTGTAAAACGTTTTTTCAATGCGAAAATGTCGAAACAACATTAGTTCCGACTTTTGCCACGTGCCAAATAATCGTGATCGGAGTTGGTTATTTTTGAATGAGAAATGTCAAAATGACAATTTGACGAAAGAAACAACGAAATTCGTTGTTTGAGTTTCCATTGAATGCTGTTGAATGAGGGTTTTCGCGTATGAAAAATCCGCTTGATGGCGTACTACAGGAGTGAGGTATATATACAATGTGATTGGTTATTTTTAAACGTTATCTGTCAAAATGTCAATTTGACAAACTAAAAAACTTATGCGGTTGATGTTGAACCTCAGTCCTACAGTACGCCATCTGGCGGATTTTCCACACTCGAAAACCCTCATTGGGACCTTAGTCCAATCAGTTCGCCATCATTTTAACACACGATAACCCCATTACTGGAATTTGATTTATTTTGTTAACATAACTTGTAAACTACTTTTTACACTGTGTATAGTGCCAAAACTATATGCGCTTTCTCAAAACATGTTGTAGTTGTTGAAAATATGTAACATCGGAGTATAATTAATTAAGAAAATATAATTATATATTTAGTCATTGCGTCATAAGAATGAAATTGCTTGCGGTAGAATCAGTGTAACAGATCTCAATGTAAGTATACATATATAATGCCTAAAGATAAATATATATATAAAAATGGTGCCTTATATTATGTAAACGAGTCCGCCCATGAAGTTGTAAAAGATGTAATACACTTCGTGCCATTACAAAGTGGTGCATAAGCTTATTTATTGTCATTTATTAAAAATAAAGTGAGATGTCTAAATTAGTACATACAAAGCCCTAATTTACATAATTCAAGTGTGAATTGCAAATGTGTACCTATAAATTATCTTAGATAAGGTTTTGTAAAAATGTGTTAAAAATCTCTTAGAAAATATGCTAAAATTAGCAAGCGTGAATACCAATCCTCGAAATGGATAAAATTATTCAGAATAATCAATTTCACTTAAGGTTGTAGAACAACTCCAATTAAGGACAAATAATTCCTTAAAAAATCTGAGTTAGTAAAGATAGGTTCATTCTTCTAATATTTGTCGTAAATTAATTATAGATTTATCTTAAAATCACACTGTACCTATTGCTTATTTCATATTACCTAATTTTATTTAAAGTATGTACTAGTTTTGATATCATTTTTGTTCAGTCACTTCTTTAAAATGTTTTATGGTGGTAGCACTTTTTTGCACTGGAGTGGACGCTAGTTTTACTGCCCATATTATTTTAAATACTCATTTTGTTGTGTTGCATGTAACGACCACATTTATTATTAATCAATACTGGTATTTAAGAATTTTAATAAATTATTATTCAAGATATTATTATACTTGTTTTATTATTAAATTAGCGTAAGATACAAAACCTGTAATTTAAATGCGCGTGTGAATTTTATAAATAGACTACCGAATACGCAAAATATATTTTCAGTTGCAGATACAATTTGAGCTGTAGAGGCAGTTTTAATTAAGTGAATGTTAAATACGAAAGTGTATTCATTTAAATTAATGCCGCTTTAATTAATCAACGTTTCTTCGGGGATTTTAATTATTCAAATCTGTTTTACTGCAATTGTGTGTACCCAAGCCTAAGACTGATGAATGAATGTATATACTTTTATTGCACTCAAAGTAAAGTATGAAAACTTAAGACTAGGCATTACAGGATATGTACAACGAAGGTCCTGTTGGTCTAGTCTAGTGGTTTAAGTACCGGATCGTGATCTCGGGGTCCTGGATTCGATTCCCGGGTCGAGCGAAAAGTATGTTTCGAATTTTTCGAACATAGCTCGGGTTTGTGATCACCTGCCCTGCAGTAGGACAGTTTATAGGCTGATACTTTACTTTTACAACGAAGGCGGCCTTATCACTATGAGCGATCACTTCCAGGCAACCTTTGGGTAAAGTCTGATTTCCAGTTATGTCACCTTATATAATCTGGCCTTAAATATTCTCTGTTTCATTATTCTACCTAGTTAAAAAAAGTTTAGTGTTGGAACAAACAAAGTTGCAATATAATTCTAATTCACTCATAATTTCGACATTATACACGGTATCGGTAAAATAAATAATTCTAGCTCCTTTATGCCTTCATAATGACCAGTTCAATTGCGTTTTAACCCCAGCCCGGAACTAATTTATTCAACAGTGAAACAACAGTGTATTGTTACCATTATTTTGGAGCGTTTTCAATAAAAACGGTAAATGCGCAAAGGGCGCGCCCGGGCACGCGCGTCCACGTGCCGGCCGCGTGCTAGCGCCATCTTGCGACGCCATCTTGCGCGATGGGTGGGAACTTCCGCAGGAAAGTGCGTCACCGCATTGTTGTGGGAAAACTTGACAAGGTGTGATAACCCTATCGTTAGAGATAAGAGGAAATGATATTATTATCTAATTACTGCATAAGTAATATGTTTACCGATGCTGAATTTTTATTTAGGTAGATATCATACGAGTACACTTTTGGTTGTAGGCTATTGTGTAGTACGGACAGCCACACTAAAGTGTGCAAATCTGTAAAATTTCTTCAATTGACCCTCTCCTTAAGGTGACGGGTAGGGCACACTAGCGACGCCAATCGATTTTAATTTTTAGGTACTAAACCGTACACTTTGGTTGTAGGCTATTTTGTAGTACGGACAGCCACACTAAAGTGTGCAAATAGGTAAAATTTCTTCAATTGACCCTCTCCTTAAGGTGATGGGTAGGGCACACTAGCGACGCCAATCGATTTTAATTTTTAGCTACTACCGGATATATTTTAAATAAAGCCATGCACAAATGTTGGGTCCGTTTTTGTTAAAGTGGCCGCATTTGGCGTGAATCAATTATTCGCGTACAAAAACGGACCCAACATTTTTTATGGTTATTTAATGAATAGTATAAGTGTTTGCCGAGAGGTTGTAACCCCGAAATTATTTAAAATAGATCCAATTTAGTAGCTAAAAATTAAAATCGATTGGCGTCGCTAGTGTGCCCTACCCGTCACCTCAGTTACAACAGGAGCTGTGCAGATGCGTTTTAAAAATCGGCTTTTGTTTTTAATATGACATTATTAGGATCCTTAGCAATCGTATCTGCATCTTATAGGTGGCACTTAACTTGCCTGTGTTAGTGTTTATATTCGCGATTGAATGGTTTATATTTGCGATTGAATGTATACAGTATTCGACAAAAATATTCACGAACTAGCGGCCCGCCCTCACTTCGTTTTAGAACGTCAGTCCCACTTTATACCAATAGATAGCGCTAGGTTTACATTATCGGGTAAGCGTTTCGTGTTTTCGGATTACCTCTAAGCGTTGACGCAGTCTGTAGAATATACCTACCTCTTTATAAATAGTGCACATATAGTCCCCTCCTCATTCCTCAGAATCCTATTCACAATCCTTTACTGTTCAATCCATTCGTCTCTGGAACTCCTTACCCCTTCCAATCAGGAAATCACAATCCCTTCCTATATTCAAGTCCCGTGTCAAAACTCACTTCCTATCTCTATAAATAGGTACACTGTTTTTTCCTTGTCTCTTCTTCCCTTTTTTATTTCTATAAGAAATATTTTTATTGAATTTTTGTTATAAATTATCTATGTATACCTATATTATTGGGTATGTATGTATTGTTTATTATTATTTATGTAATGTAATAATTTTAATATATAAAATAATGTATATTTCTGCCATTCTCAATTTCATTTGTTAAATTACTTTGCACTGCCTTCCCTTATTACGAATACGATATTTCTTTCCTCTACCCAAAGGTTGTCTGGAAGAAATCGCTACAAGCGATAAGACCGCCTTATTGTATTGTCTGTTGCTGTTGTATCATGCTTGTATTTTATTTTTGTGCAATAAAGAATATCTATCTATCTATCTATCTACAGATATGTAAAAATCCGATGACAAACATTTGGCAGCGGAAATTTATATTCACCAAACTATGGACACGCTTCAACTGATTTTAGGAAAGTAGTCAGCATTCTGACTAAGTACTTAGGCACTACTAAAACAGGTTTTTTATTCATTTATTTATTAATAACAATTCTAACCGAATTTGTAAGTAACAAAGTAAGTAGGTATAGAATGTATATTGCTTTGTCTAGAAAATCGATGGATATTTTTCGTTCGACATCGGTCCATCTTTACAATCGCCTTTTTCTTTTGCCTCACCGTGTCCACCACAGTGTTGTATGTATATAGACGAGTCAGGTGCTCTACCCACAAAAGTAGATTAGGAGAATCTAGCTTTGTATTCATCTACAAATAGCTGGTTAATTTTAACCATCATAACATCTCTACGCTCTTCAGAGAGCTTCCGCATCTTTTTAGTTATAAGTTGCCCAAAGATGGTGCATTCATCATCAAATTTGTTTGGGTGATTCTGCTTCTGGGCACCTCGTTGCATGCATTTGAATGCTTGTCCTCATATGTTGATTAGCTTCTATGAACTCTGGTGGACTCTTCTGTCTCTTTTTGACAGTTTGTACTGTTACCGTTGAGGATGATTCTTGATTTAATATGGTTGATTTATTTGGGGTTCCAACAGCCTCAACAATTAGTTTAGTATCTGCGTCTTCTATTGTTTCTTCATCCTGAAACAGAAATAATGAGCTACTTATCTAATTAAGTACCTACTTCTATTCTCTATTGCCTGAACCTACAGGACCTCGGTGTTATTAAGCAAGTAAATTATTAAGCAGGTAGCTGCTACCTTGGTACTTACCTAACAAGGTCCTGGAATAGTTCTATTATAACATATCCGTTTGCGTCCTAAGTATCAAAATCGCTCTACCTGTTATATTTGTTTATAATAGGTAGGGAGGTAGATAGGCTTTATAATATACCTATATTAAGCAACAATATTTAATTTACAAACTTCGTAAACTATTAAATATTTAATACTAACCTCAGTATTTCGAGTTGGATCGCATTTGTAAACTGATCCCAAAAAGCTATCCATTATTGAAAATGCAAACCAAGTGGGTTGGTAAATATCACTTGCACCAGAACCTGATCTCTCTGATTTCTTAATTTGGATCTTGAATCTTCTATATGATGCCATTAAGGACTCTTTCTTCCTTTTTAGATCTTTAATAGTGCAGTTTAATCTTAAATGTTCCTTAATATTATTCCATGCGCCGTTGACACGCTGTCTATTTTTATGATTTTCATGCATGGGATCCCATATGCAGGAATTGGCTCGGTACAGTTGCAGAAACTTTAACGCTGTTTTGTTGTCCCAATCCATTTTAAGTTGTTCCCTATTTCACGCACAACACGAACAGTAAAAAGGAATCTACAAAACGTCCGTACTCGTCGACGATGCGAACACAAAGAGAATTTAATCAATACGTCCGCGCGCGCAGCTGAGTACCTATATGACCAAAGGGTGGACGGACAACTCGTATATGTCTATTTGTCTTGCTTTACTGCCTTTGGTGGCGCAATGGTTAGTGGGTCGCACTTTAAGGCGACTGCTGCGCAAGAGGTCCCGGATTCGGACCAACAATTTGTAAGTAGGTAGGTACCTACCTAAGTGTTCGGTAAAAATGTTTAGTGTGTCAGCCCGGAGTCTGGAAGTTGGCGGTCTTGTACCTCGGAAAGCATGTTAAGCCGCTGGTACTGCGCCCGATCCGGTTGTGTCACACTTGTGTCCCATCGGAATATGAGGGTAAGGAACTAGAGAATGCACATGTGTTTGTGCACACACTTGAACACTGTAATAATATATCATGCGTACCTACATAGCTGGTTGGAGGATATTATTGGTCTTGCGTAACAAATGCCGACAAGAGCACAGTAACGTGTACCTATTTGGCACCTACTGGGAGGGCATGTTTGTCAAATATTCCAATAAGGCCAATATGTATTCAGTCAAATACGAGTATACAATAAATAATAAAAAACTTCTATTTTGTTATTTAAGTCAAATACCTATCTACTTACTTACATACAAAGGATATGCATGCTCGGATTCGAATCCGAGCATGCACATCCGGATTTTTCAAATCTATGTGCGTATTTCTACCATTAGCTCGGCGGTGGGGAAAACATTGTGAAAATAACTAAGTGCCCGTTTCTGATAGCTATATTTAGATAGGTACAGGTCGATTCACGAAAGTTGACCACAAATGACAACCGTCTATGCATGTAATCTCATGAAGAAATGGCGTACTCTAAATTTGACACATTATAAGGGCTTAGACTTAACCCATTCTATATTTAATTGAAAATGTTTTTGTCTTAAGTCTTTTCTTCATACGATATATGTTACGTCACCTTCAGATAGATGTTCTGGTTCCCTAAATTTTTATAGTCCAATTTACGGGAACTAAAAGCTTGCCACATCACGTGCTGATGAAATAACACACAGACCTAGAGCCCAATTCTCGTGCTCGTGACATTTATTTTCATACGACATATATCACTAAAACATAGTTTTTTATATGATTTTCAGGTGATATCTGCCATGTTTTCAAAATATCACGAGCACGAGAATTGGGGTCCTGTCGATTTGGGATTTATCGGAATAATTATAAAAATAGTACATACACACACAGGTCAGAGTAGATACTTACCTAGAGACCGCGCTACGAAAGAAGTCTCACGGAAAAACACGGAAATAAAATTTGAAAATCTAGCCACCTTATAATAAATCGCGATCTAAAGTTATTACTGAACTAAAACTGATGTCATCCCGTTCCAACACGCAATGTTAAAAGGGGCCGGCACGAATCTTGATCCGGAACTATCCTTTTTCGGGATTTGTAATAAGGAGGCTTATGTTTATATGAACTTCTTTGGTAGCGCGGACTCTAATCTTATGTGCTCAGATATCTATGACACGTGTGATTTTCAATTTAATGGTAATCCGGGCATCTCTGTTTTTTCACTTAATGTAGTTGGTACGTTAGGTGGTCCTAACTCCAAGCATTACTTATCTACATAAACTTTTACTTTTGTATAGCAAAGCTTCTGGTTTTACTGTGACTGCGCTATGCGCGAGCGCAGGAATGAGTTTCGCCCACCCTGTTGCGTGTACCTTCAAGAAAGAAAGAATGAAAAAAATATTATTTTGGACATCACAACACTATATACCTTCAGGTGATTATCGTACCTACTTTGCGCTATATATCAGAAAATTTGCCTTACGTAGGCTTGAAAGTTCTGCAAGATCGATAACTGAACGCAATGCATCTCCATCGCCACAACCCTACGCAATGAATATTGTATGTTGCAATTTGTATAATTTGATTACACCCCACCGGTGGGCATGATGACCGGCGACCGTTTGTGGCTTAATGGAGTTACAGCTCAACTAATTAACGTGCACGATCAATTCGATGCTCATGGAGACAAAATATAGGTAATAATCATTAATGAGAATTAATTTAATAATATGATAGATAGATAGATACTCTTTATTGCACAACATACAAAACTTAAAAAGCTAGGTATACAGAGATACAATGTACAATTTAGGCGGTCTTATCGCTGGGAGCGATCTCTACCATGTTGATGTTGGGTGTGTTCATAATTTCTACTATCTCGGCATTTGTGCGGATTCTCCAGCCATCGTAGTCTGCTTTCACTGGGCCCAGAATCCTACGTAGAACTTTCCTTTCCGCCACGAGGAGTTTATGCTCTTCTTTTAAAGTTCATCATCGGCGAGGCCAAGGCGCACCGTCTTCGCTGGCTTGGCCACCTCGAGAGGTTGGACGAATATCGTCTCGTGAAAAAAGCATACCAGGGCCGGCCCGTGGGCCCGACGCCCAGTTGGCCGACCTAGGTATCGCTGGAAGGAGGTCGTCGAGACTGAACCTGCGCGAGCTACTGACCAGGGTCAGTAACTGGCAAGAAGTGGCGCTGGATCGACGGAAGTGGCGAATTCTTGTTTCGAAGACCAAGACTCTATTTGGGTTGCTGAGCCAGCGGAATAATTAAGTAAGTAATTAATAATTTATTAAGCGTTGAAATACGAGTTTAACATTCAGCTCAGTGCGTTAGAACGTGAGCCTTCCAAACGGAAGATCGTGTGTTTGAGTTCGAGCAAGCACCTCTGGTTATTTCAGTCAGTGGCTTTCGAAATAAAGACAGCCAAACTACGAGTTACGCCAACCCGTCTGTCAAGCGTGGTGAGTATGGCAATTACCTCTCATGTGATTGAGGGAAGCCCGTGCCCCAGCAGTGGGGACTTAAATGGGCTGGTGATGATGATGATGATGAAACTACGAGTTATTGTAATTTACCAAATTTCCCCATTTGACATAAAGGTAGAGTCGATTCTGACAGATGTGAAAACTTTTTAAAAATAAGAATCATTGAAAAGATTACAGATAATATTGACTACATATGATTGATATAGGCATAATAAAGGTAACATGATATTGGGTGTTTTCCATATATTATAAGTTACAAAAGAAAAGTATTAATGTATATATTTGTAATTCCGCTGTTGATTCTGATATCCGTAATACAGCTGCTTGATCGGATTCAGATCAAAATGTTCCTATTTATTTATTTTATTTAAACTTTATTGCATAAATTTTGATACAATGAGGCGAACTTAATGCCAAGAAGCATTATCTACCAGTCAACCTTTGGGTCATGCAGAAAGTGCAGTGGTGCGGCGATGGGAAAATTTGTATAGTTACTAATAAGGAAAAAAACATTAATATAAAGTAACTACACACTACTTAACATTATTATATACATACCTACATATATAAATATATTAAAATGAATATGGTTCGATCCCCACCCTGGACAAACATTCGTGCGATAAACATTGTGTTTGTTCAGTGTCTGGGTGTAATATATGTATTTACTCGTATATATTTGTGTTCCTCTGTTGTCTGATATCTGTAACACAAGTGCTTAAGCTACTTAGTACGGAATCAGGTCAACGTATGAGATGTTGTGAGAATTATTATTATTATTATTATTATTAAAATGAATATATTATTAATAAGTACATTATAAATCACCTATGTGATGTTGTGAAATATTTATTATTATTGACCCTTATTTTTTAATTAAACATTGGCTACGTACTCATAGTACAAACTACCAAAATTTCTAATCTCATACCTGCAAACAACAAAATTAAATTTGATGATACTTTTTAAATGGCTTAATAGCGCGACGGGAACATGAAAACTTCTATATCAAGTGATTAAAGAAACACGGAACAGTAAGTTGAAATTGAGTGCTGGTTTGAGCTGAAAACCTTTAATTTTATTTATATAATTTATCTGTATGTCCTACAATATGAATGCCCATCAAACAAAGCGTGAAGAAGCGGGCTAGTATGGCAGAGCCAATGGAAGTAATACCTTGATACCGCATCCGTAGGAACTGCACCGCGGCCTCTCCTTTTTCTTACCACCAGCCTGAGGTGACCTTCCACTGTGTACAGTACAACTGCTCTATTAACTGGATGGACAGGTGTCCGAACATTCTGTGGGTGCTATCCTCGGGGCGCGTGCCACATCGCAACACAATGCACATCATGTCCTGCTCGGTACCAAATTAATGGTTGATAATTTACGAATATAGTTATTGGGATGGTAGCTCAGTAGAAAAGAACGTGCGCCTTCCGAACATGAAGGTCGTATGTTCGAATCCGAGTATGCACGTCCGATTTATTAAAATATTGTGCGTAGCATTTCTAACATTCGTTCGGTGAGGAAAAACAAGTAAACTTATAAGGGGTATGACTTAGGGTGCCTTTCCATCAGAGATGTGCGCTATGTTGATCCACCTACCAATCATGTTCATTGGTCCAAACGGCATAACCAAGTTGAACTCTATAAAGTTGATAATCGCATGAAGAGACTTAATCTTTGAGTACTCAAAGGACTAGTCCTCTATAAATTCCATAGAATTAGCAGGGTGGCATCCTAAGTTTATGATGAATTCTAATCCTAATGTCATACACGTTAGGTCAATATCAATTGAGGTACAGATTGTAGTAATCGGATGTGTGGCTGTCTATACCTACGTAGGTATCCAGCTACGTAGAAACGCTATGTGAGAAACTTCAACGAAGATGGTCTCATTCGTTCATTCATAGCTGCCTAGCTTAGGTACCTCAATATATTAATTGATTAGATCATTATGTCTAGTTAGTAAACGCTTGCATATTTTAACGGACACTGTCCCCTTATCTTCACAGAACATTTAACCAGACCTATCAGCATTGTGCACGCTTATTTAATCAATCAAACACCCCTTAGCATTATCAAAAAGCCCATCCCGACAAATTACATATTAAGCGCGCCAAAAAGCGCGGGCTGTCAAACTGACAGTTATTTTTTCCAGGATTCACCCTCCTAATAAAAAAGTTGTGAACCACAGATAATGCTAAGCGGAAGCCCCAGACGTGCGCATACGATTATAATTATATTTTTACAAGTATTATTTTAGTGAGGGCCGCGTGGGAGCGGGCCCTCAGAGGGTGCCAGGTAGGCAGGGGCGCAGGGATGAGCTCGTAATATGCTTATTGCGAATGCATTGCGTCGCCAGGTGTTTTGACTTTTCGGGGATTCACTCTTTACAAAAGGCTAATAGCATTTGCAACGGTGATTCTGTTAGGGATTTTTAATGGCTCAGTATATTGGCTCTCCTCAGCCTGATGGTAAGCAAGAGAAGAGCCCACGTTGCAATCATAACGGAAGTGATGTCAGACATCACCTCCTTTGGGACTGCCATACTCGACCCCGAGATGCTTCTTCACGCATCGTTTGAAGGAATCCATATTGTAGGAATTAGGAAATACCTACATGCGCCGGCAACGCGTTCCATTCAAGATTTCAAGTTGTCTGATTAAAAAGTACCTACTTATACATCCCTGCTTACTTATTTAGTGGGGCATCATCTAAATTCCTAGCGGTTTTCGGTTTTTATACCGACCAAATGTTTATTGATTGTTATAAGGCAAAAAGCTGTGAGCGGAAAGCTAGCTTGTAATAAATACACACGCATGTCTAACTTAGTTTGTTTAATTTAACTTACGTAGTGTGATAGGTATTTTAATAATTAAGGATATAATATCAGCTTGTTTTCCCGACTATTCCAATTGAATAAAATGCTTTATCATGGGAAAAAGAATAATTGAAAATGAATAGGGTGGTACTCAGGAACAATCTAAAATCACAATAGACAAGCGGTGGAATATATCCTCTTCAACTTCTATACACGATTATTATCTTTGCGAGTCCCCAGTATAAACAAATCGAGTTGCAATTACGTAGTGTGTGACCCTTTTGAGGTTATTTTTTCAAACGCATCGAATATTGTTATACTATTACAAATAATATTTACCATTACAGGATATAAACGCCGTGCAATTATAGGTCTTATTGAGTAAGGTTTAAAAGTTATAGGTTAGTTTTGTAAAAAGCAAAATGGTGGTTGATTTTCGCGGGAACAACGTCGGCGCGTGCGTTGGGCTCGGTCATCCGTGTCCGGTGGAGAGGGTGCGTGGTGTCCGACACGCGTTATTTTTTATTATTTAGATTTAATTTAATTAATTATCCTGTGACGAATACTCTCTGAGGAGATGAGGGCTCAGAATATGGTTTTTAATATAGTTGTGTAAACATTGTTAAGTACGCTCATTGCTCAAAGCTTTCATGTCTATGATGAAATACCTACCAGATTTAGAGCATTACTTGACTTCCCCATTGTTTTTCTCTAAAAACAGAGAGCTTTCTGTCCGTTATTGTTGTATCATACTTGTATTTTGTTTTTGGGCAATAAAGAATATCTATCTATTTTAATCTAGCTACCTTCTACCTTAAAGAGTCCTATGGAGTTTTCGTCAAATTCAATTCAAGGCAAGCTTCGCCGTTCCTCGGACACTCGCTATCTCTGTCACGCCACCGAGTATTATTATATAATTAAAATTTTCTTTATGTGCATGTGCAAATAAATAAATATTTCACATCACATACATTGATCTGACTCCGAGATAGGTAGCTCAAGCGCCTGTGTTACGAATATCATAATCAAGAGTGGGATTACAACTATATACATATGATACTTTTTTTTGTAAAACCATACTTATAATACATGGAAAACACCCAGATCAATACAAACAGACATGTTCATGCACACAAATGTTTGTACTGTGCGGGGATCGAACCCGCGACCCTTGAACCAGATTCAGCGTTCACTACCACTGTTCCAATCGGGTCGTCAAATCAAATATTTGGTATATTTATGTATAATGATTATATTTTGATTTTCTTTAAAACATTGTGTAACTAGACAATACAAGCTGTATCTCTGTTAAATTTACATAATGATTCATTGCGTTTTTATTATAAAACAATTTGACAAAAATTGACATTAACGTCTACAAATTTACGAAATTAAATCGCATGTAATTTTAACTAACAAAATGTCTTCACCGAGATAAATACTTCCTTAATACGAATAACAGCAATTAAACGTCGAGATATCCTCAAATTGGACATTATTTTGGTATTACGTTTGTATAAGAAATACGATGCTCGCCGGCCCCTCAAAAATGTTTGATCTCTGTAACTAGGCTAATACATCTACTCAAGCGACTCCCACAAGAAGAACTAGATACATATGTAATATTTGAGACATTTACGAGCATGTTAAACTTTAGCTATGTACCAATATAATTAAGTGAGTATCGCTACATACTTTCTGTTGATTTAGAATCGGCAACGCATTTTTACTTCACCCGTCAGATACTCTCAGTCACGGCTACCATAGACCACCCACGTCTGTTTGTGTTTCTTTAATTGTCTATGCAAACATTTATTAGGATGCTTAGTGAGCTCCTACGCGTAGGAGCATTGGGGTAGGTCGTTAACTTTTTCGTGGAGCCAATTTACAGATTTTTGAAAGGTATCAACCACGCTTTTTTTTACATTATTTCGGACAAACGAGCAGACGGCACACCTGATGATGATTACCGCCGCCCATGGACAATTGCAGCACATGAGGCATCACAGATGCATCTTGTTTTTATGTGATGTGGCAAACGAGCAGACGAATCACCTGATAGTAAGCGATGGCCGCCGCCCATGGACATTCGCAACACTAGTGGAGTCGCAAGTGCATTGTCGACCTTTCCTTTCTCAGTCTATAAAAAGGTACTCTGTGCTTTCCTTTCCTCCCGGAAGGGAGGTTCCCTTTCTCCCGGATTGGGCCTCCGGTAGCCTCACTGTCCAATTACTCAATTATTCATATTAGGCCAAACGTGTTTCATGTGCCGATTGAAGAAAATTGACAGATGTGTAGACGTGTTAAGTGCTATGTGTACTTTGCCTACCTGCTTTTGGGAATTCTTGCCCATTGTTTTAAATATAGAACCGTGCGATAATATATTTTCTGATCGAAGTTGGTACTACGTATTTTGTAGGTATATAGTATTAGCACAGATATTATAATACTGTATTAGGTATATCAGATATTTTCGTATTTTGACGTCATAAAATTCTTACGTCACGTGAGTACGTAATAAGTAGATTTCAAATTTAATATTTCTTAAGCCAATAGAATATATTGCATCATAATAAGAATATATTTACCCTTGCGTACCTTATAATTTATTGGTGAAATTAAGATAGTCTGCAAACAGATGTATACAGTTTAGTACCTTGTCGAAAACGGCTATCTATCTGATTTGACTAGTAACTGTATAATTACTTACAAAGGTTACGAAAGGTCCGATATTATGTGTGAGGATTCAGGTGCATCGACCTCTCGAGCGGCCCCGCTGGTAATCAGTTCTGCTCTGATTCCAGCTGCGGTTGGTTTCAGGCAGAAACGGTTACCGTGGGGGATGGTCTTCCCCGAGCAACGGCGGGTAGTAATCTCACTGCGGTGGTTTTCTACCCGACGGCCGACTCTGAGCCCCCAGATTGAGGAAAGAGGCCGTGCTGGCGTGCCTCGCTGTCCATGCCATGGAAGGGATTCGGTGCCAGGGATCGTCCGTCGAGCCCGTATCCCATCCCGTAGCCCTGGATATGCTGGGAACAGCCGCAGTCCTTTTAGTCGGTAGGCTCATTGACCGGCCTCACATTAGGTGAAGCCCCAGTCATGGGAGGGCCCGACACTACCCGTCCGTCTCCCAACGGACGGGTGGTGCATAAGGCGCCGCTGAAAGGCGGCGACGTCAGCCCATTACACTGCGGGCTGGCGGCATTTCCACTGCGACAAAAAAAAGGTATATTATGTGTGTTCCTGTCGAGTACGGGAGCGTACCCACTGCTGGGGAGTGGATAGCTCAGCATACAACTATACGGGGGACGACATTACCGGGTGTGCTGGAGCCCAATTCTCGGGCTCGTGACATTTATCATCATACAACATATATCACTAAAATATAGTCCCGGCTGTGGGGTTTACGACCGCGATTGCGCCGAGATGGACACACCAGCAGTTTATGTTACGGTTTGAGTCCCACAAGCCACCTTGTTCCCTACATGCATCAAGGTGACCGCCATGGCGGTTTCCCCTGGGAAAAAGAGATATTATGTATGTATAGTGACAATGTACCTGCCTACTGAAGGGAGTGTATACTAATTAGGTTGGCGCAGCGACCCATAGCGAGACTTGGCCTCCGATAATATGAGCCTCCTCTCGGTCGGTCTTTCTCCTCTTCCTGCCAGTCATCCATCTAGAGTCCGCACGAATCCTTTTACTTATACACTACTTGTTGAGTATAATATCCTCCAACCGACCAGCCACGTACGCACGATATATTATAGTGCAAAAGTGTGTGCGCAAACACAAGTGCACTCTCTATTCCTTTTCCCTCATATTCCGATGGGACACCAGCGTGACACTACCGGAGGGATCGTTCCAGACTCGAGGCTGCCACTAATAATATCTTACCGAAAACTTAGATACTTAGTTTTTTTTTAGCCGACCCGGGGATCGAACCACTGCGCCACCGAGGCAGTCGTTGTTGAGTGATTTATTGTTGAAGGTATACTTAGGAAGAACATATTTTTGTATGCTGACAAAAGCACATGTGTAAAATGTCTCGACTTCTCTATTGATGTAAACTAAAGTAACATGTAACATAACAAGGTAACATGGGTCGAAACATTTTTACAATTTGTAATAGGCATACCAAGTGGTCTTGTCCTTCCTTTAGAATAATGAAACATTTTAATGACATTCCATTTTCCCATTCCAATACCTATATCCCGGTACTTTTCCACAGAATCACTATCGCATGTCGACTACCCAGTACTACCGCTGACTGATTTTCGCAATACTGCTTATTTTTACCAAATCATGATTTTTCTTATATTATTAATTATATTATTGGTATAATTATTAGACTACGTTTATAATATTATTTAGCGGAGCCAAGAACCCAGAACTAAAAAATCCGATGCCCAAAATTTTATGTGTGAGCCATCAGGAACCACTATACGTCTCCCCTGTACTCGTTATATCGAAGACACAAGTTTATGATGGTTTTACCGCGAGAGGCCACTTAACGCCCGCCACGGCTACCGGGTACATCCCCCCCCCCCCGCAAGTGTACCCCCTTTAATTAGATGCCATGATGCACCCACCCCCGCGTTTTTGTTTCGGTAGCTAACGAGGTGTTTGGGATGTGTGGGCTGTGTGTAACAGCGGACCAACAACAGTGGAGCGAAAGCAGAAGGTCTTATGCAGGTAGGAACTTTGATTGATTTAACTATCCCTTCTAACTACGCACAGCCACATATTATGTAACTATAATCTGTCACATTTTCTCAATTGACATGAATGACATTGACCAAGAATTTTGACAGATTTGTAATTTTGTATCAATTTACATGGAATGAGAATCTCCCTTTAATAGTGTGACGTCTTTGTGTATGTTTTGTTCTGTCTTGGTTTTAGATGGTGCTTGGTGATAAACTCAATTAAAATAAACATCAAAAGGATTTAACTCGCCACACCGGTCAATAACCATTAAATTAACGTGTCCTCTATAATCACTCGACATTGGCAGAGTTATTAATGTGTTCGCCGTAGGCAATACAGTAGCAACCATAAAGAAAAAAAAATACATGGAGGTTCTGCGTACCTACTTAGCATTTCCATGAAATATGTACCTAGGTAGGTTACTACGATCATAAAATGCGTCATTCTAAAACAAGGGGATGTTAGCTGATTATAGCAGAGGTCGGAGAGACCCGACCAGGAATCAAACCCAGCAGAAGTGCAATGCAACCCACCAGGCATGGCGCCAACGAGGCAATCTGAACAAATGACGATCGCTTCCTAGTGGAATAATTAAATAAAAGCCACTTTGGTTGAATAACAAAACTTATTCAATTGATACCGCGTACCTTATATAGGTAAGTAAAAACGAAACGCTAGCGCGATGTAATTTGGCACAGCCCATCTCTGTTTGAAAACAGTGGTAGTGAACGCTGCCTTTGGTCCAAGGGTTGCAGGTTTGATCCCCGCACAATACAAACATTTTTGTGCATGATCATGTCTGTTTGTATTGCTCTGGGTGTTTTCTATGTATTATAAGTATGTAGGTATTTACAAAAGAAAAGTATTATATGTATATATTTGTAATCCTCCTGTGGATCACCTGTGTTACGGATATCAATCCGTAACACAGGTGCTTGAGCTACCTATCTCGGAGTCAGATCAATGTATGTGACGTTGTGAAATATTTTTTATTTATTATTTTATTCTTTAGAAACAGCCGTGCACAACAAATTTAAAAGGTAAAAAAATAAAGCCTACCTAAGTATTTTTCTCTACCTTTTCTAGGCTTATATATGTTAAGGGAAATCTGATCTACTGATCTTATGGTAATCTAGAGAAATTATTATTGATGGTCACGCCTTCAAGACTGTGGAGACTCTTGAGCAGCCGAGAGAAGCCGGGAGGCAGACTAGCGAGAGCACTCGAGTACGGGTGGTCTGTACACCGGAACGCGGCGCTGGAACGAGAGAAAAATTTTGACTGACAGGTAAAATTTCCATGATTATAATGTTGGTTACTAGTAGCACCTCTACAATTTACATGGTTTTCACAAGTGAAATATGAATACTGGATTAAATTTTGAATATTTTTGTATGCTGACAAAAGCACATGTGTAAAATGTCTCGACTTCTCTATTGATGTAAACTAAAGTAACATGTAACATAACAAGGTAACATGGGTCGAAACATTTTTACAATTTGTAATAGGCATACCAAGTGGTCTTGTCCTTCCTTTAGAATAATGAAACATTTTAATGACATTCCATTTTCCCATTCCAATACCTATATCCCGGTACTTTTCCACAGAATCACCTATCGCATGTCGACTACCCAGTACTACCGCTGACTGATTTTCGCAATACTGCTTATTTTTACCAAATCATGATTTTTCTTATATTATTATTATATTATTGGTATAATTATTAGACTACGTTTATAATATTATTTAGCGGAGCCAAGAACCCAGAACTAAAAAATCCGATGCCCAAAATTTTATGTGTGAGCCATCAGGAACCACTATACGTCTCCCCTGTACTCGTTATATCGAAGACACAAGTTTATGATGGTTTTACCGCGAGAGGCCACTTAACGCCCGCCACGGCTACCGGGTACATCCCCCCCCCCCCCCGCAAGTGTACCCCCTTTAATTAGATGCCATGATGCACCCACCCCCGCGTTTTTGTTTCGGTAGCTAACGAGGTGTTTGGGATGTGTGGGCTGTGTGTAACAGCGGACCAACAACAGTGGAACGAAAGCAGAAGGTCTTATGCAGGTAGGAACTTTGATTGATTTAACTATCCCTTCTAACTACGCACAGCCACATATTATGTAACTATAATCTGTCACATTTTCTCAATTGACATGAATGACATTGACCAAGAATTTTGACAGATTTGTAATTTTGTATCAATTTACATGGAATGAGAATCTCCCTTTAATAGTGTGACGTCTTTGTGTATGTTTTGTTCTGTCTTGGTTTTAGATGGTGCTTGGTGATAAACTCAATTAAAATAAACATCAAAAGGATTTAACTCGCCACACCGGTCAATAACCATTAAATTAACGTGTCTCTATAATCACTCGACATTGGCAGAGTTATTAATGTGTTCGCCGTAGGCAATACAGTAGCAACCATAAAGAAAAAAAAATACATGGAGGTTCTGCGTACCTACTTAGCATTTCCATGAAATATGTACCTAGGTAGGTTACTACGATCATAAAATGCGTCATTCTAAAACAAGGGGATGTTAGCTGATTATAGCAGAGGTCGGAGAGACCCGACCAGGAATCAAACCCAGCAGAAGTGCAATGCAACCCACCAGGCATGGCGCCAACGAGGCAATCTGAACAAATGACGATCGCTTCCTAGTGGAATAATTAAATAAAAGCCACTTTTGGTTGAATAACAAAACTTATTCAATTGATACCGCGTACCTTATATAGGTAAGTAAAAACGAAACGCTAGCGCGATGTAATTTGGCACAGCCCCATCTCTTGGAACAAGGATAAACTAAACTACACTAACATTTTTATATTGACTTGAATACAATCAAAAGTATTTTTTTTATCGTTTAGATGACCCATGTGGATTAGAGGTGGTGAATGCTGCCTCTGGTGCAAGGATTGAGGGTTCGATCCCCACTCATTACAAACATTAGTGTGCATGAACATGTCTGTTTGAATTGGTCTGGGTGTTTTCTATGTTTTAGTTACAAAAGAAAATTATTATAAGTGTAATATATGTATTTTTAATTCCGCTGTTGGTTCTGATATCCGTAACACAGGTGCTTGAGCTACCTATCTCGAAGTCAGATTAATGTACATGATGTTGTGAAATATTTGAAGTACTAAGGCCCAATTCGACCAATTTTTTTTTTCATTTCAATCATTCATGTACACAAATGTTTATACTTTACCGGGGATCGAACCCGCAACCCTTGGACCAAAGGCAGCGTTTACTACCACTGTTCCAAACGGTTTCAAAAATCTCCAGAGATTGGTCGAATCATCTAAATCAATAATCTTCCCACAATCCACAAACGCATTCGCAATCCCTTTTTTAGCGGTGGCCGCAAAACATTTCTCATACACAAGTGTTTGGGGTGAGTGTGGGATCATTCTTCGAATGTGGAATTAATTAGTCTGCCCCCGGCGAATAATCTTGCGCATTACGCTGCACTTAACTAGAAGATAATTACATCGTGGGAGTCTTTTTATTTGTTAGATTTGAAGTGGTTCAATTATTGAATCGAAACCTTCCTTATAGTTTATGGGATATGGGAAAACATGTTTGGGCATGTGGTTAAGGATTAGAAAAATGTAAATGTTGTTTTTTTATAGCATAGAAGGCAGACGACAAGACGGATCACCTGATGATAAGCTATTTCCGCCGCCCATAGACAAGTGGAGTCACATGTGTGCTGCCAACCTTTTCGCCATGCCCCCGAATTGCATACGGTAACATCAACCTCTCGGCGAACAGCGCAAGCGTTACTTCAAACCTGTTTTCTGTGAGGCTATGGTATCTCTCCGGTCGAGTCGACCCATTCATGCCGAAGCGTGGTTCTCCTTCAGTACAAACTTTTCCATTGATAATAATTAACTAAGAGTTGGATTGATCTTTGAACTTGATTGTACATGATTGAATTCTCTTAATACCTAATTAAAATTGAAGATGGTAAAATATTCCCCGCAACATAAAATCACAGAGCAAAATGTGCAGGGGATGGTAAGGTACCAGCTTAAGCCGGCGATACACGCGTATCGTCAGCAATAAACGCGTAGCCCCGGGACGCACTTGTCCGGGATTACCATGCCGGGATTACGGCCGCGGGCTCCCCGGGACTAAACAGGGTGGGTTTATATTGAATGACGTCAAATTAGAGTTTTTAAATGGAACTGATTGTATTATTATCGCTTTCGCAATGAGAGACACAACTAAGATTTTTTTTATGTCATAGGAGACAGACTAGCACGAAATAAGAAAAAAAAATAAAACAGATGTAATACGATGGACTGTATTTAAAGTAGTCCAGTAAATGTATTGAATAAAATAATATTTATCCAGCTATTTAAAATCAATATCAATTTAATTTGTAAATATCTATCTTGGAAATTATGATTTATTCGTTAAAAAATTGGACATGTCAAAAAATGAACTTTTTTAAGATTCATTTATTATCTACCCACACTCTCTCTACAGAGAGATTCAGTCTATTTTTGGAGCTTAAGGGGTTCGGTCGTAAGCCAAGAGCTATTTCGATATCTACCTTTTACAATCAATACCGATTAAGATCATCAGAATTGCTGAAATATGGAGATTTTATTAAATATTATTGTCATTCGAAATGTTGTGGTTATTGTGTTGTGAAATGCGTGTGTGAAATCAACGTGCCTTTTTCCCAAGGCTAGATCATCTGGGCTGGAGGTAAGTCTTTACATTTTTCTTTTTGTAAATTTATACGGTCATAGATGCCTGAAAAACGCTTTATTTCATTTAGATATTTAAATGAATCACATGTTAGTTAAACAGTATCTAGGTTATCTTAGGCTTCGATCTCACGAGCGATAGTAATGATTATTTTACAATTTTACTCAAATTTTACAAGTGTGATTTTGTGTTCAGATCTTGAGACGAGGCATGAAAGGGTTTCCTTCTTTGATATATTTATCAGGTGTTATCTACGGAAGTTAAAGTATTACGATAACGAAATCATTACTGTCTAAGCTAATAGTATTTAAAAATCCCAATAAACTATGCAAGCAAACATGAATTACTTATTTTAGTACTATTTAACTTAGTTGCCATGTAAACCCAAGCTCCTCACAGTTTCGTGGCATAACTTTGATTGTTTTTTAAGTGCGCACACGCGGTCCATTCACAGGGGTTGCGCGTGGGACGTGAGAACGTCCGACAGTGTGTAAGGCCCTTAACTGTAAACGGCACTTGCTTAAGTGGTTCGCCAAAATATCTGTGGTGATTTTTATAATTAATCAGTCATAAAAATCGTCACATCTATTTTGAGAGAAACATGAGAAGTAGGTATATATTTTCCTGTTTAAATTATTTATGATTCCATTTTGCCTGGCCCGATAGCGCACTTGGTACCTTGTGACCAACCTGGACGAATACTCGTTTGATGAACTTTTTTGTGTGTCTGTTGTAATGTACTCATAATTTAAGTAGAGCAGCTACTAGATTTTGAGATCAAAGTATGAGATGATTACCGCCTTTATTTAGTGTAATGTTCCGAAACTCTTGTTTTCCCTCGAAGGTTTCTTTTAGGCGAAGGCTTGACCACAATCGCGCATCTGATGAAAAGCGACGAAGAGGGCTAGGATGATACGCGTTTGCCTTAAAGATGGTTGTTAATCTTGCATCATTTTTGACCGGTAGGGTATTGGGAATCTAAAATTATTCTGGTATACTTAACAGTAAAAATAAGTAAAACATTTTCTTTTGTTATGAAATAATAATAATATAAGTACTCCAACCGATTATGGCTACGGCGTCCAATCTCAACGATTAGCCACGTAAGCAGGATATATTATAGTGGTCAAGTGTGTGCTCAAACACAAGTGCACTCTCTATTCCCTTACCCTTATATTCCGATGGGACACCAGCGTGACACGACCGTAGAGGAATTGGGCGCAGGACCAAAGGCTTAACGTGCTTTCCGAGGCACGCGGGTACAAGACCGCCAACATCTAGACTCCGGGCTGATACTAATAATTTGTTACCGAAAACTTAGGTACAAATTTTTGGCCCGATTCGGGGATCGAACCCGGGACATCATGCGCAGCCGTCGCTTTATAGTCAATGTATGTATGTGTAATATGAAATAGTAGGTACATGTTGCAAGAACGTGGCGTTAGCCGTGTGGTCCCGGCAGAGTAGAATAGGCCATCCTCACTCTTACCGAGGTGTCGTAAAAGGCGACTAAGGTAAAGCTGCTGGCATAATCATCAGCACCCAGAGAAGGAAAACTCTGCATTCATATCAAAACCCTCGCCAACCCGTCTGTCAAGCGTGGTGAGTATGGCAATTACCCCTCATGTGATTGAGGGAGGCCCGTGCCCCAGCAGTGGGGACTTAAATGGGCTGATGATGATGATGATGATGTTGCAAGAACATAAAGCATTCATACAATTTACGTTACGATATTATGTAGGTACTTACGGATGCTACCGTATTTCCATAATGCAAATATCTATACATAGAGTGTAGTGGATGGCGTGTATGTAGAGTGAGCCACTCCACTAGAGGGCTCTCGCCTCTAGATGAGAAAATAATCATAAAAATGTTTATGGCCTCTGTGGGAGAATACTGACGCAAGGCTCGCATTGAATTCATATATAAATATACTAGATCACACTTCGATTTGATCCCAAAATAAATATAGCGCTAGTTATATATTACTGACAATAAAATTGTAGGTATGTCAGTATACGCTAAGGTACATTTTAATTTGTTTTTCGAGAACAAATGACTACAGATGAAAGTCACAAAAGTACATCAAAAGTAGCTTAACACATTAGTACCCTATCAAAGTAATCTGCCTAATATAGTCATTTTCTATGGGGTACATACAAAATGTTACTTCGACATGGTGCTAATGTGTTAAGCTACATTTTATGCTGACGGTTACCTACTTTTTAAGGTTTTGTGATATAAAGGATATTTGTCAAAGGCTCAGATATTTTTGGGATCATTTTGATGTTGACTGTACATTTAACCACCCACTGCGTATTTTTCATACAAACGTGCTCATTTAACGGGTTCATTGTTGCTAAGCTTCAACATTGTTCGTATTTTCTCAAAAATTTCATCAACCAAGGAAAACTCTCCAGTTGCCCAAAATTCTACACTAGCAAATCCGTTTTCAAGCTTCATATAATATTGTATGGAACGAAATTATTGATTTACTAATTCATTCTCCGGTTCGGGCTCTACTATCTCTCCCTTTCAATTACATAGACTACATTTACTTAATACCTCATTTAGTAAACGTAGGCTAAACTGCAAGCGTTTAGTCCTAAATGTATCATCATCATCATCAGCCCATTTACGTCCCCACTACTGGGGCACGGGCCTCCCTCAATCACATGAGGGGTAATTGCCATACTCACCACGCTTGGCAGACGGGTTGGCGAGGGTTTTGATATAAATGCAGAGTTTTCCTTCTCTGGGTGCTGATGATCTTGCCAGCAGCTTTACCTTAGTCGCCTTTTACGACACCTCGGTAAGAGTGAGGGTGGCCTATTCCACTCTGCCGGGGACCACACGGCATCCTAAATGTGTATATAATGTTAAATAGTAATATGTATATAATGTTTCGACGTAGGAGAACCACCCTTCGGCATGAATGGGCCGGCTCGACCGGAGTGATATCACGGCCTCACAGAAAACCGGCATTAAGAAGCACTGTGCTGTGTATCGCTGCGTGAGTGACGGTACCGGAGGCCCAATCCGGGTTAAAGGAGGGTTTAAAGGTTGACAGCGCAATTGTGACTGTAAAAGACTGTAAAAAAATACCATTTTTAATGATTTTTTTTCTTTGACATTCGGATCACGGGTCGCTCAAACGCTTTTTTGTCACTTTATATGAGCATGTTAGTGTTGACAGATCTATGGTAGAAGAGACGAGGTGGGTTGTTTATTCACCGGCTGGATCGAGATTTTCCGCCGCAGCCCCCTGGGTGGTCCTCATCATGCCACTTAGCGTGGCCACAAAAAAATCACCACCAAAAAATATGAAAATATCACACCGATAATAGGTGAGCAAAGTATGGACATGCTTATAGCACAGTTTTGGTAAACTAAAGTTTTTATTGTGACACTATTGTTTTAAAAATATATATTAAAAATTGCAAATTTTAGGTAGAATATTTAATTTTCGAGTAATAAATAAATAACATTTCTTCGTCGGACATTCACAGATTGAGATGGTAGTCTTTTGTAAATAAACACAGTTCCAATTAAATTTGGGTTAGGGGGAAACTCTCCCTATTCGTTCCAGAATTTTAGGATTTTTTTGCTATTGGTTAAAATGGATCCGGCTTAGCAGCTAAAAATTAAAATCGGTTGGCGTCGCTAGTGTGCCCTACTCGTCACATTAAGCTGTTGATCATGCGCCCGATCCCTCGTGTCACAGTAGTGTCCCATCGAATATGAGGGTAAGGGAATAGAGAGTGCATTTGTGTTTGCGCACACACTTGAGCACTATAATATATCCTGCGTACGTGGCTGATTGTTGAGATTGGCCGCCGTAGCCGTAGTTGGTTGGAAGATATTATAGCTGCTTGAAAAAATGGAATGGTTACAGCCAAGTTATATCCCACGATTAGGACATAGCATTGGCTATAAATATCTTTACTGACTTATAATGACTGCTTGAAAAATGGAATGTTTTTTATATGCAATGCTATGTTTTATGAATAGAACATAGCATTTTAGTAATATCAGTAGTGAGAAACGGACAGTACCCGACAATCTCTTGTGTGTGGTTTGATATAAGATACTTGGCCTCAATCATATCCATACTATTCTCACCTCACCGCCATGTTTGTTTTCCTAGGTCAGTCCTGCGCCGGCGCACAGGTATCGCGCTGTCTCCTCCAGACGATAATGAAACACATTTCGTCTAAGCGACGTTAAAACGTGCCTTTACTTAATCTTACGGGGTTTCGAAAAAAATCGTCCGTGTTTTGCTTCCAAATTGGGTACTAGGATCGAAACATAACTAGGTATCTATGTGAAGAACTTTTATTAGTTTAAAAATTCGCTAATTTTCAATAGATTTAACAAACATTGTGTAGGTACCACCTAATGGTAGGTTACATAGACATTCGCAAGTCATAAGTGCGCTGACAACATTTAAATTCCCTCTGCCGTCTGGGCCTCTGGTTTTCTGTGAGGCCGTAGTTCTCCAGACGAGCCGGCCCATTCATGCCCGAAGCATGGCTCTCCCACGGTTAAAATAAAACATGACAAGGCACAGAGGACTGAGGTACGCAATTAGCTGTTACCTCGAAACCTCACCATTCTCACAAATGCGGGAATTTCTCGCGAGACCCGCGACGCTGAGTCAACATCTCCATACCCATACTAAGGCCGATTATACGTGATCGTCAGAATGGAAAGTATTTTTGGTGGGATTTAATTATTCCAATTTCCTGTTAAAGGGATGAAGATTAATTATTTCAATTTGCCTGCCTTTTAGATTGTAATGAAATCAAGACAATAAATAAAAAGTGTTCAATATATTTTAAATATTTTTCTTTAATTTGGAAGGATTTGTGATTTTTCAATCTTATTATATTGTGTACGCAATTCCTGTCACGATCATCTCGAGTATGATTTAAGTTTATGGTGGCCACTTGTTAAATCGTAGTAGAGATGAATATAACATCAGTGGCTTTTTGTTTAAAATGTCTTGAATATTTTTTAATTTAATGTCTTTCAAATTCTTCACAATTAATTAAAACCCATTGATGGCGTCAATAAATCGTAAAAGCGCACTTAATGCCTCAATGTCAATCTAAAAGAAAAGATGGATTGATAAAAATATTGATCATGTTTTTCTCGCTCGCATAAGTTTAGATATTAACTTAAGGTGACGGGTAGGGCACACTAGCGAACCCAATCGATTTAAATTTTTAGATACTAAACCGGATCTATTTTAAACAATTTCGGGGTTACAACCTCACAGTTGCACAGTTATTTAATAAATAGTATAAGTGTTTGCTGAGAGGTTGTAACCCCGAAATTGTTTTAAAGTAGATCCGGTTTAGTAGCTAAAAATTAAAATCGATTGGCGTCCCTAGTGTGCCCTATCCGTCACCTTAAGGCTGACTTTCACCGCTGAAATTGAACGCATTTGATCGCGTTGCGTCAGTTGGAAAGCGCTAAACTGATTCTAGTTAACCAAGTTTAAAACATGCGGTAATCACGGTACTTTAACCACTGATTAGTATTGTTAAAGCACTGTTCAAGTTTGATTATCGTCATTGACTGACCGGATGGCGCAATTGGTAGTGACCCTGCCTCTTACGCCAAAGGTCGTGGGTTCGATCCCCACCCTGGACAAACATTCGTGCGATGAACACTTGTATTTGTTCGGTGTCTGGGTGTAATATATGTATTCAAGTATATATTTGTGTTCCTCTGTTGTCTGATATCTGTAACACAAGTGCTTAAGCTACTTAGTACGGAATCAGGTCAACGTATGAGATGTTGTGAGAATTATATGACCTGTATGACCTGTCATTTGAAAAGTTGGTAAACTCGACCCTTAGCGTTAATCGCGTCCAATTTAGCTTCGAAATCGGCCCGCAGTCGTTCGTGTGTTGTTGCCCTTAAAAGCTGGTGCGAGTCCGTGGGAGTCGGTGCTAATGTCACCGGTTCGACCCAGGCCAGCGACCTTTTTTGGAAATTTCACCTTTTTGGTTCTGTACCAAAAAAATCTTTAGCTTTATTTCTCATTTATAGATAACTTCAAACTAAATCACGTCAATCCGTCGCTCTGTTTTGCCGTGAAAGACGGACCTACAGACAGACACACTTTCACATTTATAATATGGATTTATAAAAAAATTGAGGCCCAATCTGGGAGAAAGTGGGGTGTAAGGTGACGGGTAGGGCACATTAGCGACGCCAATACGATTTTAATTTTTAGCTTTAGTAGCTAAAAATTCTACCGGATCTATTTTAAACAATTTCGGGGTTACTAACCTCTCGGCAAACACGTATACTATTTTTTAAATAACCATGCACAAATGTTGGGTCCAACGCATACGCGAAAAATTGATTACCGCATACAAAAACGGGCGTCGCTAGTGTGCCATACCCGTCACCTTAATCGTCTCCCTGACTGGTGCTCGCTCGATGAGTATTGGTTGTTTTCCTCTAGATGGCGCTAGCACTGGTCAACCGACTGATGCCTCTATCTCAGTATACATATTACTCTATGCCATCGACTTCGTCGATAAAATACCCACCACGTAGAGTCTAACTTGACAATAATGTTATTGTCAAAATTACTTCCACCATCGGATCATTCATCTTTAGCAATTTTTCATACACAATTTTAATTCTCAAATCGCTAATTCCTCACGCTTACATCGCGTCGATCATCTCACAACTGTTGTTATGACGACAACTGTTGTTATAACGACAAGACACCTGAATGGCTTTACGTGAGTATTTGTGGTATTTTCAGCTTACCTACCTGTCTGGTCCGGCTCTGTAATGTAATGCAATGGCCCTTTGTCCGGCCCTAGATGACATTGTTATCTTTACCCGTTGAGTTTTTGCATTTCATTGAGAAACGTTTTGTGTAGACTGATGAAGTTCAATATGTTTGGTGGTTTTGCAATTAATGATTTAAGTATTGTCAATAATAAATGTACTCAGGTGCCTACATTTTTCTTTTTTGTTTCATATTATATCGGACAAACAAGCAGACGACGAAGCCACAACTAATGGTAAGTGATCACCGTTTCGTTTTGGTTGTACATGTCCTAATAGGTACCTAATTTTAAGTTTTCATAATTTACTTTAAGTGCAATAAAAGTAAATTTGGTCGTTGACTGAAAATCAGAAGTCCAAACTCAAGATTTGCCAAAGAGCCATGGAGCGCAGTATTCTAGGCATCAAAATATCAGACAGAATGCGTAACTCTGATATATCCAAGACTAGAATCGCAGATGTCGGTCGAAAATACTGAAATGGGATTGGGCGGGTCAATGTAGTGCAGAATGGGCCTCGGAAGGTGGACAAAAATCGCCACTCAATGGCGGCCGACCGATGGACGGCGAGTACGGGGTAGGCCCAGAAAAAGATGGTGAGGCGATTTTTACAAGTATGTCCAATATTTGTAAGTAAAGGCATTAGACAGGGATAAATGGAAGATCTTCAAAGACCTCCCCTTTGCCCAGCAGTGGAACGGTATAGATTAACATTAAAAAATATCACATACGTCCATGGACATCTGCAACACCTGAGGTTTCACATATGTGCTGCCGGCTCTCAATGAAGGAATAGGCCTTCTTCTTGAAGGTCACCAGTTCGTATCTCTTCGGGAACGTAGAGCGAATATAAAAGAGCCCGAGCATGCACCTCTAGATTTTTCAAATCTAGGTGCATATTTTTACCATTAGCTCGGCGGTGAGGAGACGCTTCCTGAGGAAACCCATGATTCAGTTTGTCTGGTTTCCAGCAGTGACGTACGTTTTGTGTAATTACCAGACTCACTGAATCATGGTCCAAGCGTCCATTTTCAAAGGGATGCCTGCATTTGGGCGCAACCGGGAATAAAAAACAGATAGTAATGATTAAAAAAAATAATTTTATTTTATATTTTTTATTACTAATTTTGTAATATGAATTGTACTTGGCCTGCAAAACAGTTTATCTATATAGAATTTATTGTCAAACTGTGTTACAAATTTTTGTTACATGCATTTGGTTCGTATCAACAGTTGCCCATTTCGGACGTCCAATATGTCAGATTTACAATTTAAATATAAAAGAATCCTTATTTAAACTTAATTTTAATTTATATGGCCTACTTAACTAGATCTATAATAGTCGTCTAAGTTATAGATCTACAGGATTGGTTGGTTTTTTTACTTTAAGTAACATTCTAAATTCAAAATGAAAGTAATTACATTCTCATTTTTTTAATATGTACTCATAATTAGTTTAATATTAATTGGTTGACTGCCTCGGTGGCGCAGTGGTTAGTGGGTCGCACTTTAAAGCGACGGTTGTTGCGCAAGAGGTCCGGGGCTCGATCCCCAGGTCGGTCCAAAAATGTGTACCTAAGTTTTGGGTAAGAAATTCTTAGTGGCAGCCTGAAAGTTGGCGGTCTTGCCTCGGAAAGCACGTTGAGTTATTGGTCCTGCGCCCGATCCCTCTCCGGTCGTGTCACAGTAGTGTCCCATCGGAATATTAGGGGTTTTTTTTTATTGTCTGCTATCTGTCCCCCGAATATCCGTTAAGGTGACGGGTAGGGCGCACTAGCGACGCCAATCGATTTTAATTTTAGCTACTAAACCGGATCTATTTTAAACAATTTCGTGGTTACAACCTCTCGACAAGCACCTATACTATTTATTTAATACTTATAGTTAGTTAACTATTTGGTCTGCTTTTGCACTCGAATTGTGGATTACCGCCAGAAAGTCTGCCGCTTTTGGCGTGAATCAATTTTTCGCGTACAAAAACGTACCCAACATTTGTGCATTGTTATTTAATAAATAGTATAGGTGTTTGAACCCCGGAATTGTTTTAAAATAGATCCGGTTTAGTAGCTAATGGCGTCGGTGTGCCCTACCCGTCACCTTAAGGATTGTTTTTCAAAGGGCTCTTTTTATTACTTTACAGGGTTTCTCTTTGTTAAAATAATATACAGATTTTCTTTATTTTTCGTAGTCAAACTATTACTTACTTTCTATACTTATTATGCTTATTTCTTATACATGTTTTCTTATTTCTTATCGTTGAGATTGACCGCGGTAGCAGTCATCGGTCGGAGGATATTATTAATTGGGGACAAATTGACAGTACGTTCAGCCTGTACAATACATTCCTATGTTCCTATGTAAAGATCGAATCTTAGATAATTAAATACATTACTCACCAAAATTAACCACGATGCTAGGAAACTTTTTTCTCAACTTACTTACCTGTCCACACCCGTAATCCAATCGGTGGCTTTGTCCGTCCGTCTGTCCTGCCGTGGATCCTATTGTTGTCCGTTTCTCTGACTTTTTGCATTTCATTAAGAAATGTTTGGTGCGGTAAACGGCTTACAGAGGTTTATCAAAGCATTTAGATAAATGATTTTTTTTCTAATGTAAAAATAATTGATTATTTTTATATGATACTAGCTGACCCGACAGACTTCGTCCTGTCAAAAAAATTTGTAATGTGGCAACAAATATGAACTTTATATAATAGCAATAAAACTCAAATTGATTCTACGTTTTAGTTAAAAAACGTTTGTATGTGAAAAAGAAAAGGGCTGTTTTTAGGGTTTTCCCGACAATTATTCGATTTTTTCTCGCCGTACGAACCATCCTTCGACTTCAACGAACATTTTAAAAAAAGAATTGGCCAAATTGGTCCAGGCGTTGTTGAGTTATGCACTTACCAACACATTTTGCGATTCATTTTTATATTATAGACTAGTTCATTAATCACTTGCCTTTATTTCTTAAGAGCCCTTTTACGGATCAATGACGCCTCCAGCAGTTTTTTATTGATTGTAACGAATGTCACAATCGTTTCTAGCAATATGGTAGATCAATTTCGATTTCTATGATGCAGGCCTTTGCCCTGCAGTGGGACAGTATGTAGGCTTCCAATTGTTTTCTGTTTGTGCCAAATTGTGTTTACAATGTTGTATATCATGTGTTATTATACCACTGTTGATTTTGATATCCGTAACACAGGTGCTTGAGCTACCTATCTCGGCGTCAGATCAATAGATAGATAGATACTCTTTATTGCACAACATACAAAACTTAAAAGCTAGGTATACAGAGATACAATGTACAATTTAGGCGGTCTTATCAATGTATGTGATGTTGTGAAATATTTATTTATTTTATTTTATTTATTATTCCGTTAAAATAATAAATGTTTTAATAAAAACACAAAAAAAAATAATTCTGCTAGATATGATTATGATATGAATGACGTGTGCAACATAAGCTTAAAAATCACATCATCGTCAGCCCATTTAAGTCCCCACTGCTGGGGCACGGGCCTCCCTCAATCACATGAGGGGTAATTGCCATACTCACCACGCTTGGCAGACGGGTTGGCGAGGGTTTTGATATAAATGCAGAGTTAGAGTTTTCCTTCTCTGGGTGCTGATGATCATGCCAGCAGCTTTACCTTAGTCGTCTTTTACGACACCTCGGTAAGAGTGAGGGTGGCCTATTCTACTCTGCCGGGCACCACACGGCCAAAAAAAAATCACATATCCTTTATCATTTTACATGTCTTGTTAAATTTTCCATTTACTGTCTTAATTTCGTTACATTCAATTAAATACTGGTGGCCACACCACGAATCCGCAAAAAGGCTCTTAAATCGAGATATAATTTAGACCAATAAAGTCGCACGCACCAATATAATCGCACTGTTGATTCTGATATCCGTAACACAGGTGCTTGAGGTATCTATCTCGGAGTTGGATCAAAATATGTCATGTTGTGAAATAATTATTTATAATGTTGTTGGACATGTGGAACCTTCGTTTTGTATCAAAACTCTTTCTCCATTAATCTCAAAGACACAGATATCGTTTGCTAACAAAACAAAGCAACAAATGTATTAATAAATTATCTAATTACCTAATGCACTTTAGACCGTCCATTTAGTTAAAAGCTGACTGTTTGCTTGTCATTATAGAGTCCTAATTAGCGTTGTTTACTCGAAGACATCGGGCTGAGTCTTGTTTGTCTAATTAAATGTTTTGTTTATGTATTTCTGATAAAATACTGTGTCGGGCGTGACTTCAACTCGCTTTAATGTTAGGCCTAAACTTTAAATATTCGTTTGTCTTTCGACACTAGATCTTTAAAACAGGCTGGAGCATACAATTTTATAATTAAGTACTCACTTCAAAAACAAATTAGTTTACTAGACTGGCGGTCGCCTGCAGCTTCTCGAAATATTCATAATGTATCTTATCATAGAGAGATGTAACCTATTTAAAAAATGGAGAATTTTATTCTTCCCCATCGTTACATTAAATACCATAAACACAATTTATGGAATTAAATAAAGCACAGAGAAATAATTAAATTTTGATTATAATAATAATAATAATAATTCTCACAACATCTCATACGTTGACCTGATTCCGTACTAAGTAGCTTAAGCACTTGAGTTACAGATATCAGGCAACAGAGGAACACAAATATATAGGTACTTAAATACTTATATATTTATGATTTGATTTCTGGTAGGTAAATAAAATAACATACCGTTGTACTTTTGTTATGATGTCCCAAAGGGGCCTCTTTGTGTTTGATTTGAATCTTCATGAACACATTACGAAAAGAAACAGGTTTTGTGCCATAGATTTTTCATACAAATCATTTTCTTTTCCATAATATTTATTAGATTTCAATAAACACACCGTACATAGGTACTTGACACATTCCAGGTAAAAACCAATATTACGTCATGGCAGACGGCTCTACATGGAATTCATTTACATATTCTTGACGTGTGTACATTATTATTTTTGTGGTATATCTGTTTTTTTATTGATATACCAACGTTTTATCGTCATACGATTGTTTGTTAGAAAGAAATTGTGTACATGGTCTGATCAGAAGACCAAAAAACCGTCCGAACTAGTATATAGGTACATAGGTATCTAAATTATTAAAAAAAGATGACCATCATGTGTGAAAGGGCCGAGGAAAAAAATTAGGCCGAGAAATCAGTTTCGTTGTAAGCCCTCAGTCACAATAGGTCACGTACGACAGTTTTCACTACCAACTTCCAGACTTCGGGCTGACACTGAGATATTATTAGCTGAAATAGCTCATACTTCTTATATATCTTCGAGAGAAGAGGGTACCTACTTCTTTTTAAAAAGGCCGGCAACACATTAGCGATCTCTCTGATTTCGTGGATGTTTATGGACGGCGATGATTACTTTCCATCAGGTGACTCGCTTGCTCTTTTGTCGCCTATAGCATTAAAAAAAAATTTGGCCCAAACCCGGGAATCGAATCCGGGACTACAAGCGCCGTCACTTTTACTAAAACTTTTTTGTAAAATGATATATTTACCTACGTAATTTTAAGCCCAAGGAGCGATGGTAGCTCAGTGGTTCGGAACACGCCTTCTATATTCGGGGGGTCGTGGTTCGAATCCGAGCTTGCACCTCTCGATGTTTCAAATCTATGTGCAGATTTCTACCATTACCTCGGCGGTGAGGGAAGACATCGTGAGGAAGCCTGCACGTTTCGGGTAGTTTCTGAAACGTGTAACCATGTTTCAGTTGGTCTGGTTCCCCTGTCAAAGGGTCGCGAAAGTTAGACGGCAGTTGCTTCATTGTAATTACCAGACTCCCCAAATCCTAAATCATGGTCCAAGCATACCCCGGTTTCCAGAGTGGCAGCGGCAGCAATCGGGAACTACACACCATAATATGAGGTGATTTTAAGCCCAAAATATTTGTTCACGTAGGAAATATTCATCCCTAAAAAAGGAAAAATATGCAATTAGGTAATGGAAGACCCGCCAAAAGTCTCGGTTAAAAACCCATGAACATGACTGTACCTACATGCACCAAAAGTGGTCGGAACCCGATACCGGATCTCGGCTAATGGCGTATGCGTGTACATGCCAGTACACGGCGCGCGCGTCACGGAGAAATCACCACGCGCACCATACGTGAGCATGGTGGGTACTGTTACCCCTAACATTAGTAGCTAGCTAGAATTACCTAAGCGTATTAAAAAGTAAATAAAAAATGTAGGAGCGAAGGTAGGTTCCGCTTAAGGAGGCTCTAAGTCACCCAGAGAATAATGGAGAGGGTTATGCTCGGAGTCTCCTTTCGTGATCGTATCAGAAATGAGGAGATCCGCAGGACAACTAAGGTCACAGACATAGCCCAAAAGATTGCATGCCTCAAGTGGCAGTGGGCGGGGCACATAGCGAGGAGTTCCACTCGCTATGAGACGGCCTTTAAAGCGGAAATGTCCTCCAGTGGAGGCCACGTACAGGAAGTCGCAGCCGTGGCAAGGTGGACTGAGGAAGGTCGCGGGAATCCATTGGATGCCCGCGGCACAGGACCAATCTGTGTGGAGAACATTGGGGGAGGCCTATGTCCAGCAATGAACGTCTATTGGCTGAATTGGTGATGATAATGATGAAATAAAAAAGTTGGAGCAAGTAGTTCAGTGGATTAGAACGCGCTTTCCATTTGGGAGGTCGTGGTTCGAATCCGAGCTTGCATCTAGATTTTTAAAACCGATGTGCGTATTTCTACCATTAGCTCAGCGGTGATGGAAAACATTGTGAGGAAACCTGCACGTTTCGAATAGTTTCAGAAATGTATTACCATAATTAATATATATTATAGTTCTCTAGGCACTGAATTAGGTAAAGCATCCATATAATACTTAATCTAAAAAACAGGAATTAACAGATATTACAACAAATTTCTATTGTGTGGCTCTCCGTACTTAAGTAAATGGAAAATGCACCTGAAACCATATACAAATCATCTTTCTCTTTATTATAGCAGCATAGAATAATTTGGTACCAGATAGGTAACAATATCGAAACGTCATTAAGTATACTCGGATCTGAAAAAATCTAATTTTTTTTCTAAATCAAGCCGACGGGCACCTGGAACACTTAAAAAGGAATAAATAAATAAATATTAAATATTTCACAACATCACAAACATTGATCTGACTCCGAGATAAGTAGCTCAAGCACCTGTGTTACGGATATCAGAATCAACAGTGGGATTACAAATATATACATGTAATACTTTTCTTTTGTAAATACATACTTTTTTTTTATGATATAGGTGGCAGACGAGCAGACGGATCACCTGATGGTAAGCGATTACCGCCGCCCATGGACGCCTGCAACACACAGCGCATGCACTGCTTCATGCCGGTTTTCTGTGAGAACGTGGTATTACTCCGGTCGAGCCGGCCCATTCATGCCGAAGCGTGGCTCTCTTACTGTTGAGGACACTTACATTATTTAGAATGTTCATGCGCACAAATGTTTGTATGAACCCGCAACCCTTGGTCCAATGGCAGCGTTCACTACCACTGTTCCAAACGGGTCAGGAAAAAAGCCTATTGTAGTTTTTTTTTCATGATGTCACCAACCCAATTCAGCGTTTGTTCTGTATGCATCAAGTCAGACAGCTGCAATTTAGCTAGAATTAACTGGGGTCCTATTCTCGTCCACTCGACATTGAATTGGAATTAGAGAGCAGATAAGTCACCTGATAAATCGCCTAAATCGCCACTTAAACATTTAAGGTGTTTGAACGAATGTATGATATCTAATTTGTTTTGCCGTATGACAGCCTAGCTTTGACATGAATGGGCCGGGTCGACCGGCGTGATACCACGGCCTCACCGAAAACCAGGCTGAACTGTGTTTCGCTGCGTGAGTGAGGGTACTGGAGGCGGAGGAGGAAGGGGGGGTTTAAAGGTTGGCAGTGCACTTGTGACTCCACTGGTGTCGCGGGTGTCCATGTGCGGTAGCAATCGCTTACCATCAGGTGATTCGTTTGCTCGTCGCCACCTATCTCATAAAAAAGTTTTGAATATGTACTATTTCCATAGTATAACTACACAGCACAGTATAACACAGCACATCACAGTATAACAAAAGGAAAGCTTGCTTTACAAGCTTTCCTCTTGTTATACTGTGCTATTTCTGTAAAGTGCTAAAGTAAAGACCTATTTTCGTGCAGTATCGGTTTGGAGGACCAAACCGATACTTCGATCATGGCGGCCAAACTCAGAGATCGGCCGTCAACGCAGGACATTTGTAGTGCACAAGTGTTTGCGCAGACACAAGTGCACTCTCTATTCCCTTACCCTCATATTTCGATGGGACACCACTGTCACACGACCGAAGAGTGATCAAGCGCGGGACCAACGGCTTAAAGTGCTTTCCGAGGTACTTGGGCACAAGACAACCACCAGACTCCGGGCTGACACTGAGAATTTTTTAACAGAAACACTCAGGTACAAAATTTAGCCTGACCCGGGGTTTGAAGCCGGAACTGCGCCACCGAGGCAGTCATCATTATACTTAGGTACTTACCTACTTAGGTTCATCAGAAATTATTTTAAGGGTTCTGAACCACACTGGAACTTATAACAAGAAATACCATTAAAAATGTTTTTTTTTTGTATAGCAATTTTTGCAATTTATTCCTAAAAAGTTAGCGAAAGATCTTGGGTTCCAGTCCGACCCGAAGACGATCGACAATTTTTTAAGCGCATTATTTATCATTAAAACACTTCTCTATCAGCTTAATTAATATAATTTGATAGTTGTATGTATTAAATTAATATGAAATATTTACATAAAAGTTACGTTTTCCGTTATGGGAATAAAATCGTTTTTTTATTCATGCCTTTTTTAAAAGTACAAATTCACTAAATATATATATTTTTTTACTGCCTCGTTGGCGCAGTGGTTAGTGGTAGTCGCACGTTAAAGCGACGGCTGCGCAATAGGTCCCGGGTTCGATCCCGGGTCGGGCCAAAAAAATGTACCTAAGTTTTCGGTAAGAAATTCTTAGTGGCAGCCCGGAGTCTGGAAGTTGGCGGTCTTGTACTACCCCGTGCCTCGGAAAGCACATTAAGCTGTTGGTCCTGCGCCAGATCCCTTTCCGGTCGTGTCACAGTAGTGTCCCATCGGAATATGAGGGTAAGGGAATAGGGAGTGCACTTGTGTTTACGCACACACTTGAGCACTATAATATATCCTGCGTACGTGGCTGATCGTTGAGATTGGCCGCCGTAGCCGTAATCGGTTGGAGGATATTATTATTTATTTTTTAAAACAGATACAAAGCTAAGCTAAAGCCAATGGAGGTGATGCCTGACATCGCTTCCATTGTAATTGCAACAAGGCTCTTCTGCTTACCATCAGACTGACGGAGAGCCAATATACTGTATCACTATAATAAAAAGCTACTAGATACAATCGACTGGTGATTTGCATTTTTTAGTAACAATAAAAATAGACTAAACATTAGACAAGACAAAGTGATAGAAGGCACAGTTATTTCTGTTATCATTCGCCGACGGAAACTCGTTCAACGACTTGACGCGCCGTAGCAAGCGTAGTGCGTGCTACGGGAAATGCGCTCGTACAAAAGACATTCTCATTTCATCTATTATCTCTAAGCAAAGCCAATAATAGAAATGTTAGATAAGATAAACTTAGTTATGCTTTGAACATGTTAATCTATAAGAGTCGCAAGCGCATTTTAATCGTATCATCATTTACAATTTTACCCGGGGTTTGAGGTTACTTAGTGAGATTTAATTTAATTTTTATAGGTGCAAACCCCATTTCAAATCCATTTATTTTATTTATAACTATAGTTATTTAAATATTTAGGTCACCATAAATTGCAACGTACTGGTTTTCTTGGTATGTTGATAGGACAGTAGTACAACGAATTTTTATGAAAAAAATCTGAAAATTTTGTCGTTGTTCGAGCACGAAAAAGTTAGTACAGGTCCTTTGAGGTTTCAAAATTGTTTGTACACGTAACAATGTAGAGACCAAAAAATTGGAACTGCAATTTATTGCAATCTAACGCGATTAATATGTCTCCGGTTACTGCAGCATTTAATTTAGAGTAAAATAATAAGAATCTAAATCACTTTATATTCTTCCTTCTGAAGAAATTAGTCCCAAGTCTCAATATCATAGTCAATTAAGTGTATTTAAAAAATAAACCTAATCTTTCGTAGATGCAAATGTGTATAAGTAGGTACGAGTAGGTAGATAATAAATGGAAGATAATTTTAAACAGTTATTCCTTTCACTGATTAGATTAAATAAACGAATAAAAACAGAGCAATTTAATACTAGGCATCACGGGACTTAAGTAATTGGAACAAATAAGTCTTCTTTAAAACTCGAAATTTCGTTGTAGTAGGTACCTATAAATGTTTCATGCATGAAACACGACGCGCCGGAATGAACGCACATATCCTACATTCGGCACACGGCAACAGCCACACTTTCCACCATCAAACTTACATTCGTAGCTTGCAAGGAATCACCAGGCCTATAACATTACTTGTACATAGAGACGAAGACAGAAATTCATCGCTACACAAGTACACATTGGAGCTAACGCACTTATGATTATTCCATGTTTTTATCGTTGGGAGCTGCGGTATTATTAGCGGGCAGCGGCGGGCCCGAGGGGCCGCGCGCGGGGGGCTGCGCGCGCAAGGCGGGCCCTCGCAGGCCCCGCCCCGCCGCCCGCCAATGGGCCGCCGGTGGTGGGGCGCCCGGGCCCCCGGCTTCTATTTACTCTTTCAATCAGTGCGAGTGTTTGCTTCTGGCCAGCGTACACGCGCGGGTGATGCGCTAGCCATGATCTCGCAGAAGCTCTCGTACGGCGACGTGCCGACGTCCGCGTCGCTGGCCTCGCTGTCCCCGGGGCTGGCGCCGCCCTACGTCAACGGCATGGGCTGCATGCCAGCGCAAGCCCTACCCGAACCTCTACTCCAACAACATGGTCGCGGGCGGCTCCTGCATGGGCTCCCCCGGCGTGGGCTACTCGCCGCCCAGCACCATGGCGTCGTGCATGGGCGGCGGCGGCGCCGTGCCCTACGGCTCGCTGCCGCGCGAGCAGGAGGCCGCCTCGCCCACGTCAGCACTGCAGCGCGCTCGCAACGACAAGACCTACCGCCGCTCCTACACGCACGCCAAGCCGCCCTACTCCTACATCAGCCTCATCACCATGGCCATCCAGAACAGCTCCACGAGGATGCTCACGCTCTCCGAAATCTACCAATTCATCATGGACCTGTTCCCGTTCTACAGACAGAACCAGCAACGCTGGCAGAACTCGATACGACACTCGCTGTCGTTCAACGACTGCTTTGTCAAAGTGCCGCGGACGCCGGACAAGCCCGGCAAGGGGTCGTTCTGGACGCTGCACCCAGACAGCGGGAACATGTTCGAGAACGGGTGCTTTTTGAGGCGGCAGAAGAGGTTCAAAGACGAGAAGAAGGAGTCGATCCGGCAGGCGCAGAAGGCGACGCATGGGCACGGGCACGGCTCGCACGAGAAGCGCGGCGAGCACGCGCACGAGAAGGCGCCGGTGGGGGGTGAGGAGAAGGAGATGCGCGACGAGCTGCTGGCGCAGCTGCACGCGGCGCCGGAGTTGTGCCTGCCCGAGCACACGCCGCTGGCGCTTGAGCACTACGCGCAGCTCAAGCAGGAGCCCACGGGCTACGCGCCGCCGCCGCACCCCTTCAGCATCACGCGCCTGCTGCCCGGCGCCGACACGAAGACCGACCTCAAATCCATGTACGACGTCAACTATGGCTACGGACACGCGCCCGCGGACAACTACTACCAGTCGCCGCTGTACCACCACCACCACGCGCACGCGCAGCCGCCCTTGTGACAGTACCCCCTGGCGTAGGCGCCGCGCCGAGCTCCCTGGGCCCCGTAGACCCTGGCTCGTAAGTGCCCAAAGACAATACGAATAATCTCATACTGATATTGGACTGTGAGCGTTCGTGACGGACGCACTGCCGCCCCAACTGTACATTTGTGTAAATATTTTGCGTTTGGTTGACGAACGTGTCCTATCGTGTGCGTTTTATTAGTAGGTAGATGTTAGTGAGGCGCGGGGCGGCGCCCTACGCCGGGCGCACGGCGGTGCACCGCCAAGTCCCGGACGCGGGCGGGACTATTGCGAAGTGTCCTTTGTTGTCCCTTCACGCGACCGATTTGTGCACCGACTCTTATTAGAAACCGAAAAATAACATCTCAAAAGTAACATCAATCTGTTTCGTGATCAACGTCTTCAACGTTTCATAATAATTCGTGTTAAAATGACAAACGCAGTAAGTATTGCTCAGTCTTTAATGTTCACCTGTTTATTAAATAAAAAAAACGCATGTCTTTCACGAGCAAATCTAATAAATTAACCAAGAACTACAGCTCCTCCACAAAATCGTTCAGTAAAGGGAGATAAATGTTTTTATAGCGGCAATGGCGGAAAGCTCCCGCCTAAACAACGGTATCAGACAAAAGTGACATAACTCGATAATCTCCCGTATAATGCGATCAATACGATAACTTATCGATGCTATCGATAACATCGCGTCTGTGAACGTTAGATAAAATAATGCGCGCGTTGAAGTCTTCTCTATAAATAAATAAACAGATTTAATTCAAACTGTTTGCTAAATTTTATTTAATAATTTTAATAACTTATTTAACGTATTCTTGATATTAAATGGCTTATCAATCATTTTTAATGAATTAAAAAAACTCCATGAATGTTATAAGGATCGTTCAAATACTTAATAAATAATAATATATTTAAAAAAGCGTGAATAAAATCGAAACCAAGAATTTTAATATAATTTGAAACTGGATAGAAAAAGATTCTAGGCCTAAATGTTTTACACATTCAAGTTCATATTTTGTACTTTTATTAACAGAACAAGTTATTTCTGACATAATTCCTTTTTTATTGTTTAGACAAATAATATAATTCAGTTTTAAAAATATTATTTGGCTTTTAAAAACATGTATAAATTCGAAGATTAGTGGATTTCTTTAAAATAATGATAAAAGTAAAATAAATATAAGATCTATCATTAAAAAGACATCAACGCGTTAGGAAAATTAGCAAACTTAAAAATTTAATGGTGTATAATTAAATACGTTTTCAATAAATGTTAATTTCAAATCTCTTATAAAATGTACAATGGAGTGATAAACTATAGTTTGGAATAAATATACTTTTTAATAGAGCTGTGTGATAAAACAAAAAAAAAATCAGAAAGATAATTTAAATATTCATTACCGCACTAATCCTAATGGATGCTTTAAATCTAACTTATGTACTTAAAGCAAAATAAGTTATGTATAATATTTTTACTCTAAAAGAGTCGGTGAACATCATTAGAGCGAAGTGACATCATATCGTGGACCGTCGGACTGTGCAATGTCGTTACGTGTAACAAATTGTGTATAAATATAATATAATTTAGATAGGTGAAATGGAATTATAGTTCTATCATCGACCATCGCGTTTAGGAGTATATAAGTTTTGTATATATAGCCATAAGAATACAGTCACCCGAGAAACTGTGGTAAATTGAAACGGGAAATTTTGAATATAGTATGAATGAATCTCTGTTTTTATATAATTATATAGTAATGTTAACTGTGGAGTAATATTCGTGAGAATATTGGCTTTGCTTGTTCATGCTAGCTTTAGTGTCATTTTTCGTCGGTAATCCCGACGCAGGCATGGGCAGGTTATATGGCATTGTCTCGAAAATAATTAACACCACTAATTCACCAAAAAGTTTTGCTACCATGAAGAAAGCTTGATAAAATACCAATTATATTATATATCTGACAAAAAGGACGAAACCTTCAAGTGACTTTTTAGATATGTTTATAATAAATCCCTAATAATATTTTTTACTCACATTTTTTTCTTTATTGTGAAGAAGATGAATCTTTAAATTTAAATTGTTTCTATGTTTAGCTTTAAAGCTAAACATAGAAACAATTTTGACTCATTCAATAAAAATATTTGATCGTTATGACAGTGGAATAAATTTCGTAAAAATATTTCCACAGTCTTATATGGACATATTCGTCGTATTTATAAATTAATAAGGAGCGGGACTCTCTGTCATATTTCTACTAACCATATCATATTTTCTGCATTGCATTTGGAAGGTACAAGGTACACGGTCAGTCTTGCGAACGAAGTAACAAAACGATCTAAGTTTTTTAGTTAGGCTACATTTGCGCTATTATTTTTATTGCGGTGAAAAAGAATTTGTTTTCGACATATTGCCTAGTAAGTGTTGATGTCATAGTTTCAAAAGCCCTAGAGGCCTCTGCCATTGCCACATGCAATGCCACTAGGCCTGCCCGGGCCTCCGCGGGGCGTCAATTCCTCCACCTCTCCTGTTTCTTTGTATCACACACGGGCACTGTAACGACTTCTAAATAATGGTGTTTGGTGTAAGATAGGTACCTATCTAAGCTTCCGCACATTCCATAAGAATATATATTTATGTACAAGTGTAAATTTAGCGGTGTGTTGGCAAGCGCATATGACGTATTATGAAGCGTTTTAAACATTATGCTCGGCTAACAAATAGAAAAGTAAAACGGTAATAATCAATGGAGAATAAGTTTTGTAAATATTAAAAAACAAATCAAATTATGTGTTGTATTTGGCTTTTTGAGGTCGTAATCAATTCAGCCTTGGGTTTCATATTAGTAGTTATTACACCTTGAGGACTAGCCTTTAGACTTCTCAAGACCACTCGTCAACTAATTGACATAACCATGTCACTTCGGCCCCACGTTAACCCTCCGCGGGCCTAAGCTTTTAATTAATCGGAATATTTATTTACTTGTTACAAATACTTTACTCTTAGAGTCAAAAATACAAAAGTAGATTTATTAATTATTAATTTATAATAAAAAGTGTTCCACATATATTAATTTAAAACGCACAGCATCAAAAATCTAAATCTTTGTTAACTATATTTACGGAATTTCTTATAATTTAAATTACACAAGTTTTAAAAAGAACTGTTATAGAAACTTAGTGGCTTTTTATATATAAAAATATTATTTCCATACATGTTATAGTTTTTAAATTGCAGTTAAAATACTAATATGTGCATGCCAAAATACTTTGAATGCTTAAAACACACTAATTAATTGTGCTAAATTCATTCTTGTAGCTATAAATGAATATTCATGTCATATTACTCGAATTTAGATAGGATACTTATATCATCTGTTAGTTTCAGAGTTAATAAAATTAAGTATTTACAAAAAAATATATAAGGTGTTTTCTTTAAAAATCTATATTTATTGCTATATACTCTATATCATCATATTATTATTAAAAGTAAAATTATAATTATATTTTTTATTTGGCAGTGAATTAAATTTTTGGTAATTCTTAAAACGCAATCAGTTATGTTTTTGAAAATATTTTTTCTACACAGATGTTTTTCAAATGTGAATATATTATTTCTGAAATCCAAATTGCCTATAATTACATAATTTATTTAGCAGTGAATTAAATTTTTGGTAGGTAATTCTTAAAACGCAATCAGTAATGTTTTGGAAAATATATTTTTTTCTACACAGATGTTTTTCAAATGTGAATATATTATTTCTGAAATCCAAATTGCCGATATTAACTCGCGCTAAGTTTGTACAATTATTATAGCTAGTCACCACTAACTTCAAAAGCACCGCCATTTTCCGAAACCCATTTAAAATCGGAAACGCAGACAACTTAACCCTTTTCTCACAAAGGCGGGGCGCTACCAATAAAGTAATGATATGCCCAAAAAAACTGGCCAAAAGTGAGTTGAACTCGCTTACTGAGGTTTCCGAAAAAACTTATTAAGGATGTAAAAAAAAATACTATACATGTACTATGAAAAGGGGAAATCCCTTACATTTATAATTTATACAGGTTGTATCTGTGGACATTAGGTACATTCCTTTAACCAAGTGTTCTACCAACCATTTTGAACAACATTTTTTCTACGATTTTTCGAAATTAGTCGAAAATTTTTTCGACTTCCCATACAAAATGACCAAGTCACGTGACCGACTTTGTATGACAAGTTGAAATTTTTTTATGCGAATTTATAAAAGTCATAGAACAAATGTTGTTCAGAATGGTTGATAGAACACGTGGTTAAAGGGATGTAAATGTTCACAGATACACCCTGTAGGTCAACAAAAAGTACACTATTAATTATGGTTTTATTATTTGTGCATAATCTCAATATGTCATAATATCTTTCGATTTGAATTTCAAGTCGATTTTTCAGCTCATAGGAACTATTCTACTACCTGAGTGTTTGATATTAACTTTTCATTATTATTTAACGCGTGAAAGAATTTTGATTATTTCGCTATTTGATTACGCTATTTAGATTCTTTTAAATATACCTACAATTACGGAACCCTAAAAAGAGTAAACAAAATGTATCTATTATCAGTTACCAATGCGACTTTTACTGCCCAATATTCTCACTTTTGTACACGAATTGCGCAATACGTCTTGCGCACCGGCGCGGGCGCTTTCGGGTTAACTCTCTAAGCGACAAAGAAGCTCGTAAAACTATAAAACGCACAAAGTTATACCACGTGGCGGTGCTAATTTGTACAAAGAAGTGTGGACGGTAAAAAATCAATGAAACCGTCGGCTACAATGTTTTGCTGATTCTGAAGGGCACTTGGGAACTTGTGATTCATATTATTTGTGTCTAATTGATTTTGGAGTCTGGAAGTTGGCGGTTACCCCGTGCCTCGGAAAGCATTGGTCCTGCGCCCTATCTTTCTCCGGTCGTGTCACACAGGTGTCCCATCGGCTTATGAGGGAAAGGGAAAGGAGAGTGCACTTATGTTTCCGCACACACTTGAGCACTATAATATATGCTGCGTTAGTGGCTGATCGTAGAAATTGGTCGCCTTAGCCAAAATCAGTTGGAGGATATTTTTATTATTATCTAATTGAGATCGTCAGAGTCTAGATATCTACGATTATGGCATAAGTATATAGGGTACTGATTTTTCTGAAGATTTATAAATATCATCACACACATTGTCGTGCTCTTAAAATTGGTATAGCTAAAGCATTTGTGTTATGAGTATCCGAATCAAATATAAATATTAAGTTAATTACACGGATGTTTATCCAAAGTGGGAATCAAAACGTAAAAGAAAACCGATGATGGTAGCATAAGGCTAGATTAAAACACGAATAATTTTCTTTGGGATTATTAAATCCATGTCATGTTATGATACATATATAATATATAACTGGCCTTAACATCATGTCAGATGTGTTAAGTAGCAACTCGGGTAAGGGCGCTGCATCTACGCTCATGGCTGTACGTACACGCCGATTCGCGAGTGTTCTCTTCGTCCGTATTTGCGGCAAACGCAACGAGAGTTGACGGGTTATAATATACTGTGCCACTATAAAAAAAAATACGTTTTGTTCTCTATGACGCGAGTCGAGAATGATACAATAACTTTACAAACCAATCTTTACTGGCAAGACTGCTATCTCAAATGCAATCATGTGTTACAGTGTTCTAATGTACAGATAGCTACAAATCAAGTTACTACAATCTGTCGAATTTCCGTAATTGATATTGAACCAAATGTATTAGAGGATCGAGCGTCCGAAGCGATCGAAGTCAGTACCACAAACAAACACCCAACTCAAATATTTGTTTCATCAACAAACAAATAAGATCATAATTTTTATGGCACATCAAACAGAAAAGCAAATCACTCATTTACTAATGTCCAAAAAACAACACAGTGGCCAAATTACAGTCACTAATCGCTATTCACATTATTTGTACACGAAACTTTACAAAAAAGCGAAAACAAACTACTTAATCGAAATCTACAAGAAAAAACTAACAACAAAACTTGGTGTGAACTTTCTCCTCGAAAACAAACAAAATGGCGCGTCCGATAAAAGTGAATGAGACTTTTTATCGTGTCTTTAGCGCCGAGGCGAACCCCGGACTCCGCGGGTGGTTTACAACAGCCATAAAGGTAACCACTCTACCACTGACCCATTGACGTTTTTTCCACTAAAAGAATACTACGGGCTCATTGTTGGGACGCGGACGTCATCCTTGACAAAAAAACCTTTTTTTAAACAAAAAATTGCCCAAAATTTGACAAGCATTAAATTAATAAAATTATTACTATTTCTATGCTTTCAAATAAATGAAGATAATATGAAGTATTTTCAGAAGTTTGTATTATTTTTAGAAATACTCGTTTCAAATGTTTTAATGACTCTACTTTCAATCTTGATCACCACTAGGTACCAAACATTTTGCTTTTTTTATGGTATTGTAATTGTGTAGTTTTTTTATGGCAGGGAAACTTAACAAATACTTAAAATTCAGTTAACTTGATACTAAAAAAAGGTTCGTTTTAGCAGTAAGTAACTATTAACTGCTAAGAAACATTATTTCTAAATAACTGGGGTAAAATCTTAAAAAAAAAAACAAAATGGTTGTTACTAATTGGATGGAAAAGCGTTATTTTATTCTATTTCAACTTAATTTATTTTTTTAGGGAAAATGTTAGTTATGCGAAACATAGTTAGTGGACCGTTTAATGGATATGTTTGTTGTACGAAGCGAAAAAAGCACGTTCCATAATGGAAACGTTCCCAACTCGAAATTCTTGAGAACAACCCGTTGTCTAAGAGGTTCTACTACGCGCAACTTATAATACAGCCATCTGTAAAAAATACACATGTGTGGGAGATGTTTATTTATTCAACACGCTTTATATCTATACAGCCTGATGTTAATCAATGCTACTGGACTTATAAACGGCCTGTGAGTTTTGGCAAGTCAGACTTTATAAACATCTTTTTACTATGCATTACATAATTGAATAATTTATTTATTGGTTTTATGAATATATTTGACAGGCTGATTGTTGATTTAATCATTTATCACGCATCATCATTTTTATGATTGTACTTATTGTGATGGTCAATATACATAAGTCAAAGCAAGGTAGTAAGTTATGGAATGCTTTGATTTTGGTCCATTAATATTACAATGGACCAAAATCCAAGCACACACTCAAGAATGGATAGTTTATCTTTGCATAATGTAGGTATATATTATCTATAGACCCGGCCGGACGTCCAATACAAAATCATATTCATTCGTCACACATTTATTACAATTTCTGTTATGAAAATCTATAATCTTACTAATCATATAGCGTGTAATGGGTATACAAATCGGTTGTCAATCTAGAGTTAATGTACCTAAACTCAAACATTTTAATTACTAACATACCTAATATGATTGTCAACTGTAGTGTATGCCTTATTAACAGTGATCGGAACTAGGTGTGCAATTTTTGACGAAGTCTAGACATGGATACGCTAGCGGTGGATATAAATTGATGATAATTTCGATTAGAATTGCTTTTACTAAATGGAAAGTTTAACTTACTTAAATACTTGTATCTAAATTTTAATTTCTGATAAGAGAAAATGTATGTTACACGTATAGAACGAATTTCCGAAATCTCGCATTTCCGCGGGCCTTTCCATACTTATCTAATGTTTGAAGTCGTTGACCCTAAATTACACTACCTATTCCGATCACTGCATTATCATCATCAGCCCATTTAAGTCCTCACTGCTGGGGCACGGGCCTCCCTCAATCACATGAGGGGTAATTGCCATACTCACCACGCTTGGCAGACGGGTTGGCGAGGGTTTTGAAATGCAGAGTTTTCCTTCTCTGGGTGCTGATGATCATGCCAGCAGCTTTATTATGGGTATTTATGGTACATTATTCATCTATTCTATTTCAACACCAAATTCATAAAATATTGTTTTGCTTCAACGCCAAATTGTCTATACAATTGTAAACCAAATGGTTTACACATTTCTGACCATAAGAACTGAAATTGTATTAGCTTTTCTTGTTATTAATAGACTTAAAATTTCAAATACTTTCACTGCATTAATTATAAATAAATTATAACCATTTCTTTTTGTAAAGTGAAGTATTAACCTATATACTGTCCCACTGCACAGCAAACGCCTCCATCATAGAAATCAAGTTATCGCCACTATAGTGGCTTATTATAATAAGCCGCTTGCCAAATGCGGATTTGTGATCACAAAACACGAGCTATATCCGAAAAAATCGAAACATAACTTTTCACTCGACCCCGACATCACGGCCCGGTACTTACATGATACAATAACTTTACTTAAACCACTAGACCAACAGGACGTTATTAATTAACCCTTTCTTTTTGGCTTTGCCGTAAACCAAATCAAAATAGTAATAGCTATTTAGTAGAGTTTTTATTTCTAGTAAAATTACTCGTATAGGATACGAGTAATTAACCCATAATAAAATACTTACTCAGGTACTACAAAATCATTTCGAAATTTAAGCGACGGCAATCAACATTTCAACAGCGTAACATCCTCAAGCTGACCCACAGACAGAGACGGTTTTTATACAATACTTTTTACCATCCTACTCGTTATAAATATAGCGATCAGAATATGGTGAGAAAAAGTATTCGTGTGTGTGGGCGATGTTTATTTGACTAACTATTGATTTTTGTATCCATCGAACTTGTTACTCGCTACTGGGCTTGTGTTACCACCATGATGACCTGCCGGCTGTAGGCTAGAGCGTTTCTCAATCTTTTTTTTATGCTTGAGGCAACAAACGAGCAAGCGAGTCACCTGTTGGAAAGTAATCTTCGCCGCCCATGAATCTGTGAGAAGAGACTGCATCTGTGATCATCTCCATAGGAAAATAAAAAGCCCCTTTTGCTGTCTATATATGGTTAGATCTTTAAGACTGCGCAACGGATTTTTTTTATGCTAGAGGCGGACAAACGAGCAATCGAGTCACCTGATGGAAAGTAGTCATCGCCGCCCATGAACATCCGCGAAATCAGAGAGTTCGCTAATGTGTTGCCGGCCTTTTTAAAAAAGAGTACGTTTTTCTCTTGAAGATCCCTAAGTCGTAGCCGTCCGGAAATACTCCTGCAGCCAATCAGTTCCACAGAACTGAAGATTTACTCGTGGATGCGGCTTTATTTTAATACATGAAACATTCATATGTACGAGTATAATACATGCATAATATTGCAACCATGCGTCGCTGAGGCAGGTTGCGAGTATTTTTTTTTTTTTTTTTTTTTCAATTGCTTATAGTAGGTAGACGAGCTTGCGGCCCATCTGATGGTAAACGGTAACCGCCGCTCATAGACATCAACAATGCCGGAGCACAGTCATGCCGCTGCCTACCGTGAGAGAAGAACTCTTTTCAAACCTCGTTTAAAAAAGGACATGTCATAGCGATCAGGGAACACCGCGGCTATTAGAGTATTTCAATTTTGAACTATGATGGAGTTAAAGTAGCTGCAAATGGATCGTGTAATATACACACGTACACTCGTGTACTCGGTAGTTACTTGCTTGCTAGTTCACACTACTTAAAGTGGTCTTTGACACGCTATTACATGTCTATAAAAAATATAAATAGAAAAAAAATGTTTCTTCAGTACATACATGGTTTTACGCTAAACTATTACAAATAATGCATATTTGGGATTTAAGAAGTATCATCTACATATATCATTGGCCGTGTGGTCCCCGGCAGAGTAGAATAGGCCACCCTCACTCTTACCGAGGTGTCGTAAAAGGCGACTAAGGTAAAGCTGCTGGCATGATCATCAGCACCCAGAGAAGGAAAACTCTGCATTTATATCAAAACCCTCGCCAACCCGTCTGCCAAGCGTGGTGAGTATGACAATTACCACTCATGTGATTGAGGGAGGCCCGTGCCCCAGCAGTGGGGACTTAAAGGGGCTGATGATGATCTACATATAGTGTAACGCTAGACTCTACACTAGTATTCCTTATGTCGTGGAGACCAGTGTCTTCACATTTTTTTTTTAATTAGTAGTACAATGCGTGCATGTGTATGTTTGGATTTTATATACAAGTTTAGGATTGCAACTTTGGTAAATCATACCGATCCGGACCGGAACAGTTGACCTGTGAATTGTATCGTAGGTAGAACATTTTCTAATCAAGAACCTTTACAATTGGCTCCCAAGAACTATATTTTATCGGGGGCATCATTTAGGTACTCATTCTACTCTCTGTTTCATATGTACTGCCGAGGACGTCATCTTGTACGTAACCACAATGTTTTTTGCACAAAACCAAAATCCATCTTTTTATCATCATCTTCATCATTTCATCCAATAGATGTCCACGGCTGGACATAGGCATCCCCCGATGTTCTCTACACAAATCAGTCCTGTGCCACCCGCATCCAATGGATTCCCGCAACCTTCACCAGATCGTCCGACCACCTTGTGGGGGGCCTGCCACGACTGCGACTTTCTGTACGTGACCTCCACTCGAGGGCCTTTCCGCCCCAGCAGCCGTGTGTTCTCCTCGCTGCCCTGCCCATTGCCACTTGAGCCATTCAGACCTTTGAACTGTCTGTGACCTTAGTCCTCCATTTTTTTGTGGATTTTTTATATAAATCCTATTATGTACATACACCATTTTGCACTCACAATTAAACCTGAGCATGTCGTGCTATAAGCCAAAAGTTTGAATATCGTTGGACCACCTCCAAACACTCAAAGTAACGAATCAAGAAATGCAACTTTATCACCGATCATTAAGCGTTAATTTCGTCCACAAAACAAACTTTACAAGTTTATAGTGAATCACTTGAGTTTTTTGGTGTTCGTTTTGTTACATTCTTGTTGCGTGCGTGTGATATTGTGTCAGGAGTGTCTGCTTTGTGTTGTATGAGAATGAAACACTCTTTGTCCGCCTTGTAACTGTTGTGTAACGATTTATAAGGAAAATTTTTTTTTTTATGTGATAGGTGGCAGACGAGCAGACGAAACTCCTGATGGTAAGCGATTGCCGCAGCTCATAGACACCCACGGCACCAGTGGAGTCACAATGGAGAATGTTCACTAACTGTATTTTTTAGCTCTCCTTAAACTCGGTTGAAAATAAACATATGACTGAAAAAATTACTACTATACGTCGTGTAATTTTCGAGGTATTTAATTTCAAAATAAACGGTATGTGAAGTGACGTCATAGCCGTCCCAGTACTTCGCAACACTAGCTCAGTCCACTCGTGTGTCCCGGTAATTCATCGCCCGTATCTCCATAAACTTGGTTGAAACATTACTAAAAAATATGTTACAATTTGTCTTGAATTTCCCGAGATACTTACTTAATTTTAAAAAAATAAGTTTTTCGGTGACGTCACAATACTAGCGCGCGCCTGCGCAATTTTAATTATTATCTGTAAATTCATTAATACTAGGTCTTTTTCGATGAAACAAAAACTCGTGTATGTGTACAGATATAAGCTCTACTGGGACTATAGTTTTAAGCGATTTTGTACACCTATTACATTCTCCATTGCGCTGCCACCCCCCTTTCCCCCGGATTGGGCCTCCGTACCCTCACTCTCGCAGCGAAACACAGCACAGTGCTGCTTAACGCCGGTTTTCTGTCAGGCTGTGGTGTCACTCCGGTTTTTGAGGTGCAACTGATCCTTTATCCTGCTACCTTTGGTGGTTGCTAATGTAATACGCATGTATAACTTTAAAGTAGGTATGTATTACATAAGATTCACATAAAATAGGCGCGATGCTTACGCTATATGTTTTGCCGAGTGAGTCAGGGTAGAGGCTCAATTCTAGGGTAAGGGGAAAGATTGGTAGCGCACTAGCAGCTCCATGTGTAATATCCTCCAGCCTTTTACTGCCATCAGGCGATCCGTCTGCTCGTCTGCCACCATACGCATAAAAAACACACATCATCATCATCATCATTTCAGAAAATAGACGTCCACTGATGGACAAAGGCCTCCCCCAAAGTTCTCCACACAGATCGGTCCTGTGCCGCCCGCATCCAATGGATTCCCGCGATCTTCACCAGATCGTCGGTCCACCTTGTAAGAGACCTGCCACGGTTGCAACTTCCTGTACGTGGCCTCCAATCGAGGAATTTTCCGCCCCAACGGCCGTCTGTTCTCCTCGCTATGTGCCCTGCCCATTGCCACTTGAGTCATGCAATCCTTTGGGCTATGTCTGTGACCTTAGTTCTCCTGCGGATCTCATCATTTCTGATACGATCACGCAGAACACACACTCGCTTCTATATCAATTGAGAATATTCGACAGATAGTAAATTAAATCACATTTCCTGAACCTTTGAGACCACTGTTCTCACTTCCTCTCACCCATCTCTTCCTGTCCTCTGAGAATCATTCGTCTGCTTTGGGATCCATTGTTATTATTTTAGTTGCTATATTTATCTATTTATTAATCATATATATTATATATATTGTATGTATTAGTATATTCATATTTTATTTATGTATTTGCATTTAACCTTTCTGTTTAAGTAAATAAATATTTAAGATTGCACCGCCCTACACCTTCATCGAGTGTCCTTTATCCAAAGGTTGCCTGGAAGAGATCACTCATAGTGATAAGGCCGCCTTCGTTGTACACATCCTATAGGATATCTAGTTTTTAAGTTTTCATGCTTTATTTTGAGTGCAATAAAAGTATATTCATTCATTGTAGTAGCACGACATGCGGCCGTCTGTACATAAAAGTAAAGTACTTCAGGTCGAAGTTTCGGCCATGTTGCAACGGTCATAGTCACAAGCAGACCTTGAGTTTAATTTTTGACTTCACTTGCGTTCAAGTGAGCTCTTTCGATCCAATAGCACCACCATTCGCTTTTTATTGATTCTGATGACCGAACAAGCAGCCTTAATGTTCACAAATATAATATAATAGTGGCGCTCACTTCGTTTTGGGGCATTAGTTCCACTTTATACCAATAGATGGCGCGGGGAATCGATTGCATCGCGCAAGCGTTTTGTGTTTTTTGTAAGATTTACCTCTTTATAAATAGTAGATAATATTTCACAACATCACAAACATTAATCTGACTCCAAGATAGGTGTTACGAATATCAGAGTCAACAGTGGAATTACAATTTAATACTTTTCTTTTGTAAATACATAGTTATAATACTCGTACATAGAAAAAACACAGACCAATACAAACAGACATGTTCATGCACACAAATGTTTGTGCCTGGCGGGAATCGAATCCACAACCCTTGGACCAGAGGCTGCGTTCACTGCCACTAATCCTAACTGGTCGTCGTAAAATGCTAGTGAAAAGCGAGTAATGACAGCTTCCAAATGAGTGGTCTTAGGTTCGAAGCCGGGCACGGTCATACCTAAGTCTTAAACTGATATAAAATATTTACTTCATCATCATCACTATCATTTATGCCAAGCCCACTTCTGGATATATGCCTCGTATACCTAAAATATTTACTTACCTCATTGTGGAATCAACTTCCCGCAGCGGTATTTCCGAACCGGAAGGACATTAAGATCTTAAAGAAACGAGCCTTTACCTTCCTACAAGGCCGGCAACGCATCTCCACTCCCTCTGGTGTGGCTTATGTCAATGGGCGGCGGTGATCACTTACCATCAGGTGACTCGCTTGCTCGTTTGCCTCCCATTCTCATAAAAAAGAAACTTAATATTTTTTAGTTTCACATTCTTTACATGCTTTACCCGACTACGGCGAAGCAAAAAGGAGGGTTATGATTTTGACCTGTATGTATGTATGGTTGTTCATCTGTTCCTCATAACTTCTAAACTAGTCATCATATTTGAACAAATGAGGTGTCGTTACAAGCGTCTTGACTTGTCTTCTGGTTATAGGCAACATGACGTCACGTTAAATTGACTACAGCGCCCTCTAGGGGACTTGGAGTAAGGAACTAAAAAAAATTTTGCTTGACAGTACCGGGTGGGGTATCAAATGAAAGAACTTTTTTAGCATATTTCAAATTATGTCCTTTTATTTACTTAAGTAAGAGTATGTTAAATAAAACGACCACGGCAATACGGCATAATAATTTCAGCAGAGACAAATTTCTTGTTTCGTACTTTTTAGAGCGTGTTTTTTTGGTAGTCGGGTTTTAGTTTTTAAACTTTATTTTTTATAATATAAAAAATACTAGACACTGATACTTTTTATAAGTAGGTATCTGATAAGAGATTTACTTATATCAGTTTTCTGTATTTAACAAACACTTAGATCCTTACCTTGCATTTAAGAAACGTTTAATAAATACCAATTCATCTTAGATAACCGATTGATACTGTGCAATATACAAGTACAGTCAAAAACAGTTTTATAAAACTATCTATATTTATTTCTGACGCAATTGACAGCCGAGCAGACGTATCACCTAATGGTAAGCGATATCGATAAGTCACTTGCTCGTAATACACGAGTAATTTTTTCTAATCTGTTTCATCATCATCAGCCCATTTAAGTCCCCACTGCTGGGGCGAGGGCCTCCCTCAATCACATGAGGGGTAATTGCCATACTCACCACGCTTGGCAGACGGGTTGGCGAGGGTTTTGATATAAATGCAGAGTTTTCCTTCTCTGGGTGCTGATGATCATGCTAGCAGCTTTACCTTAGTCGCCTTTTACGACACCTCGGTAAGAGTGAGGGTGGCCTATTCTACTCTGCCGGGGACCACTAATCTGTTTGCGTATTTAGAAATACAATAGAATTGTAGACCATTAGCTTGGCAGTGAGGGAAAACATCTGTTGGAAACCTGCACAGTTTCGTATAGTTTCTGAAACGCGTAACCATGATTCAGTTTCTCTCGTGTATTATTATGGGACCTGTTTATAAATACATAAATAACGTAATTATAATAATAGGAGCCGTAAAGTCCTTAAGTGGAGACCACGACTCGGTAAGCGTAGTGTAGGACGCCCTGCGACAAGATGGGATGATGACATTCGAAGGCTGGCTGGTGTGGGCTAGATGAGAGTGGCAGAAAATCGGGAGCAGTGGCGTGCATTGGGGAAGACCTATGTCCAGCAGTGGACGAGTGTGGGTTGCTGATGATGATGATGAATAATAGGAGCGATGGTAGATCAGTGGATAAGAACGCGCCTTTAATACGGAGGATTGTGATTCGAATCCGAGCATGACCCTCTGGATTTTTCAAATATATGTGCGTATTTCTACCATTACGGTCAGAAGACCGGCGTGAAGCAGCGTCTGCGCTGTGTTTCGCCGTGTGAGTGAGGTTACCGGAGGCCCAATGGGGGGAAGGGAAAAAGGCTGGCAGCGCACTTGTGACTCCACTAGTGTTGCGGGTGTCCTAGGCGGCGGAATTGCTTACCATTAGGTGATCCGTCTGCTCGTCTACCACCTCTCATATAAAAAAAAAATTTGCTTGGAGGGAAACCATCGTCAGGAAACCTGCACGTTTCGGATAGTTTTTGAAACAAGTAACCATGATTCAGTTTCTCTGGTTCCCCTGTTAAAGAGTTGTGAAGTTCAAACGGCAAAGAAGCGACTGCCGTTGTCATAACCAGACTCCCCAAATCCTAAATCATTGTCTAAGCATACCTTGGGCTCTAAAGCGATCAGCTTTGCATGTTACTGGGATTTACACGCAAAGATGAGGAAGTAGCATGTACTTACACATTATTATTTTTTTTGTTCTTAAATAAGTGTTCCACTATTTATTTATTTAAATATTTATTGCACAAAACGATACATAGGCGAACTTAACTATTACCTACTATTAAGATTTTACATTCAAAACTAAAGAAAAATGTCTTATGTCTATTTGCCTTTATTATATCGTCGTTACGCCCTATTGGTCTAGTGGTTTAAGTACCGAGCCGTGATCTCGGGGTCCTGGGTTCGATTCCCGGGTCGAGCAAAAAGTATGTTTCGAAATTTTGGAACATTGCTCGGGATTGTAATTCCATCTTAGTAGTGAAAACATGTTTTATATGATGGAGTCCTTTGCCCTGCAGTGGGTCAGTTATATAGGCTGATACTTTTACTTTTTATATCGTCGTATAAAAGTATTTTATTGAAGCTTGTTGTGCGCGCCTGTACCCGATGCCAGACGAGTAAACACGAGATAACGACGTCACACGACAAAAAGGTCTCCTCCCCTCTTTTTACCAAGAAATCCATATTTTACACCTTCGGAGTGTCTTGACACATTCACATACATATGTGGTATGTAACGATACACGTAGGTACAAACATCCTCTAGTTGGCTTACTAGAATTATTCTTCATAATTCTAGTAAGCCAACTATATAATATAATACTTACATACGAGAAGAGCTTAGATTATGTCGGTATTTCAATGTTGATTGAGAAAATTTGATAGATTTTTTTATGTCATAGGTGGCAGACGTTCGTCTGCCACCTGACGGACAGACGGATGACCTGATGGTAAGCGTTTGCCACCGCCTATGGACAAACGCGACACCTGCGGCGAGGTTGTAGGAACGTGTGGGTGGTAACCTATATTTTCAGGATAATTATTTTTTATCTGGTAGATATATAGATCAATGAATGACTACCTGACGGGCGACGACAACGGGGCAGATCTAAAAAGAGATGGAGTGATCTCAATAATTTTGCACCTGATTGGCCTCAAATGGCAGTAAATAGGGATTAAAGGAGGAACTCGGTGAGGCCTTGGCCCAGCAGTGGGGCAGTGTAGGATAAGTTAAAAAATGATTATATATAACAACAACAACAAAAATGATTATTACAAGTGTCCTTTATCCAAAGGTTGCCTGGAAGAGATCGCTCATAGTGATAAGGCCGCCTTCGTTGTACACATCCTGTAATATCTAGTTTTTAAGTTTTCATACTTTATTTTGAGTGCAATAAAAGTATATTAATTAATTAATTCATTCATTAATTCATTCATTAATTAATTCATTCATTCATTAATTAATTCATTCATTCATTCATATATAGTGACGATTTCGTACAATACTCCCGACAACCGGAAAACGATGGCGGCGAATAGATAGCAGTGGAAGACCTTAGGGGACGCCTTTTCCCAGGGATCTAGCAAGCTAAAAAAAGATAATAATTATAAAAGTTCTCAACAGCACCATTGAAAATAAGCAAAAGTTCCATCAAAATCATAAAAACACGTAATAAAACTCTTCTCAAATATAACTTCATTTACTGTTTTCAAATACCTTCTGTGTCCAAATATTTTTGTTTTTATTTATGTCTCCTAAGTAAAAAATAACTCCAACTTGAAAATCAAAAAATTGTAAGGAGTATCAAATTATAGTTTTACTCAATCATATCTCACAGATATGTAAAATTATTTCCTGTGTTTTTATAGAATCAAATAATTAAATACATTCTTGTCAGATATTTTTTCACATACATTACACAATGTTCAAAATAAACTTCAAATCGATGTAAGTGCCATTAAGAATCTTCCAAGCATAGCCAACCTTGCCCACTTACTCATCATCAAGTTACCCGCCCGAAAAAATATCTAGACATTACAGGAGGCTAGGGCTGCCACTTTTAGTGCCAGTTTCAAACATGCATTTATAATTATTATGGCAAGTATTCATTAAAACAACAAAACCTACAAATTCACATTTTTTAAATTAGATACTAGCTTTTTACCCCGGCTTGGCTAGCGTAAGAAAGGGACAAAAAGTAGCCTATGTTACTCTCTACTTAAAAATCGTCACGTTAAGCCATCGCTTCGTTATGCCGTGAAAGACTAACAAAGAGACAGACTGACAGACACACACACTTTCGCATTTATAATATTAGTTTGAATAGCCTAACGCTGGACTAAAATCGCACAGTGATGGATAGCGACGATGCAGTCATGTGACGCATTTGCCTAGAAGGCATCTACATTTGCCTTTGCCTTAAAGATATCCAAATTATAATTTAGGATATTTATAAGAACTTGAAGTTAGTCTTAAAACGTATTTCAACAACACAGTAATTTAATGAAATATTTTAGAGTAGAGTCTAATAGGATAATGGTTTTAGATAATTATGTTGGCACACATTACTTGTGACTCCCCTGGTGTTGTGGGTGTCCATGGGCGGTGGAATTGCTTACCATCAGGTGATCCGTCTGCTCGTCTGCCACCTCTCATATAAAAAAAAAGTATGAAAATATTCGTATAATGCGATCTAAATAGAATTCGATGTCAGTTTAACTAGACTCATTCAATGATTGCAAAAAAAATTGATCATTTCATTATAAACAATAATATTTAGTGAACTGTAAGAATCAATGTATGTAATGCAAAATTTAAGGACTCACAGTGAGGGAAATAAAATGGCCGGAAATTCTTTCGATAATATTCTCCAACAATTGGCTACGGCGGCCAATCTCAACGATCAGCCACGTAGCAGGATATATTATAGTGCTCAAGTGTGTGAGCAAACACAAGTGCACTCTCTATTCCCTTAACTTCATATTCAATTGGGACACCAGCGTGACACGACCGGAGAGGGATTGGGCGCAGGACTAACGCAGCTTAGCGTGCTTTCCGAGTCACGGGGGTACATGACCGCCTACTTCCAGACTCCGGTCTGGCACTAAGAATTTCTTACCGAAAACTTAGGTACAAAGTTTTAGCCCGACCCGGGGATAAAACCCAGGACCTCTTGCGCAGCCGTCGCTTTAAAGTACGACCCACTAACCACTGCGCCACCGAGGCAGTTAATAGTGAGACAGCCCTACGTACTGTAGTAATAGTGTGACGTATTCCGCCTGGAGCAAAAACATCAACCTACATGCAATAACATTCGCACTCTTCTCTCTTTATTCCGGTCGTCTCACTCTTCATTCTGCACTCCTCACTCCTGTCGGACGAAGGTGACATAATGATTGGCCCTCGCACACCCACTCTACTTTTCGACTTTATTTTCTATCGAATCGAAAAAGTGCTGCTCGGTATAGTACAGTCATGAGTAAAATTATTGTATTATGGCAAAAGTGAAAATGATTTTTTCAAAATGGAGAATTTTTAACATTTTCACTATAGCGCCGATACTTTTTTATTTATAGGTCTCAAAATTGTTTTTAGTAAGTGTAAGTGAGTTTTTATTAAAATCAGCTCGTGACCCGAATTTATTGGTCTTGCTCTTATAGTTTTTTTTTACCATAGATAGGTAAGCGTTTGACCATATTTCACCTGATGGTAAGTGATAATATGGTCTAAGATGTAGAACGATTACCTAGAAGATACCTATTCACTCGCGCTTTGAAAACCTCCAGGCAGCTGATTCCACTGTTTCGCAGTACGATAAGGAAACAGGATTCAAACCTCTTTGTGAGGACTTTTGGTATTTCTACCATGTACCATGTAGTAATCTAAGATACTAATGTAGACAATCTTAAGTAGATACTTAAGCTATAATAAAAAATACCTTATTTCTTATATTAGAGACAAGATGAAAGCACAAAATTCAATACCGATACCACTGTATCCAATCATTTTGTAAATTTTAAAAAAATGATTTACTCATAATCATGATTATACGAGTACGTAACATATAAAACATACAGCTACATAAAATAAAAATGAAACAACTCCCACCAATGTAAAACACATTTAAGAGTAAACAAGTACTCTCACATCTTTATAAGCTTCATAATAACATGATAAGCATTAAATCGTTCTGAATGTTTGTTTTGTACTAGCGTGCGTTGACTCCCTGACATTGTGTAGGTGACTGTACCACAGATGTAGGTATGACTTTAGGGATACATACAAATGTGGGTTAAAATTCGGGATATCGATATTTTGATATCAATGGATGCTTACAAACAACTATAAATAATTCAGTAACGGAGATACAACTTCGACTCGGAGAAATAAGCATCTTGTACGGTCAGCATCAAAAGTAGCTTAACACTTTAGTACTATGACTGTCTCGGTAGCGCAGTGGTTAGTGGGGCGCATTTTAAAGCGACGGCTGTGCAAGAAGTCCGTGGTTCGATCCCCGGGTCGGGCCAAAAAATTGTACCTAAGTTTTCGGTAGGTAAGACATTCTTAGTGGCAGCCCGGAGCTGCGGAGTCTGGAAGTCGGCGCGCGGTCATTCACCCCCGTCCTTCGGAAAGCACGTTAAGCCGTTGGTCCCGGACGTGCAAAGCTGGTGTCCCATCGATTTAAAGTAACATGGTGACCTTTTAATTATTTTATTGAAAAATTAGTAATCCTCCGATTATAGCTACGGCGGCCAATCTCGACGATCAACCACGTACGAAGGATATATTATAGTGCTCAAGTGTGTGCGCAAACACAAGTGCATTCTCTATTCACTTTTCCTTATATTCCGATGGGACACCAGCGTTACACGTCCGGGACCAACGGCTTAACGTGCTTTCCGAAGCACGGGGGTACATGACCGCGCGCCGACTTCCAGACTCCGCAGCTCCGGGCTGACACTAAGAATTTCTTACCGAAAACTTGCCTAATTTTCGGTAAGAAATTCTTAGTGTAACAACACCTACAAATGTTTGGCCAGACTCGGGGATCGAATCAAGAACCTGTTTCGCAGCCGTCGCTTTAAAGTACGACCCACTAACCAATGCGCCACGGAGGCAGTCAATATCATGAATTCTCGCATCACTAACTCCACTTTAGACATTGAGCAATCAAAAAGGTACCTCTTGTCAACCCGCCGAATTAATAACGTGACGTCACACAGTCTGATAAAAAGATAAGTAGGTACTACGACTAGCCTCTTGAGCTTCCTTTACATCATGTATTGTGTAATGCGTCGTGACTAGAGTTGAAAAAACAAGGTCAGAATGTTTAGTTGAGGTCATGTACTGTTAAATCAAAATTTTATAATCATATTTTTTAGAACTTAACCACAATATTGTAAACAATTCTGTGCGTCCTGTGAAAGGTGTTACAAATCGACTTATATCGAATTTGATTTTGTTCTTGCTACTTCATCACAACAAAAACTCTCTTATTCTGTCTAATCAGAAGGAAAAATGGATGATTTTTTTTGTGATGAGTGCAATGAGAAAATTCGATATAAGTCGACTTGTACCACTTTTCACAGGACGCACAGAATTATGATATTAAAACTTTTTCTCCCAAATAAAAAAAAATAAATAAAAAATATTTAGAATTAAAATTTTAAACGAATCCTCTGCGGTACCACTTTCTCAATGCAATTTGTTCTTATTTCAAATATCAATCATCTTTTCTGATTTATTACTGAAAAAAGGGCTAAAAGAAGCCATGGTAGGTTCCACACTTCGACTCTACCGGAGTGATACCACGGCCTTGCAGAAAACTGGCGTGAAACAACATTGTGTTGTATGTATACCGGAGGAAATCCCCCCAATCATCAGATAACTGATCCCTACACTTGCATTATTATGAATTACGCCTACGACTACTGAGACTTCTATAGGTAGATACAATAAAGATGAATGAATGCTGGCAATAATAATTACTACTTTATGGTTGGTAGAAAAAGGTGCCAACATTGAAATTTGTAGGTATACTTTTTTGGGTGGGCTGTTGGGTTGTTTGCCGAACAAATGCAAGCGTCACGGACTTCGAAGCCGTATCGCCGGTCACAGCGATATATAGGAGAAGGTGAGTAAAGTATTTGTTTATTGCCGCAGACTTCAAATCTTTCGATGTGAAGAGATGCGTAGGTGTACTATGAAAAAATATAGGTATTGCAAGTAATAAACGTACACAATTTCATCAAAATCACGATGACGTGATAACGACTTACCTTTTTTTTACGTAATAGGTGGCAGACGAGCAGATGGATCACCTGATGGTAAGCGATTGCCGCCGCCCATGGACACCCGCGACACCAGTGAAGTGCGCTGCCATTCAAACCCTTTCCCCCAAATTGGGACTCCGATACCCTCACTTACGCAGTGAAACACAGCACAATGCTGCTTCACGCCGGTTTTCTGTGAGGCCGTGGTATCACTCCCGTCGAGTCCATTCATGCCGAAGCGTGGCTCTCCCACGGTCATTTAGTAGAGTGATAGTTTCTTACCCAAATATAGGAGTCCACATTTAATTCGACCACGACTTTTACAAAGTGTCCACAAACTCGAAGGGCCCTGCGATCCAATCACGAGCCCGGCCGGAAACCTGTCTCCGCATGATGGATTAGCCCGTCGCCAAAGATGAATCGACGACCGCTATTTAATTTTCCAAAGTTTTTCTGACTGATTTTTAAAGTAGCTCATGTACATTTCTTTTAGGTTTAGACAGATAGATATATTTAATTGCGCAATAAACACAACTTAAAAAAAACTAGGCATTACAGATACTTAAACGTACAATTCCGGTGGTTTTATCGTTGGCTGTTGTTATTGTCCAGGGTTTCATGAATTTCTCTTCATCATCATCATCATCAGCCCATTTAAGTCCCCACTGCTGGGGCACGGGCCTCCCTCAATCACATGAGGGGTAATTGCCATACTCACCACGCTTGGCAGACGGGTTGGCGAGGGTTTTGGCATATAAATGCAGATAAATGCAGAGTTTTCCTTCTCTGGGTGCTGATGATCATGCCAGCAGCTTTACCTTAGTCGCCTTTTACGACACCTCGGTAAGAGTGAGGGTGGCCTATTCTACTCTGCCGGGTTGCCAATTTCTCTTGGGGCACTTTCAATAACGCTCTGTTGGTCTAGAGGTTCAAGTACCGGGCCGTGATCTCGGGTCCTGGGTTCGATTCCCGGGTCAAGCAAAAAGTATGTTTCGAATTTTTCGAACATAGCTCGGGTTTAAGATCACCAATCCGCATTTAGCAAGCGTGGTGATCAAGCCTAATCCCACCATTTAGCGATGACTAGATTTCTATGATGGAGGTCTTTTGCTCTGCAGTGGGACAGTACCTATATAGGCTGATACTTAATTTAAAGAAGAGCTATTTCTAAAGCTCGTCGCCCGTCGCCCGTGTTAGTGTGTAGAATTTACGAAAGTGTGGACGTAAAATAATACAATTTATCTCCCGTTTAGAATCCTACGAAAGTTTATAAACTTCCTAGTAAATTGACAAACTTACGGATCTTGTTATTTTCCGGTTACATATATAAAACGAGGCTTCCTGAAACAGATTGCAAGTTAGGTAGTTAACAAGCAGGGTATATAACTCACTCTCTACGGACAACTAATGACACTCGTCCTTGATCACAACAACAACTTGATATATACAACAATATTATATTCCTCTGTATATGAAAGATATGCCAACTTTCAATAAATTTAAGAATACACTGGGCATTCGGCGGGCAGGGCTAAAACAAGCCGCGTGGGCTGATGCAATTCAAAGGTTTTAAATTAGTGTCTAGTGGTTTTTAGTTTACAAATTTGGTGTTCATTTGTGCAGTGAAGAGCCGAAAAGTGATCCTAATAATAGGAATTGTTGGATTGTATCGTTTTTAACACTGCTATTGTGTGTCGAGTGCGTTAACTTGCTTGGACCTAATAGAGTCTTAGAACCCACGATTGGTTTTATAATGATATCCGTTGAATCCGTAGATCGATAAAACGTAAAACACCGGCGTTTTATTGGTGACTGTTACTTTGACTGACTTTGACTGTGGACTACCTACTTATTCTCAATAAGTTACTTGACATTGGCGATTTATCTTCGGGTAAAAAAAAGAATACACAGCACACCAGGCTTATTATGCATGGATTTTATTCCCTCCAAGAGATTTTGAATAACAAAAATTAAACAATAAAATTATATTATGACTGACCGGATCATCCGTGACTGACCTGATGGTGCAATTGGTAGTGACCCTGCCTCTTACGCCAAAGGTCGTGGGTTCGATCCCCACCCCGGATAAACATTCGTGCGATGAACACTTGTGTTTGTTCGGTGTCTGGGTGTAATATATGTATTTAAGTATATATTTGTGTTCCTCTGTTGTCTGATATCTGTAACACAAGTGCTTAAGCTACTTAGTACAGAATCAGGTTAACCTATGAGATGTTGTGAGAATTATTATTTTATATTAGAAATTATAATATTAGGTACATACTATATATGTCTCGCCGTATGGTCCCCGGCAGAGTAGAATAGGCCACCCTCACTCTTACCGAGGTGTCGTAAAAGGCGACTAAGGTAAAGCTGCTGGCATGATCATCAGCACCCAGAGAAGGAAAACTCTGCATTTATATCAAAACCCTCGCCAACCCGTCTGCCAAGCGTGGTGAGTATGGCAATTACCCCTCATGTGATTGGGGGAGGCCCGTGCCCCAGCAGTGGGGACTTAAATGGGCTGATGATGATATATGTCTTAGTCGTAAATTATAATAATTGTATTTGCATGCTGCTCTTGACGGCTGAATGGGCGGTCTATACACACCGTTATTTTTTTATCGTTTACTTACATCCCGAAAACCACACAATAGGTATCGTGAATAAAGACATGCATAGCACGATAGATCGAAAAAATAAGCGAAAAAAAAATTTGCTATGCCATACTAAATTTCCACCCGGCATTAATGTATGGAACAGCTGATTTTTGTTTTTGCTTATTTTGTTGATCTAACATGCCAAATTGACTTTATTTCCTCATAAGGTTTTCGAGATGTTACGATGACCACCGGACATTACGGAAGACGACAGGAATCCACCCTTACACTGTGCAAGTTCCACCAGCTCGTACTAAGCGTTTCGCTTCCTCTTTCTTGGTACGAACTGCTAAGGAATGGAACAGCTTGCCGGCTTCTGTGTTCCCAGAGAGCTACAATTTGGGTGTCTTTAAGTCGAGAGTGAATAGGCTTCTTCTGGGTAAGCACGCTACATCTTAGACTTTATTGTCACTTTCCATCAGGTGAAATGAGGTCAAGTGCAAACCCATTTAATATATAAAAAAAAAAAAAAACGATAAAAAATAACGGTGTACAAACTGTGCGGATAAAGAATGGGATCAGAAATGGCTGCGAATCTATTCACTTCTCGCTCGCACACTATTTGCGTCTATACTCGCACTCGTGGGTGTGCGAGCGAGAAGTGAATAGATGCGCCGCCATTTCTGATCACATTCTTTATCCGCACGGGTTGTATACAGATTGTATCTGTGGACATTTACATCCCCTTAACCACGTGTTCTACCAACCATCTGAGCAACAATTGTTCTACGACTTTTCGAAATTCGTCGTTAATTTTCTCGACTCCCCAGACAAAAAAGTCACGTGACCGAATTTGTATGAAAAGTAAAATTTTTTTATGTGAATTTTCAAAAATCATACAACAAATGTTGCTTATAATGGTTGATAGAACACGTGGTTAATGGGATGTAAATGTTCAGATACACCCTGTATCTATATCATTGTCATCTTCTGTATACCAACCCTACTCAAAAGCAAATAAATGAATTCTTCTTCTTCACCCTCTAGCACAATGAGCTGTGTTCCAAATGTTCGTTTGTGCCCACGACCTATCAAATGTCAGGCCTGGACAAAACGATGGAACATGTTGTGCAGCCGACCACTTAACCGTCTGCATCGGGAGCGATGACCTACCGCCATCTTGTTCTAACTCTAATTGTGACGTCACTATGCGTTAATTTACAGTCAGACGCACAGAGAGCGATATAGAGCATTAGCTTTAACGTTGAAAAGTATAATAGTTACTTACCTATTTAAATAATAATAATATAATAATTCTCACAACATCTCATACGTTGACCTGATTCCGTACTAAGTAGCTTAAGCACTTGTGTTACAGATATCAGGCAACAGAGGAACACAAATATATACTTAAATACATATATTACACCCAGACACTGAACAAACACAAGTGTTCATCGCACGAATATTTGTCCAGGGTGGAGATCGAACCCACAACCTTTGGCGTAAGGGGCAGGGTCACTACCAATTGCGCCATCTGGTCAGTCAGTAAATACCGGGATTGAAAACTAACGCCCTGTTGGTTTAAGTACCGGGCCGTGATTTCGGGGTCCTGGAGTCGATTCCCGGGTCGAGCGAAAAGTGTGTTTCGAATTTTTCGAACGTAGCTCGGGTTTGTGATCACAAATCCGCATTTGGCAAGCGTGGTGATTAAGGTGACGGGTAGGGCACACTAGCGACGCCAATTGATTTCAATTTTTAGCTACTTACCCGTATCTATTTTAAACAATTTTGGGGTTACAGTCTCACGACAAACACCCATACTATTTATTTAATACTGATACATAACTGTTTGGTCTGCTTTTGCACTCGAATTTTGGATTACCGCCAAAAGTGGCCGCTTTTGACTTGAATAAATTTTTCGCGAACAAAAACAGACCCAACATTTCTGCATGTTTATTTAATAAATAGTATGAATAATTGCCGAGAGGTTGTAAACCCGAAATTATTTAAAATAGATCCGGTTTAGTAGTTAAAAATTAAAATCGATTGGCGTCCCTGGTGTGCCCTGGTGTCACCTTAAGCCTAATCCCATCATAGTAGCGATAACTTGATTTCTATGATGGAGGCCTTTGCCCTGCAGAGGGACAGTTTATAGGCTGGTACTACATTGAAAAATAAGTCATTTTTTTACTTACCTAGCTGTAACTTTTTTGTGGTTAGCGGCAGACGAGCAGACGGATCACCTGATGGAAAGCGATTGCCGTCGCCCATGGACATCCGCGACACCAGTGAAGTCACAAGTACGCTTTACGCCAACCTTTAAACCCTCCTCGAAAGCGAAGTGATCGAAAAGTTTCCTCGGAACTTTCTGATCACTCAAAATCAAACGTTTTTTAATGTCACAGGTTTTAGTGTCACGGACGAGCAGACGGATCACCTGATATTATTCAGTATAAGGGGAAAAATAGATATTGATTTAGCAGGCGTGAGCGTGACATAAAAAAATTGGTTTGACATAAAAAATGGATACCATTAATTCATTCATTTGTAGAAGTAAATAAACGTTATATCATAAGACTAGTTGAATAGGTACTACATTAGGTACTTATAGTGGCTTTGTATGCTTTGACTCACTTGAAAAATATTTTTCCAACCTAAGTACCTACAATTATAAATATAGATAGGTACATATTTACCCTTGGAATTTATCGTATAACGATACCATTTTGCCATGACCGTTTTAATACCAGCATTGGGTGCGTGTGTACTTTGCGAAGGTTCTATTTTTTTTATGTGATAGATGGCAGACAAGTAGACGGATCACCTGGTAAACGGCTGCTTTCGCCTCTAGAGACCCGTAACACCAGTGGAGTCACAAGTATCATCACAAGTTTTAACAGTGGGAGAGCCACGCTTCGGCATGAATGGCTCAGGCTCGATCGGATAATATACGACGTCCTCACAGCAAAACAAGGGTGAAGCAGTGCATGCGCTGTTTCGCTGCTTGAGTGAGGGTACCGGAGCCCCAATCCAGGGAAGGGGGGTTAAAAGGTAAGCAGCGCACTTGTGACACCACTGGTGTTGCAGGTGTCTATGAGCGACGGTAATCGCTTACCATCAGGTGATCCGTTTCACTTCGAGACTTTGTTTCACGTCGATTTTCTGTGTAATTTTCTATTGAATTTAATTAATTTTATTTTTTAAAAGAATTAAAATTCATGTAATATAGTTCCACCCGTTTTCCAGTCTTCGTTTTTTATGATATATATATAATTTTTTTATATTTAACTTAAGGTGAAAGCGGCCACTTTTGTCGTGAATTATTTTTTTTAGTACATAAACAGACCCAACATGGTTATCAAATAAATAGTATAAGTGTTTGCAGAGAGACTGAAGCCACGTATTTTTTTAAAAAATAACCGTGTTAACTTTTTCTGCAAAAACAACTTAAACATACCTTATACCTTCGCCCTTCAATACAAAAGGCCCTTTCAATGAACGGATGCACCGTCCCTTATCGCGTAGTATTTGCTCGTATCGATTGGCCGCTTATCGAGTGGTCGATATTATTTATTTGCCCCTCATTGCGAGTATCGCGTATTTGAGCATTGCTTGTTCGGTCTGCAGTGCTTGCGATGTCATTATTAGGTACTTAGAGTTTTTATGGTACTTATTTGCACAAACAGTATTTTTAATGTAATAGTAGGTACACAGACGTATAGAGTGATGGTAGCTCAGTGGATAAGAATACGCTTTCCATACGGGGGTCGTGCTTCGAATCCGAGCATGCACCTCTGAATTTTTCAATTCTATCTACATATTTGTTATATATGTCATACTAATATTGTGAATATGTGGGGGTAGTCGGTCTGCGTTCCGACGGTAGGATATCTGTTATAAATAAAACAGTGTGCAACTGACTAGCTGGTTTAACTAACGTCGCTCCGCCACACTATTCCCTGGATACATAACAATATTTTTACCATTACATCGGTGGTGAGGGAAAACCTCGTGGGGAAACCTGCACGTTTCGGATAGTTTCTGAAACCATAATCCAGTTGATCTAGTTTCCCTGTTAAAGGGTTGCGAAGGTCAGACGGCAGTGTAATTAGGCTCCCCAAATCCTGAATCATGATCTAAGTATACAGGGGCCCAAAAACAACAGCTTAGGTCGGTCGTAACCTGAAATCACGCGCTAAGATAAGATGGCCAGCAATTCTACTGCACAAATAGCATTTATTTATTGTAATAAATTAGTAGATATATATACTTAAATAATAATAATTTTTCAACATCACATACATTGATCTGACTCCGAATAGGTAGCTCAAGCACCTGTGTTACGGATACGGAAATCACAGTGGGATTAACAAATAATACATATAAATACTTTGGCTTTTGTAAATACATACTTGTAATACATAGATAACGGCCAGACCAATCAAACAGATATGCTCATGCACACAAATGTTGCACTGTGCGGGGATCAACCCCAACCCTTGCACCAGAAGGCGAGGCCGTACTAATCAATATTAGATGATAAACAATACAGCGTTCTTATTTATCATCTTCATCAGTCCACCACCTGTTGCAGCCCACTGTTGGACATCCAAATGTTTGAAACTCCGATCGATCTTTATTTTTTCAATAAATATTTCACAACATCACATACATTGATCTGACTACTTGAGCTACCAAGATAGGTAGCTCAAGCACCTGTGTTACGGATATAAGAATCAACCATGGGATTACAAATATATATATCATAATACTTTTTTTTTTGTAAATACACTTATAATAAATAGAAAACCCCCAGACCAATACAAACAGACATGTTCATGTAAACAAATGTTTTTATTGTGCGTTGATCGAATCCCGCAACCCTTGGACCAAAGGCAGCGTTCACTACCACTGTTCCAAACGGGTCGTCTTTGGCTATTCGCATCCAACTCCTGCCTATCCTTCCCAGATCGTCACTCCATCTGGCCTGATGGCGCCCTACACTACGTTTACCGAGACGTGGTCTCCACTCTAGGCGACCTTATTTCCAGTAACGAAATTTTCTAGATAACTTTTAGTAGGGGAAAGGAACAGCGAATTGAACATGGGTAGGTAGAGCAGCGCAAAACAATGAACATTAACGAATGAACTCGACGATCCGTTTCGATCTGTGGTAATGAACGCTACCTCTGGTGCAAGGGTTGCGGATTCGATCTCCGCACAGTACAGACATTTGTGCGCATGAACATGTCTGTTTGTATTGGTCTGAGTGTTTTCTATGTATGATAAGTATGTACTTACAAAAGAAAAGTATTAAATGAATATATTTGGAATTGCGCTGTTGGTTCTAATATCCGTAACTCAGGTGCTTGCCTGGAGCCAGATCAATGTATGTGATGTTATGAAATATTTATTTATTTATTAATTTACTAAGTGTAGAATAGGCCACCCTCACTCTTACCGAGGTGTCGTAAAAGGCGACTAAGGTAAAGCTCATCAGCACCCAGAGAAGGAAAACTCTGCATTAATATCAAAACCCTCGCCAACCCGTCTGCCAAGCGTGGTGAGTATGGCAATTACCCCTCATGTGATTGAGGGAGGCCCGTGCCCCAGCAGTGGGGACTTAAATGGGCTGATGATGATGATGATGATGATGATGATGTTTCCTTTGGTAGCGAAAAGTTGGATAGTGTCCCCAATTAAGTTCTTGTTTAAACTATACCTTATTACAATATGCGATCTTAGAAAACTTCCAGAATAAACTCGTCCTAATCTCTTTTAACATTGCGTGTTAGAACGGGATGTTATAAGCCTTATTACGGTAATAAGTTAAGATCTTCTCTTATAATATATGGTGGTGTATGTTCTTAGAGCAAAAGCACCGTTCTCTAGGTACCTATTTTATTTGAGTTTCCCGTTACAAAGCTGTATTTCTCGAAAATTCCAATCGCATCACTCGTTTTCTAAGAGCCATTATGTATTTAGTAGTGTTCCTCCTTAGATAACCTCATTTGATATTTATCACCTAACTGCTAGTACAGGCAATTACGAGTCCAAGAAACCAACCATTTTTGCCTAGAGGTTTGTCAGAATGAATAAATTAAACGTTTGTTAATACCTGTAATATAGTTGGGGCCAACCATGGGGTGTCCAGCGCCGATAAGCTCTTACCAACTTGTGATCCGTCTGTTGGTCTGCCACCTATAACATAAATAAGTTCGACACACCCGTCGGGTTTACCTGACGGAAAGGTATATCTATCTGTCTAGTCCATTTTCCTTTAGTAATCAAAAATGTTAATTACAAAATGCACTATCTGGCTAGTCAAAAATCATGCTAAACATTAACTGTAGTTTAAAGTTTTTTTTACTAATAAGCCTATAATAATGTGTACTGGTATAGTAAGTTCTTTATTGTGGAAACGGAGTTACAAAAGATAAAAATTTAAAAATACATCCTCCGAGTCCTGCCCATTCCTGAGCTTACAATTTGCCCTTTCATTCAAATAATTTACATTAAAAAATAGTAGAAATTAATAGCAATAACAATACGACACACAATACATAAGGACAAACGAAAATTCTAAATGTCAGCAAAAGATATCATTTACATAGCTATTTAGGAAATATTCATCAGTCAAAATAAAAGGAACATAAAAATCAAGGGTAAATGTCATTATTAATTTAAAATAATAGGAATTACAATAGGATAAATAATAAAATTGCTCATCTTGGAAGCAAATAAATAAAGATAAAAAATGTGTAAAAATTAACAATGTCATATTTTATACTATACAGGGATCTGTTAGGAATTCATTAATGTCATAATAACATTTATCTATCAGGATAGTGCGAAGCTTAGATTTAAATCCCTGTATTGTCAGCGTTTTAAGGTCATTAGGTATCTTATTATATATTTTTGGTGCCATATACATTATACATAAGCCGTGTGGTCTCCGGCAGAAAGCCGTGTGGTCCCCGGCAGTAAGCCGTGTGGTCCCCGGCAGAGTAGAATAGGCCACCCTCACTCTTACCGAGGTGTCGTAAAAGGCGACTAAGGTAAAGCTGCTGGCATGATCATCAGAACCCAGAGAAGGAAAACTCTGCATTTACATCAAAACCCTCGCCAACCCGTCTGTCAAGCGTGGTGAGTATGGCAATTACCCCTCATGTGATTAAGGGAGGCCCGTGCCCCAGCAGTGGGGACTTAAATGGGTTGATGCTGATGCTGCTGCTGCTGCTGATACATTATACCTACTATTGCGTTTTAAGAGCAGTATTGCATTGGGGTGTATCCAGTCTATTAGTATTTGATTGAGCTAGGCGTTTTGAGTTGTAAACGGAAGCTGGAAACAAAGCTAGATTATGTTTGACAAATACTTATACTATGCCTACTATACTATACCTAATCATTTATCTGTATTCTTGTGTTGTGTTGGCATATTTGCTACATATAGTGTTTGTTAATATTTATCTATTTGTTATCGTACTACGAGTACAAACTACTGCTTTTATTACATATTTATTGTCACAATAGACATAGTTACTTAGTGTTCTAAATTTTATCAATAATTTGTCCAAATACCTACTTAGGTTGTTTACCTTAGAAGTCATTAACCAACATTATTATCGTAAGGAACAATTTGATAATGTGTCAATATGGATGCACGATGCTATAAATGGAATATCCATTTACAATGTGGTAGAAACCATCTAATTATTAAATTAGATTTTAGAAAAAAAAATCCATTTTTGAAAATGAGGCGGCATTAAAGCAAATTTAATTCTCCTTAATTGTATAGCACAAGGGGTTGTAACGACCCAACAAAAAACAAATAACAATAAGGCATTAGGCAAAACGCTTTCGTTAATCCTCCTAAAGTCCACTTAACTTATTCTCAGACGATAAAACCGCAATCCCACAGGTTCCCGCCGATCCCTAATAGAACCGCAGTACAGCTGAAATAAACAACCCAGATCCCCTTACGAGTAAAGCATTTGGGGGCCTATGTAATAAAATACTAACCCACGGCAATGTAATATAAAAGTCGATGGCATTAGCCAAAGAAGCCATTATTAAAAAGTATCAAGTTTCGGAACGCGCCGCCAGCCAATCCCGCGCTCCCGCCATCGCGCCGGCCAATCAGCGTGCGTCCGTTAACTTTTTTTTTATTGTGGATCGAGTTAATGGATTGTTCTTCATTCTGATTTATGCTTTGTTTCTTTTTTTGGAACGTTGTTTCGGAGCGTTGCCAGTTTGTTTTTTTGTAACCGAAGCTACGTAAACTGTACCCAAAAATGCCGATGCATTTTTTGTAAAAATAACCTATTTGATCTAAATGGTTCACTAGGGAACCATAAAACTTTACGCCCGTATATTGAAGATAATAATTATTTCATCACTTAATTAGCTCTTTTAAAACTGCGAGTTGAACCCTAAGAAAATATTTGCTCGAAAGATCGTACGCGTCTAATTTTGAGCTTTAAGCACTTTACTTTAAGTCCAAAGTCTCTAAACAGGCCATGCATTTGCGAGCATCTAGGAATTCTGTTTTTCTCGAGAATCCAACACGTATGAATGTCTTTTTAGTTACCTACTTATGTAATGTATGTATGTAGGCAGACTTACAAGCTCAAATATGTAATGTATTTACAAATGTGTATTAAGAAGAATCATTTAACTTAATATTTCTTAGTCTTAGATGATGATATATGAAAATAGGATCTAAGATGAATGAATTCCTGAGAATTTCTATGCGTGGATACAAGTCCCTTCTTCATACCGAAAAGGAAGGATAGCAAGATAAGTATTTATTTTTCTGTTGTAATGATTTTTTTTATTATAAAGGTAATAGAGGGTGCATCTGTGAACATTTACATCCCTTTAACCACGTATTTCTATCAACCATTACGAACAACATTTGTACTTTTGGTAATTCACATAAAAAATGTCAACTTTTCAAACAAAGTCGGTCACGTGACTTGGTCATTTTGTATGGGGAGTCGAAAAAATTTTCGACGAATTTCGAAAAATCGTAGAACACATAATTGCTCAGAATGGTTGGTAGAACACATGGTCAAAGGGATGTAAATGTCCACAGATACATCCTGTAATTATAAGGTTGGCGTAGTAAAAGACTGCGAAGGAGGGTAGACCGATTTATCTGCCAGTAACAATTTATCCAAAAAAACTTCTGTTACTCCGTGACCATGGCGCTTGCAACAGCGCTAAAATATCGGATACTCAAAATAAGGTACATGGTAGAAATCCCGTAAATAAATATTCTAATATAATTATACACCTACATCAAATCATCAGATGACGATGAGTCATCTTATGGATGCCTGGATGCGTCCAAAGCCGACGGATATGGAAAATTTGGTAATTACAATGAAGCGCCTGACTGAAAAGACAGGGAAACCTGACCACAAATAGTTGGTTGGATTGCCACTTTGGCATTAACCAATTTTTCGAGCACAGATCAAGATCAAACATGCATATAAATAATGAATAAATAAATATTTCACAACATCAACATACATAGATTTGACTCCGAGATAGGTAGCTCAAGCACCTGTGTTACGGATATCAGAATTAACAGTGGGATAACAAATATATACATTAATACTTTTCTTTTTTAAATACATACTTAAAATACATAGAAATCACCCAGACCAATACAAACAGACATGTTCCTTCATGCACACAAATTTTTGTATTGTGCGGGGATCGAACCAGCAACCCTTGGACCAATGGCAGCGTTCACTACCACTGTTCCAAACGGGTCGCATGATTATTAAATAAAGAAAAAGAAATAAGTTACAAAATAGTATAGGTTTGCCGAGTCTCTGTCCATACGCAATCGTTAAAATTAGTATTATTGGTTTAGCATCTATTTTTTTTATGCTAGAGGCGACAAACGCGCAAGCGAGTCACCTGATGGAAAGTAATCAATGCCGCCCATGAACATCCGCAAAATCAGAGAGATCACTAATGTGGTGCCGGCATTTTTAACATTTTGCGGCGCTTATGTACCTTAAGTTATGGAAACACGTTGTAGAAACCAAGGCAGTGTTGGCTAGTCCAAAGCTTAAAGTAATATCGTGCATGGCACTCGGGCTCGCATAGACACGCACCGCGGTATTGACTGTGCGCAGTGCGCATGTCCCGCGGCGCGCAGCGGCCGCTGGAAGTGGCATCGGATTTTCTTTCATATTATCATAGCCAGCCAGTAAAATCGAAGGTAAAAGACCTAGAGGCAGAAGTCCCAAACGATAGTAGGACCAAATGGCATCAGAACTACATATACTTACCTGTTAGTGAAGCACTCCACCAAGCTACAGAATGGGACCGATGCAGACAACTGGTTGACAGAATTCAACAGAGTTACGACCCTCAGCAGTGAGGGGCGGAAGAGAGAAAGAGAGAGAGAGAGAGAAAAGAACGAATGCTGTTTCCTTTCAGTGTTTTTGACGTTTCCACAGAAAAAAATGTTGCCCAACGCCAATAGATAAATAGATACTCTTTATTGCCCAAAATACAAAACTGAAGGTTTTGAGCGCCATGGGGGACACCGGTGACGACAAACAATGAATGCTTATTTGTGTCTGGTTTGATGGCAGTCAATGTGTTAAAAGCTAGACATACAATGTGCATAGTATAATTTATTTATAAAGTTTCGGCTTACGTATTAAGATATTTATTGAATATCCACCACAAAACATCATTAACCTATCACTCGATAAGTTTAAGTCTCAAATTAAAGCCTGCCTAGTGAAGAAAGGTTACTATAGTGTACAAGACTATTTAAATGATAAGGATTTTTGGTCATATTAATCGATTACTCTTTTGAGTTGTTATACAAAGTAGTCTGTTAACTTTGATAATTGTATTTTTTTCTCTTCTCAATTGAAACTCTGTAACATCATGAATATTTGAAAAGAGTAACTACTGAGTTTCTTGCTGGTGTCTCTCAGTAGAAATCGACATTCCGAACCAGCGGTAGATGATAATATATTATGTACCTATTTTGACATTTATAAAGTTTTTTTTTATCTTATCTTTATATTAATGTCACTGAAGTTTTCTGATCCTAGTAGCACTGTACGAGAAAAGGGATAATCCTGTAGCGATGAATGATCTATGTAGGCAGCTCAGTAGATAAGAACGTGCGCTCTAAACAGGAAGTCGAACCCGGGACCCCAGCGCAGCCGTCGCTTTAGAGTGCGACGCACTACCCACTAGGCCAACAAGGTAGTCACCTTATAAGAAGAAAATGAACAGCATGTAAAAATTAGTCCGAAAAAAAGATGGAAGGTTTGTGTGACGAATGGCATGATTGAAAAAGAAGTGGATAGTTGGATGGCGAACGACAGGGACATATGGAAGTAGTAATTTTGAAACGACCACAGATTACCCGAAAATAAGGCAGGATGATGACTGCCTTTTTTAATGATTACTAGGGGCCCGCCATCTCTTCGTTTCGCGACATTAGTTCCACTTTATACCAATAGATGGCGCTAAGTGCCGATTACATCGCGCAAGCGTTTGGTGTTTTCGAATTAGCAATAACCCTCGCCTGAAGGATTTACATAGATAGATATAGATATGTTAAAAATGCCTTTTGTCCACACTGATGATACCTACCCCTTCTTAAACCTAAATAATAACACACCCAACAATAATCTCACAAACAATAAAAAATATAACGCTTCCAGTATTTACTTAGTCGGCAAACATAGCTAGCCTGGCGAAGATAACTGGGTTAGGCGCAACTCGCTGCATATGCTCGTTCTTTGTTAGAAATTGTGTGCCGCCATTGATATAGCAACGAGTTCGTACATTAATGCACAACAACGTGCCATTTGGAAATTAGCTGCCTCTTCGTCACGCGAGCGAAAATAGTAGTCACTCCTATAAAATAAGAAAGCAATGACCACCTTAAGGCGACGGGTAGCCCTAACTAGCGACACCATTCGTTTTTAATTGATAGCTACTAAGCCGGATCTATTTTAAACAATTTCGGGGTTACAACCTCTCGGCTAGTACTTATACTATTTATTAAATAACCATGCACAAATGTTAGCTCCGTTTTTGTACGCGAAAAATTAATTACCGCCAAAAGTGGCCACTTTTAGCGTGAATCAATTTTTCGCGTACAAATGTTGTGTCCGCATTTGTGCATGGTTATTTAATAAATAGTATAAGTGTTTGCCAAGAGGTTCTAACCCCGAAATTGTTCAAAATAAATCCAGTTTAGTAGCTAAAATTAAAATCGATTGGTCGCTAGTGTGCCCTACCCGTCACCTTAAGCTCGATTCGACCAATCTTTATCCGTGGATAAATCTATGGTATAACGTCAGATTTGTATAGAATGACAGCGTTATACCATAGATTTAGTATCGGAATAAGATTGGTCTAATGAAGCCCTTAGAAGGTTGCATACATAGAACCGAGTTCACTAACTTTTCAAACATCGGTAATCACGCTTTAACCATGCAAGCACCAATAATAGCAAGCACGGTTTAAGTGTGATTATTATCTTTGTTTTAAAGTTGGCGAATTCGGCCTATATTAGGTACGCAAATAGACTAAGGCTGATTTTTGATCCGCAGTTAAACTGAACTAATAGTTTTAAAAAGTAAATTTAACCAATGGTAAAACATCGCTAAAATCTGTTTTATGAGCTATAGTTCATCGTCAGCCCATTTAAGTCCCCACTGCTGGGGCACGGGCCTCCCTCAATTACATGAGGGGTAATTGCCATACTCACTCACGCTTGGCAGACGGGTTGGCGAGGGTTTTGATATAAATACTGAGTTTTCCTTCTCTGGGTGCTGATGATCATACCAGCAGCTTTACCTTAGTCGCCTTTTACGACACCTCGGTAAGAGTGAGGGTGGTTTATTCTACTCTGCCGGGGACCACACGGCTATAGTTAGCTATAGTTATAGTTAGCTTAACCAATACTTATATTACAACTTTGAAAGAGAATAAGGAATTACGTCACATTGACTATTGGTTAGACAGTTAACTACAGTCAATTTAACCAAAAGGTAACTACGGATCATAAAATGGGCCCTAAGCCAGAGTTAGCTTATAACTGTATGTAGCTAAGAGGATTAATCTAGGTAATTCAGAATATTAAGGTGACGGGTGGGGCACACATCAATCTTTCGTGTACAAAAACGGACCCAATATTTTTGCATGGTTATTTAATAAATAGTATAACCCTACCCTACCCTGCCCGTCACCTTAAGTTAGGTACACTATTTGTACATATTTAATGAGTATGGCTTAACGCCCCGTTGGTCTAGTGGTTTAAGTACCGGGTTGTGATCTCGGGGTCCTGGGTTCGATTCCTGGGTCGAGCGAAAGTATGTTACGATTTTTTCGGCTTTGTGATCACCAATCCGCATTTGGCAAGCGTGGTGATTAAGCCTAATCCCATCATAGTAGCGATAACTTGATTTCTACGATGGATGTCTTTGCCCTGCAGTGGGACAGTTTATAAACTGATACAACTAAGTATGACTTGGCGCTTTGGCCTAACTGTAAAGCCTTCAAGAAATGTATCATCATCATCAGCCCATTTATGTCCCCACTGCTGGGGCACGGGCCTCCCTCAATCAAATGAGGGGTAATTGCCATACTCACCACGCTTGGCAGACGGGTTGGCGAGGGTTTTGATATAAATGCAGAGTTTTCCTTCTCTGGGTGCTGATGATCATGCCAGCAGCTTTACCTTAGTCGCCTTTTACGACACCTCGGTAAGAGTGAGGGTGGCCTATTCTACTCTGCCGGGGACCACACGGCACAAGAAATTTATAAATAAACATAACTATGTTATTTGATGTGTAATTTTATTCTCTCTTCAACTAAAAAGGGATATGGGTGTCTAATCTCGAGCACTGGACATTGAAGTCGACTTACAGATTTGTATATGCGACGAATGTGTAAAATCTCTAAATTCGACTTCAATGTAAAAATCCTACTGTGATGTCATCACTCGGCATGACAAAGTAATCAGATTTTGCTCACGTTCTTTATTCGAAAAGCGTATAAAAATGCTATTTTGTGACGAAGACGAGACGAGACTGAAAAATTATAAGTGTGAATTCAAACATGATCTACTCAACAATGAAAAGGGAGATGTGGTTCTTGTAATAACCATACGCAAATAGTAATATTTATAATCTGTTAAACGTAGCTAACCAAACGTAATTGACAAGTACAGAGAATAAAATAATGTACCTGAGTCACAATGTTGACATCTAACTTAACCTATAAATGTATGGAAATTGCATGTGGCTAGCTACAGACAACAAGAATGTAGTTGAGCATCAATGGGAATGATCATTGGTGTCAAGAGGTACGAACAAGGTGGGGGAATTATAAAAAGGAATAAACCCAAAGTGTTTCAAATATAATTCTTTTATTTTAACAACATCTCCTGGAAACATTACATGGCGCAGCCGGTAGGATCCGAACCTACGCTCCCAAAGCAAAAAAGCTAGTATGGTTCTGGCTAGTATAGCAAGACTTGTGTATAGGCGTCTATATAAGCAGTAATGTAGAGTTGGGGGAAGGGTATTGGGGATCACTACTGCGAGGGTTGATATCTGCGAGTATATTTTGTTGTAATATGTTCACCCCCCCCCCCCCCCCCATCCCCCCTACTCCGGAAAACTCACCTTTCTTGCCTAATAGTCTTCCTTGACTTGAGAAAAAAAACTTTAAAGTTATGACGGAATTGAAAAAATCCATACCTACATTACATACATACAAAATCATAACCAAGGAGGGTTTACTTCGCCGTAGTCGGGTAAAAAACTAGGCTCAGGGACCCAAGAGACGTACCCTTTCTACAAGCTATAAGGTGAAGCAGCACGGTGCCGTGTTTCGATGCGTGAGTGAGGGTACCGGAGGCCCAATTCCGGAGAAAGGAGGGTTTAAAGGCAGCGCACTTGTGACTCCAGTGGTGTCGCGGGTGTCAATGAGCTCGTCTGCCATTGCACCTAAATTATTACATTAAAAAAAAGGTCGGCTTCCTACAGGATCGGGAGATGTTTATGGGTGATAGATGACTCACTTGAACCATCAGGTGATTGCCTTGCTCACTTATAGGATAAAATAATCAGAAGAAAATTAAGAATATTGTTCACAGGTATAATGCAGTAGTTATTGAGTGCGCATATCGGGTGGTGTGCGTGCCGCGCGCCCCCTGCCGGTGATTCCGCTGTTTATTTGCCCAATCTAATGCTGGCTAGGGCGGGTCCGATTATCGATGAAAGGAACACGAATTTACTTGATAATAAGGAATCTTGAAAATTCAATTCAATTCAAACAATTCCGTAACACAGGTGCTTGAGCTACCTATCTCGGAGTCAGATCAATGTATGTGATGTTGTGAAATAATAAATAAATTATTTGCATAATATAGGTATACATACATACATACATGTATGTGATGTTGTGAAATAATAAATAAATTATTTCCATAATATAGGTATACATACATACAGGTCTTAGATTTAATAGTGTCTCTCTATATTAAGCTTGACACAGGCATGCAAATTTAAAATTGTCACAGAGGGAATAAATTTGATAAAATCATTTCGAATAGTAAAAATAACTAGCTAATGTAGCTCAATAGCTTTAAAATGTAATTAAAATAAACAGTACATTTTTACAGATTTTTCGAATTTTCCCTTCAAGTAGTCATAGATATTTGTATTGGGAATAACCCGCTTCTCACCTTACAGCCATCTAGACTATAGGTACTATTATAACCAGGGCACATTCTTAAAAAAGTGATGCCTAAGACTAAGTGTACACGATAGTAACACAAGAATAGCAAATCCGAACCAAAACTAAAAATAATGAAGTCTAGCAGCTTAAGTGATAAATATTGCACCGTGACTGAAGCCTTCAATTGTATGTGCGTATTTCTAACGAATAAACAAACTTGATGTTAATAATGATTTTGAAGGTTTTATAAGAATATGTTAAGATAAAGTAGTTTTTATTAATTCAAATATTGACAAAGCTCCTTAAATAAAGAAAAAAAAATCTGTGGGCAAATACAGTTTCGCCGTAAATACAGTTTACCTTCTAATGTAGGTTAAATATAATTATCTTCTATTTTTATTGAAATCTTATCAAACACCTTTCCTATCTATAGATTCTCGCGAGATACATTTTATGCACAATACACACAAACTTAATTACTATTATGCAGATCTAATGAGTGCACTATGAACGGGGGTTCTCGTTGATTACGTGTTTTCGCAGCAGTCAGTGTTACGAATTGCTTACCTACTAACTTTTCGTAGTATAACGAATGGAGAAACTCCTTCGTTGCTGGTCGTATATTATATGGCAATTATTTAAAATTGATTCAAGTTAATGATAAGTCTCTAATTTCAAAGGATTGCCAACTCTACGAATTTTCCAGTGTACAAGCGCTAGGCGAGAAACACTTACACACACAGCGGGGTGGGCGAAGCTAATCCCTGTGCTCACGCATAGCTCAGTGCAAGCCATTTTGTCGGCTAACAAGAACACCGCTACCTGCGCGGACCGTACATACTCGTCTTTGGAAAATTGTTCGTGACAAAAAATTGGAAAATTCTTCTCCATACAAACATTTTTTGTATTCAACACTAAATCAGTATCTACAATTTTTTTTTATTTATTTCTAATCCTGGCAGGGTCGCCTATCAAATATCTTAAGACAGATGTGTTTCAATTAGGTACTTATTAATCAAAACCAGTAATTAGTATAAACAGTACCTATATTGTTTAATATTACAACACATGCGAGCGATCTTATGATAATCAACTATATTTAAAATACTAATTTGTAGGTCTTCAGCGACAATACGGTGCAAGTCTAAATACGTCTATACTACACCAATGTAATAACCATGTACCTGTACATATATGCTAGAAGAAAGTATCGATAAGACAAACCCGGGCGTCCCTCGAGGCCCGGGTCGTCGTCCGGTTCGCCCGGGTATTACATTTTGCGCATTTACCAGTTTTATCGGACCATCTTTTCTGTTTATCGACAACACGATTCCTGCGATATATATAACGGAGGCTGGTCCGAGCTATTCGTTATCAGAGAGGTTGTGCAAGATGGCATTATTGGAATTACAGTTCACAAATCACATAGTTACCTCGGAAGTCTCAAGCGTCTATTCAAAGTGGAAACGCGGCAGGTTCGACATAGCGATGATTCGTCGATTCGAGACACGCGTCTCTAGTCAAACGTCAAACTGACAGCTCGCTAAAATCAAAATATACGGCAATGGAAAATAACAAAAAAGTATCAACATCATCGCTCTATCGACTCCACCCAAGGAAAGTTCCTTCACGTTTCCAAATATAATATAGGGCGCCACTATGCTGACGCTCCGACATATATGTAATTTTTTTTTTAATGTTTAAGTATAGAGATTGACAGTCCTTGCTTAGGGGACCTCAGGCTCGAAAGCGTTAAATTTGGACGCAACTGGGGAAATAACGCTATTAGATTTAACGTTATTTTTAAACGAGCAGACCATATACACCGATATATAATACCAGTGGAGGTACATAACACAAGCACAAGTGCGCTGCCAACCTTTTAATCATTTTTCACATCGGTTTCTATGGAGGCCGTGGTATCACTCCGGTCAATCGGGCCCATTTTTACCGAAACGTGGCCCTCCCGGTGGGATGATGATGACGATTGAACGCGATTGTCGTGTCTTATCGTTCAGTGACGGAATCGGCTAGGGGGATAAGATCAAGTAGGACCTCGCACAGCATCTGGTAGAAGACCTTAATATTTTGTATGTGGTGGTCGAGACTTTCCACTGCCTTGACTTAACTTGACTTGCCCAGCCTCAGCTGGCAAGAGCAGAACATCTACTGGAAATGGGAGTTAATCATTAGATGGAACTACATGACCCGAAAATCCTCTCCACCGATTATCATACCAGGATAGTACGTGAAGTGATTGAGATCAAGAAGTATTAGACTTTCAATTGGGAGGATGGATTTAAAATATCATCAACATGGAATCCAGTAATTAACAAGTGCAAACCCCGCGGTAGGCCGTTACTAACGCAAACAAACACTGATACTGTTAGTTAGTGTGTCGGAGTATCTTCACTGACAGTTCATTAAGTGGCGAATTAATATCGGAAAATGAGAGGGTGTCCGAAGATACACAGCCCGGCCCCAGCAGACGACGCCGTGCTCCGCCAGTCCGCTCGTGACCACGGCTGCTGTAACGTAGCCGTAAAATATGTGAGTACACAATGTTGTATCACATAATAAATATCGTGTTAATTCCCGTCTTGATTAATTACAGCCTCAGCTAGTACGTCGTCACTGATTTTTTTCTCGGTCAGTCGGTCCTGTCAACCTACGTTTGCAAGAAAACCTGAATCTGCGTGTGTGCTTTTTTTATAGGAGTCAGTTGGCTCTCCTTAACCTGATGGTAAGCAAGAGAAGAGTCTAAGTTGCAATTACAACGGAAGCCATGTAAAGGCATCACCTTCATTGGCACCGCCATAATGGCCTGCGAGATCCATTTCTTGATGGTGCGGCAGAAATAGGACCTGCCAAATTTTTTAGTTCGTGATGCAATGTTTTCCACTGTGAAGCGGTGACAGCGTTGTCCGGCGCGTGTAGTTCTGTGACGGAATAGGACAGGTGGGATAAGGGAGAAAAGCTCTTCAGAGCATTCACCGTGATATAGGCGGTAAAAGACGCTAAGCGACCCGATGTCTCAACGTAGTTGAAGAGGGTCAAGGATATTGGTGACCTCTTCACCTGTCGCTGCAATGTATCGAGAGCTTCCATGAGGTATTTAGCGGAGCCATCCCAGAGATGCAAGCAGTACTCCACGTATGCCCGGACTTGGGTCTTGTATAAAAGACAGAGTTAGCTTGATACAATGTTCGATACAAGACACGAGCTAGTATATTTTATAATCTCGTGAATGTAATAAAAAGAGCTTGTTACCTAAAAATTATAATACGGAAAAATAATTCGAGTTGATAGATATGGACTTTAATAAAATTATAAAAAAGGTCTTAGAGATAACGGCAGGTTTACATGCGAGTGCGTTTTATATACGTGAATAAGTACGCGCTTTTCATACTGTCGTAGGGTCGTGGTTTGGATCCGAGGATTCCAAAGACCTCTGTATTTTTCAAATCTACCTAGGTGCGTATTTCTACCATTTAACAGGGTGTTTAGTTAGAGAAGGACTTAAAAAAGGGAATATCTAATTCTGAATGTACGTTGGCATGTAACCCTCGCCGCCGGAGACGAGGCTCAGCCAACACGGCTTGTTGGCTCATTATTGTCCAGCGGCGAGTTTAACTCCGATTTAATATCGCACTCAGAATATCGTGAAATTACCGTCTTGCGATAAAACGACGCTGTTTACTCTGGGACATCATTTTTCTGTATCTCTTTTTTGAGAATTCTCAGTAAATAAAAGGAGAGGAATAAGACATTTTGGCGTACTTATTGTTACAATTTGGGAGATAATTTTAAGCTTAAAAATTTATAGTACCTACCTAATACATTTCTTTTAGCCGATGAAGCTACGGTTCGTCCCATCGATCAGGTACGTAATACGGCGTCACGTGAAGTTACCCTTGTTGGATTTTGGACCGTCCTTATGTATGAGACACGAATTCTGTTTTTGCACTGCAGGTGGGTAACTTGACCTGAACCCGTCTGTACCTACGAATTATACCTATAAGTGATTATAGAGCAATTTTTTTTATGTCATAGGTGGCAGACGAAGGCCCATGTTGGTCTAGTGGTTTAAGTACCGGGCCGTGATCTCGAGGTCCTGGGTTCGATTCCCAGGTCGAGCGAAAAGTATGTTTCGAATTTCTCGAACATAGCTCGGGTTTGTGATCTAACAATCCGCATTTGGCAAGCGTGGTGATTAGGCCTAATCCCATCATAGTAGCGATGACTTGATTTCTATGATGGAGGCCTTTGTCCTGCAGTGGGACAGTTTATGAGCAGACGGATCTCCTGATGGTAAGCGATTGCAGCCGCCGATGGACACCCGCGACACCAGTGTAGTCACAAATGCGCTGCCAACCATTACCTTTTTTCTGATAGTGTGTACTCTCATATTTCGATGATGGCAGTATCATACAAATATGACAAGAGGTTGAGCACAGGACCAACGACTTTAGATGCTTTAGGCACGGGGTTACAAGACCGCCAATTCTAAGTAGGAACTAGCTCAACCCGGGATTCAAACCTTCGACCCATTAAGAAGTCGTACGTTCTTATCTGTTCGGCCACAATCCCAAAATCGTGTTATTATAAGAGATGTATAATCAAAATATTGATTTCAATGTTAGTTACACTATACGTATGAACCGCTGAAACAATTTGGCTGAAAATTAGTAGAGAGGTAGCTTAGAACCAGGGCAAGGATACTTCCCATGGGGTAAACAAAAACGAATACTACGCGGACAGGGCCGCGAGCGAAAGCTAATAACTTATCTACCTTTAAGATCCAATTCTTTTAATTTAAAAGCACCTGAAGTACGCACCTAATTATGAAAACGAAATCAAATCAAATTTCAAACTTTGATCAAATCAATTGAGTAACGAAGTCTGAATAAACATAAGTCAAGGTACTCCATCAAACGGACATCGGCGAAATTTTAAAAGAAAATTTCAACAAATTACCTCCTTAGAGTACCTCCTCTTAAATAAAGACGATTTTTCTAAATTCAACCTTAATTGTTAGCCGGGATGGGTGATACGGGAAGGAGTCAACAGGTTTTAAAATGGTAAACAATATATATAAATTATATGTAACTAAAATTGATTTATAAGACATATAAATCTTTTTCTTAATAAATAGCGACTTAATAGAAATATAGGTAATATTTTATTTCTTCATAGAGAGCCCACATTCACATCTATTGCGGCACTACAGTCCGCGAAATGCTTGCTATGGTAAAATTAGGAGTTGCCAACTTTTGTACAATAAATATAGATAGAGTAGAATAGGCCACCCTCACTCTTACCGAGGTGTCGTAAAAGGCGACTAAGGTAAAGCTGCTGGCATGATCATCAGCACCCAGAGAAGGAAAACTCTGCATTTATATCAAAACCCTCGCCAACCCGTCTGCCAAGCGTGGTGAGTATGGCAATTACCCCTCATGTGATTAAGGGAGGCCCGTGCCCCAGCAGTGGGGACTTAAATGGGCTGACGATGATGATGATGTGCAATAAATGAGCCAAGTTACGAGGACTTACTGATTTATCCTATGAGTTCAGAACAAAACTATTTGTTAATAATTGAACATGGCGAGCGATACTTAGGTACCTATAAAGCGTGGTGAGTGATACTAATATAGACCACTGCAGGCAGATGTGACAAATAATTTTCTCTTGATTGAAACATAGGTACAACTTTAATGCGTATGAGCTGTGATTTCATCTTTAGTCTTTTTTTGTGGTCATCTTCTACTCAATAAGCCATCGAGCCTCGAGCTGGAAAAATCTTCGACATATTATTTGTGTGTACTAACTGGTATTTACAATACGTCTTTGTGTTACGTGTATCATCGTCGTCAGCCCATTTAAGTCCCCACTGCTGGGGCACGGGCCTCCCTCAATCACATGAGGTGTAATTGCCATACTCACCACGCTTGGCAGACGGGTTGGCGAGGGTTTTGATATAAATGCAGAGTTTTCCTTCTCTAGGTGCTGATGATCATGCCAGCAGCTTTACCTTAGTCGCCTTTTACGACACCTCGGTAAGAGTGAGGGTGGCCTATTCTACTCTGCCGGGGACCACACGGTTACGTGTATAAAATCCCAAAAAAATTTAATAAATCCTAGTATACGCTCTTGCGCAAAAATCGCTTTTGCCACGAGTTTTCACGTGTCAAATAACCCGTTTTCGTGCTGGAGAAGTTTAGACTAAAGGTCCGCGCCACGAAAAAAGTCCCGCGGATAAACACGGAACTAAAATTTTAGATTCCTTGTTAGTATGATTATAAAGCTCAAATTTGAATGTTGATGACGACAGAAGTGCGCTTTTCTCGGGATTTATCTGGTACCGCAGACTCTGCGTTGTCCTTTCCTGCTTATCGCCGTCCAGGCCGTGTCGCTGATTAGTCCGGCGCGATTTTCCGTTCAATTGAACTTATGAAAAGTGTCGCCGTCTCCGCCACGTTAACGATTGTTTGATCTTGTTAGAGACCGACCCCGCTTCCTGGACGGCCATGTTTATTTCCCCCTTTTTAATAATTCGGACGATCGCTTCAATAGGTATAATCATTATCATCTTTGCGTGTGATTCCCGGGTCCGTCCAAAACCGTTCGTTCGCGAGCTTCGTAGTCCAAGCTATCTGGACCTTGATCTAGGGTTTGTTACCTAAGCCTGGTAACTGCAATAAAGCAACTGTCGTCTGACCTTTGCAACCCTTAGATACTAACGCTGTACGAACGAATAATGTTAACGTGGCTATACGCAACCTATATATATGTAGCACATACATTTTTTATCAATAGGCTAACATTTGACCACATCGCACTTGATAGAAAGCGACGAAAAGATGCCTGTTCACTGTTGCCTTAAAGATGTCCAGATTATAGTGGTCAGGAAAAACAGACCTCGGCAGGGAGTTCCATTCCTTAGCCGTCAACATTATAAATGTGGAAGCGAATCCACATCTGCACATAGACGCTTGGGTACCATCAGGTGAGCAGTCTCCTAGTTTATCCCTTTTCACGTAATAAATATTACTGCTTTCTTTGCTGTTTGCCATCATTTTATTCTACTAAATAATAAGTCTACCAAGCAAGCCAAATTTTACCTGAAACCAGTCTCATTCAAACGTAACCGACTCGCGCGCAGATAAGCATGTTTGCCCGCCGGTTCCGGGATGTCGCCGTCCTTATCTAATGAGAACTGATAACAGGGAGGGACGCGCATCTAGCTTTATTTTACAACTGAATTGTCACGTCTGAGGTGTCAGTGGCCTTTTTTTTCTTAAGCTTAATTTGTTTAGACTTAGTCTGAGGTCCACGTAGTAAAAAAAAGGTAGTATGATATGTCCTGGTGATTCGAGGCTAAAAGGAAGATTTCCAGTGTACATTAATCACACCGTACCTATTAAGGAATGCCTTCCCTCGATTTTTATTAATGAAAAAAATATTTTGCTTACCATATAAATTACAAATATTTTTTAAGCTACTTCCAAAATAATCATCAGTTTTATTATTGTTATGTGTACAATTCTATCATCATCATCATTTCAGCCAATAGGCGTCCACTGCTGGTCATAGACCTCCCCCAATGTTCTCCACGCAGATCGGTCCTGTACCGCCCGCATCCAATGGATTCCCGCCACCTTCACCAAATCGTGGGTCCACCTTCTAGAGGCCTCCCACGGCGACTTCCTGTACGTGGCCTCCGCTCGAGGACCTACCGCCCCCGGCTCTCTTTTTTCCTCCTCCTCTTCTCCATTGCCACTTGAGAAAAGCAATCCTTTGGGCTATGTCTGTGACCTTAGTCTCCTGCGGATCTCATAATTTCTATCACACAATATATACGATCACGTAAGTAGATCCGATTCCGAGAGTACAATTCTATGATTGTCCCAATTTATCTATGGATGGGTTGTTACGGCCGTAAGCCGTCCGGCTACAATATAATGCACGTATATCCTTGTGTCTTAAAATTCATCGATTAAAAATCAACAGTAACTGAAGCAAGTCTGTTATTCTTGATTTTTTTTTTGTTTATGACTTGTAGCGTGTGTCATTCTGCGAATGTCAAGTGAAGAGACAGAGGAACTGTTCCTGATAAAATTTATCGGTGATATAAGTTGCATCTCTTTAATTATTTGATTTCTTCTTAGTTAGAACCATGACGCTAGAGATACAACACCACCTATAACAAAAATAACATACACATAGACAACACAATATTAGGAGGGAGATTCGTATCAAGGCTGTTTTGACTGAAAAGAGGCACTGACAGAAATACCAAAAACTATGTCACAAATCGGATATTTCTAAGAAGACAGCGTTTTTCCATCGGCCAAACACAAATGTCGCACTGTACATGCGTAGAATTCATTGCTCCAATGTGAGGGGGAAGGTCTTGAACACAAACATCAAATTAGGTTGGCAGGTGCCGCGAGGTTTTCTCTGAATCGTCGTTTTCCTTGAGGCACACTTGTCGCTGTTTGCTCAACTGAGATGGCGGTGACACAAAAAAAACTCAGAAACCTGCTCGTCGACGATTTCCAAAATATTTGGTCTGATACACGCGGTACTGGTGGCAAAATAGTGGTGATTGTTATAAGGCCTATTATTATTTCAGCCCAGGAATATTATTTTAATTTAATAGTATGTATCTCATTATTATTTGATATTTTCTTCTTAGTAGATATATATACATTACACATACACGTTAGGTACACAAAATACACTAGACAAGCGTCCGTGGCACTCATTCAGCTGGTCTCACTAAAAACCAGCGTCATGGCCTTTGTCTGGGCTGTGACATAAGCTGAGTGAGGTCCATTTATACTAGACGTCATAACACACCATAATATTCATTTGGCACTGTCTGGACATGATTGAATATATTTTTGTTTTTTTTTCCTTTTGTTTTATTTTTATGTTTTTTAATTGTTTTATGTTTTGTTTTCTGTTTGTGCCAAATTGTGTTCTGTTTACAATTGCTATATGTTCTGTGCTGTGATGTCTATAATAATAAATATTTTCTTTCTTTCTTTCTTATTTTAGCCCAGCAGAAACCAACATGGCTATATCGTTACGCAAGGTATATGAAGTAGGTGTATAGGTCTGTCTGTAACCCTAACCAAATCTCTGGGATGTCCATTATAGCGAAATTCACGCTCGATCTTTTTCAGATATCCCACCCCCCACACCTGGGACTGCACCAGTCGCGCACTTGTTTTCTTCGCCTCGTGTTACCAGGTGCCATGATGTAGCTCTGCTCAAAGGCTTAGGGACCTTCAAGTGAACAGCGTAATCTGTTTTGTAAAGGCTGGCAACATATTTGTGATTTCTCTGATTTTGTGTGTGTTCATAGCCGGCGTTGATTACTTTTTATGTGACCCGCTTGCTCTAGCATGAAAAAAGGCTCCAGAGAGCCAAGTCCGCGTTCCTTTCTCACGCACTGTACATCTCTTTTGTTTGGATGCGACAGATATATTCTTGTTCCTTAATAGACGGTATTGTTATAGGCTTTCAGACTGCATGCGATCCGTACCAAATGGAACATACCTGGAAGTCTCCCTCATAATTTCTTTAAACTCTATATGACCTATCTGATTTGGTCGGACTCACATACGGACATGTTTTGTCGCCTCCTACAAGCAGAGAATACACCAATGCTGTCTATTTTTTTTTTACTACAGGTGATAACCCTGTTGGTCTAGTGGTTTAAGTACCGAGCCGTGATCTCGGGTCCTGGGTTCGATTCTCGGGTCGAGCGAAAAGTATGTTTCGAATTTTTCGAACATAGCTCGGGTTTATGATCTCCAGTCCGCATTTGGCAAGCGTGGTGATTAAGCCTAATCCCATAATAGTAGCGATAACTTGATTTCTATGATGGAGGCCTTTGCTCTGCAGTGGGACAGTTTATAGGCTAATACTTTACTTTTTTACTTTACAGGCGATATACGAGCAAACGAGTCACCTGCTGGAAAGTAATCAACGCCGCCCATGAACATCTGCGAAATCAGAGAGATCCGTAATAGTTGGCGGCCTCTTTAAAAAAGAGTACGCACTTCTCTTGATGGTCCTTACTCAAATACTCCTGCAGCGAAAACGTTCCACAGAACTGAGGTGCGTGGTAGGAAGTTCCGCGGGAAACGCACAGATCGCCATTCATCGAGATGATGGGGATGATGTATGAGCAGTTCATCTATAATGCTTCATAGTGTGGTTGAAGGTTTTTTCAGAGCTTTCTATGCGCACGGTATGGGCCTTGTCAACAATATGGCGCGCGACGGCGCGGAACGCGTCGCGATGACCAACCTTCAGTTGCGTCAACTCAACGCAGCACACGCTTCAAGACATAAATACACCGTTATTTTTTATCGTTTATATCCCGAAAACCTCATTATAGGTATCGTGAATAAAGAGATTTAGCATGTTAGATCGACAATACAAGCGAATAAAAAATTTGCTGCTCCATACAGTTTAAGGGGTCGGCAGCGCATATGCAGGTCCTGTGGAGTTCCAAATATCCAGTGGCTGCGGTAATCGCTTACCATTAGGTGAGCCGCACGCTTGTTTGCCACCGGCGTAGTATTATAATGAATGGAACAGCCAGTGAGTTATAACTACTACGTACGCTTGTAATAATACTTCAATACAGCAGATTTTTATTGTTGATGTAACATGCTAAATGGACTTTATTCACATAGTCATTTTTAAAAAGGCCGGCAACACATTCGCGATCTCTCTGATTTCGCGGATGTTCATGAGCGGGGTTGAATACTTTCCATCAGGTGACTCGCTTGCTCGTTTGTCCGCCTAGCATAAAAAAACATATTATAGGTTTTCGTGATGTAAGCGAAACAATAAGTTTACGATTCATCATTTCAGCCATTAGACGTCCACAGCTGGACATAGGCCTCCCCAAATGTTCTCCACACAGATCGGTCCTTCGCCGCCCGCATTCAATGGATTCCCGCGATCTTCACCAGATCGTCGGTCCACCTTGTGGGGGGCCTGCCACGGCTGCGACTTCCTCTACGTGGCCTCCACTCGAGGACCTTTCCGCCCCAACGGCCGTCTGTTCTCCTCGCTATGTGCCCTGCCCATTGCCACTTGAGGCATGCAATCCTTTGGGCTATGTCTGTGACCTTAGTTCTCCTGCGGATCTCATTATTTCTGATACGATCACGCAGGGAGACTCCGAGCATAGCCCTCTCCATTGCTCTCTGGGTGATTTTGAGCCTCCTTAATCGGCACATTGTAAGCGGCCACGTTTCGGTTCCGTATGTCATCACTGGCAACACACACGCATTGAAGACTTTCGTCTTGAGATGGGCCGAAAATATGCTGCGTAGCTTCCCGAACGCTGCCCAGCCGAGTTGGATCAGTCGATCGACCTTTTTCTGGAAGTTGGACTTACCAAGCTGGACTTTTTGTCCGAGGTAGATGTACTCGTCTACAACTTCCAGTGTAGAGCTTCCAACCTTTACAAGAGTGGGTACGACATGGGAATTCGACATAATTTTCGTCTTGTCCATGTTCATTTTCAGACCCACTTGTTGGAAGACTCTACTTTACGATTATTAAAATGTCTTTTACGATGTAAGATCCTATTATAAGACGCCAAGGCTCACTTTGGGTCCCTCCGCCAACCTAGTTAGTGGATCTATACGGGTCTACGGTCAGCGGTGTTAACTTCTACTGATAGATGCCACTACGCTGAAGGTTTCCTGGGGCTGATATCAGAACCTAATCCTTTTTGAAGCACAGTATATAAGAAAGAAAGAAAGAAAATCTTTATTAACCTCCACAATACATAATTTAATAATTAACCTATAATCGCTACATTACCGAGAAATCTTACTATTAGTTGATACCGCTTTTAAGTCCCGCTTGATATAACTTCACGTTTCTGAAAAAAATGTCTTTAACCATTTTATTTGGGTATATAATTATTATATTTATAAAATCCTCTGTTGTCTGATATCCGTAATACGCTATATAGTTCAGTAGAGTATATAGCTATGTAGTACGGAGTCAGGTAAATGTAAGATATGTCGTGTGAATTAATTTATTATTCTTTGTATTTTTTGTAATCTAAATTTCTTTTGTCGGGGGTTTTCTTAAGGTGTGTCTGTAATTGCTCCCATGTGTTCATGAGTAATTAAAAGATTTTTCCTCAATTGTTATGCCCGTAGTTTAGTTACATATTAAGATTATACTTTCACAAGTATCTCTTAAACGCTACCAACTTTCAGTGAATTTCACTGCCATATCAACATCAGTATCGGGCATCGAACCTGTGATACCAACAAGTTTACTATCAAGGTGTCTGGATAATCTTAATGTGTTATGTGGATTGCAACCACTCAAGATAGCGCCTATAGCTTGATCGCTATCGAGCAATAATAAATTGCTCAGATATTCTCAAGATTATTGAGCAATATATGGGCAATTAAGTTGTAATCTCAATTAGTTAATCGCAGTACAAACCTTATGCTTTTCTCCTGTAAATGATCATTTATCCATATATATAAAAGGATAACCTGAGTGACTAAGGTATTAAGTGATTAAGTGACTTAGGAATGCACCCACTGCCCAAACTACTGACCCTAGAAACTTGAAATTTTGAAACTTCCCTTCCGTTATTATCGAAAGTGAGCACTAAGAAAGAATTTTTGAAAATTCAACCCTTAAGGGGGTGAAAGGGGGTTAAAAGTTTGTTTGAAAGTCCACCATCTTTGATGTTAGAAATGTGAAAATTTGTATTCAGACTAATAGTTTGAAATAAAAAGTAACCCATTTAATTTCCCCGATTTTGCCCCCTTTAAGGGTGATTTTCAATTAAGCAAAATCACTCTTAAAGGGGCAAAATCAAGTATGGGGTTTTAGCCATTTTAAAGTAAGAATATTGAAAATCACAATATGTTCTCCTTATTTTAAACCAAGAACAAGTTGTTTTAACATTTTTAATTAAATTCAATTCAACTCTTAAGGGGTGTAAAGGGGGCTTAAAGTTTGTATGGAAGTACGTCATCTTTAATGTTAGAAAAGTGAAAAATTGTATATATGATTTAAATAAAAAGTAATTCACTTAAACGTTTTTGGCAAATCACCCTTTGAGCGGGTAAATTAGGGGATGAAATTCAGTATGGGGGATTAGACAGATTCAAAGTTAGATTCTTAAAATTGATGTTTGGGCTTCGGTTTTGAATAAAAAATGACTTTGGAATTTTCAACTCCTAAAGGGTAGTTGCGCGGGTTTGAAGTTTGAATGAGGAATAATGAATTTTTTTTTTTAATACTTTTTGTAATAAAGACTAAAACTGCGCGAGTAAATCCGCGAGCGCAGTCTAGCTTATTTATAAATAATAATATCGATTTAAAGTCTTCCGGCCTAAATACAATTGATTTTCTATTGTTTCTTCCCTTTCGAGCACTTTGTAATATTCATCCGGAGGACAACCTCTTTTTTGGTCCAAGTACCAGCCATTCAAAATGGTATTCAAAATCTTCGATTAGCAAAGATTTTATTGCGTTGTAGCTTATCTTCGGTGACGTAGTACTCACAAACCATAAAGGTTACTTTAAGTGTATAGTATTTTTTATTTGCACTCCCAACACAAATTACACAAACATCGCTTTACATTTAATATTGTCAACTCGTTTTACAAAACCTAATTTCCTGCGCGATAGGGTCTATAAGAATGTGCTCAGTAGCTATTTATATGGGACATTCTATCGCATACAAACATACAAAATATACTTTTTCAGAATTTTATATGTAAACCGATAAGTTTATAGGTATTATGACCGGATGGCACAATTGGTAGTGACCCTGCCTCTTACGCCAAAGGTCGTGGGTTCGATCCCCACCCTGGACAAACATTCGTGCGATGAACACTTGTGTTTGTTCAGTCTCTGGGTGTATAATATGTAATATATACTTAAATACATATATTAATATGTATTTAAGTATATATTTGTGTTCCTGGTCAATCTATGAGATGTGAAAATTTGTATTATTATTATTATTATACGAGTATCAGCAATCAGAAGAAAATATCATCAAAAATTAAAAAACATAATTTTTATCAATTAAAATCCTAAAAACGGCTTGCTCGATGGGAAAAGAGTTGGTATGTAGACTATCAGTGGTGCCGTGATTAATAACACGATCATCATTATCTTGTTCCAGTCCTCTGCTGGGCATAGGCCTCTCCAAATATTGGTCGCACCGATCGATCTTTGGCTACTACCAGCTCCTATTTAATACAGTCAACTCCATCTACATCCTGCCAGCCATCTTGTGCTGATCATCACTCCATTTGGCATAAGGGCATCCTACATTATCTTTACCGGGACGCGGTCTCCACTCCAATAACAGGTCTTCCTGTTATTGGAGGATTATGAATAATGATTTTTCTATTTCTACCTGTAGGCACAGATCTAATGGGGATCGACACTGCGTATTTATCCCGTTAGATGGCGTATCGTCGATGGTTAGACTGACAATTGTCAATTTCATACATTTTCACGATTCGTAAGCAGAAATTATTAAGTTTCCCAAAAAACCCAGCATTGAAAGTTATTATTATTTTCTCTATCGGCATTTCGATCATAGAATTCTTACCCAAAACATGTTATATTATCATAAAAAATCTATGTTTTTATCGTTTTTAATTGCAGATATTATGATCATATTAAATTAGTTTGTTACTATCTCACCACTTTAACAGAGATAACAGAATAAAATCGGGAAATAATTGTTAATTTTGTGGAACCGACACCTACCTTTCTATAAGGTCAGCTTTTTTCCCTGTTATTTTCCCCCTCGCTTTTTAACTCTTCTTTAAGATCCAACACTTTCCAATTTTGAGTCCCAATGGGGGGAAGGGGAAAGGTTGGCAGTGCACTTGTGACTCCACTGGTGTTGCGGGTGTCCATGGGCGGCGGAATTGCTTACCATCAGGTGATCCGTCTGCTCGTCTGCCACATCTCATAAAAAAAAAATTGGAATACGTTTTAAAATTAAAGCAAATACACAGTTTTTTCTAAAATCCACTAGAATAAAAACTTTCGCAACAACAACAAAGTTTGACACCTTACGTACCGCCGCTAGCGACATCTGGGTCTGGGAAAAGCTTTGCGTGTGGATCCCCATTCCTACCATAAGTTCGGCGAGGAACGAAAACATCGTGAGGAAACCTACACGTTTCGGATAGTTTCTGAGACGTGTAACCACGATCCAGTTGGTTTGGTTCCCCTGTTAAGGGTCGGTCAGACGCAGTCGCTTCATTGTAATTACTAGACTCCCCAAATCCTGAATTATAGGCCAAGCATGGCACCGGGAATTATACACTAAGATAAAGAAGATGAATAATGATTTTGTTTCTCCGCCCTACCTAGGTCCTGTAACGGACCGTATCTTGTAAAAGATCAGAAGTAGGGCATAGATACAGCATACATCAAACAAAACAAACGACAAGTTATTACCGTCGCTTTGAGGGAACCTAGTCGTATTTAAAAAGTAAATAAACTAGTCTGAATGGTATACGACAACAGATGAACAGAGAAGAGGCACAGTGCTCATTTTGTCCAGTAGCTAAGGTGTGGTGTGGCTCGGGTGAGTTTGCCGGTCCGGTCGGGTCAATTTATAAACGAACTTCTCTAAGTCGTCTGTGTGTTTAGAGACGCTTTCGACTCCGTCATCTATACTTGACTAAATATTTCATTTATTAATTATAATTGAAATGTGACATCAACTGCCACTACTCTTTGGCTTGAGTATAACAGTAAATTCCCTCTTAACCTACTTACCATTTTCAACAAATAAACTCCCATATATCATTCGTTGTATTTAATGCATGTATTACTCTATCGTCTGCCGAGTCCTTGAGTTTAGTGTGGGTCAGTTAATGCCCTAGTTTGAGACTAGAAGATTGATTCAGTCCATGAACACCAGTAGAGTCACGGGTGCGCGGGCAACCTTCAAGATCCTCTTCCCCCGGATTAGGCTTCCGGTACCCTAACTCACTCGGTGAATTGGCTTCAAGCCTGTTTTCTCGTGAGGTTGTGGTTTCACTCCGGTCACGCCGGCCCATTCATGAAGAAGAGTGGCTTCCCCACGGTCGCCTAATCGCGATTCATGCTTTAGCCATACTGTGGCCGGCAGAGCTGACTGCAGCTCGGATATCGCTGTTCACTGTACCCGAACATAATATACTCATATGACACCTTTTTTTAAGTTTCCATTTAGGTCTGTCAGCAAAATTATATACGAAATCTAGTGGGAAGAATAGTTCCGGACTAAAACTCGTTTCAGTCCCTTTTAAGAATGCGTGCTGAAATGGAATGCCATGAACGATACATCTATGCTACTTATAGAGAGGTAAATCCAACAGACAACGGCAATGCTTATAGGTAACGCTTGCACGATATAATCGACACCTGGCGCCATCTATTAGTATAAAGTGGTACTAATGTCGCAAAACAAAGGGAGGGTGGGCCATTAGTAGGATAATAGAACAAGATCGCGGTTTGTAATATGGTGGTATGTGTTACTGACTATCTTCATTTTGCGGTAGAGAGCTGTAGAGCGCTGTTAATTCTTGTCGGCCATGAGCCGCGGCTGGCAGATTATGGAGAATTGAGCCATCTAATATTCCCTGTGTCTCGGCCTCTGCGCCTCTTGGGAGGGTATTCTGGGTGAGGAGAGTCGTGCACGATATGACGAATACTTTGGCGCAGCAGTTTGATCGTCGGGGTCGCGGATGGACCGCACTAACCCAAATGTTTGTTCATGAATGAAAGGTGTCCATGGGATGGCGGTAATCGCTTACCATCAGGTGATCCGTTGGCTCGTCTGCCTACCAATATCATAAAAAAATGAAACACATTCTTAGGTACTTGTATTTTTGTATGTTATGGCTGGGTGTTTCTTGCGTCGTTGCTTTGTCATTCTTTTACAGGGTGTATTTGTAGACATTTACATCCCTTTAACCACTACTCTATCAACCATTATGAAAACATTTCTATGACTTTTCGAAATTCGTCGAAAACACAATTTTTCCGACTCCCCGTACAAAATAACCAAGTTACGTGACCGACGTTGTATGAAAAGATGAATATTTTTTAATGCGAATTTCCAAAAGTCATAGAACAAATGTTGTTCAATGTGGTTGGTAGAACACGAGGTTAAAGGGATGTAAATGTTCACAGAAACACCCTGTATAGGTCCTCCTACAACGTGCTTCTCCAGCCTCCAACTCTGATAATAGTGGGATGTCTTATGCTTTAGACATCTCACCACTACCCTCATACAAGAAATCTAACTGTAGATATTTTTATTGACATTGTAAGGTCTAGTTGGACGCTGTCATCGCTGGGCTTCAGCTACATAAACCGGAAACACCAAACGCTTTCGGGATGTAGTATTCACCCATCTATTGCTAGAGTTTGGAACTAAAACAGACTGATAATGTGTGGGACATTGTCTGTCTGCAATTTCGCGTCTGGGCATCATTTAGGGTCATCATCATCATTTCAGCCAATAGACGTCCACTGCTGGACATAGGCCTCCCCCAATGTTCTCCACACAGATCGGTCCTGTGCCGCCCGCATCCAATGGATTCCCGCGATCTTCACCAGATCGTCGGTCCACCTTGTGGGGGGCCTGCCACGGCTACGACTTCCTGAACGTGGCCTCCACTCGAGGACCTTTCCGCCCCAACGGCCGTCTGTTCTCCTCGCTATGTGCCCTGCCCATTGCCACTTGAGGCATGCAATCCTTTGGGCTATGTAATGTAATGTGGACTCCCTTTTCCGCACTTAGACTCTCTTTCGGTCCATTGTACGTGATGTTTGGGCTATGTCTGTAACCTTAGTTCTCCTGCGGATCTCTTTTGAGCCACGCTTCCGCATGAATGCTTCAGCTCGACCGGCGTGGTACCATGGCCTCGCAGAAAATAAACAGCGTGAAGCAGTGTCTTTGCTATTTCGCTGTGTGAGTTATGATACTGGAGGCCCAATTCGAGGAAAAGGGGGTTTAAAGGTTGTGACTCCTCTGGTATTGCCAGAGGTCAAGGGTGTCTATGGGCGGCGGCAATCGCTTATCATCAGGTGATATCTCCACTCGTCTGCCACCTATCACATAAAAAACGGACGTTGAGCAAGTTCCCGCGATCTCAAGATAGCTCCCCGGTCAGCGCGTCTTTGATGCCGCCCTCTATGAGTACGCCGCTCCCACTTAGCGGAAATTAAAATAACATGAGCCGTGACGTCACTGCGCTCCAGCCCCGCCACACACTCACAAATTGGTTTCTCGTTGCAATTTGTGTCCATGCGCGTGTAAAACTTGTGAAATGTTGCTTATGTGGATAGGTAAGTGAGACTGCTCCCAAGGGTTATTCAATGTTCTCTTTCAATCAGAACCAACAGCGGAATAACAAATATATACATACAATACTTTTCTTTTGTATAGGTATACATACTTATAATACATAGAAACACTCAGACCAATACAAACAGACAAGTTCATGCACAAAAATGTTTGTACTGTGCTGGGATCCCGCAACTTTTGCACCAGAGTCGCATTAACTACTACTGATCCAAATGGGTTGTGAAAAATAAAGGTAGGCAGCGAATTTGTAACTCCACTGGTGTTGCCGGTGTCCATGGGCGGTGGCAAATCGCTTACCATCAGGTGATCAGACAAGCGTCTGCTTGTCTGATTACCTGATGGTAAGCGTTAAACGTTTGCCATCTATCACATAAAAAAACGCCTTTTTAAATTCTAATATCAATCACATGAAGAAATGAAATTAGGTATCTATAAAAAAATTAAAAACTCACCTTCAAATTAGCTTACTGAAAAGGAGTAGGTGCTTACTTCTCACGTTAGTAAGAGTACCTAAGTACTAATTCTGGTAAGAGCATTATTGAAATACGCCGACATGCGAGTGGAGCCGAAAGTCTTTGATGGTGGCCGCATAGGGTGACCAAACAGTTCGTTTACATATGGACTAATTCATTTATCAAACCTAATCACCTAAAACAGCTAGTTTTAGGTTAATAAATATCACCTGATGGTAAGCGATTGTCACCGCCCATAGGCACCCGCGCAAGTGTGCTGCCAACCTTTTCCCATTCCTCCAATTTAGGCCCCCGATACACTCTTTTACTCGGCGAAACAAAGCACGAGATCTGCTTCTCGCCGGTATTCTGTGAGGTCTGTGTTTTGTTTGTACGAGACATGTTGTGGTGTGTTTTGTACGAATCATGTTATGGGTATTATGTGTTTTTATATTTTTTTGTTTTTGTTTAGCAAATTCGTAACAGTTTTTCATAAGTAAACAATGCACTTAAAAGTCTTTTTTCCATCCACCTGATGTGTCAAGATTTTTTTAAGTGAATTATTTACTTATTACTCCGTAATCTTTCCGCATGACTTAATTGCTTATATGTATATAAATAACATTTTATATGTAGTATTTTTTTTTCCTATGTATTTTACTTTTTTTTTGTTTTTAGTTAGCAGCATATATTGTATTTATTTAAAATGTACTTATTAATAATATATTTATTTAAATATATTTATATACGTAGGTATGTATATAGTATATAATGTAGTTATTTAATATTAGTATTTTTTTTTCTCCTTACTAGTAACTACAAATTTTCCTTTCGCCGCACCACTGCACTTTCTGCATGACCCAAAGGTTGACTGGTAGAGAATGCTTCTTGGCATTAAGTTCGCCTTACTGTATCAAAATTTGTGCAATAAAAGTTTAAATAAATAAAATAAATAAAATATAGCTTCATTAGAATGACAGCTGTCACTTGACCTTTATTTCAATGAAAGTAAGGTTTATTATAATACAGACCGACCAGGATCGGAAGGCACTTCAGTGACATTGACATGGGGGCGCTGTACTATATTTTTTATATGGGATAATGTTAAAAGCACTGACTTGTTGTAAAGGAAACCTCTTTCTTCTACTTTTCTATCATTTGATCCACGCCGAAGACTTTCCGCAGTATTTCCCCATAGATGCAAGCCCTACTTCCGATAGGCCTAACCAAGTGGCTCACTTCAGCTACGCTTTGAGCCCGATTAGTGGCGACATTACCCCATTAGCCTTCATCGAGTGCGATATTAGCCCTCACTGAAAGCACTAGATAGAACCTTTGAACTTATAACGGGAGGTCCTCAACTCCTTACCGTGCCGTCCTTATCTATGGTTACAAGTTGTATTGCATGAAAATGTTCCGAATATTACTACAAATGGATTTGCGGACCTTGTATCTAGTATAAAGTCAAAAGTCGGACTCACCGAAAACCGGTGGGTGCTAAGGCTTGCACTATATTTCGCCGAGTGAGTGAGGATACCAGAGAGGAGAGGAAAAGGGAGTTAAAAATTTGACAGTGCAATTGCGACTCCACGGTTGTTGTGGGTATAAATACCTACACGAGCAGCGGCTATCGCTTACCAGGTTATCCGTCTGCTCGTCTGCTACCTAATACTTACATGAAATAAAACTAAAGTTGGATAGGAAGGTATAATACCTATAATAATAAATTGTTATGTAACTAATAGGTAATTTATCGTGTGTAACATACTGAACTGAAATAAATAAGAAAGAAAACGACTGATCTATTTATATGACAAACGCAATGTAATATGAGTTATTACTAGAGTAAGTACGTCCTCTGAAGGGAAGATATGATGAAGAGTCGGTCGTCTGAATCTCAATAATGGACCTGGAGAGCTCTCCAGTCTCCGTGTACCGGCACAGAGTAGCTCATGGCGCAGAGACTAGCGAGAGTTTTACTTACAATTCAATTGGTACTGCGAATACGGACTTTGGACTACGGAATCCGGGCTTTGAAGAGACAGCTTTGGAAACAACCGCAAATGTAACGTTTTTTGAATTTTTACTTATAGGATAGAATTGCGGATCTAAATATACTTAAGTCAAATATTTTTTTATTTATTCGTTGTATCCTTTTACCAAAATTTGATACTAACTTTGATATTATTACATTGTATAAGGATTTATAACATCAATATACCTAGCTAACTCGACTGTCGAGACACAATAGAGATTATTGTGATGTCATTCTGGGTTGCATATGAAGCCATCGGTTCGGAACCCGTGGTAGGCTTGGACCGTGATCCAGAATATGGTAGTCTGATTTGACCAGGAAGCAAAGCGAACGCCATTATAAAACCTTGATACGTATTATGAAAAATATGTGCAAAAGTGATCAGTTTGATTGATTCAATCTAAATATTGTCACTGATACGAAGATTAGGTCAATATGTTACTCAATTAATGTGACTGTACCTTACTTATACGAGAATTATTTCGTGTAGCTGCGGTTTTCTTTTTCATAAACAGAAAAAAAAACGAATCAATCCGATATTTTCTCAAAATGAAGTTTTATAATTATATTTTTAGACAAATTTAAATCCTACGTTCTCTGTTCCTCTACAGTACTCTGTCCACGAGCCGACTGCCGGGGGGTTTAATATTAAAAATAAAAAATAGAGAGCTCGCCCGGTGTAGTGGCTCGCGCATTGTGTGCCTTTTAATAAATGCCGAAATCACCTCGAGAGGGCGCTGTTTGCAGTTATCCACTTTTGCCTTCCGCCCGCACGCCGCAATACCTTGCTAATCACTTTCGTATTAGAGATGGTAGGTCTGCTTATTGAAACGCAGGACAGAGAGAGATAGAGACAGATGGAAAGTAAAAAAAGAGTTGTGTTTCGTCAGATCTTATCCGACGCAAACGACCAGATTACTCTTTCTAGCCGGACACAGCCTTATCATTGAAAATAAGAAATTTATTCATCACATCATCATCAGCCCATTTAAGTCCCCACGCTGGGGCAAGGGCTCCCTCAATCACATGAGGGGTAATTGCCATATCACCACGATTGGCCTCGACGGGTTGGCGAGGTTTTGATATAAATGCAGAGTTTTCCTTCTCTGGGTGCTGATGATCATGCCAGCAGCTTTACCTTAGTCGCCTTTTACGCCACCGCGGTAAGAGTGAGGGTGGCTATTTACTCTGCAGGGGACCACACGGCACACACACAGAAATTAATTATAGAACGGCTTTATGTACTTATTTTAAGTAAGGTAAGAACGAAAAAAAAAGAAGAGTTGTGCTAGACAAAAGTAGGATTTTTGCTGTATTGTATACGACCTGTCCCCCTGAGAATTTATTACTAGCGCACCAAAGATTATTTGAAGTAAAAGTACATTGACAAAAACATTGACCGTGGCAGAACCTCGCTTCGGCATGAATGGGCCGGCTCGACCGAAGTGATACCACGGCCTCACAGAAAACCAGCGTGAAGCAGCCCTGTGCTGTGTTTCGCTGCGAGAGTGAGGGTACCGGAGGCCCATTCTAGGGAAAAGGGTGCTTTGAAGGTTGACAGCGCACTTGTGACTCCACTGGTGTCCCGAGTGTCGATGGGCGGCGGCAATCGCTTACCATCAGGTGAGCCGTCGGCTCCTCTGCCACCTATCACATAAAAAAAATCTTTTGTTTTGCCAAATTACATTTGAATAACAGGGGGAGGAATCCTAACAGAATGAGTACCTACAGCAAAAATATTTTTTTCCGGCACTTTCATATTTGAACCAAAAATATATGAAAGTGACAGGTATCTTTAAACCAATATTAATGTCGTACGTACTAAGATGTCCTTCATGATGTTGGTCTATATATAATCACCATAGCCTGAAGACAGCTTTTCATGTTTTTTTTAGATGTTACAAGACAAAAATGATGGTGATAGACAGAATAGTTTGTCTCAGACCGTGAACTTAATTTGTATGAAACATAAAGCATATTGTGCCGCCGTGTGGTCCCCGGCAGAGTAGAACAGGCCACCCTCACTCTTACCGAGGTGTCGTAAAAAGGCGACTAAGGTAAAGCTGCTGGCATGATCATCAGCACCAGAGAAGGAAAACTCTGCATTTATATCAAAACCCTCGCCAACCCGTCTGCCAAGCGTGGTGAGTATGGCAATTACCCATCAAGTGATTGAGGGAGGCCCGTGCCCCAGTAGTGGGGACTTAAATGGGCTGATGATGATAAAGCATATTAATGAGAAATTTCTAGATACGAGTAGTACCTACCTGGCACTTGCCTTTGCAGAAACAGTGATCAAAAAGTAGCAACGCTCACCGATGCTCTATTCTTTTTGGTCTTAATCCCGCGCACAGTGACAGCCGCACGTGTGATTCCGCCAATGTCAAGTGTTTAGAAAGACACGTTATAAATTAATTTTGACAGGTTCAATTTTGAAGGATTCCGATCTATTTTGAGGTCTTCTTTATTGTTAGGGCCAGCATCTAAAACAAATAAAAAGCAGCACATATAGACATCACAGCAGGCACAATGGCACAGACAACCACATGCTCTATTTTATCAAAGTACTACAGTTGAACCAAAATAACAGGCCACATTTGACGTTTCTCTCATAGAGTGGTGACCTACTTAAAAACTTCGACGAAAGTGAATAATCGATATATACTTCAAACAAATGTGAATCGAATAAAATAATAATAGAAAAGAAGTTATTAGTACTTTTATTTGGAAAAATGTGAATCGAAATTATTAAAAAGAAAGAAGATAGTTGGTACCGATCCCAGATATTGATCCGCGGCCAGTTTATTTCTTTTTCTTAAAAGTCAAAGCGCTTTTATTGTGTGCCATACATGGTTTTTCTGTTTACCAAGTTATAATGTATTTATAATTTTAAACTACCGAATAATACGTTTTATTTAATCCGAATGTGGCTTTTCATTTATCTTTGAAAATTCCTACACGAGTAAACATAGTATTCGTTTGATTATTTGGAGAACAACCCTAGAGCTTAAAAAGAAAATGGGTTGACAGATAAAACATTGTACCAACGTTCAATTCTCTAGAAAAGTATTTTTTTAATTAGTTTATAAACAGTTTATCAGAGAAATTAAATTGTGAAATATTTTTTTGTCTTCATTGCAATAAATAAATGCCAACATAATTTTAATAAATTAAGAATATGTGCTATTTTAAGATTGAAAAATTAAATGCCCGTTGTTACAAGGTTACGTTGGCGAATTTTAATGAAGTGTCAAATGTAGCCTTTTATTTTGGTCCTACTTTAACTACATTCATCTTATATTCTCCCAATCCAGTGTCTTTGGTTGCATATGCATGCATATTAATCAGTATCAACTAGTCGGGGCGCCCTCTCGCAGCGAGGCGCAAACAAGCGCTTTGATCTCCGCCGCACCGCCGCCTTTGACGCGCCTGCACTTTTGGAAAATTGTTTTACATAACAGAGGATGTGGGAACACCCGCTCGTATCAGATTGGAACTAGGCTTCAGAGAACATGGGCCTATGTTTGTGTATATAGGCTGAGCCTATAGCGTTGTTTGCATTTTGGTCTGTCAAAGAAAGTGTAAAATGGAGACAGTGACCCGTCATTATGCATTCAAGATGAAATAAAGTAGATCTGGGCGTACAAAGCTGAGTGGATAAGTACCAATGATCGTGGGAGAGCCACGCTTTGGCTTTAATGGGCCGGCTCGACCGAAGTGATATCACAGAAAACCGGCCTGAAGCAGTGTGTACTACTGTGTTTCGCTGCGTGAGTGAGGGTACTGGGATACGTTTTTTTTATGTGATAGGTGGCAGACAAGCAGACGGATCACCTGACGGGAAGCGATTGCCGCTGCCCATAGACAACGGCGACACCAGTAGGCGTCACAAGTGCGCTGCCAGCCTTTAAACCCCCCTTTCTTCTTTTCCCTTTCACTCACGCAGCGAAACAGCACAGTGCTGCTTCACGCCGCTTTTCTGTGAGGCCGTGGTATCACTCCGGTCACATTTTTTGCGGTTTTCATGCGATATCCGCCATGTCTTCTCATATCGAAAATCACGAGAATTGGGTGGTGCGAACGACACGCTAAGATTATGATGACTCCAAAGAATGTCATACCGTGTTGTAAAAGGGTTTCGTATAAGTGCGCAAACGTCACGTCTTCCCCGAAGCTGGTTAGCGAGCAAGCGCGAGGCGGCCAGCGCGCGCGCATCCAGTCCGGCGATAGAGTCCACGACACCAAAGGAGTCCCGCGAAAAGTGCGCTTTAGTCGATGTCAACATTCAAATTTGACCTTATGTTTATGGACATAAGAAATCTTCAATGTTAGTTCCGTGTTATGCCGCGAGACTTCTTTCGTTGGGCGGACTCTAGGCGCTTCAATGGAACAAACGTAATGCTAAAGTTACTGGAAATGTTATGTTTTATGATATAACATGATAAACTGTTTCTACAATTTTTAAGAAATAGAAATGTAATCCCAGGCGACTAAACAAATCTTGAAGACTTATAGTGAAATGCCTAGGTTCACACGCGCTATGTGTCCCTTTCGTGACGAGATTTGGTCGAGACAAAGATTCTGTCGTGAATTCGTTTCAGCGTAGGGCACCAAGTAACACTACCCCCAGCCTATCTTCGGGGGACAGAGTAGGGCCTGCGTTGTAAGCAGGCCACCGATACGTGAAGTCAGACCACTAACCTTTACGTATGTTTCTTTCCCCTACAGGCGATGAAGGAGTATAGACTATAGTTCTTGGTCACTGAAACTCAGTGGAAAGTCATCCATTGTACTGCCTTACCCTAATAACTTAGGACTTAGGGACCTTAAAGAGAAGAGCGTTCTCTTTTTTTTAAAAGGCTGTTAACATTTCGCGGATGTTGATGGGCAGCGTTGATTACTCTCCATCTGGTGACTCGCTTGCTCGTTTGTCGCCTCTAGCATACAAAAAAAAATATTACACTATTTCTCTCCCCTACACAAAGGTTGTCTGAAATAGATTGCTACAAGCGATAAGACTACCTAAGCGATAAGACCTTGTTGTACAGCCTTTTGTTGCTGTATTTCAAAAGAGGTATCTATAATTTGTTTTTATAAAAAATATATCTATCTAATTTCGAAATAATATCGAAGCTATTACCGCGTCTAGTTTTAAATACCTAACTCTATGTCATGCACAATTTTCGACAGATTAAGCTTAAAATAAGTCGCTAAGAGATTCTCAGAGCATCTTTGTGTATTCAGTAGAGGCAGGCGTGACGCAAGAATTACTTGCATTCTAGGAATAGTCTAGTTAAAGAGCCAAGGATTATTTAGCGTTGAGAAAATGCGTTATGCTAATTGTTTTCCTTGATTTGTTACCTCGGATTGCACGTCATACGTTTGTATGCCTATACATAATTTGTTTTCTGTATTCAATCGAGGTAGTCGGAAAAATATTGGAAGGATGATGATGTCATCATCATCATCAGCCCATTTAAGTCCCCACTGCCGAGGCACGGGCCTCCCTCAATCACATGAGGGGTATTTGCCATACTCACCACGCTTGGCAGACGGGTTGGCGAGGGTTTTGATATAAATGCAGAGTTTTCCTTCTCTGGGTGCTGATGATCATGCCAGCAGCTTTACCTTAGTCGCCTTTTACGACACCTCGGTAAGAGTGAGGGTGGCCTATTCTACTCTGCCGGGGACCACACGGCCTAAGGATTCAATGCGAAGACCGAAAGTGTTACTTATTTATGAATCAGAATAAGTCAGTCTGTGTATTGAGAAGAAACACGGTTTGGGTCACAAACCAAGACTACTACTCTAAGAGAAAAATTATGACGATGCTATTGTGTAATGAAACTAATGAATAGATAACTATATCCGAGAAAAACTTTAAATTTTTTCTGGTGTTATTATTGTATCATGTACTGATGTAAATCTTGTTGGTGATCTTATAAATAAATAAATAAAAACTGCCTCGGTGGCGCAGTGGTTAGTGGGTCGCACTTTAAAGCGACGCCTGTGCAAGAGGTCCCCGGGTTCGATCCCCGGGTCGGGCCAAAAATGTGTACCTAAGTTTTCGGTAAGAAATTCTTAGTGGCAGCCCGGAGTCTGGAAGTTGGCGGTCTTGTACCCCCGTGCCTCGGAAAGCACGTTAAGCCGTTGGTCCTGCGCCCAATCCCTCTCTGGTCGTGTCACAGTAGTGTCCCATCGGAATATGAGGGTAAGGGAATAGAGAGTGCCCTTGTGTTTGCGCACACACTTGAGCACTATAATATATCCTGCGTACGTGGCTGATCGTTGAGATTGGCCGCCGTAGCCGTAATCGGTTGGAGGCTATTATTAAATAAATAAAATAAATTCAATTCAAAATATCTTTATTCGCATAGGTTAATATACATATAGCACTTTCAAATCGTCATACATTTTAGTCAGTCAGTTGCCATTTTGAATACTTCGAGACCTTTAAGCTGTTATTTCTATCGGTTATAAATAAACAATACTTTTGACTACCTCCACCGGTGCCGATCATCAGCGCCGATGTCTGGGGACTGGCTAGGTAAACTAAATATTTATCCGAATGAACCGTATCTCGTGGCTATCATGACTCTAGCGCAGTGAAAAAGATTTCAGGTCTACAGTCGCATAGAAAAATGCTTTTCTTGTTGCACACCGACTAACTTAGCTTAGCTAGACTTAAATATTTGCATAAGTGGACGGTTAGGCCACACTAGCGACGCCAATCGATTTTAATTTTTAGCTACTAAACCGGATCTATTTTAAACAATTTCGGGATTACAACCTCTCGGCAAACACCTATACTATTTATTTCGATTCGAATTTTGTAACCGCCAAAAGTGGCCGCTTTTGGCGTGATAATTTTTTTCGCGTACAAAAACAGACCCAACATTTGTGCAAGGTTATTTAATAAATACTATAATGGTTTGCCAAGAGATGGTAACCCGTGAAATCGTTAACAATAGATCCGGCTTAGTAGCTAAAAATTAAAATCGATTGACGTCGCTAGTCTGCCCTACCCGTCACCTTAAATTAAATTTAAATAACAGTCTGCTAAAAATTCATAACTTTTGTATAAACGGTTATATTTGAACGGTTATATTTCTCAAGATTTATTATGATATATGTATCCTCAACATATGTGTGTCTACACATTGTCGTTATTTTTGTCTTCTTTATAAATAAAAGTAAGGACATTTTTTCCGTAGAATGCATTTTTTAGAAGTTAGTTTCGACCACAGATTTTTTGAGGTTGCAAAATTGGTTGTACACTATTGGCATCTTTTTTTACCCAGGGGAAACCATCATGGCCGTCACTTGCTACGTGTAGGGAACAGGGTGGTGTGTGGGACTCTAACCGGAATAGCGGTCGGAAAGTCCACAGCCGCGACTAGACCGCACCGCTGGTCGCCGCTTCACCCCTACCTTGCGCAATGCAGCCCTTCATTGCTGTACGACCTACTAGATCCTAACAGCATACCAATAAAATCAAAACATTGCAGATTATTGCATTAAAAATGCAATATTAATATGACTGGGTAAGTTCTTCAAAAAAAAGACATCAAGTACGCACAAAATATTTCGTATTTATTTCCACATTCTTAAAAAAGCTTTCGTGCCAGCCAGTACCCGCCAATAACTGGCCAGAGTAAATGTTTACAGACGCGAGACAACGGCTGGTTTTGAGAATTCCGAATGAAGGTCCGGCATGTTTGTCTGTTTGTCGTCGCTCGTCGTGTAATCTCCAGCGATACGACCTGCCCGATACCTTGCAACACTATTTACTGGCGGGACACTGGTCAGGGCTTAGAGCTGCACAATATAGATAGATAAAACATTTACTTACAGACACATAACAAAACAAAAGCATAGTATACACATACTTACATCATCATCATCATTATCATCTTAGCATTTTGTCCCGTTTGCGTCCCGAGGAGCCCGGGGTTCGCTCTTCTGCTTCTAACTTCAGTACATACATGCTTACATAACATCATGAAATAATACATAACTACTTTGGAGATAGAATGTTAAAAAAAAAGACTACCATATCTTCTAAATAGCTTGCCAGAGGACATTCGACGGGAACCAGTCAAAAAATTATTTAAAAACAAACTGAGTAAGTATTTTCTTCATCATCATCATCAGCCCATTTAAGTCCCCACTGCTGGGGCACGGGCCTCCCTCAATCACATGAGGGGTAATTGCCATACTCACCACGCTCGGAAGACGGGTTGGCGAGGGTTTTGATATAAATGCAGAGTTTTCCTTCTCTGGGTGCTGATGATCATGCCAGCAGCTTTACCTTAGTCGCCTTTTACGACACCTCAGTAAGAGTGAGGGTGGCCTATTCTACTCTGCCGGGGACCACACGGCAGTATTTTCTTGATTTGGTTTATTACCTTACTGTGTTAAGACTCAACCGATCCTGCAGACAAACTGTGTAACAGTTTTGCAGGACAAGTGTAATTTGTAAACTAAATTTGTAAGTTTAATATTAAATACATACATAAATAATAAATTAGTCCATGATATCGTTTAAAAATACAAGATTACTTCACTTCGTGAAATCAACCTTCCTCAACGGTATTTCCAAACCGGACCGATATTGTCAGATACGTGCCTTGTAGAAATTTATAAGCGGCAATTAATTTACAGTTTACACTTTCCTGAAAGGCCGGCAACACATCTACATTCCTTCTCACCTCATATCTGCGCGTGTAATTCGCGGCTGCATTCAAAGCTGTCGCTTTAGAACCCTGGTTACGCTTACACCATGATCCAGGATTTGGGGAGTCTGGTAATTACAATGAAGCGACTGCCGTTTGACCATCGCAACCCTTTAACAGGAGCACCAGACTAACTAGATCACGGCTACATGTTACAGAATCATCATTCAAGTATTGTAGTTATCAACAATTTTGAGAAACTGTCCGAGAGGTGCAGGATTTCTCACGACGTTTGCCTCACCGCCGAGCTCATGGTAGAAATGTGCACATAGATTTTAAAAATCAAAATCTCTTCATGTAAGGCGGTTCTTATCCACTGCTACCATCGCCCTTCGATAGTTATCTACGAAATGTTTTAATGAAATATCGTTTGGCGCTAAATACTTTACGAAGGGGGGCGAGGCTACATAAAGTTAGCTATGTCGAAAGTCGAGTCGCCAATGAGTCTTCGAGCACGCTTTGCTTATTTTTCAAAATGTTTTAACCATAAATTTTGGAAGTCCTTTAACTTCCCACGCTACTAACTAACACGTAACTAGCCATGCTTCGGCATGAATGGGCCTGACTCGACCGGAGTGATAGCCACGGCCTCAGAGAAAACCGGCGTGAAGCAGCACTGCGCTAAGTTTTGCTGCGTGAGTGAGGGTACCGGAGGCCCAATCCGGGGGAAATGGGGGTTTATAGGTTGGCAGCGCACTTTTTGCTCCACTGGTATCGCGGGTGTCCATGGGCGGCGGCATTTTATTTCCATTTTTCCAAAATAAAAACCAACAATCTGCTTTTGTTGGTTGGAGCTGTAAATCTTCGTCCACGTTTGGTAGGCAATCAAAGCATCAGGTAATTACTGATGAAGACCCAGCGAGGCAAACATTCGCCACTGCCGCTGTGTTTCCTGATCCTATCTGCTGCCATATTGCCGATCGCGTGTTGCTGCCAAGGGTAGTATGGGAAGAGAGACGAGCGTAAAGTGGCTCCTTTTCTTTTCAATACCACCGCCTTACGGAGCAATGGAGCTAGCCTTATTGCCGATCGCGTTAGGCTGGCGAGCGTAGTATGGGAAGAGAGACGAGCGTAAAGTAGGCTCCTTTTCTTTTCTATACCACCGCCTGCCATATTGCCGATCGCGTGTTGCTGCCAAGGTAGTAATGGAAGAGAGACGAGCGTAAAGTGGCTCCTTTTCTTTTCAATACCACCGCCTTACGGAGCAATGGAGCTAGCCTTATTGCCGATCGAGTTAGGCTGTCGAGCGTAGTACGGGAAGAGAGACGAGCGTAAAGTGGCTCCTTTTCTTTTCAATACCACCGCCTTACGGAGCAATGGAGCTAGCCTTGTTGCCGATCGCGTTAGGCTGTCGAGCGTAGTATGGGAAGAGAGACGAGCGTAAAGTGGCTCCTTTTCTTTTCAATGCTACCGTCTTACGGAGCAATGGAACTAGCCATATTGCCGATCACGTGTGGCTGCTGAGGGTAGTATGGGAAGAGCGATGAGCGTAAATGGTTCTACTCTTTTAAATGCTGCCGCCTTGGTGCAATGGGGCGAGCCATGTTGCCGATGGCGTGTAGCTGCCGAGGATAATATGGGAAAAGCGTAAAATGGTTCTACTCTTTTAATGCCCATAAGCATACTTGCCCGCGTACTTACGTGCAGTGATCTCGTCCTGGTTCGGCATGAGACCAAGACAGACTATACAGAACCTGGGCGGGAGGGAGACGGCCTGTCTAGAGCGTCGGTCAACGAACTCTTCGATATCAATGGCATACCTGTGTCTATTTATTTTGTGTTTTTGGCTAGTAGGAGTTGCAACACTGACGTCACTGTCCCTACAACTTACTAAGCTGAGAGAGCTGCCGAATACACTTTGGAGAATGTGCGAAGGAGCTACAGTTCCTTTAGCCCAATTCCACTATCGGGATACTAGGCTAAGACTGGGTTACCATCCCTATATATCCCATTGAAGTTCTAGGCATCCGTACTAAGCGCTACACAAGCTCCTTTTTGACGCGCACAGCCAAGGAGTGGAGCTCGTTGCCCACCGATGTGGTTCCAGAATAATATAACCTGGGTCACTTCAAAGCAAGAATGAATAGGTTTTTCACGGGCAAGCATGGCTCACCTTAGATCTTATCTTCACTTTAACATTCACATTTGAGCTTTATGTTTATGAACATAAGGAATCTAAAATTTTATTTCCGTGTTTTTCCGCTGGACTTCTTTCGTGATGCGTCATCATCATCATCATCAGCCCATTTAAGTCCCCACTGCTGGGGCACGAGCCTCCCTCAATCACATGAAGGGGTAATTGCCATACTCACCACGCTTGGCAGACGGGTTGGCGAGGGTTTTGATATAAATGCAGAGTTTTCCTTCTCTGGGTGCTGATGATCATGCCAGCAGCTTTACCTTAGTCGCCTTTTATGACACCTCGGTAAGAGTGAGGGTGGCCTATTCTCCTCTGCCGGGAACCACACGGCCACGTGATGCGTACTCTATCTACATCTGGAGCCCAATTCTCGTGCTCGTGACATTTATTTTCATACGACATAAATCACTAAAACATAGTGTTTTTGTATGGTTTTCAAGTGATATCCGCCATGTTCTAAAAATACCACAAGCACGAGAATTGGGCTCCAGGTGTGATTTATGTCTGTCGTAACATAAAAACATATTTCCTACCCGCTCACCGCTCACGTCTTAGCGAAATTTCTCTACATTATATAGCACTGTCTAATGGGCAGCGGATAGCGAGGCAATTATAAAGGTTGTGTAAGTTTAATAGCGGCTAATGCCTGCTTTGCGTTGTTTTGCCGGAATTGGGTCACCCTGTATAAGGCTTACACTTAATACGGGGATGGGTCGCCACTTGTACTTCATCGGGGTGTTTGTTTTTAAAGAATTTTGAACGGTTATAGTTTGGTTGAATTAGAGGGTGATTTCGATAATTGCCTCTGAATGGTAATAATGTACAGACAGCCACACATCAGGTAACTAAAATCTGTCAAAATTCCTCAATTGATATTGAACCGAACGTGTTTGACATTAACGTGAGGATCGACTGAAGAAATTTGGTAGTTTTGTATACTTTGATGTGTGGCTGTACGTAAATATCATATTTACGTAACTTGTTTCATCAATTCTCTTTTCCTTATTTTTTTATTAACGAATCTACTAGATTATATTGTATTTAAAACTAAAATAACAATAAAAGTTGTTTATTTCAGACCATACAGTATTTAGATCCATAGATTGTTAGTAACAAAAATACTTATAATTATATTAGTAGGTACACTTAGACACTTAGAGAGGTTGCTAAGAGTTACCAAAGAAACTGGTTTTAGTGATCTCTCTTCGCACCAAGCCCTTCCATAGCGGTGAGGTGTATCTATCCGCGAGAGTCATCAGGATGGTGTTGCGGCTGTCCCTCACCCTGCGGACCAGTGACGCGGCCTTTTTGCGGATAATGGCCATAAAACCATCTATCTGGTATTCCGCGAACATCCCCGACGCGCAACAAAAGCAAGGCAGCCCGAACAACATCCTGAAGATATCATTGTACCTACTGGACTCTCAGTGTGAATAGGGATCTAACTACACAGCGCAGCGAACACTAACGCAGCGAACAGCACAGTGCTGCTTCACGCCGGCTTTCTGTGACTTACTTGACTTAAGTCCTATGTCACCTAGGTGGGGCAAAGGGCGTCCACAGTGCTCCGCCATCTCGAACGGTCTTCAGCTTCACGTATTACTTCGCTCCAAGTTAGTCCTAAGGTCTTCGCTTCTGCAGTGATAGTCCGCCGCCAGGATTGTTTAGGGCGGCCACGTATCCGTTTTCCTTGGGGGTTCCAGTCTAGGGCAGTCGAAGCGTGTGGCCGATCCAGTTCCATTTGCGGAGTTTATGATCGCGTGAATAGGGATCTTTTCGAATACGCACCCTCACTAACGCAGCGAAACACAGCACAGTGCTGCTTCACGCCGGCTTTCTGTGAGGCCGTGGTATCACTCCGGCCTAACGGCCACCGGGCACTAACACATTATAATAGCTCGTTTTACTCGTACAACTAAAACAACTAAGAGCTTTACACTGGTGAAAACAAACATTTACCAATCAATTTTCACATATTTATTATTTTTTAAAATCGATTTCGTTCGTTTTTTCCTTACAATACAATTTGGGCGTAAGTTCCTTTTGAAAAAATGCTTGCTATCGAGAGTCTATGCATTATGTTTCAAAAACCGGAAAATGTTTTTAAGACGTCAAAAGTATCATGTATTGATAAATTCAGTTCAATTTTAACGACAAAGCATTCAACACACGTTCAAGGCCGGCAACGCATTAGCGATCTCTCTGATTTCGCGAATGTTAATGGGCGGCGATGATTGCTTTCCATCAGGTGACTCGCTTGCTCGTTTGTCGCCTCTAGCATAAAAACAAACAGAAGTTCTAACGGACTCCTACCAAACAACCCTTCAGTAGGTATAAGTAGACAGAATAGTGACGTGATCTCCACTCGGGCCCTTTATTGCGTTTCCAGTAATCCACGCGAGATGGCGTGCATTGTACTCCGACCATGAACAAGTGGTTTGACAGCAATAAAAAATTCGCCATGTTTTTGCACCAGGCGCTCCTTGAAGCTGTCAATTATGCGCCCTCGCAAGACGCACACGCACCCGCGGGTATAACGCGACTACTTCAAATTCGTGCGCCCGTGTGCAAACCGAGGGATATCCTTTGCTGCATCCAAAACGTTTTAAGTGCAATAAATATGTAATGCTTTCATCAATGGCATCGTAACTAACAAAATGATAAATAGTACCTTAAAACAGCTAAACAATAATATAAAGAACAGTAAAGTCTGCGAAGAGTATTGTTGCGTAAAATCAAAAATTCTGAATACTAGTATCTAATTAAACTAAAAGATGGCATATATAAAAGCTTCCAAATTTATTTTCGTGTCCCTTAAAGGTGTTGAAAATTACCTTCATATATAGAAATTAGAGCTTCAATTCATTCATTACTTTATTTTATCATCCCAAATAAATATTTAAAAGTATCATTTTCTACTATCCAAAATGACAGTAAATCTGTTCCAGTGACTAATAGAAATAATTTATGATAAAAAAAATGATTTGGCGAAAAACCACACATTCACACTTTTATCCGCCACTACTCCCCGCGATCATTCCCAACCGGTCACGCTACACCCAAAGCGTAAGTCCGGAACGCGAGTTTTAAGCAAACCCTGCCAGATGGCGTAGTGTTTACTCGCCCTGTTTGAGTAGAACTTTGAATTTTGAACTATTAGCCGTACGCTATGTCCCCCGCCCGGCACCTGTCGATGTTTGCGACTGGGGACAGACATACTGATAGATGTTTTTGTTGCAACGCTAATCAGATAATGAATTAGGGGTGATGTGAATGTATCGACTTAATTAATACTACTGACAGAAGTTACGTATGCTAGTCTTTGGGTGCTTATGTGATTGTATGATTTTTATGACAGGTTCTTGAAACAGTTGGTTGATGATATAAAACCTTATGTTTGTGGATAGGTGGACAGACACGCTATATTAGTTATTTAATTAAGGGCTGATTTTAAATGGTTTGACAAAAGTTAGTAGATCGATAAAGGTTGAATAGTAGGTATGAAATTATTAGTAACATGAGAAATAATACTTAAGGTGATACACCATTAGCGACGCCAATTGATTTTAATTGTTAGTTACTAAACCAGATCAATTTTAAACAACTGCGGGGCTTCAGTCTCCCGGTAAACACCTATACTATTTATTTAATACTTATCATCATAATATTTTTTAGTACAAAAATCAGACCCAACATTTGGGCATGGTTATTAAATAAATAGTATAAGTGTTTGCTGAGAGACTGTAGCCCTGAAAATATTTAAATATGTTTGTTTTGGTAGCTAACAATTAAAATCAATTGGCGTCGCTAGTGTGCCCTACCCGTCGCCTGACTTATCTGACGATGGGAAAGTCACGCCTTATAATGCGGGCGATTATAAGCCATTTGATATAGAAATAGGGTTTTTAAGAATTTAGTACCGAAACTCCTTTATATGCCCAAACATAACTTATAAACGTAATCTTACCTAAATACTAATGAATAATTTATTTAAGGTGACGGCTAGAGCACACTACCGACGCCAATCGATTTTAATTTTTAGCTACTAAACCGGAATCTATTTTAAACAATTTCGGGATTACAACCTCTCGGCAAACACTGGTTATTTAATAAATAGTATATATTTATTAAATAACCATGCTCAAATGTTAAGTCCGTTTTTGTACGCGAAAAATGGATTTACGCAAAAAGTGGCCGCTTTTGGCGGTAATCACTTTTTCGCGTACGCGTTGGACTCAACATATGTGCATGCTTATTTAATAAATAGTATAAGTGTTTGCCGAGACGTTGTAACCCTCGAAATTGTTTAAAATAGATCCGGTTTAGTGGCTAAAAATTAAAATGGATTGGCGTCGCTAGTGTGCCCTACCCGTCACCTTAAGAGCTAAAACGTGTAGTGTGTCGCAGTTCTCGATGTCAAAAAAATAAATTGATAACAGCCCATTAGCGATGATGAATAAAATTTGCTTTGGGAAAAAAAGTAAAACTATACCTAGAAGTAGTCACTCATGTGACTCGTTCCTAGAAAACAGCATGCCTTTATTTTCTCATAACCCAGACCAGACCTGCCACACCGAAGACCCGCCTAACGCCCCCATGTATCCAGTCTCAATAATAAACAACAATAAAAAACGAAACTCTTATCGCGGCGAAAATAATTACAGTCCGTGTAAACAGCACCGCAATATCAAGCAGGTTAGCCTCAAGTGGCCCCGGGGGTGCGTGGGCCCGCGTGACGTCCCTGGGCCCTAGGGACCCCGGTCCCCGGTAGGGTTAGCTAGAGTCAGAGGGAATATTGCGATATTTTACTTCCATACTTACCTTGGCCTTGCCTTGAGCGATAGAAGCATTATGGGCAGTATCCCATTTTTTTTGTCGCTGTGAAAAATGCTGGCCTTATGCATACCCGAGATAGCGGGGGCCATCAGGGGTTATGTCGGGCTCTCCTCTAGGTATGCGCCCAGAGACATACCGACGAAAAAAGCAGCGGCGTTCCCTCATCGCCCAATTGGGGAAAGGTTATGGGTATCCGGCAAAGCCTAGGACTACCATGACCTCCCCCGGGCGGATACCCACCTACATGGCAGGCCTGGGCTTGCCCCCTTATTGACGGGACGGGAATAGCCGGGAGCGCCAAGCTATTCCGGTTGCCCATGTTTAAGGTGTGCCGGCAGTCGCTACATTGCAATCACCAGACGTCCTAAATTTTCTAATGGGACCATAGGAGAGCTCGACCGGAGTGATACCACGGGCTCACAGAAAACATGCCTGAAGTTGCACTGTGCTGTGACTAGAAAGAACCTCAGAATAATTATACTCATTTGCCTAAGGGCGGATTTGACCAATCTTATTCCGATACTAAATCTATGGTAATAATATCTTCCAACCATTTTCTTTATATAACTGTGTATTTACCTACCTATCATCTATTTAATGTGTCAATGTTACCTATGTTTTCTAATGAGTGTTCATTGTTAAATTATTTATTGTGATGGTCAATAAAATGTTTCTTTCTTTCTTTCTCAAACCGATTACGACTAAGGCGGCCAATCTCAACGATCAGACACGTAGGTACGCATGATATATTATAGTGGTCAAGTGTGTGCGCAAACACAAGTGCACTCTCTATTTCCTTACCCTCATATTCCGATGGGACACTACTATGACACGACCGGAGATGGATCGGGCGCAGGACCAACAGCTTAACGTGCTTTCCGAGGCACTGGGGTACAAGACCGCCAACTTCCAGACGTCGGGGTGACATTAAGAATTTCTTACCGAAAAATTAGGTACAAATTTTTCTGCTCGACCCTGGGATCGAACCTGGGACCTCTTGCGCAGCTTTATACAAGAGATGAAGGATTAGATTTATTATTTAGTGTTCTGTCGATCTCATGTTGGCAACCCTGCAAGCGTGTTTATCGCCGACGCGGCGCCCCGAGCCCCGCCTTTGTCTTCGCCCTTAAATTGAATATTTTATTAATTTAAACGTAACCAAAAAAGGTCGGCTAATTCTAAATTCTCCGTTTTTGATTATGTTGGTTTAGACGTTTGCAATGTGAAATTAAATGTTCAACTTGGCGGGTTGAAAGTTAGTAATGAATATCCGTAGCTCGTAGCTGTCGTAGCAATGTGCTACGCGAACGTACAGGGTTGTAATGAAAAGTGTAGCAAAATGTTGCCCAAGACCATTGCTGGCACTGACCTAGGTATTTCAAGAAAATATAAGTTATTATCATTTTGGGAGTCAGGACCCCAATTCTCGGGATTATCGATATGAAAAAACAAGGCGGATGTCGTATGAAATCCACACAAAAAAAACTATGTTTTAGTCTCATATATCGTATGATCATAAATGTCACGAGCCCTAGGAATTGGGCTCCTGGTTATTACAATAAAGCGACTACTGTCTGACCTTCGCAACCCTTTAACTAAGGAACCAATAGAATCATGGTTTTTTTATGATGATCATCATCATCATCAGCCCATTTAAGTCCCCACTGCTGGGGCACGGGTCTCCCTCATCACATGAGGGGTAATTCCCATACTCACCACGCTTGGCAGACGGGTTGACGAGGGTTTTGATATAAATGCAGAGTTTTGCTTCTCTGGGTGCTGATGATCATGCCAGCAGCTTTGCCTTAGTCGCCTTTTACGACACCTCGGTAAGAGTGAAGGTGGCCTATTCTACTCTGCCGGGGACCACATGGCCAAGTTTTTTATGATATAAGTGGCAAACGAGCCGACGGATAAGCGATTACCACCGCCCATGGACACCTGCAACACCAGTGGTGTCACAAGTTTACACGTTTCAGAAGTTAGTCACATCAAAATGAATGCTTTACGTAAAAACCAATTTAAAACTAAGCACAAATAATTCTTAGTTTTCTGATCGATTTATTAATGCGAGGTCCAATACATAAACTATAAAATATCAAGCAACAATAAAGCCGTGTGGTCCCCCGCAGAGTAGAATAGGCCACCCTCACTCTTACCGAGGTGTCGTAAAAGGCGACTAAGGTAAAGCTGCTGGCATGATCATCAGCACCCTGAGAAGGAAAACTCTGCATTTTTATCAAAACCCTCGCCAACCCGTCTGCCAAGCGTGGTGAGTATGGCAATTACCCCTCATGTGATTGAGGGAGGCCCGTGCCCCAGGGGCTGATGATGATGAATAAATACTGCTCTGTAAGCAGTATTATTATATCATTTTTTTATGATATAGGGGGCAGACGAGCAGACGTATTACCTGATAGTAAACGATTACTTTATTAATTTCAAAGCAAAGACATAATGCTGAGTGGCGATCATTTTGGTAGCATTTAAATTCTAGTATGTTAAAAGTAGTCTTCAGTTTATATAATATGTGCAGTTTAAATAAATATTTTTCTTTTCTTTTTTCGATTACCGCCGCCCAGGGACACCTGCCACGTCAAAGAAGTCACAGGTGCGATGCCGGCCTTTTTAAAAGGGAGTACCGTCTTTTCTTGCAGGTTTAGTAGAAGCACCACTTTAAAAGAAGAACGCGTGAGGAGAGGTAGTGGAAAAGCATACCCCGTGATCCAAACCGGCGACTTCGTGCGCAACCGGGAAAGACACGATAATATGATAATTCGCTCTCCAAAATTAATAATTTACATTTCTGCAAATATTTTTTTTTTATGTGATCGGTGGCAGACGAGCAGACGGATCACCTATTGGTAAGCGATTGCCGCCGCCCATGGACACCCGCGACACCAGTGAACGCACAAGTGCGCTGCCAACCTTTAAACCCCGCTTCCCCTCACTAACGCAGCGAAAGACAGCACATTGCTGTTTCACGCCAGTTTTCTGTGAGGACGTGGTATCACTCTGGTCGAGCCGGCCCATTCATGCCGAAGCGTGGCTCTCCCACGGTCAATACTAATCATGTCTTTCGGTGTTATTTATTAAATCTTATAAATAAATAAATATTTCACAACATCACATACATTGATCTGACTCCGAGATTGGTAGCTCAAGCACCCGTGTTACGAATATTAGAATCAACAGTGGGATTACAAATATATACATATAATACTTTTATTTTGTAAATACATACTTACAATACATAGAAAACACCCAGACCAATATAAAGAGACATGTTCATGCACACAAATGTTTGTACTGTGCGGGGATCGAACCCGGAACCCTTGGACCAAAGGCAGCGTTCACTACCACTATTCCAAACGGGTCGTCAAACTCTTACTTCATGAATAGTTTTTTAGATTTCGCGTTGCATTATAACTAATAATTAATTAAGATCTGATCCTCGGACGACAAGGCGCGGCGAGTGCTTTCATCCTTATGTGGTAGAAATACCCCTTATCCGCACGAAGCGATTTGCTTCCACATTTATAATGCGGACGGCTAAGGAATGGAACTCTCTGCCGAGATCTGTTTTTCCTGACCACTATAATCTGGGCATCTTTAAGGCAAGAGTGAACAGGCATCTTTTAGGCAAACGCGTATCATCCTAGACCTCATCGTCGCTTTCCATCAGGTGCAACCAAAAAAAAAAAAAAAAAAAAGACCAAGATTAACAGGAAATTTATAATGGGATACAATATTTTGTACTTACATATTTTGCTTGACGTTTCGGCTTCGTTACAGCAGCCATGGTCTCATGCAGACTATTTACTTATTCTTACTTTATGATTTGTTATTTATATATTTATAACATTGTCATAATAGTAAGAATATAAAAAAAAATACCTATACATATATAATCTTTTTGTCTATTTTTAGCATACTGTAGTATGCTAAAAATAAACAAAAAGAGGAATACTATTAACAAGAGATGATGGATGAGATGAAATATATTTACAAAAAAGTGAAGTCTGCCCCGCTACTCATCGTGCCCAGAATGCTGGCGGCGTTACCTGTTTGAATAATTGGAATGACATATTGTTATTGCTATGATGAGATCATCATCATCGTCATCGCCAGCCCATTTAAGTCCCCACTGCTGGGGCACGGGCCTCCCTCAATCACATGAGGGGTAGTTGCCGTACTCACCACGCTTGACAGACGGGTTGGCGAGGGTTTTGATATAAATGCAGAGTTTTCCTTCTCTGGGTGCTGATGAACATGCCAGCAGCTTTACCTTAGTCGCCTTTTACGACACCTCGGTAAGAGTGAGAGTGGCCTATTCTACTCTGCCGGGGACCACACGGCGCACCAATATGATGAGATAACCTGGTTGAAATAAATGTTTTTTTTTTAATTTATTATTTATAAGTGACCCAAACGCACCCCACACAAGTTAAGCCAGAATTTTTGCTCTCTCATACTTACTCCCAAATGGCTAGTAATAGGGAATCAGCGGATATAATAAAGCGGGGGCCATATGGCCGGCGTTACTCAATAAACCCGTCCCGTTTATTAACTGCTGTCAGTCATGTGGAGCAGCGCGCGCGCAGCCTAGCCCCGGGGCTAGCTTATGACGTACAGGGGGATGAAAAACAAGTTGCAAGAAAAAAGTTTTATTTGTGTATTTTAATATCTAAGTACAAACAGTCACACTTACAACCTGTAGCGTACTACCAAATACGTAAAAAATAGGATACTTTAAATTAGTTATATTTATATGATCAAATGTATCTGCACCTACATATTATTGTTGTCTCTTAAATGATTTGTTTGTTAGAAATGGGGTGAGCCCCGCGTCTCATAGCCACTGCGACCAGTAGATGATCTGTTGTAGCAGCCCCTTAACTTATTACAGCACCTCATGTAGCTCCAGTTCCAGGATAAACCCGAGAATGGAGCTGATCGGGGAGCTTTTGATCTCGTTGTGCTGAGATCATGTGTGCTCCCAGGTGCCGGCTTCTGCAGCGGTGCAGCGCTATGCACTCGCCGAAGACGTGGATAATCGTTTCCTAGTCCTCGCGACAGAACCTGCAGATTTTGGTATCTGTAAGGCCCATGTTGTGCAGGTGCTTGTTTAATTTGCAGTGCCCCGTGAGGGTCCGAGCGAGTGCCCTAACATGTCCTCTACTCAGTTTTATTATTTCTACAGCTCGCCTCTGATCGAACGCCTGTATCAACGCCTTAGACTGTTCTAGTCGAGGTAATCTTTTCTATTAAATGATGGTAAAGTAAATACCAGTATAGAAAATATTTCGTATAGAGACGGAAGTAATCTTTTTATCTAGATATCAATTTTGCTATTATTAGACCACTTTAAATAAATTTATTCAAGTTCTCTATCAATTTGTTTTTTTTTTTCAAAGAAAAATAACATAAAAGTATACTTAGGCAAAAATTATCATATTTTGCCTTTGCCAAGGGATATAATTCGCCTATATTTCTAAGGCCTTTATCTTGCCTCGAAAAGAGTAAGGATAGTATGTTTGATATTATATCATTTCGAAAATCTCAAACCCATTGAACTACAAAATTTAAACAAAACTAAACAATTTTCGCTCTCCTATCCCTAACTTTGGTTCCGAAAACCGAAACAACTGTTCGAACCCCATGCTCTATGGTTTACAACCCCCTATACAGTCATAAGCCGCGTCACCGCAGGCGTTTAGCTGACAACCATTGTGCGTGATTGCGCGCGCCCCATGCGCGGGAGTCGAGAATAATTCATTTAGTTAACCGTGAAATGCGCTGAATGCCCTGGATTTCTCGCTTCGGGTACTTGTAATAGATGTTTGTTTTCACGTTATGAATGTTTAGTGATATGGTCGTATTAAATGCGGTTTTGAATGTACTTTTTATTTGCATGAATGGGTTACGTCTACCGTTACTTTCGTAGCGGCACGCTCGGAGTGCTATGAGATATCGTAGCGCTAATTATGAGTGCTACGAATCATTGCCATTTTACGCATTTAATTTTTTAGCTACTAAACCGGATCTATTTTAAACAATTTCGGGGTTACAACCATTTGGCAAACACTTATACTATTTATTAAATAACTATGCAAAAATGTTGGGTTCAACGCGTACGCAAAAAACTGATTCGGACTTTTGACGCGAATAAATTTTTCGCGTACAAAAACGGACCCAACATTTGTGCATGGTTATTTAATAAATAGTATAAATGTTTGCCGAGGGGTCTTAGTAGCTAAAAATTTAAATCGATTGGCGTCGCTAGTTTGCCCTACCCGACACCTTAATTTGGAAAGTCAAGTTTTTTTTGCTTTATAGGCTAACGCTTGACCACAATCGCACCTGATGGAAAGCGACGATGACGTTTGCCTAAAATATGCCTATTCACTCTTGCCTTAAAGATCGCTAGACTATTGTCAGGAAAAACAGACCTAGTCAGGGAGTTCCATTCCTTAGTTTAATTTTCCACGAGCACAAAAAAAAATATTTAGGAGCCCAATTCTCGTGCTCGTGTCATTTTTTATCATACGACATATTTCACTAAAACATAGTTTTTTTTTGTATAGTTTTCAGGTGATATCCGCCATGTTTTCAAAATATCACAAGCACGAGAATTGGGCTCCTGATCTTTAATTGATATGGAATGCACAGTTGATTGAAGAAAATTGACAGCTTTGGATACTTTAATTAACCTCTAATTTTAACCTTTGCGTAGCAATAATACGGGCAAACATTTAGATCTTTCAGTTTGCTAAGCATAATTAAAAGTCTGTTTTTAATATGTAGCTGTCCGTTCGTACCACATTCTGTGAAGTATAAAATCGGTCTAGTAGTTTTTGAGTTTATTCGTCACATGTACATCTGACAAACTTCCCGGTAGGCCGCTTTTCGACCTTAATGCGAAGAAATAAGGTCTAAAACCGGCCTACCGAGAACTTTGTCAGATGAACATACAAATCTTTCCTATTGATAATAATAGTATTTTTAAGAGCCTGAAGTTAACTCTTTTTACAAAAAGTAGTGTTCTTTAAACTAATGTCAGAATTAAAACTATTTAACCATTTGACAACTGTTTCTTACGCCCCTCGCTGGGGGCTCACACTTGCGCCCGCACAATACGCGACTAATCGCAGGACAAAGCCGGGGACACACGAATACAAATCGTGTTGTTTTCGCGGCGCATTCGCACCCCGCCCCGGTTTAGATCGATTGCATTAACAGAGATTAAGACAAATGTTGCGTAATTGTTTGTTATTATTGGGATGCAATTTAGAAAGAAAAAAATAATGCGTAGCCAGTATAAAATTATGCCGTAAAAGCAATTTTTGCCAAAGATGAAACGCCGTAAAAGACGTTTTGGGAATGGCTTTTACAACGTTTTATCCTTAACTAAAATAGCGTTTACGACTTTTAATCCTGGAGAGGTCGATATGATACGCGTTTTACTTAGAAACAAGCGTTTGCCGTGGGAGAGCCATGCTTCAGTATGAATGGGCCGGGCTGATTGGAGTGGTATCACGGAACGAAAAACCGGCTTGAAGCAGCGCTGGCGCACAGAATGATGGCTGCCTGCATCGTGTACTAAACAGGCTTAGTACAAATAAATTCTCACCTACAGTAATCTCTGCGTGGTTCTGTGAGAAAGACATATTATACGGAACGTGTATGAAAGAGACACCATAAACTTCTATAGAATACGTAGAGAAGCTCGTCTGGGCAAGGACAACCAAAAAAATGAGATTCACAGACAGATAAGACTTATGTGGGCAGCTTACTTGAACAGAACTTTGCTTTTAAGGTGAAAATGTTTGCGGAACACAAACCCAGGATCTTATGGTTCGTCTTATGGTGCCGAAACCTGGGTTTTCACTAATAACAATATTACCAGACTGGAGAGGGAAGTAGAGAGATAGCGGGATGGAGTGATACAAATGGACCGCAAAACAAATAAATGGCTTCGAAAGCAAAGCAAAGTCGCAGATGTAACGAAATGTGTGACTCACCTAAAGCGGAGGGGGGCAGGAGATGTCGCCCTCAATGAAGCATCTTGGTCTTGAGTGGAAGCCATCGGGAACAAAAATGCCCTCAAGGAAGATCTCAAATGCGGTGGAAAGATGACGTGAAGACGGTTGCTGGCTCGAACTGGATGCAAAAAGCTCAATGCCGAAAAGAATAAAAAAGGCTAAAGGAGGCCTACACTCAAGTAGTTGAAACAGGCTAAAAAGAAGAAGACTTAGGCCAACAAACTCTTATATAGACATCAATCTCAGCCAGGGGTGACCTTTACGCTAAACTCGGAGCCTCTATCGAGTAACATTCCCACTGTTATTTATTTTATTACTCCTCCACACATTTGGACCTATTCTGATTGTCGATCGCGCGGATCAAGTCGGCTCGGGGATTATTACAAAGCGTCGAATCGTTACGTTGTTTCATTGTGCTTTGTATGAGGCCCATACAAATGAGAACGACACGTGCCAAACGTCACCGAGAGTGTTTATTTTTAATTTGATTCGTGAGGGTTTGGTTCTGCTAAGTTCTGAGTGTGTATGAAACTTTCATGTATTCTGAAATTAGGGGTATCGGTAAATAGTATAACTATTTTATACTTGTAAAAACTTTGTTCTAATCATTATCCAGAACCAGTTTGATATGTCCACCGTAATTTTTGCATCCCGAAAACCCCATAATAGGCGAATGGAGTTCATTTACGATACTTTAGGTTACGTAAGGTGACAGGCAGACTAGCGACGCCAAGCGATTTTAATTTTTAGCTACTAAACCTGATCTATTTTAAATAATTTCGGGGTTACAACCTTTCGGCAAACACGTATACTATTTATTAAATAACCATGTCAAAATGTTGGGTCCAACGCGTACGTGAAAAATTGATTCATTCAATCAATTAGGACGCAACATTTGTGCATGGTTATTTAATAAATGGTAGAAGTGTTTGTCGAAAGGTTGTAACCCCGAAATTATTTAAAATAGATCCGGTTTAGTAGCTAAAAATTAAAATCGATTGGCGTCGCTAGTGTGCCCAACCCGTCACCTTAATATGTGGTTTTCGGGATGTAAATGATAAGAAGATAACGGTGTATATATTTTTTTAATATTCATAAAAAAAATAAAAACAATTCGGTCATGCCTTTCAGTAATTTTGTACGAGGCATGAAAACACACACATTTAAACTATAAAATTTAAAAGCACCTGTTCACACGTATGACGTACCTATGTGTCAATTGCTAAAGTCAGCAAATGATGCTTTGTTATTTATTATTTGGTTTCTATTGATAAACGTATCTCCCCAGTTATTTCACCTAACTATGTACCTACCAACCAACATTTAGAATCACTGTCTATTTCCACTCCTTTCCATTGGCCGACATTTTCCTCTTTCTATTCCCCTCACTATCTGCCAAGGAAACCAATCCCTCTTGGTACAGTCCGCACGCACGAACGCGCCTCCCGTGATACTAATGAACGATAATCCGCGCCCGACTGTACCCTTGCCTTAATCTTTATGATTATAGAGATAAGAGTCTAATATTGGGCTTATAATCTTCAGTATATTCCAACTGATGTTACTCATGCTTTTTGCAGGGAGTACCTTTAAAAATTGTCTTTAAGAATGCAACCATAATAGGATAGTTATAGAGCTTAATTTTGAAGAAATAATTTTGAATCCTCTCCGATCGTACTGACATTATGTTCGGCAAATGTGAGTCTTAATTTTAAAGAGATAGAGTTTATTGTTGTTATTTTTGTGTTAGCCCTGATCTCTATTTTGCGATGCAGTGATTTCGTTGCATCAACACAAAGACTGCTAATGTAGGGGGATGTGCGAATGCAATGTTTATTTGCGTATTATTTTTATTGCGCAGCTAATTAAATAATTTTATTACGAATTGGTGTTTAGTTGGGGCTTTTTTGGTAATCCCCTTTTCCGCCTTTTATTTTGCACGTAATAGTTTTAGTTTAAGTATAATAATAGACTTTTAGCACGAGGAAACGATTATCCACGTCCTCGGCGAGTGCATAGCGCTGCACCATTGCAGAAGCCGGCACCTGGGAGGACACATGATCACGGCAGACGAGATTAAAAGCTCCCCCATAAGCTCCATTCTCGAGTTTATCCTGGAACTGGAGCTACTTGAGGTGCTGTAATAGGTTATGGGGCTGCCTCAATAGATCATATACAGTGGCTATGAGACGCAAGGCTCACCCCATTTCTATCAAATAATAAGGCTTTAAGCACAATTTAGTGCTGGTGGTGAATAGATTTCCATCTATCATGATATGTATACTATTTAACATAGTGGTTAAGGTGCAGAAGTTGGGAGTTCCATTCCTGTATCAACCTAAATGTTAGTTGACGTAGAAAATATTTGCGCTAGGTCGAGTGTTTGTGGAGATTCAGTATTTCTGAGACCAGATAATCTGCGTCATGTTGGCTCAAATTGACAAAACAAAATATCCTCATCGATTTACAGTGATTACTTTTTTTATGTGATAGGTGGCAGACGAGTAGACGGATCACGTGATGGTAAGCGATTGCCGCCGCCAATGTACACCCGCGGCACCAGTGGAGGCACAAGTACTTCAGTAACAAATCACAAACAAGGCTTTTTGTCAACCCTATTGAATTGTTTAATGGTAACCTTTTTTTTTTTTTGGTGACCCAGGAGAAATGCGTTACGCATACCCATCCGTCTGTAAACGGACGGGTTATGTCAGACTCTCCTCTGGCGACGGCTTCTCTTAACGAGAAGCCAGTCAGAGGAGAGTCCGACATAACCCATCCGTGGGGAGGGATGGGGTCAGCCGAGAGAGTCGTGCCGTCCCCGTCGAGCGACCCGCTGCGCTATTACCCGCTGAGGCCCCCGCAAGAAGGGAAGGTTGTCCCCCCTCGCTAGGGAGTCGGACCAGACTGGCGCCCCGTAGAGCGCCATCGATCGCAGGATACGCAGGGCACCCGGAGCCTGGTCCACCCAGGTTGGGCAGCAGCCACGAAAGCGTGTCTGCTGCCTTGAGGAGCCACGGTGACATCCTGCTAAAATGCAGGCCAAAATTCTACCGCGGATCCAGGGATTAATGGTAACCTAGGTGAAGGGAAGCTAATAGGTATTGGTGAACAAGGAACATTTTAAGTTCCTTGTTACATAAAAGTTTCTAAAAATATTTGTAGGACCTAAATGTTAGCGCACTTTAAGGTGAGTCCACGCTAAACGAGCTAAGCCCAAATTCGTCCAGTGTAGACCAAGTTCCGAACCTCGAACTAACTCCTGGTCCCTGCTTACTGTGATTCTCCCATTGTCGGATTTTTGACGGACACAAGTTGATTTCGGGAGAGTGCTTGTTGTAGACTCATTGTACGTCTACACTTGACGGCCAAACGACTCGGCTTGCGTTCACCTTATGCTCAGCTCATCTAGTATAGACCCACCTTTAAGTTTCCAAGGCTAGTGAATCGTTACTCATCGAAATATAACGTACTGGCTACCTTTTACCCGTATTTCGCAGTATGTAGCTCTTATTCTGTTTAGCATAAGTGTCACTGCCAAAAGATTAGTGCACTCTTTTTTTCGTTTGCTGTTGACTGTCATCATCATCATCATTTCAGCTAATAGACGTCCACTGCTGGACATAGGCGGAGGTCTATAACCAATGATCTCCACACAGATCGGAGCTGCGCCGCCCGCATTCAATGGATTCCCGTGACCTTCACCAGGTCGTCGGTCCACCTTGGGGGGCCACTTCCTGTACGTGGCCTCCACTCGAGGACCTTTCCGCCCCAACGTCCGTCTGTTCTCCTCGCTATGTGCCCTGCCCATTGCCACTTGAGGCATGCAATCCTTTGGGCTATGTCTGTGACCTTAGTGCTCCTGTGGATCTCATTATTTCTGATACGATCACGCAAGGAGACTCAGAGCATAGCCCTCTCCATTGCTCTCTGGGTGACTTTTAGCCTCCTTAATCGGCACATTGTAAGCGGCCATGTCTCGGTTCCGTATGTCATCACTGGCAATACACACACACTGTTGACTGTACCTACTAATAAATGCTAACATGCAATTCTAATGAGTAAATAGCGAAAAGTATAAACCGTTAATAGATGTAGCACGCGACAACAAAATGCAAGGTGAGAGTATCATAGTTTATTTGCGAGTAACAGTTGACCGGCAACTCTACATACATGTCGGCAACTCTATACCACATCTATACTGCGGCGGCACGCTCTATCTAGGATTGTGTGTGCCAAAGAACTAGTTAGAAAAAGTGAACTTAAGAAATAAAATATAAAGTCGTGAAGCGGTTCATTGAATATACACGATTGACCTGTCAAGTTTCTAGTGTTAATCTAGAACGTATCGAAATCAGCTGATTGTGAATAAACAGACGGAAATATAAACATAAATGACTTATCTAAAAAGAGTCCGTAATTTGCCATGCATATATTTTAACAGTACAATATAGGCGGTCTCAAAATTTATGTTAGAGAACTATGTAGATAAATAAATAAATATTTCACAACATCACATTCATTGATCTGCCTCCGAGATAGGTAGCTCAAGCACCTGTGTTACGGATATCAGAACCAACAGCGGAATTACAAATATATACATTCAAAACCTTCAAAGTTAGTGTTCTTCAAAAAAATGATGTGTAAAGAAGAAGTATGCGATGAATGGATTGATTCTACCTACAAGTGAACTACTCATCACAACATTAGCGATCTCTCTGATTTCGCGGATGTTTATGGGCGGCGTTGATTTCAAATTCAAATTCAAATAATTCTTTATTTGCATAGGCTTGTACACAGCACTTACAAATCGTCATACATTTGAATGACTTAAACTATTTATAAGTACTTATGTATAATTTACATGTTAATACATATATATGTTGATACATAAAATATACTAAAGAAATAAATAAACATAATGCGATTCTACCACCGGCTCGGAAAGTTGTTTCTGGTCGAGAAGATTACTTTCCAACAGGTGACTCGCTTGCTGGTTTTTCGCCTCTAGCGTAAAAAAGCTCATCTCAGCGCATTACTCTCGGTTGCATTCAAAATACACTTTGTTAGGCCATTATTCAGGATTTGGGTAGTCTGGTTATTAATGATGCTTCATGTGAACTATCAGATTAAAATAGAGAACTAGTTCACAATCCGTATTATTCTTTTTATAAACACTATGCCTAAGTCTCCTAGCTAGCGTCTCGCGCCCGTGTTTGCTCGCGACATCGCGTGCTGTTGAAAGTTCAAGCAAACAAACGTTTACAACAGTTACGGTGTTCGTATTCACCTATTTCTATTTACCTAAGAAGGTAATAAGGTCTAAAATCCTATATCTTAAGTGTATTGTCTATCATTAAACTATATAGTTAGTTAGAATTCAAATAATATTTGCTCATTGTCACATAATTAGGTGATAAATCTACCTCACCAATCGTGATTGTCTTCATAGGAATAATAACAAACTAGAAAAGTATTTTGATGATGTCTGAAGACACTTGACGACCCGTTTGGAACAGTGGTAGTGAACGCTGCCTCGGGTGCAATTGTTGCGGGTTCGATCCCCGCGACAGTACAAACATTAGTGTGCATTAACATAATGTATTGTATTGGTATAGATGATTTCTATGTATTATAAGTATGTATTTACTAAAAGAAATTATATGTATATATTTGTGATCCCACTGTTGATTCTGAAATTCGTAACATAGGTGCTTGAGCAACCTATCTCGGAGTCAGATCAATGTAGGTATGTGATGTAGTGAAATATTTATTTATTTATTATTATTATTTATTTAGGCAACTACTTGTGTTGTTAAAAACATTAGAAAAGAGTCTTTCGGACTTTTGAAATTGTAGAAATACCAACCCCCAGCTAGTTGACTAGTAACCAAAGCGTCGTCAAATATATGTTATGGAGATAGCCCGGACATCCAAAAAAAAAGTAATCTATCATTCTATCTAATGAATATAATATCTACGAGTACAAACTTTTATGTGTTTAACCCCGACAGGGTGTTATTTCACTGTAACTTTTGACATAATTTCTTGAGTCACTCAAAAATCAAAATCAAAAATGTCTTTATTCAATTTAAGTCCATACAGAATATTTATGAATGTCAAATATTATGTAATCTACCGCTGATTCCGAATGTCAATTTCTACCGAGATGAATCAGCAAGAAACTCAGTAGTTACTCTTTTCAAATAATATGGTAATTACAATATTCATTCTTATACAAATTATGATTACAGTGACAGTATGATATACAATGCTTTTAATCAATATCGTTTAGATAAATCGTCAAAGAAAAAGTATGAAATGAATTATACATTAGAGGACAGGCGAAGAGATCAACATGTCCAAGAATCCTTATCATTCAAATAATCATCTACTTTATAGTAGCCTTTCTGCATTAGGCAGTTTTTTACATGCAACTTAAACTTATGTAGGTACAGGTAAATCAATGATATTTTGAGGTAACTTATTAAACATTCTAATGTACTACTTTACATATTGGTAAACTGATAATTATAAGGTAAGTACACTTTTACAAGCGTCTAATAAATCATTGACGAAACCATCTACAAGCGTCCTACGTATAAATCATATGGTAGTATCTACTAAATGGGTTACCTTCTCTCCAGATTACGAAAGACAAACACACCAAACGAAGGACAAAACCTTTCCTTGGATATTCTACCAATAAAACTACATAATCAACCAAAATCGTCCCGCGGTATTTAGGGCGGCTACACACCTGTCTAAACACTAATTAAAAATGTTCGTAAGCGACACGAGCTCGCCGAGTTACGGGTAGAAATTTACAAGTCATATGGCACATTAATTATAAAGAGCTGTCTGTGCATTGTTTAAGCAAACTCTTTGGGGAATGGCGTGCTAGGTTTTTATGTTTTATTCAAAGATAATTTTACTATTTATTACTTTTATGACATTCGGTTGAATGCTGCCGACTGTGCGATGTGAATCTCCGAGTGCCAGTACCTAACAAAAATTTTACTGCTGTATTTGTAGGTAGGAACGACCAATTTATAATCAGGCTATACATTTCTAACAGGGCAGTTTTGTTTTTATGTTATTGGTGGCAGACGAGCCAACGGATCACCTGATGGTAAGCGATTATCGCCGCCCATAGACACCTGCAACACCAGTGGTGCCACAAGTGCGTTGCTTACCTTTTAACCCCCCTTCCCCTGGACTCACTCAGCGAAACACAGCGCATGCACTGCTTCACGCCTCTTTTCTGTGAGGAAGTGGTATTACTCCGATCCAGCCGGATCATTCATGCCGAAGCGTGGCTCTCCCACTGTTACCAAATGAGTATGGATTCATATTACATTAATAATTACCAACTTAAATTAATCTGTAGGCATTTCTCGGTAATAATTGACATCCCAAATCAGCGGTGTATCACATTGACTGACATTTATAAATGTTTTGTATACACTTGAACTACATAAGGAATTTTCGTTTAACTTTTCTGTTCTAAATGTTTACCTATAATTTAATGTCCAGCTATTAGATCACCATAAAACATAGGTCATGTCATAGGGTTGCACTGAAGTAAAATCTCAATCTAAAGAAAATCTTGCTTGATGATTGGTAAATAAATGAATTGAATAATATTATTTAATTTACTTCGTAACTTTACTATAATAGCATAAAATTTCACGGCCTAGCAAATACCCAGTTGTCATCAAACAGATTTATCAAACAAAGATATAAGGGGAGGTCTCTAAGGAGCAACTGTTTGCGTTGCATCTCATTAAGATTGGGTTTGTTGGCCCGTGAGGGATAAATAACGCACTATTCGCTTGTACACCCTACAGCGTTTGAATGAGGGATTTGGGTTCGAGTGAGGGTCTGCGATTTTTGATGGCAATAGATGTACATACTTACAAATGAAAAAAAAATTTTTTCAATGAATCTATGAATATTAACTTTTTTAATGGTTCACGAATTAAATATAATATGACATTGTTTTAGGAATTAACACCCGATGAATATAGGTACAATACAATTGATCCTATAGAATTGATATTTTATTAAATTCATCATATCAAAGCTAAGACATAGGTCCGAACGAAACTATTTCAGAATATTATACAATATCTATTACTTCATCTATTTAAACTTTAATAACTTACAGAATATGCCTATGAAATTTCCATTTTATTTCTAGACATAGTAAGCAAGAATTCATCTTACTTTAATTTCATTTTGATTTAAGACTATATTTTTAGGTTTATATTAAATAGAGATCAGATATTATTGTATTTGTGATGCAAAACAATCTTGAAAATGATTTTTTTTAACTAGGCATAGTTGTTGTATGTTTTTATCAATATTAACATTTTAATTTCAAAATATTTTTTTCTGAAAAATTATCCTACACATTCTTAATCGTAATCCATTAAAGCGCAGTTAATTATGAAGTAGTAGCATTAATAGTTACTTTACAAATTAAAAAAAGTTAGTATGGAAAATACAACTTCTAAGAAAACCGCCATACAAAACAACAATTTCATAGGTAAAGATACCTAATATATCGTGACTTTACATTTATTAGTGAAATTAATGTCAAGAATTTGAATGCTAATAAAAATATCGAGATCTTATTTTTAACAGTTTCCTTTATTTAGAAAAAAGTGAATGCAAAATCCAAATGAATCACCCGTTCTTTTTAAATCGCAACAGTTATAGATTCATAAAACCACCGTCAATTTGTATCGCAATAACCTATCAATAAAATTAACCCTCCAATACGAGAAACACCACCGACATCATAGGCGATAAACGCGACCTCTGGCGTTTACGCCATAAATCTCGCACAAATCCCGCGCGACGAATCTGTCCACGCGACGAATTCACATAAACGCCCCTTAATAAAGATTAACTGCGGGGGTGAACTTACCCTTAATAGATTTTTGTTTATTATAAAAGAGCGTAAGTCTTAATCAGCGTATAGTCGCTTGCGCCATTTTATATATTAGACAAAATTAGCCTCAATGGTTCAAACTACAAAGCCAAAGGTCGTATGTCCTTTACAAATGCGAGGAGGTACGACATTTTGCAACGATGTACCTATTAGTGCAAATTTTTCACTTTTAACTTTTGTTATTAGTAGGTGTTGGGAACATGTGTTCCGCCGCTGCGACAAGATTACAGTTACGACCTTAAACGCAGTTAACAGTTACAAATTGTGGGGGTGTAAATTCATTGATAAATTAGTGTTATCGTTAGTGTAATGCTGAGAGTGACCGTGGGTCATTTAATTTCTTTAATAAATGAATCTTATTGGTAGTTTATAGCACCAAAATGAAAGAGATATTGTTAGAACACTATATCCAAGTTGGTTTAACCAATGAAATTGAGTTACGCCTTAAGGATAGTTGATATTTTTTAAAGCATTTTTTGCAATTTTTCTTCAGGAAATGACGCACTTAAAAATTTAATCTCATGTTCAGGCGGGAACCGAACGGGAATTAGACTAATTGGTAGAACAGCCACCCAGAATATCTCAAGAATATTTCAAGCACCTATTTACACTCGAAGCGTCTTCCTTTCATGCTGACTTTTTTCTTACAGCAACTTCTATCTACCTCCTCCGAACACGCCTATAACGCCCACATACTGTCTGTGTTGGCAAATGTAGGCTTACGACGCTCTCCCGGCGGCCCAGTGCATGTTGGCATATACGACGTAGCATTTCCGAAACATGCCGCTTCAATATTGCCACAATACTGTGATATTACCTTACCTACTAGAAAGGACCGCCTTGACTGGAGTGATACCGAGCGAGTGAGGGTTCTGAAGTCGCAATCTGGGGGGATGGGGACCTTAAAGGTAGTCAACGCACTTGTTACTTTTTTATTGGTAATGGTTATGGTTCTTGGCTCCACACTGAACTCTAAGAGTTGAGAAAAACCTACGGTGGAGCGAGCTTACCCAGAAGTAGCCTATTCACTCTAGCTTTAAAATATTTTGCGTAAACCTACCTTCACCGAACACGTCAATAACACCCACATACTGTCAAGTAATTAATGACCCCGGTACAGGTCACAATGTTGGCAAATGTAGGCTTACGACGCTCTCCCGGCGATCCAGCGCATGTTGGCAGATACGACGTAGCATTTCCGAAACATGCCACTTCAATATTGCCACAATACTGTGATATTACCTTACCTACTAGAAAGGACCGCCTTGACTGGAGTGATACCGAGCGAGTGAGGGTTCTGAAGTCCCAATCTGGGGGGATCGGGACCTTAAAGGTGGTCAACGCACTTGTTACTTTTTTATTGGTAATGGACTTGCTCTTGGCTTCACACTGAATTCTAAGAGTTGAGAAAAAACCTACCGTGGAGCGAGCTTACCCAGAAGTAGCCTATTCACTCTAGCTTTAAAATATTTTGCGTAAACCTACCTTCACCGAACACGTCAATAACGCCCACACACTGAGTCAAGTAATTAATGGCCCCGGTACAGGTCACAGTGTTGGCAAATGTAGGCTAACGACGCTCTCCCGGCCGTCCGGCGCATGTAGGCTGATACGACGTAGCATTTCCAGAACACGCCACTTCGATATTGCCACAATACTGTAATATTGCCTGGCTATAGCTGACTGAGGTGTTCCTAACCTAACCACTGCACCAATTCAAAATTCCCTAACAATAAAGATAATATTTTTTTCAATAGGCTTAACCACAATCTTATATGGATAATACTATTTTTGCTTTATACGTATGAACATTTGTAGTAATAAGTCAGCAAGTCGAGTACTTTACCTTAAGGCGACGGGTAGGGCACACTAAACTATTAAGGTAACCCTTAATAGTTTCTCTCGTCAGGTACAGTCAACTCCAATATACTTTTTAGGACGTTGTCACAATATATAATATAAGAAAGTAAACCTCTACTTTCTTATAGCTAAGTATTGTGACAAGGTCCTAAAGTGCATACATATTTTTGGAGTTGACTGTACACACAGCTACATAGTTATTCTTCAACGATATTAAATCAATCCTAGTGATAGTCGATTGAAGATATTTTAACGACCCGTTTGGAATAGAAGTAGGGAACGCTGCCTTTGGTCCAAGGGTTGCGGGTTCGATCCCCACACAGTACAAATATTTGTGTGCATGAACATGTCTGTTTGTATTGGTCTGGGTGTTTTCTATGTATTATTATTATGTCTTTACAAAAAACAGTTTTAATGTATTATATTTGTAATCCCACTGTTGATTCTAATATCCGTAACACAGGTGATTGAGCTACCTATTTCGGAGTTAGATCAATGTATGTGATGTTGTGAGGTATTTGTTTATTTATATTAAAGAAATTTCTGTACATTTATGTGTGGTTTTCTGTACCATATCGATATCATATAACGACTTGACCGTGGGAGAAACACGCTTCGGCATGAATAGGCCGGCTCAACCGGAGTGATCGGCCTCACAGAAAACCGACGTGAAGCAGCACTGTGCTGTGTTTCGCTGCGTGAGTGAGGGTACCGGAGACCCAATCATTGGGGAACGGGAGTTTAAAGGTTGGCAGCCCACTTGTGACTCCACTGATGTTGCGGGTATTCATGGGTGGCGGGAATCGCTTACCATCAGGTGATCCGTTTGCTTGTCTACTACATATGTCATAAAAAAAACGAAGAAGTACCTACTCCGTAACCCTTTATACGTAGGTAGGTACTTTTATCTGATCTGGTGCAACTTGCTTTATGCATATCGAGAAATACCTCTCTACGTTGTGGTAGGTACATACTGTAAACATATCAGAGGGTATGTAAACTAAGTCAGAGCATGAAATCGTCTTGGTCTGGATTCTATTGGTATAAGGTTAGAGCGAGAATTGGTGTTATGAAAGCTAAGTGACTACATCAACGGTAATTAGTGTGACCAAGCCTCATTGTCACATATTGGGGTGACTTAACTCTTTCAAAACTCGCTTTTGTGAGCCTAGCCTAGCGTAGCAATTTGTATCCAAAAATAGTTAACCTAAATAAATGGCTATATTGTTATATATCTCTCTCCCAACAAACAATGTTATAAGATATTCTTCATTGCACAAAAACAAAATACAAGTATGATACAACAACAACAGACAGTACAATAAGGCGGTCTTACCGTATGTAAGAATGTATCTATTATATAGATAGGTACATTCTTACATGCGAAGACCTGTAAAGATAGAATAAATTAGTGAAATAACTAAATAAATATTTGTATTTGTAGGTGCATACAAATATTGTTGAAACTATCGTCGGCTCACGGCGAAGCAAAAAGCACTTACAAAATTCGTCGACATACCAAGCTCTCCGGTAGCTTAGTCAAAATTGCAAAAGATTGCTATAACCAAAAAAAAAAAAAAAAACGTATCTAGTATCAAACGCAAGGAAACTCTTCATGATGTGAAAAATAAAATCTCTACGTATTTATTTGCCATAAAAACGTACTTAGTTGGTTTCAAAAGACTTATTGCATAATAACTCATCATCATCAGTAATCCACACTCGCCCACTGCTGGACATAGGTCTCCCCTAATGCACGCCACTGCTCCCGATTTTCGGCCATTGTCATCCAGCCCACACCAGCCAGCCTTCGAATGTCATCATCCCATCTTGTCGCAGGGCGTCCTACACTACGCTTACCGAGTCGCGGTCTCCACTCAAGGACTTTACGGCTCCAACGGCTGTCAGTTCTGCGGCTAATATCAACGAGCTCGTTCATTAAGGTCATGTTCAACGAGCTCGTTGATCCGGGACCGGTCGCTGTTAATGGAATACGTCTCGAGGTTGTTCAGGAATATGTCTATCTAGCACAAACGCTCCAATTATGCAGAAACAACTTCGAGAGAGAAGCCAGTAGAAGAATTCAGCTAGGCTGGGCAGCATTTGGTAAACTTCGTCAAGTCTTCTCGTCACCCATCCCTTAAAGTCTTAAGTCGAAAGTCTTCGACCAGTGCGTCCTTCCGGTCATGACTTACGGTGCCGAGACGTGGACACTCACGGCTGGACTAGTCCACCGGTTCAAAGTCGCTTAAAGAGCTGTGGAAAGGGCTATGCTCGGAGTAACTCTGAAGGACCGCATCAGAAATGATGTAATCCGACAGAGAACCAGAGCCACTGAATTAGCAAACTGAAGTGGCAGTGGGCTGGTCAAATTAGCCGCAGAACTGACAGCATAATAACTACTTCTTCAAAAAAGGAGTGACATAGTTTTTAAAGGGACGGCAACACGCATGCAAGTCCTATGCAGTGCTTACCATCAGACGAGGCACCGAAAAAAAAACTTCGCACTTTTTTACTAATTTACTTATAGCACGCCTAGTAAAATATTTGATCCCTTTTTACTCACCTCAGTGTGACAAAAATAACCACAAGCGCCAAAAGCAATTAAGCCTAAGCTTCCTGGTCACATTTAATAAAGTTTTGTTGAACTCTAAAGTCAAAAACGCAAAGCCGACCACAGCAGTCCTGGCGGACATTGAGGTCGTAATATAGGTAATTAATTGAATGGGCGGAACCGCAACCCGCCTATTATAATATTCTCGATATAAGTGTCGGGGCGGATAGTGTGATAATTAGGCATAATCCTTTAATGCGCCGGTGTAGGTGTACGTACCATTAACCACATTAACAGTTGAATCTTATTTAATTTCATTATAAGACATAAAAGTAATTGAGTTAATATATGCGACTATTTGTAGGTACTTTGAAGATTTTTCGCACAGTACAAACATGTGTGTGCATGAACATGTCTGTTTGTATTGGTCTGGGTGTTTTCTATCATCATCATCATCATCAGCCTATCGCAGTCCACTGCTGGAAGTAGGCCTCTCCAATTGTTCGCCACTGTGATCTATCCATGGCTTCTCGCATCCAGCTCTTACCAGTCATCCTGCGCAGATAGTCCCTGCACCTAGCCAGAGGGCGCCCTACATTACGTTTGCCATGACGCGGTCTCCAATCTAGAACTCGTTTACCCCATCGGTTGTTGGTTCTTCGGCTAATATGGTCAGCCCACTGCCACTTAAGCTTGCTAATCCAGTGAGCAATGTCGATGACTTTGGTTCTCTGCCGAATCACCTCATTTCGGATTCGATCTCGGAGAGAGACGCCGAGCATTACTCGTTCCATAGCCCGCTGAGCGACCTTTAACTTGTGGACACTATTTTCTATGTATTATAAGTATGTATTTAGAAAAGAATAGTATTAAATGTATATATTTGTAATTCCGCTGTTGGTTCTGACATTCGTAACACAGGTGCTTGAGCTACCTACCTATCTCGGAGTCAAATCAATGTATGAGATGTTGTTAAATATTGAATATTTGTATTGTTTTTCCAAAAAAAACACTAGCCGCATATGTTAATGACAAGTCAGGTGACAAATAACTAGGTTACTCATAATGCTTGTGGTGGCCTTTATGAAAACTTGTTTAATGGTTTACTAAAACTATGTTATTTATATTTGTTATTTGCAAATTAACCCAAAAGGTCAACAAAAATACGAGAAAGTAGGCACTCCATATAATACTATCTATATATGTACAGATATTAAGTAATAATAAATAAATAAATATTTCACAACATCACATACATTGATCAGACTCCGAGTTAGGTAGCTCAAGCACCTGTGTTACGGATATCAGAATCAACAGTGGGATTACAATATATACATATAATACTTTTCTTTTGTAAATACATACTTATAATACATAGCAAACACCCAGACCAATACAAACAAACATGTTCATGCACACAAATGTCTGTACTGTGCGGGGATCGAACCCGCAACCCTTGTATCAGAGGCAGCGTGCACTACCACTGTTCCAATCGGGTCGTCAAATAATGAATAATGAGTAATGAAGCATCCCTGGCTGTAGATAGTGTAATTAATTGAAGCGGCGGAAGTGCCTCAACCAGCTTCTAATTATCATTATTGCGTTATTAAATTAATGGCGCATCGGGGAGAGACGAGCAATTCATTAGCTTAGATCTAACTAATGAATTGCACACGGACGGGAGGGATGTGTCGTTGATTGATTAACGTTGGTATATGATACATAATTGTGAATATAAGTTAAACCGTAGAACCAACAGCCGAGACAAGTGAGTTCTGGATTGGAGACCATATCTCGGCCAACGAAGTGTTGAGTAGGTACTTTTATTAATGTTGGCTGGTGACTCTTTCACTCTACCCCTATGGTTCCCACAGAATACTGGTATCGTACTGCTAAGTGGCAACCATTTTGGTAGCATATCACGGAAAGTGTTTTTATTTTGTATTATTTTTGCTCTTTTTTATTGTAGGTACTAATCACTTAAGAATAGAATAAATAAATGCTTATTCTTTTCTATTCTTAAGTGCATGATCCATTTAGGCCAAGTAGAGTGAAGATTTGGAGAAGTTTTACTTAATAGTAGTTACAATCTGTGCGGATAAAGAATGGGATCAGAAATGGCGGCGCATCTATTCACTTCTCGCTCGCACACTATTTGCGTCTATACTCGCACTCGTGGGGTGCGAGTATAGACGCAAATAGTGTGCGAGCGAGAAGTGAATACATGCGCCGCCATTTCTGATCCCATTCTTTATCCGCACAGGTTGTACCATAAGTATTTCCTGATTTTTAATAGAAACAAAACTGCATTCATTTTTTTTTTAATTTTGCTGGTATTATCTGCCTGGGTATTAAAACGAAAAAAAAAGAAGATTCCGTCAATCGATAAAGTCAAATAAATTAATCGAAAACCTTAATACGTCTTAATTAAGCTACCTAAGCATCTTAATATTACGAGTGTTTTGTCGGGATATTTTTTTTATTGTTAACAAGTTATGCATATGCCCATTTTGCACAATATCGCACATTCATCTTTTATGATATATCGTTACAACTTTGTAATATAGGTAATATACCTTTCAGGAACTTTAAATGTGCTTGTCTCTTCTCTCTTTGTTTTACTTTTTATTGTTTACATCCCGATCGTTTACAACTTCATATTAGGTATCGTAAATATAGTCCATTTAGCAAAATTAGATCAAGAAAATAAGCGAGAAAAAAACAGCTGTTCCATACAAAATAGAAAATTCATCCGGATAATTATATCATAGATTAGTATGGAACAGTGGATTTTTTTTCGCTCATCTTGTTCATCTAACATGCTTAATGTACTTTATTCATGATACCTATATCAGGTTTTCGAGATGTAAACGATATAAAAAAACGGTGTATAAACATTAACAAATATGTCACAGCGCTCTTATCTGATCTTTTGTTTATATATCATATGTATCATCGTCATCGTCAGCCCATTTAAGTCCCCACTGCTGGGGCACGGGCCTCCCTCAATCACATGAGGGGTAATTGCCATACTCACCACGCTTGGCAGACGGGTTGGCGAGGGTTTTGATATAAATGCAGAGTTTTCCTTCTCTGGGTGCTGATGATCATGCCAGCAGCTTTACCTTAGTCGCCTTTTACGACACCTTGGTAAGAGTGAGGGTGGCCTATTCTACTCTGCCGGGACCACACAGTATATATAATATGTATAAACACATATTATGTGTAAACTCAGTACAACACAACAATGTGCAACCCTATTTTGGGCGGCCGCGCCTGCCTCCGCCCGCCCTATCATTTATGTATCGTCCCCGCTGAAAAGGGTTAATTCCAATTATAAAACAAATTTATAAAATCGAAATGACTCTTATCTACCTACAGACACAACAATGTTGTAAAATAATTGACAAAAAGGTCGTATTTATCTGCTTAAGACTTTCTTTTGTTCAATTTTGCACAGTTATTTAAATGTTATACAATTTTATTTAACATTCATTTTATAATGATAAATACATAAGTATAAGAAAAGAGCGTACATAGGCCGCCCCCTTGGACACCTGCTACGTCAAAGGAGTCTGCCAGATTTTTTAAGAAGGAGTACGCTCTTTTCTTGAAGTTTTGGAGGTTTTTTGTGATAGGTGGCAGACGAGCAGACGGATCACCTGATGGTAAGCGATTGCCGTCGCCCATAGACATCCGTGACAATAATAGAGTCACAAGTGAGCTGCCAACCTTTAAGCCCCCCTTTCTCTCAGATTGGGCCTCTGCAACCCTCACTCACGCAGCGAAATACGGCACAGTGCTGCTACACGCCGGTTTTCTGTGAGGCCGTGGTATCACCCCGGTCGAACCGGCCCATTTATGCCGAAACGTGGCTAAGTGCCGAACACTTATGAATGTCAAAAAGGTTACACCCCCATTTCGGAATGTGGATTTATATGAGAAGACACCAAAGAAAGACAACACATACAAGTACCACAACATTCCCACACATACCTACCCACGTTATCTCAGCGAGCAAGATGGCCAAGTGTGCGGGCGCGATAGCAAGTCCGTGACCGCCCTTCCGCGGGGCGGATTACCCTGCCCTAAGGACCCCTAACTCGCAAGAACCCGCCAAGTGTCTGGTGAGGAGATAATTTCAATTAGTTCACAAATTTAGTTGGGAACAGGTGGGGTTTTAAATTGACACGTTCTAGGGTACTATAGACTTATCACAAAAAAACCGGGCAAGCCCAGCATTTTCATTCGTCATGTTTATTTAACAGAGAACAATACCACGACTATAGCGCAGTGCCTAAGCCGTTGCGCCTAAACGCAAAACATCCTACCCCTTATTACAAACCGCGAACACAGGACAGCCCCGTAACAAAATTCGTGCCAGCCCCTTTTGACATTGGGTGTTAAAACGGGATGACATGAGCTTTAGTACGGTAATAACTTTAAATCGCGATTTACAATACGGTGGTCTAGGTTTGATTCCCGGTCGGAACAATTAATAGGTAAACATTTTTTAAATTGTCTCGAGTCTGGGTGTGCCGAGAGACGCTCATCCTAGCTCGCCTATAGTTATCTAGCCCTGAAAAGCACAGTGAATGCCATTATTGAAACAAATTATGTGTACTCCTATGTTTACTAAGACTATATTGGAATCAATCACATAATTAGGCCATTGAATAGAGCGATCAAAATATTCACCAACCCAAATCAAAACCCCATAACGAGACAAAAACCGAATCAAAATGAGCAAAGGATCAAATCACCACGACCAGCCCCCGCAATATGGCGCCCCGCAAAATGAGTGTCGTTGGCGCCCCCCGGTGGCGCGTGGCGGCGCGTGCGACAACAACGCCTCGTGCGCGCGCAACAAGCAAAGATATTAAAACGAATATGTAAAAATATTAATGATGAGTTGGGAGTTCTATCCGGCTCGCAGGACCATGTTTTTGTTAGATAAGAAAACTGTGAGATCGAAATTTAAATAACATTACAAGAGATGATATCCCAACAAATAATGCCCTATAAGCCAAAATTACATCTCTAAACAGCTGAGTAAACGACGTATAAAGGTGTTGGTTGTGCTTGTTGTTGTGTAAAAGCGTTTGACAACACTTTTTGGCTCTATAAGTCAATAGAGCTTATAAGTTAAGACATACCTATAATTGCGCCACTTTCTTCCTAGGGGCTAGTGTTATTTTATATAACAAACTAGATATATTTTTTGTTTATCTCTCTCCTATCGATTCCCTCACTGCTGAGGATCTTGAATCCTTTCAATTTTGTCGGCCAGCTGTCGCCATCGGCTGCGCTCCGCCGCTCGGTGCAGGGCAGAGCTTATCGGGATCTCGAGCTGTTTCGCTATCTGGTCTGACCATCGCTGGGGACCACGGCCTCTCGGTCTTCTCCCTTCCACTTTCCCTGTTACAATCAACCGCTCCAAGTTATCCCCACTCCTTCGTGCATTGTGTCCAAAATATTGCACGATACGTCGCAAACAGGACAAGCGCTGAGTATCCTCTATTTTTAATTCCTTGAGAATCGAGACGTTGGTGCGGCGGGCAGTCCATGGTATTCTTAACATTCGGCGCCAGCACCACGTTTCAAAGGCGTCGATTTTTGGTTTATATACAAACGAAAATACAAAATACTGATTTCACGACCTAACTATATTAAAAACTATCTTAGTATGGCCAGAATTATTCTTTCTAACTAGTTCTTCACTATAAGTAACATCAGCGATAGATAACAATATTTGAAATAAGGATTTCAGGTAATTAATGGAATTTAAACTAAATAAAGAATTTGAATTTGATTGGAATTAGCAGACTCCTCAAATCCTGAATCATGGTCCAAGCGTACAGTCAACAGCATAAGTTGATACACACTGTTCGCTCTTACGCTCCACGGAATAAGAACTACAAACTGCGAAATTTGTGCTCCTACTTCTGCTGTTGACTGTACCCCGGACTCCAAAGCGACAGTATTGGACGCAACCAGGAATTACACTGTAAGATGATACCATTTACCATCAGATGGGCCGCATGCTAGTCTGCCTATTTTTCGCAAAAAAAAAGATGTGGCGGAATAATTTGATTTTTTTTGCTAGAGGCGACGAGCAAGCGAGTCACCTGATGGAAAAATCCACGAAATCAGAGAGATCACTAATGTGTTGCGGGCCTTTTTAAAAGGAGTACGCTCTTATCGATAAGTGATTAAGGTGATGGGTAGGGCACACTAGCGACGCCAATCGATTTTAATTTTTAGCTACTAAACCGGATCTACTTTAAAACAATTTCGGGGTTACAATATCTCGGCACACACTTATACTATTTATTAAATAACTATGCATAAATGTTGGGTCCGTTTTTGTACACGAAAAATTATAACCGCCAAAAGCGGTCACTATTAGCGTGAATCAATTTTTCGCGCACACAAACGGACCCAATAATTGTCATGGTTAATTAATAATTAGTATAAGTGTTTGCCGAGAGGTTGTAGCCCCGAAATTGTTTAAAATACATCCGGTTTAGTAGCTAAAAATTAAAATCGATTGGCGTCGCTAGTGTGCCCTACCCGTCACTTTAAATTAAGTGGGTCTGGGCCTTGTTGGCTACAGAATTTTTCCTATTTGTGTAATTATGTCAGTGTTTCAATTTGTGTTGTGTGGCCAATAAAGAAATCTTTATCTTTTTATAGTTATATTTTTAGCTTTATCTTTAAAAAACAGCATACATATTAGGTAATACTACGTCCTCACAGAAAACCAGCGTGAAGCAGTGCATGCGCTGTGTTTCGCTGCGTGAGTGAGGGTACCGGAAGCCCAATCCAGGGGAAGGGGGGTTAAAAGGTAAGCAGCGCACTTGTAACACCACTGGTGTTGCAGGTGTCCATGGCCGGCGGTAATCGCTTACCATCAGGGGATCAGCCGACGGATCCCCTGATGGTAAGCGATTATATAGCGGTCTGCCACCTATATCATAAAAAAAAAATTAGGTAATTCAAAATTGATTAGAAAAACGATTTCGCGTTCCATCAAATAGTGTAAAATGTTAGAACTGTTTATTTTAAAAAAATACTAAATTATATGAATGATTTATCAAATGTGATGCCTAATTCAGCAGATAAGCTAAACATTCGCAATAGGTAAATTACGCAAACAAACAATGGGCCAGCCGCATTGTGAGAAACATTATATATAGGAACCAGTCCAAAAAAAACTGTATCAGAAGTTATAGCACCCCCCAAAATGATGTAAGGGCGTGTCACGCGCAGACTCACCATCTCTTTGTTGCGAGTGTGAGACTGACGCTCTCAATGTCAGTGTAAGGCTCAGAGGTGCTCAGGGTAACACTTTAGATTTACTTTGAGAGCAATTCACGTTCATAATGCGGACAGCTAAGGAATGGAACTCCTTGCCAAGGTCTGTTTTTCTGAACCACTACAATCTGGACATCTTTAAGGCAAGAGTGAACAGGAATCTAGGCAAACGCGTTACATCCTAGATCTCATCGGCACTTTCCATCAGGTGAGATTGAGGTCAAGCGTTAGCCTACAGTTCATAATAAAAAAAAAAGTGGATTCGGCGGGTAGGGCTAAAAGAAGCCGCGTGGGCTAATGCAATTCAAAGGTTTTAAATTAGTGTCTAGTGGTTTTTAGTGTGCAAGTTTGGTGTTTATTTGTGCAGTGAAGTGCCGCAAAGTGATCCTAATAATAAGAATCGTTGGATTGTATCGTTTTTAACACTGCTATTGTGTGTCGAGTGCGTTGTCTCGTGACAACTTGCTTGGACCTAATAGAGTCTTAAAACCCGCGATTGCTTTTAGAGTGATATCCGCTGAATCCGTAGGTCGATAAAACGCAAAACACCGGCGTTTTACTGAGTGACTGTGACTTTGACAGTTGACTACCTACTTGTTCTCAATAAGTTACTTGACATTGGCGAATTATCTTCGGTTGTCCCGCTTAATAATGACTAAAATCTAAAACATGATAATGGCAGGAGTAATTCTCAGTCGAGAAGTTGATTGCCACAAATAAAATAAGAAGAAGAAGAAGAAAAAAAAAAGTGACCAAAGTGTCACTAAGACAGATGCAGAAGAGAAGCTTTTTTATCTTGGTCTACCCACACAAGTGACCTAAGTATATAAATAGGTATTTTTGAGAATGGGAGGCAAATGAGCAAGCGAGTCACTTGTAGGTAAGTGATGATTACCGCCGCCCATGGACATTGGACATCAGCCATGCCAGAAGGAGTGAAGATGCTTTGGCGGTTTTAGGAAGGTAGGTATAGGCTCGTTTCTTACTCGTAAAATGCTCAATGCCGTACCGGTTCGTAAATACCGCTGCGGAAAGTTGATTCCACAATGTTTAATACTTGGTAAGTTGATTCCACAATGCCTAATAATGGTAATACTTTAAGACTAGATCAATGAAATTTCCTCACGTGTATGAATTTGGGAAAACAACGTATTATGTTCGTATCATACTTACATAGCTTAGGCATAAAACACTTTGAGCAGTTTATAATGCTTATATGTATATAATTGCTTTGGTATATGTATATAAATAACATATGTAGTTTTTTTTATCTTATGTATTTCACTTTTTTGTTTACAGCTATATATTGTATTTATTTATAATGTACTTATTAATAATCCATTTATATATGTAGGTATGTATATAATGTAGTTATGTTATAATAATGTTAAGTAGTGTGTAGTTATTTTATATTAAGGTCACCTTAGTTTTTTTCCTTACTAGTAACTATAAAATTTTCCTTTCGCCGCACCACTGCACTTTCTGCATGACCCAAAGGTTAACTGGTAGAGAATGCTACTTGGCATTAAGTTCGCCTCATTGTATCAAAATTTGTGCAATAAAATTTAAATAAATAAATACCTAATGGGTTTCATTCATTGAGTAGGTATATCTATCTATCTTGTGCCTAGCTAATCGTTGAGATTGGCAGCCGTAGTCACAAGGATCTTTTTACTATAATTAACAACTAGGTTACAGTCGAACTGCTTACATTGAGCATTTTTCGTCTCTTAGACCTGATGACATGGAATCACAGTTTAGGTCAAAACAGCGAAACTGGCATTATCCGTCCCCTGGCGGGCACGACAGAAAACTATCAGGCGGTTGATTGATACGGGCCGCACAATGCGTGTTTGCTTTCAATTACACACCCCGCACTCCGCGTATATCGAATACGATCACCCGCAGATAGAGCCTATGGAAATGACATGCAGTGGACTGACGCGTATGAAAAATCCGCCATAATAGATGTCCGCTTCATGTCATGCAATCCTTAAGGCGACATAGCTCGGGTTTGTGAGTATCAATACGCATTAGGCAAGCATGGTGATGGAGGCGACGGGTAGGGCACACTAGCGACGCCTATTTTTAACAATTTTGGAGCTGCTGTCTCTCGGCAAACACTTCCACTATTTATTTTAAGCATGCACAAATTTTTGGTCTGTTTTTGGATTCGAAAAATTGGGTTGGGTTAGACTTAACCTAATTTCCACGAAAAGTGGTCACTTTTGGCGCAAATCGAGTGCAAAAGCAGACCAAATAGTTAACTAAAAGTATTGAATAAATAGTAGGTACAGGTGTTTACCAAGAGACTGGCGCTGGGGGGCGAAATCATTGGTATCTGGTTTACTAGCTAAAGATTAAAATAAATTGGCGCCGCTATTGTGCCCTACCTGTCGCCTCCATTACCATGATTGCCAAATGCGGATTGTTAATCACAAACCCGAGCTTTGTTCGAAAAATTCGAAACATACTTTTTGCTCCACAAGGAAATCTCGATTTCCAAGATCACGGCTCGGTAATTAAACCACTAGACCAATAGAGAGTCATTTAAGCAAACCCAATTTAAATTTCTATATCCTTGATAGTGACTCTTACAGTTCCGCAAAAACAGAAAAGGTGACTACAATCTTGCTGTCCTATATTTAAGGATGAAAATGACTTGTACTCTTCACCGGGAACTGCAAAATGCTGTTTGGGCCTACATGACGATGGGACAGACCCAAACAACGTCCACGGATACGTCTCATTACAAGTGATGGGTTTCCGAAAGAGAATTCCGTCAACAGATCTGCTATACGCCAAAGAGCCCTAAGCTTGTCAGGAGACCACAACGTTCACGGAGGTGAGCGGAGATTAACGGAGGTGAGTGATTCTTCAAGATGTCACTTTCGTGGTCATCCTCAAATCTAATATCACTCCGACATTGACAACAGAACCATAAAATACACGTTGAAGTATATTCTTTATAGAAGAGACCTTTTATTTGTTCAGAATATTTTGAGGTTCCGATGTCATTTTCGGAGTAATATTAGTGGCACTCCACGAAAATCGAAGCATTACATTATATTGTCGGCATTGTCACGCAGATTACATAATATAGATTCAGATTTCGCGCCATCCATGAAGTCGCACCCCACTTATTTTCCACTTAACCAATCGTCGTATTAAAATATTGTCTTGTGATTTGTCTATTTGTCGTAGTGCGCATGTCAGAATCTTTCAGAATCTTTATTGCTTATAACTGTAGGTATTACAATTTGCGGGTGACATTGCAACATATATTAAGTACAACAACAATTTACCCACATCGGGTATGCAATACTTATTAATTACAAAATATAAAATATAAGCTTGAAAATATGAATAGAAATGTTAGTGTTTACAGTTAAAATATTCATTTAAATTATAAAATACATTTTCAGTTAACCACTTTTTCAGGCGTATTTTAAATTTTGGCATGTCCACAGCTTTTATATCTGGTGGCAAATGGTTAAAGATTTTAATACCTGTGCAAAAGGTGCTTTTATGATATATATAGTTGTTATCCTTAGGTATAAGTACATTATTTTTATAGTGACGTGAATTTAAATTTGCTTTAATTTGAAAATAGTTTAGTTTGAATTGAAGAGGGCCGTGTGGTCCCCGGCAGAGTAGAATAGGACACCCTCACTCTTACCGAGGTGTCGTAAAAGGCGACTAAGGTAAAGCTGCTGGCATGATAATCAGCACCGAGAGAAGGAAAACTCGCCAACCCGTCTGCCAAGCGTGGTGAGTATGGCAATTACCCCTCATGTGATTGAGGGAGGCCCGTGCCCCAGCAGTGGGGACTTAAATGGGCTGATGATGATGATGATGATGATTAGTTTGAATATGTGTAGTGTAGCTTTGAATAAGGAATATAAATTTGTAGTTATAGATAAACTAACACGCATCGATAGAACCAACACTAGTGATTGTCTGTACACTAAAATTGATCTGTAACCCCCTTATTATGAATCGCGAACTGAGGATAGTCCCGGAACATAATTCGTACCAGCCCCCTTTTCACATTGCGTGTTGGAACAAGATGACATGAGCTTTAACTTCAAACTTCAAATAGTTTTATTGCCAGTTAAGTGTTACAATGGGGTGTTACAATAAATAATGCTGCTGTACTACTTAACCACCTTTTACAGGCATTGCAATATATAAGTATGCTTGTACATTGAGTTAAAAACCTACTAAGTAAGTAAAACTTAAAACTAATAAAATAAGAGAACCAATAAAAAATAATAGAGTATGTAGCTTATATACCTACAACAATAACAATATTTATTTTAATTTTTTTATAGGTAAATATGCATTTTGTAACATATTATTATAATTATAATATTTATAAAACATTATGACATAATTATACAGTTTGTAGCTTATACATAATATTATATCTACTAAACTGTAGTTTTAGTACGTAATAACTTAAGATCGTGATTTATAATAAGGTTGTAAGCGATTAGACACAAGTCTTCGTGAATGGCGCGAACTATTACTTACGGACATAAGGATATGTATTTTTTTAACTTCACCCATTTTTTCTGATTTTAATCTTAAGGTGACGGGGAGTGCACACTAGAGACGCCAATCGATATTAATTTTTAGGTACTAAACCGGATCTATTTAAAAAAAATCGGGGTTACAACCTCTCGGCAAACACTTATACTATTTATTAAATAACCATGCACAAATGTTGGGTCCGGTTTTTTACGCGAAAAATTGATTCACACAAAAAGTGGCCGCTTTTGGCGGTAATCAATTTTTCGCGTAAGTGTTTGCCGAGAGGTAGTAAAGTAAAGTAAAGTATCAGCCTATAAACTGTCGCACTGCAGGGCAAAGGCCTCCATCATAGAAATCAAGTCATCGCTACTTTGATGGGATTAGGATTAATCACCACGATTGCAAAATGCAAATTGGTGATCACAAACCCGAGCTATGTTCGAAAAATTCAAAACATACTTTTCGCTCGACCCGGGAATCGAACCCAGGACCCCGAGATCACGGCCCGGTACTTAAACCATTAGACCAACAGGGCGTTAGGTTCATCATCAGCCCATTTAAGTCCCCACTGCTGGGGCACGGGCCTCCCTCAATCACATGAGGGGTAATTTGCCATACTCACCACGCTTGGCAGACGGGTTGGCGAGGGTTTTGATATAAATGCAGAGTTTTCCTTCTCTGGGTGCTGATGATCATGCCAGCAGCTCTACCTTAGTCGCCTTTTACGACACCTCGGTAAGAGTGAGGGTGGCCTATTCTACTCTGCCGGGGACCACACGGCTAACACGGCGTTAGGTTGTAACCCCGAAAATGTTTAAATTAGATCCGGTTTAGTAGCTAAAAATGTTAATCGATTGGCGTCGCTAGTGTGCCCTACCCGTCACCTTAACCTATTTAAGTCAATTGAGATTTTTAAAGAGATGGTAGCGTAGTGGATAAAACCGTGCAGGAATTTGTGAACATCTACAACTTAACTCATTTCTTGAATTCTACAAACTTCTTCATTGTATTACCAGACATCCCTCAGATGATGGCAGATGTATGCTCTCTGGTCATTTATACCTATCTATAAGAAATATTTTTATTGAATTTTTGTTATAAATTATCTATGTATATATTATTGGGTATGTATGTTTTGTTTATTATTATTTATGTAATGTAATAATATTAATATACAGCGTGTGTATTTTATACGGGCGAATAATTAATCCAGCTATAATATCTGATCCTACGAATCGTATAAGATAATCATTTCATTAAATTTTGTGGTTAATTAGGTGTAATGATTTTTCTAAAGTGCAACCCAGCAGCAATGTATGCCGTCCAACTTTGTTTGACATGACAAGTGACATGAGTGTCATGACACTCGTATGACGTTTAGATACGTATGTCTACGTTAATTGATGTTATTAACGTTAACTACCAGTGGATGCAATACATTGCGTGCTCAATTATTTTGTATGAAAAAAAAAGTACCTTAATTTCCTAAAGAAATGTATGTAAACAGGTTCCCTAGGTCCGATAGTAATCGCCATTAAAATATTCGCCCGTATCAAATAAACACGCTGTATAAAATAATGTATATTTCTGCCATTCTCAATTTCATTTGTTAAACTAATTTGCACTGCCTTTTCTTATTACGAATACGATATTTCTTTCCTCTACCCAAAGGGAGTCTGGAAGAAATCGCTACAAGCGATAAGATCGCCTTATTGTACTGTCTGTTGCTGTTGTATCATGCTTTTATTTTATTTCTGTGCAATAAAGAATATCTATCTATCTATCTATCTATCCCAACATTTCTTCCTGAGAATTTCACAGGCTTCGCGTGGTAACCTCGCCGATCCGAGGGTTTCTTCGCGTTGACTTGTCACAGCATTCCACTCTATGACTGCTTCCCCTGCTTAAAAGTTTGTATAGGTAAAGTGTACTCAGAATGTAATAAAATGTGGTAATTAAAAAGCTTGAACTCTCTTTCAACTCTGACAATTTGACTTTTACATTCACGTTTGGTGTATTTTCCGTCGCGTTTCTAACTCGCCGTTTTAATATTACATCAACGCGCGCGGTTTTAATAGCTTTCGATGTTTCGCTTTGTGTTAGTTTTTGCTGCAAAGTGAATTTGGAGTTCAACAGTGGAGAGCTCATGAATGCATTTATTGCTCTGTACTTTTGAACTACAGTGTATTTGACCAGAGGGTCAACCTATGTCCTGCTGTTATATTTCTAGTTATCCGTTCGCCTTATGAACGCACCGATATTCGTGGAGGCTATTTTATGTGATAAAAAAAAATAAAAATCAAAAATAGCTTCATTGTTTGCGACAGATAGTTGATACAATGTGTAGGCCCCTTCTTTTAAGATTGGAAAACCTGTATTCGAAGAGACCCCAGACCTAGAGAGTGATTGGTGGCAGACAACTGACGGATCATCTGGTGGTAAGCGATTGCCACCACCTACGGACATGGGTGTCCGCTTGTGACTCCACTGGTGTTAAGGGTTCACTCTGAATGAAGCCTTCGGTACCCTCCCTCACTCGAAAACACAATAACAACCAAACTTCGGTCGAATCAGCCTTTCCATGATCATGAAAAAGCATGGCTCTCCGTCAAGATCTCGCAGCGAAGATGTCTGAATTCACCTATCGCCCAAGATAACCAAAATGGCGCTGTACGATAAGCGCCATTTTTCTGGCTACTGGGATTGTTAAACAAAGCTTTCATGTTTGATTTGTGTATTATACCAATAACAAGTTACAAATTACCAAGTTGGTGATCAATGGTTGAGGATTCTGTGTAAAATGACCAAAAAATACTTTTCTTTCATGAGAAGTCTAACAATCGACATCGCTAGGGTCGTTACCATTCCAAATAGTTACCTACACTTGAACAAAGATTTACCAACCCACTCTCACGTTTCAAAACGGCTAATTAAGAAAATTCGCTCCGAATATTAAGGAAAATGATACCACAAACGTCTCTCAAACTACGAAACAAACCCTATAACAAAGGAGAACAGCGCAGCACAAAGAACGACAAAACGGCAGGCCCCGGGTTCGAGTCCCGGCCGGTAACCCCATCGTATCGTGAGCGGGCTTATTTGAAACACAAATATTTGCCACCAATGAAACTTTTCCGCTACGGGCCTTTATTAATATTTTATTATTTTGTCTTGTAGCTCCGTTTCGGAAACTCCCAACTTCCCTTGTTAGCAACTCTTCGCTCTAAAGCGATTATATTTTAAATTATTTTAATTAAAACACTGTGCAAACGGCGCCTTTGAAATTATTTCCTAGAATATTACAGATTCAGCTAATATTAATGTTGGCGAGGCATGAGGCAAGTCGGAGGGAGTGCCTACGTACTACCGCCGGTGGCATTATGAAAATCAGTTATTGTTATTTTATAGCTGTTTAATAATATAGCTGAGATACAAAAAGAAGAAATAATATCAAAAAGATAATTAGAAGTTGAATTTGGGTTATGCGGTCGTCATAACAGTCCTATACACTGTTATTCTTTTATCGTTTACATCCCGAAAACCTCATAATAGGTATCGTGAATGAAGGCCATTTAGGCCATATTATATTTCTTTTCATAGAAAGGCCAATCAGGATGACCCCACTCCACCTGATGGTAAGCAGCCGTGAAATTTAAATACGAGATTGACAGGCACAAAAGAACTAACAAAGTACCCATTGAGTCTGCCATCCTCACCCTGATGGCTGAGATGCCTCTTCACGCCCCGCCTAAAAGACCCCGGATTGTATGAAGGAACTTCATAAGCGTAAAAAAAATCATCTGTTTCGTATCTATAAAAAAGAATATTCACCCGGCGATAATGTATGCCGTGTGGTCCCCGCCAGAGTAGAATAGGCCACCCTCACTCTTACCGAGGTGTCGTAAAAGGCGACTAAGGTAAAGCTGCTGGCATGATCATCAGCACCCAGAGAAGGAAAACTCTGCACTTATATCCAAACCCTCGCCAACCCGTCTGCCAAGCGTGGTGAGTATGGCAATTACCCCTCATGTGATTGAGGGAGGCCCGTGCCCCAGCAGTGGGGACTTAAGTGGGCTGATGATGATGAATAATGTATGAAACAGGATTTTTTTTTGCTTTTGTTGATCTAACATGCTAAATGGACTTCGAGATGTAAACAATAAAAAATAAGTACAACCACGGTGTACGTAACGCAGTAGGTCTGACTATGAAGTCTTAGAGTCTAGTCTAGTCGAGCGAAATATGTGAGTACATAATGTTGTCTCACATAATAAATATCGCGTTAAATCCCGTCTTAATTAATTATAGTTATAATGCAACGCGAAAATCTAAAAAACTGGCTTATAAATATCTGATTCTGTTGAGCCACTCATAGAGTTGAGTTTTGTAGGCAGCAAGTTTGTGGCATCCTCCAATTGCACAAATATATTGAAACTCAAAATTAATCTCAAGAAAATAATGACTTGGGTCAATGTTGTCTTTACGAATTTTACAAACTGAGGTGCTATTTTGGTACTAATAGATATTTTTAGTAATATTTTTCTATATAGAAGCAATTTTTGAGCCAGCACTCTGATAATAGACAAATATAATAGAAAATAATAGATAATCTGTAATTTGAAAATGTTTTAATGTCAAGGTTGTTTTTATACAGGCTCAGTATATTGGCTCTCCTCGGCCTGATGGTAAGCAATAGAAGAACCCAAATTGCAATTACAACGGAAGCGATGTTAGGCATCACCGCCATACCTACTGGCCCGCGAGATGCTTCTTCACGCTTTGTTTGAAGGAATCCATATTGTAGGAAGGAGTAAATACATGATGGTGTGGCAGTGATGCTGTATAATTTTTCAGAATATTGTGATCAAGTATTTAAAGTGGTGTTGCTAATAAGTGTATAAGAATGCTCATTGGTTGTAACCCCGAAATTGTTTCAAATAGATCCGGCTTAGTGGCTGACAATTGGAATCGATTGGTGTCGCTAGTTAGGGCTACCCGTCGCCTTAATGTCATTACTGTAATTCTATTAGTGTCATTAATACTTTTAATGCTACAATAATTACTCATAAGCAAAGATCTCCATTACAAATACATAATTAAGTGGTTATTTTCGAGCATTTGCACACAATGTTAATTTTAAGCATGTATGCATGAAGCGCAATAAAAAATATGTTAATTATAAATAAGTATGCGATTCGGTCTTTACTGAAAATCAACTCTATGGCTCAGGCCATAGCTAAATGCTGAGTAGGGACCGTTTCGGCACTTAGCTTTTAAGATATTTCGTGATGTCCATGTTAAGTGTCGAATAAATGATTTCTTATCTTATCTTATCATTCTGAACTGGAGTTCATCATTCTCTATATGCGCGTATTTATATTTATAGTAGCGATAACTTGATTTCTATGATAGAGGCCTTTGCCCTGCAGTGGGACAGTTTATAGGCTGATTAAAAAAATGCGCGTATTTCTACCAATCGTTAAGCATGAGGGAAAACATCGTGAGAAAACATGCACGTTTCTGAAAAGTCTCTTGCACTGTGAAAGTTGTGATTTGTTTACCGTGGGAGCCACGCTTCGGCATGAATAGGCCGGATTGACCACACACGAAAAACCAGCGTAAAGCAGCGCCTGCATTGTGTCGCCAAGGGAGTGGGGTACCAGGGGCCCAATCAGAGGAGAAGGTGAGCTGAAAGGTGGACATCGCACTTGTGATTCTACTGGGGTGACGCATGTCAATGGGCAGCGGCAATGGCAGACCGTCTGCTCGTCTGCAACCTATCACATAAAACATCGTGGGAGAGAAACGCTTCGGCATGAATGAGCCGGCTGGACCGGTGTGATACCACGGCCTCACAGAAAACCGGCGTGAAGCAGCACTGTGCTGTGTTTCGGTGAGTTAGGGTACCGGAGGCCCAATCCGGGGTAAAGGGGGGAAGGGTTAACAGCGCACTTGTGACTCCACTGGTGTCGCGGGTGTCCATGGGCGGCGGCAATCGCTTACCATCAGGCGATATGTCTGCTCTTCTGCAACATATTCCATAATGAAGGCCCATAGAGAATACTGCACACTGCCAGCTTACGTTCTGATATCATTGCAGCCAATAGACGTCCACTGCTGGACATAGGCCTACCCCAATGTTCTCCACACAGATCCATCCAATGGATTCCCGCGATCTTCACCAGATCGTCGGCCCACCTTGTGGGGGGCCTGCCACGGCTGCAACTTCCTGTAACATTCTCATAATAACCCCCCAAATCAGTAACGTTTTTCCCGAGGCTTTCTTTAAGTGTAACCGAGCCGTTTGCGCTGTCGATTAAATCATTGTTTACCGCCCGGTGTTGCCAGCGAACTTGCAAATATTTACCCCTCTCTTATCGGAGGGAAAAATAACGCAAAGATTGAACAAGACTGGCTGTTGTTACGAACCGGAAAGCTATTATCTATTATTTTTTTTGAAACAAACATGCTCCATCTTATAAATTTCCTTACAAGTATGATTAAGGTGACGGGTAAGGCACACTAGTGACGCCAATCGATTTTAATTTTTAGCTACTAAACCGGATCTATTTTAAACAATTTCGGGCTTACAACCTCTCAGCATACACTTATACTATTTATTAAATAACCATGCACAAATGTTGGGTCCGTTTCTGTACGCGAAAAATTGATTCACGCTAAAAGTGGCCGCTTTTGGCGGTAATAAATTTTTCGCGTACGCGTTGGACCTAATATTTGTGCATGGTTATTTAATAAATAGTATAAGTGTTTGCCCCGTAGGTTGTCACCCCGAATTTGTTAAAAATAGATCCGGTAAAGAAGCTAAAAATTTAAATCGATTGGCGTCGCTAGTGTGCCCTACCCGTCACCTTAATAAATAAATAAATATTTCACAATATCACATCCATTGATCTGACTCAGAGATAGGTAGCTCAAGCACCTGTGTTACGGATATCAGAATCAACAGTGGAATTTCAAATATATACATATAATATTTTTCTTTTATAAATACATACTTATAATACATAGTAAACACCCAAACAAACACAAACAGCCGTCATGCACACAAATGTTTATACTGTGCGGGGATCGAGCCCGCAACCCTTGCACCAGAGACAGCGTTCACTACCACTGTTCCAAACGGGTCGTCTTAATACAATACATTAAAAGTATCCTTTTTACACTGTCATACTTCCCTGTTAAAGGGTAGCGAAAGTCAGAAGACAGTCGCTTCATTATAATTACAGACACTCCAAATCCTGAATCATGGTCCAAGCGTACCCTGGACTCCAAAGCGACGACTTTGGACGCAACCGGGAACAACCCGTCTAAGATGTGGTATAGAGGACATACTTATATTTAGTTCGAAGTAGATATTATAATGCATTATTTCGCTTTTAACCGTGAAATAACCTTAGTAGACACATAGTTACCTACTTACTTAAGTAAATATAAGTCACTATAAAAAGAAAAAACCGGCCAAGTGCGAGTCGGACTCGACCATGGAGGGTTCCGTAGCAGCAAGTAAGATATTTGAAAGGTAAATTGCGATTTACGATTTATAACGTATTAAAAACTACTATTCACTAGATCTAGTTTAAACCAATTTTCGTTGTTAGTTTTTTAGTTTTATAATTCTTTTATTATAGAAGTTAGAGGGGGGAGGGACACATTTTGCCACTTTGGAAGCGTCTCGTGCGCAAAGTATTAAATTTTTATTTACCTATTTTTGTGTAAAAATCGTAATCCGGCTAACAAAGTACATTTATTTACCAAGTTTCAATAGTAGAGTTCTTATAGTTTCGGAAAAAACTGGCTGTGACATACGGACGGACGGATAGACAGGCAGACAAGACGAATCTATAAGGTTTACGTTTTTTGGCATTTGGCTACGGAACCCTAAAAACAATTAGTCATTTCAAAATTAAACGAGAGTTCATAATATACCTTGACAAATTCCATGTTTATTTCTAGTCCAACGTACGTACCTACATACATATCTGGTAAATAGTACGTAAGTGTCGAAAACCAAACTTACTTGGTAAGTATCCCAACGTTTTCACTGACGGTAGACAATTTAAATATTCAAAGTTTAAACCTATTACAAGTTCCCTACTCAAACTACTGCCGCGGCGGGCTTAAAGTTTTTGTGAATTTTCCACCAGTTGCCAGATTAACGGAACGGTTACAGGCCCACAACTTTGTCGTTCGTTAATTAATTAAATTGTTCTTCGGAAATTCTGTGGCGGCTTTAGAGTTGGAACAAGTAAAATAAACGGTCGTTTTTAAAGTACAGAGTTGCTTGTTCGAGCCAGGTCGGAAACTAATACATTATAGTGTGTTAAGAAGATAATGGGTGTATGCCTTGGAATTTTTGGCGGAATGAAATAAATACCCGGAATCAACCCATCTCTGGTCTTAAAGTGACGGGTAGGGCACACTAGCGACGCCGATCGAACAGAGCAGTTTTGACCTTTGCAACAAAAGTTTTCATACAAAATTTTCGACAAAAAAAGCATGAAAACTTCGTTTTAACACCGTTTTAGTTAACAACGGTTTAACAAACATTTATGAATAAGACCCTTAAATGTGCTGTTTTTAAAAAACAAAATCCCCTATAGGTAGTAGGTACAGGGCTTTATTTTCGCTTGTACGTTAACGATTTTAATTTTTATCTATTAAACCGGACCTATTTTAAACAATTTCGGGATTACAACCTCTCGGCAAACACTTAAACTATTTATTAAATAACCAAACACAAATATTGGATCCAACGCGTACGCGAAAAATTGATTCAAACGCGGCCACTTTTGGCGTGTATACATTTTTCGCGTAAAAAACGGATCCAAGATTTGTGCATGGTTATTTGATAAATAGTATACGTGTTTTCCGAGAGGTTGTAACCCCGAAATTGTTTAAAATAGATCCGGTTTGCCAGCAGCTGCTGGCATGATCATCAGCACACAGAGAAGGAAAACTCTGCATTTATATCAAAACCCTCACCAACCCGTCTGCCAAGCGTGGTGAGTATGGCAATTACCCCTCATGTGATTGAGGGAGGCCCTTGCCCCAGCAGTGGGGACTTAAATGGGCTGATGATGATGATAATGAGATCCGGTTTAGTAGCTAAAAATTAAAATCGATTGGCGTCGCTAGTGTGCCCTACCCGTCACCTTATGAGGATTCTGACCACTAGCAACGCAAATATGTTTTACAAATTGCAGGGTCAGTTATTTCAACAAAGAAAACTCTCTTGAGTGCACTCGAATAATATTTATAATATTTGTTGAGGTTTTCTTCTTCTAACCAACTAACTTACTTAGCGGAACTTTCTACCACGTACCTCAGTTCTGTGGAACGGTTTGGCTGCAGGAGTATTTCCGGACGGCTACGACTTAGGGACCTTCAAGAGAAGAGCGTATTCCTTTTTAAAAAGGCCCGCAACACATTAGCGATGTCTCTGATTTCGCAGATGTTCATGGGCGGCGTTGATTACTTTCCATCAGGTGACTCGCTTGCTCGTTTTCCCGCCTCTAGCATAAAAAAACTAAGCTATTTTCGAGCTTTGGCGCATAACAGACACAAAAACAATTATCCAATAGTGGCCACTTTTAGTAATCAATTAGATTTAATTCTCTAGGACTTAGGTACTTTACTATCAAAATTTATAAATATTTTATTCAAATGCAGTGCTGAGCATAGATTAAATCGAAATTGATTTAATCGATAAGGGGGGAGGACTTGCCAAAATTAGACACTAAAAAGCTTGATAAAAATTATCTTCGAAAAAAAACCGCCTTCAAAAACCACGAACTAAAAAGTGTAGAATAATATTTTTAACACTTTATACACTTCAAATAACATTTTATAACAGTACACTCGAGAAAAGGTGTTACCGAAGTCGGCGCCTAATCCCTGTTGAATAATTGAATGTTGTATTAAATTAAAAGATAGTAGGTATTGGGCGCCAGTTTCGGTAACACCTTTTCTCGAGTGCCTACTGTTATAAAATGTTATTTTAAACTTTTTAGTTCGTGGTTTTTGACGTCGGTTTTTTTTCGCAGATTTTTTTTTCTATCCTCCTTTAGATGAACTATACTCGACGCAAAGATTCGCGGCAGACCAGAGTATTTCATTCATTAGTAAATAAATAACCACCAATAACCACTTATTACGTGCAATGGTGCAATCCTGACATAAAAATTTCTTTAAAAAAAATTAAAAATAAACAAAGCATGAAGAAGCATCTCGCGGGCCAGTATGGCAGTCCAAACGAAGTGATGCCTGACATCGCTTCCATTGTAATTGCAACGTGGGCTCTTCTCTTGCTTACCATCAGGCTGAGGAGAGCCAATATACTGTGTCACTAAAATAAATACTGTAATCTTGCTGTAGGCATTCGGCTGGACAACGAACTGAACTCGTCCTAACTTATACAATAGTATGCTACATGAACTTGCATGAACTCCATAACTATCAAATAAAAATATTTATTATAAAACTGACATCTTTTCGAAAGCTGTAAAACCGCAATACTGTTCGATCTGGTTTAATAAAAAAAAAGACTGCAATGATTTGCGCAAACAAAATGCCCTACACACTCTTCCTATTTATTTATACGCAATTTAATTCCCTAATTCCTATGACGTAAGGTAACATTTACAACACAGATAAGGCGTAGTTTTCGCGCCAATTCTGAGGGTCCTCCATGTTACCAAATGACATGGCCAAGACATCGAGTGATTCAGCCTACGTTGCTCTTTGTCACTCTGTTTTTATAGGATTTTGTTCCTGACACCTATTCTTCGATAAGAGGACATTGTTGTGTATATGCACTTTTGTAATAAAATCACAAACAAACCACAAAGTATACCGAGTGCGATTAGTAAGCATACATTAATAAACCGCAATAATGGCTAAATGGAAAAAAATGGTTGTGTAAAATCAAAACCTGAAACGAGTGATGGGTGACAGTATTGAATTCGTAATTTTAATAGAATCAATGAAAATCTTAGCTCTATACTTAATTGAATTATAAAAATCAAACAAAAAAATTGTTCCCATTAGGTAGGACCTACGTAATACATGTGTGGAAACTGACTTTTATACACATATCTTTTGTATTTTTTACCAAAATACCTAACAGACAACAAAATAAAAGGCTTTATTCATAAACGTCCAATAAACCTTTGTTAGCTAATTTGGCTAAAATGGTGTAATAGAGCAGTTTTGACCTTTGCAACAAAAGTTTTCATACAAAATTTTCGACCAAAAAAGCATGAAAACTTCGTTTTAACACCGTTTTAGTTAACAACGGTTTAACAAACATTTATGAATAAGACCCTTAAATGTGCTGTTTTTAAAAAACAAAATCCCCTATAGGTAGTAGGTACAGGGCTTTATTTTCGCTTGTACGTTATCACGTGATAATTCACGAACGTATGTGCTCAGTGGGCTCATAAATTTGCAGGCCTGTGATTTATTCGGGGATTACACGCGTTGTGCTATCACTATAGCCGCGTGTATCCACCTCGGAGGCGTGTAAGCATGATTGCTTATGAATTTTATTATAGGTTTTTTATTTAAACAATTACACTGGCATTATTCAAGTCTTTATTCTTTGACCGGGTCATTCGATGTCATTTATAAAACAAAAAGTCACACGTCGGGATTCCAAATTCGAATTTCGAATCCTTTTGTGTTAACACGTGGCGGGTTGTCATATTTTGGAACCGAAAAAAGGCATTCTTTTTAATATTCTCGATTCTTGCTACCGGCCAGACATATGTTATTATTATTCCGTGCTTCATTCATCTTTCTTTGTGTGGACAAAGAACGGTCCACGGAACTAAGGCTCGGGCATAATACGGGACATTATACGCAACATAAAGGAACCGAGAAATGTTGGAAGAAAAATGTTACGCGTTTATTCAATGTGTATTTCTGATGTAAAACAAACTGACATCGAATGTAAATACTATTGTGGAGTGTTGTCATCCGAAAAATAACTTACATAATAGACATTTAATGGGTTCTTTGATGAATGGACCGTCTGCCGTGGACAAACATTGCCCTCGCGTGCTAGCGTTCAAGCTTAACGATAGATTAACTATAGATAATTTGTTATCTATCAGTGGTAATCAACAATTTCTTTACTCAAACAAATATTTGCGACGAATAATACTTTTCGAACATTCATCATGGATTGTAAATCAATAACTATGGGGTATGCCTTTGTTTTTATACCTACAATATTGATGAGACTATCGACAGCTCATGTCGAATCAAGCACTTACAAATTTCGTCGGCTTAATAACGCGTTCAGTGGTCTAATTGGTAGAACATTCACCCGGATTGTGGAAGGTGTAGGTTCGAGTCCCGCCTGAACACGAGATGAAATTTTTAAGTGTGTTATTTACTTAAGATAAACATTGTAGGGGAGACCGGGTACAAAAGTAACGGCGGGTCGAAAGTAACAAAGGCTCTCTAGATTTATCCAATGGACGGACACCGCTTTGCCGCTGTCAGGCGATAGCCAGGAGCTCCCCCCTCAATTGCATTTAGTCACCACGTACGCCACGCGCTGTTAGGCTGTGTGACAGGACGATATGTGAATTTACAGTCTAAAAGTAAGTTTTTTGACGTTTTCTTATTCAATATTTTGATATTCTTAAAAGCATGATAGTAATCTGAATTTTTGCATAATCTATTCTTTATTAAAGTGACTGTACATTGCGTATATTCATTTTTGTGTAGCACGTTCCGATTTAAGAAAATTTTGCACGTTTTGTCAAAAATTTGGATGGGTACAAAAGTAACATAGCTCAATGGGTACAAAAGTAACATGTTACTTTTGTCTTCGTGGTGATTTAATTATTTATAATTATATTTGTATATAGATTTTTTTCAACAGAATGCCGCGACATCGCATAAGAACAACTGGGCGAGGAACTACCGCCATGGAAGTGTATCAAAAAGCAGCTAAAGAGCGTTTTGAAGATACTGCAGCAATAAGAGGCCTGGCAAAAAAATATAATGTTTGCCACGTTACACTATGTGAGCCATCATTGCGATTCTGATTAAGATTAATGACTGAATTATAAAAGTCTGATTAGAAAATTTAATTTATCTCATTACTTAATCTAAGAACTTTATTGATTTGTTATTATCCGTAAATTTATAGTTTTTGAACATTTATAATACAGAATTTTATTTGCGTTATAAATAAGTACAAAGACTTGAAACAAATAACTTGTTGATTTACCAAGTATAATTTGTATTCATCAACCCTTTTGTATTGTTACTTTCGACCCACAACGTGTTACTTTCGACCTGCCTACGTGGTCGAAAGTAACAAGTCACGATTTTTTTTCAAATGGTTGTTATTCATATAAAACACACTACAATGTAATAAATCGAGTTGCTAGAGTAAAGATTAGAAACTGATTTTTTATATAGTTATATTTATTTAATGGGAACAGTAACACCCATCCAGAAATCAACGTAAAAGTACAAAGTGTTACTTTTGTACCCGGTCTCCCCTATATGAACAACTAAACTACTAAAAATAAACATATTTCAATCGTCTGTGTTGGATCTCATTTCTCCCGCTACAGCCAAGACACCTTTAGCCGTCACTATCATTAGTCGAGTGAGCCTGCTCGACTGGCAGCGGTTCCCCTCCTACCTACCGTCCTGACTCTTCCCGCTTGCTACCCTAGGCGACCCGGAAGCAAGCCCTCTTCACCTTATCTATTTAATGTATTTATTCCCACAGATAGGCAGGGCTAGGGCTCTAGGGACTTAGTGTCTTAGACAAAGGGGCTCTAGGCTCACAAGAGAGTTAGGTTACCTTCCTTTCCTTATATTCTGTTCGCCGGGACGCGGTGCCTTACAACCATCGCTTCCGTACATATTTCGCACTAAATTATAAGCTTCCATCTGCTTCCGTCTAATTGACAATGTTTTGTGATTGACTTATATCAATCAGAAAATATTGTCCACATTAGAAGTTGGCATAAAAATATATAAAGAAATGAAAGGTCATTTAAAATCAAAAATGTACAACAAACATGGTTCAAAATAGTTGGTAGACCAGTACCGGTAAACATTTATTTCTTTTAACCTCCTCTGGTTTAAAAAAATAAATGTTTATCGCTACCTGCACTCTGTATTTACTTGAACTTGGAATAAACTCTTCCTCGTCTTACCGCGTAATTCACAGTTCAAAACTGTCACTTCGGAGCCCGGGGAACGGTTGGACCATGTTCCGGGATTCGGGAAGTCCGGTAATTACAATGAAGACTCGGAATATGCACCCAGATCTAATTACGTATTTTATACCAGTCCAGTGTCCACATTCAACAAGCAGGCTCTGCCCGTTTATCCACGGTGGCTCAAACGTGTCACGGTCCTTAGAGCCGGATCGCCCAGCTTCAGCACGTTCACGCACAACCGATGTCGACTGTATTAATGAGAGGAGAGAGTCCATTTTCAAATGAAGATAATCTGCATCACGCCGGTGCTCAAAGAGTATAACATAAATACACAGAAGGGTCGTTAAGCGCAGCTAATTTTATGAGCTAAGCTGATGCAAAAATGCTGCAGTTTCAAACCGCACTAACATAGCTCAAAAAGGTAAATCTTTTTTTCTTAATCTCATCAAAGCTAGAGTCCTTATAGATGCATTATTATGCACATTATTAGTTAATTATTACACAAGACCAATGTAGTTGTTTAGGTTGACTGTTTACTTATCTTTTAACCTACAGATCTTCTTTTTTGGGTATAAATCTCTTTTACTATTCACGCAGTTCCTGTCAAACTACATGTATTCCTATCATCTACATTAAAAGGGACAAAAAAAATGCATAAAATAATTCTCATCGTTTTCATTGCCTATTTTATGTACTATTCAGTCCTATTCAGTCCATGCCTATTTCTACTATTTATTCGTCTAATTTCTAGTAGTTAAAGGTACCAAAACGTAAAAACATATTTGAACAGAACGTTTATTGGCGCCTAGTGACTAGCATGGTGACTAGCCCACTGCTGGACATACTTTTTTTATAGGCCTTCTCCAATGTTGTTAAGCTACACCCACCACGCTGGTAGGGAATTCCAGAGCCTCTTCCGTTGTGCAGCAGGGTGCGCCAAGTGCAGGTGAGCTTGACTTAGGCCCGTTAGATTTTGAGCGGGACCCCTTACACCCCCTCCACCACTTCCATCGCCCTAGTACTTTTAGCTATCTGAAACGAATTATTAGAGACTAAGCAAAAACACACGCACCTTAAAGAAAGTTGTTCCTAGGTTCGTTTTTACTCATAAAATTGTTGTTCACTTGCTAAGACTCCTCTGCACATTTTTACTATTGTCAGAACGGATTTCAAGCCACCATTACGCAATAGGCGTCCGGCGCGTGAGTTGAAACAGATCCATTGTCCCCAGAACGCTTATGCTAATACAAGACGCTCTTAATATTATTAAATACACATTTTTAATGGAAAACCACACTGAGTCATTCGTGGATTTGGGACAAGGTGAGTGTACGCGGACTTGTATTTTTAAGTCATTTTCATTTATAGTCCATTCAGTATCTCAAGGTGAATAGGACAGTTCTATTTTGACATTAAAAGTGAGACGCTCCTTTTAAACCTAACCGATATTTTCAAGAATCGAGAATATTTTCTTTAGAAACCTTATCGATTTTTTATTTGTTTGACTTTTAATTTTAATCAACATTTTATCTATGAATTTGAACTCTGTATCTGGATATGGAATACAATATGTAAACATTCATAGTAGTACACACGCATAAATAATTTAATCAATTGTATTAATTTATTTTTGTTTGCTCCTTTAAAACTAATGTTGTACCTACTCGTACATAGTGTTGTGATGTCCAAAATAATACATTTTTCTTTCTTTCTTTCAATAAATCACAAATAGTAAAATAATATACATCTTATTCATCTGAAAAATAACAACACTCGCTTGACGTGTCGAAACCACCTGCGTCACCAAGAGAAATTACTAGTTCTAGGTCCCTAATGCAATCTATACGGACACATTTTGCACGAGACAATAATTGTGATTCGATGGTGAGATGATTGTCATGCCGACTACTGATTTATGGCGATTGTTTGTGTCCAATCCCTATGAGCAAAAATTCCGATTAGCGCATTTCACAATTCATAAGATATTTTTTACAAATTTTATTGGTAATAACTATTTTAAGTTCTTGTTGTTTTGGAAGAATGAGAACACCAAAAAATTTATGATTTTTACAACTTATTTTTTTTATTTGTAGAAAGTTCGATGCATGATACGAAATGTATGAACTGTCCTATTCATCTTCAGATACTGAATAGGACTATAGTTATTTTGAGCAAAATGAGGTAAGAACTGTTAGTCAAAGAATAATACAGTTTACAATGCCCAACCCTATGTCCAATTGACGTGTGACGTCACTAGCAGACTTTGACACTGTCAGTGGTGACAAGTGCAGTAGCTCGCGAAAAAACTGGGCTCGCTCGTGATGAATCTCCCAATTAACAAAGTTTGTGTTGTCTAAATGTGTATGTCAGTGTACGTTTTGTTTGTTTTAGGTGTTGTTTAATAAAAACCCAAACTCAATTAATTGAAGAGAACCAGCTTATTGCTCAACCAATTCTAAGGATCGTGTCTCTTTAATCACTTGACATTAGCAGAGTTGTCTCGTAAGAGCTAACAGCAAGCCATAAAAAAAAACTGGGCTCGTGATTATTCTAAACATCAAACTGTTCTAAATAAGTTTCTTGTTATTAGTACATACCTTATAGGCTGCTGACCGTATTAAGTCTGCTATCAGTGAATGAATGAGCCAAGCATGGAATAGAAATCTACAGCGCAGCATAAAATAGGTCTACGTTCAGCAGAGGACAGGCGCAGGCAGGAATGTACCATCCCATTGACAATCTGAATGACAACCAAGTAAACAAACAACATAGTAAATGGGGTGGCCATTAACAATTTCATACATTTCATTCGAAGTACAACAACAGTAAAACATCTTTCTTCCTTCAATGGACGCTAAACAGGCGTAACTCAAACACAAGTGCAACAAGCTATGCATGCCTTCACACGACAACTACACTAAAAAACCCAAAGTACCTGTTAGCAGTTAGGCAATACGGAAGCTTCCTGTACCGACAAAGGGGTCCACAAATTCGCCACGCCCAAATCAAAATATATTATCTGCTATAAATTGACAATAACTGGCAACATCGAAAAAAAAGAATTCGCACAATCAATCAAGCGATAAGCCAATAAACCTCAACGATGCTCTTTTGAATTTGGAATTCGATTTTTGAATTCGCGTTCTATTGTTGCTATGGCCGGCGGCGCGCGGATCTGCCTTGTCGAATTGCACAATGAGGGTCGACCGGAAACGAGTGTCGGTACTGTCGGTGTCTCCTTCTGAATAGATAGGACCGTGATGCGTTCAGGAACTATTGAGGTCGTGGAACGTCACGGAAGCGTACAGTTGGCAAAACAAGTAAAAAGAACTTGAATATTTGATCTAGACATTGAATACACTCTGTCGTCTATCTTTTGACTCTTTCACATTGAAACTGAATTGTGAACTGGAAATACCTTTAACATTCAATGATTCTATTATTCAGTTGAATTAGTGGCCAAGGTTATCTTGAACTAGAAGTTTCAACGTATTAACGTTTGAATTGATACTTAGTTTAAATTATTGCAATATTTTCACAAATTATGGACTGACTGTTAAAATAACTGTTCCTAATTTTGGCGTTAATATTAAAATTCTTAATGGGTTAGAATGCTTGATCGAATTCAATTTAAATATCAAACCAGATTGTCTCATTTTTATTCAAACCATACCGTGAACACAAAAAAATATTGTGTAACAATACAACGCCCCCTATCATAAAGGAAGGCATTATAACATCGCGCCTTTACCTTATAAAAAAAGCCGGGGTTGCAAGAGTAATAAAATTAAACATACCATAAAGGTGGAAGTAATAATGAAATATGTATTACATGGGTATAATGTTGTTAGCCCCCGTTGAGGGAAGAATGGGCCCTTTGATAGTTCGTTTGACTTGGACCTTTTGTGGGGAATTGCGCGTGAAATCGGACGAGATGATAGATTTATTGGGCGGTCGATGCTAAACGTTAACACTAATTACAGGGGTCGGACGAATTGGAAGCCGAGGTGTCGTTTAACGTACAGTTGAGGTGGGTAATTTACTGGATTGGAAAAATTGGTTTTAAGAAGTCTAAAAGTTACTTGAGACGTCATATTCGTATGCATGATGTCACAGGCGTTGCACCGAGAGTGGCTGTGATTACCCGGCCATCCGTTTGTATGCACACTACAATATAAAAAAATATTGTTCGAGAATAAATAAATAAATAAAAATTTCACAACATCACAAACATTGATCTGACTCCAAGATCGGTAGCTCTAGCACCTGTGGTAGGGATATCAGAAAAAATTTTGGGATAACAAATATATACATATAATACTTTTCTTTTGTAAATACATACTTATATACATACATAGAAAACACACACACAAATGTCTGTACTGTGCGGAGATTAATCCCGCAACCCTTGGACCAATGGCAGCGTTCACTACCATTGTTTCAAACAGGTCGTCAAATGAATGTAGCAGGAGAATGTGTTGCCAATAAAACACCGTTTATGCTAGATTTAGCAAATGTTAAAGGTCTTACTTTAAAGTGGTACTTTTAACCCTTGCATTTATTTTGATCTAACAAAATAGCCTATTTGATCGAAACGGATCAAAAATTCAAATATAGGTTAACTTATATTGCCCATTCAGCAATATTTATTGAAGGTCCCAACAATCTAAGACTTTATGAAATACTATCTCTAGTCTATCTAGCAATCATACGTGACAATCCCAAGACGCCTGTCTTTGGTAGACAAGGTGGGCTTTAGCCCAATTCTCGTGCTCGCGATATTTTGAAAACATGGCGGATATGACCTGAAAACCATACAAAAAAACTATGTTTTAGTGATATATGCCGTATGAAAATAAATGTCACGAGCACGAGAATTGGGCTCCTGATGTTCCAATTACAAGCTTAGGGACTCTATGAAAGAGGCCTGAAGATGTCAAGTTTTGGATGCCATAATGCTAATAATCATGTTTATGGATTATGTACACTTGTCCAGTATTCTTTGGGTTACGATCGAAACAGTTGAATACAAAATTATGTAGGTACGGTCAGCGAACGTAGGGCGTAATTTAAAGCAGACGTTACGACCCAATCGTTGTTTCCTTCTCTTTAACACACGCTGTGTGTCTCTCTTGTTTGGATGCGACAGGTATATTTTCGTGCGCCACCAGTTGTCAAATCGTTTGCACTACGCAATGCGCAATGCGTGAGCGCAGGGGTTAGCTTCGCCAAGCCTGCTGCGTGTGCAAGTGACTATCGCTTAGAGCTAGTACACCGGAAAATTCGTCGGATGTGCTTCTCCGCAGCAACAAATTGTCATATAACAATTCATTTTAGAAATTGCTTACTTTCTCCTTCAAACACAAAATCTGCATCACAAAACATAAACTGTACAGGCTGCAAAAAGTATTCCAATGAAAATAAACCTAAATATGTATGTAATAAGAACCTATGCCGACATGGGGACGGCATGGTAGATAAGGCGGGAGGTCACTTTCGTTGGGAAGTAAAGCCGGTTCAACTAATTAGTGTTAATCAAATAACGTCCTCTTTCGGCCGAAACTTGCTTTATCTGGTGGATGTAAAGTCGTGTGCGGTTTTGGGATGGTAAATGATGGTTTTCACCTCATTAATTTATGAATTCTTGAACGCTTTCATAGTAATTTACCTATACCTTTTTATTCTCGCTGGAGAATGCTCAGCTGGTCTCACTGAAACCAGCGTCAGTTAGTCTTCAGTCAGACGTCAGCCTTTTTTTGGGCCGTGACCTGAGCTGTGTGAGGGCCATTTATATTAGACGTCATAACACACTATTCATTTGGCACTGCCTAGACATGATGGAATATATTTTTGTTTTTTTTTTATTTGTATGTATTTTTAATTGTTTTCTGTTTGTGCCAAATTGTGTATACAACTGCTGTATGCCCTGTGTTGTGGTGATGTCAATAATAATAATTTATTTTTTTTCCTTTCTTTTAAATGTAGCCGGCTCTATGCGTAGGTACCTGAACTTCGGAGGTTAGGCTCTCCTACTAAAATGTCTTCAGGGCAAAAATAAGGCAGGGTCTCTAGATAGAGACTCTCTATCAAATGCACCACGCAGTCAAAACCATATCAAACCTCAGGGGGTAACCGTAAAGGATTAATACCCGGACGTTATGTTCGGAAAGTACCGACCCGGTAAGTCCTTTGAAAGTACGAACCGAATCAATCACAGACGCTTGACCTCTAGAGTTCTTAAAGTTTTAGGAGCTCGTTCAATTCACCTTGCGCAAAATGTTTCGGAGTTCATTTAACTCTAAAATACGTTATCAAAACTGTCATACGAACTGGCGTTATAAGCCACGCAGGTCACAAACAGGAAACCATCACTCTCTGTGAATGACGCTAATTTATGAACAATCACAAATCTACCAAAGAATTTAATGTCTGCACAAATACAGCGGAGACAGTACGTTATCACTGATAACTATGCAGATGGCTTCGTGGAAAATTACAGATAGGGAGAACGCTTTGCCTGCCAGGGACTGGCGCGCCCACTAGCCCCACAACGATCACGACTACGATACAATTTATTTATTTATTTAATCGTATGGCGTGTAACATTTTTGTAGGCATTCATTTTATATTCTGCCTCCAGTAGCGCAGTGGTTCGTGGGTCGCACTTTAAAGCGACGGCTGCGTAAGAGGTCCCGGGTTAGATCCCCGGGTCGGGCCAAAAAAATTGTACCTAAGTTTTCGGTAAAAAATTCTGTGTTGACACAGAAGAAGTTGACGGTCATGTACCCCTGTGTCTCGGAAAGCACGTTAATCCGATAGTCCTGCGCCCAATCCTTCTCCGGTCGTGTCACGCTGGTGTCCCATCGAAATATGAGGCTAAGGAAATAGAGAGTGCACTTGTGTTTGCGCACACACTTGAGCTCTATAATATATCCTGCATACGTGGCTGATCGTTGAGATTGGCCGCCGTAGCCGTAATCATATTCGTTTTAATTATAACGATTGTCTACAAGTTTACATCCAGTCTACACAGCCAATCGACAGCTTCAGGTGTCAGATTATACTTAGAGGTCCCCAGGTTCGCCCCTGTAGCATACGATACAATGCTCGGTACCTATGCGTAGGAAGTATAAGAGTCTGTTGGCATTCGAGTCCGCCAGGGTTGCGCCACGGTCGCCGTGAAGTAAAAAAAAGAAAGAGAGAAAATATTTATTATTATAGACATCACAACACAGAACTTATAGCAGTTGTAAACAGAACACAATTTGGCACAAACAGAAAACAAAACATAAAACAATTAAACATACAAATAAATAAAACAAAAGGAAAAAAAAACAAAACTATTTTCAATCATGTCCAGACAGTGCCAAATGATTATTATGATGTGTTATGACGTCTAGTATAAATGGCCCTCACTCAGCTTATGTCACAGCCCAGACAAAGGCCATGACGCTGGTTTTCAGTGAAACCAGCTGAATGAGTGCCACGGACGCTTGTCTAGTGTATTTTGTGTACCTAAAGTGTATGTGTAATGTGGGTATATATATATTTACTAAGAAGAAAATATCAAATAATAATGAGATACATACTATTAAATTATTATTATGAATAAATAGGAGTGTGGGTACACAGTTTAAATATAAAATTATAATGGCTAACAAATCAAAACAACTTCTAGCGCGCATACAGTTATTATGCACCTATAATTAAATAACTATATCGACCCATGGCTACCGGACGAGAAATCGATGAACGCGGGATCAGTCTGCACTGCAACTGGATGCGCAATGGTCGCCCAACCTATAGCAACAACCACCAATAGCATTCATTAAAATAAAATAAAAACGAAATTGACACTCTATTTTAGATATTCATTTTACATATAAAATATAATGGCTAACAAATCAAAACAACTTCTAGCGCGCATACAGTTATTATGCACCTATAATTAAATAACTATATCGACCCATGGCTACCGGACGAGAAATCGATGAACGCGGGATCAGTCTGCACTGCAACTGGATGCGCAATGGTCGCCCAACCTATAGCAACAACCACCAATAGCATTCATTAAAATAAAATAAAAACGAAATTGACACTCTATTTTAGATATTCATTTTACTGGCACTGCCTCATTACACCATAGTTCGTGAATTTGATCCCAACAGTGGACAAACATTCTTGTGATGAATACTTTGAGTTTTTTCTGAGGCTGGGTGAATTATTGTATTTTATCTGAATGGAAAAACAAAGGCTAGTACACGCAAGATCTTCGTTATACCTACACATCTAAAACCTATTTATTGCAACCAAAAACCTTCTAGTATTTTTATAGTTTTATAATCTCAACGTTTTTAAGCTCATATTTAAGCTCGACATGACTCTTCTGAGAGTCGACTAATATCATATGAGTCATATGACGTAGAAGTCACCCTGAGAGCAATAGAAAGGGCTACGCTCGGAGTTTCTTAGGATGATGAAATCCGCAGGAGAACCAAAGTCAACGAAGTGGCAATGGGCAGGGCACATTGCGAGGAGATCAGACGGCCGGTGGTACAGAAATCTCCTCGAGTAGAGGCCGCATATAGGAGGTCAAAGCCTTATGAAGGTCGCTGAAATCCCGTGGATGAGGGCGGCATTGGACCTATCTGTGTGGAGATTATTGGAGGAGGCAAATGTCCAACAGTTGTCGTTTACTGGCTGAAATGATGATGATGATAAGACAGAATAAATTAATGCTGAAGCTTAATTAGATATAGTTTGTAATAAAATGAACCTTTTAACTATGGACATTGGTTATTCCAGTTCCATTTATAAGAGGGAGGTTTCCATCAATAAGTCTATTTCAATAATTCTCGGTTGCGTTCAAAGCTGTCGCTTTGGAGCCCAGGATACGCTTAGGCCTTGATTCAGGATTTGGGGAGTCTGGAAATTATAATGGAAAATGGGAACTGAATCATAGTTACACGTTTAAGAAACTATGCGAAACGTTCATGTTTTCTCACTATGGTTTCCCTCCGAGCTAATGGTAGAAATACGCACATACGCTGTGTAAGTGTGGCACAATACGGAGGAAAGGGGGTTCAAAGGTTGGCAGCGCACTTGTGATTCCATTGGTGTCGCAGGTGTCCATGGGCGGCGGAATTCGCTTACCATCAGGTGACCCGTCTGCTAGTCTGCCGCCTATGACATAAAAAAACTGAGATTTGAAAAATCCAGAGGTGCATGCTCGGATTCGAATCAAGAAAGGCGCGTTCTTATCCACTGAGCTACCATCGCTCCTATTATTATAATTACGTTATTTATGTATAAACAGCTCCCTAATAATACACAAGTTTGTATTATCATACACGAGCTATTTACATGGTACACACGTTATAATGTCGCCGTATTGATGTTTCTTAAGGTGACGGGTAGGGCACACTAGCGACGCCAATCGATTTTAATTTTAAGCTACTAAACCGGATCTATTTTAAACAATTTCGAGGTTACAACCTCTCGGCAAATACTTATACTATTTTTTATATAACCATGGACAAATGCGATAAGACCACCTAAATTGTACATTGTATCTCTGTATACCTAGCTTTTAAGTTTTGTTTGTTGTGCAATAAAGAGTATCTATCTATCTATCTAAATGTAAGGTCCGTTTTTCTACGCGAAAAATTGATTTACGCCAAAAGTGGCCACTTTTGGCGTGAATCAATTTTTCGCGTACGCGTTGGACTCAACATTTTTGCATGTTTATTTAATAAATAGTATAAGTGTTTGCCGAGAGGTTGTAACCCATAAAATTGTTTAAAATAGATCCTGTTTAATAGCTAAAACTTAAAATCGATTGGCGTCGCTAGTGTGCCCTACCCGTAACCTTAACCGCTTAATCCAGGTGCCTACAGTTAAATTAATTTCCTAAGTATTAGAAATTATCGTGTAGTACTGTTGTGCAAACGTCGCTCATTGAGGTAAATATTAAATATTTGATTCGAATAAATGCTCCTATGACTGTTTGTATTTTTCTTTATCTTTTCGCGTTATGTTATTAATAGCCATGTGGTCCCGGCAGAGTAGAATAGGCCACCCTCACTCTTACCGAGGTGTCGTAAAAGGCGACTAAGGTAAAGCTGCTGGCATGATCATCAGGCACCCAGAGAAGGAAAACTCTGCATTTATATCAAAACCCTCGCCAACCCGTCTGCCAAGCGTGGTGAGTATGGCAACTACCCCTCACGTGACTGAGGGAGGCCCGTGCCCCAGCAGTGGGGACTTAAATGGGCTGATGATGAAGTTATGTTATTACGGTTACTAATTGATGCGACGTTTTGGTACACACTACGGGAACCAGAGGCCCGATCCGGCGGATAGGAGGATTATAAAGGTTGGCAGCGCACTTCGTGACTCCACTGGTGATGCGGGTGTCCAGTGGGCGGCGGCGATCGCTTCACCATCAGGTGATCCGTCTGCTCGTCTGCCACCTATTCACCAAAAAAAATATCTGAACAAGCTGCACATTTACTTAGTCAATGTTCAAAATCAAAAGAATTGCAATACCCTCCCCTCTTCTATCTTATGTCCTTTACCTGAAGGTTGTCTGGTAGAGATCGCTCCCAGCGATAAGACCGCCTTAATTGTACATTTGTATATCTGTATACCTAGCTTTTAAGTTTTGTATGTTGTGCAATATCTATGGTTATAAGCCATGTCATTGCTCTCGTGTCTTTTAACTTACTCAGATCTCTCTTCACAAACAGTTATAATATTAACACAAGACCCTACGCGTGCTAAAATATCCGTCGTTACTACACTTAACAGATAATTTTACTAAGTGCCTCGTATCTGAGCAGAATTATCACATGCCGATGAGGACTGGCAAGAAAATTTCCACGACAGCGCCCGTGAGACCGTGAGGCCACGACTTAGACACCACATGCAGGGCTGACAATTGTATAGAAAGCTGTACTTGAATGCCTGAACTACCTGAGAATTTTGATACGGATATCACACAACAAACGAATTAAATAGTGTTAGCCGAATTTAAAATCGAATAGCTAGTCATCACTATAGTCCATTCAGGTGAAGGTGAATAGGACAATTCTATTTTGACATTAAAAGTGAAAAGTGAGAAACTTTTAAACCTAACCGATATTTTTCAGAATCGAGATTATTTTCTGTAGAGATTTAGAGATAAAGTACCGAAATACCTGAAATCTCTAAATACTAGTAGGTTTTCAGTAAAACTGCGTGAATGGCTTAGAGCAAAAAATTATTATAGTGTAGATGAGTTTCTTAATGACAAATGATTGTAAAATCGGAAATAATAGTACAATATTATTTAATTTAAGACAATGTGAATTTGCTTATGACACGTAAAATGTACTAATTTGTTGTTTTAGTTATTAATTATTTGATTTATATTTTCTATTGCATGCCTTTATAACTTTGGCAAATTGTGAGAGTCATTGTTAATGTTTCCACCTACTGTACCACATTTTGGGCAATAAATGATTTTATGATTATGATTTATGATTAGAAATCCAATCGACTTTTTATTTGTTTGATTTTTAATTTAAATCATTATTTCATCTATGAATTACGACTATCTCGATAATGAAATTCAATATGTGAACATTCTTAGTGGTACACACGCAATAAATCACCTTAAATGAAATAATATGCATTTTTTTCATCTGAAAATAACAACACTTGCTTGACGTGTCGGAACCACCGAACCAAAAGAAATTACTAGTTCTTGGTCCCCAACGCAATCTATGCGGACATATTTTGCACGAGACAATAATCGTGATTAGATGGTAAGATGGACGCCATATCGATTACTGATTTATTGCGATTGTTTGTGTGTGTCAATTCCCTATGAGCAAAAATTCCGTTTAGCGCATTATGCAATTCATAAAATATTTTTAACAAATTTTATAGGTAATAACTCTTCTAAATTCTTGTTTAGATTAATTGAGAAAGTTTAATTCTTGTTGTTTTAGAATTATAAGAACACAAGAACGGACGGGCACAGCACAGACGCTGCTTCACTCCGGTTTTCTGTGAGGTATTGGTATTACTCCGGTCTAGCCGGTCCATTCATGCCAAAGCGTGGTTCTCTCACGATAAAGATATAAATTTTACACGAAAGGCTATTGATTGATTGAGATGACTTATGACTAAAGACGGGCTGCCAATTATATACTTTAGTACTTAAAGTATAGATAACCTAGATTTCTGCGTTACAAGTTAACTATATGTACAAACTTGTGTTCTAGTACTGACGCTTGCCAGCCCTGCTCCCTGCTAAATATTTCAGCAAACATAATTATTGAAAGTCGCACGTCCGATGCTGTTTGATCTTACTTATTGGCCAACAGAACGATTACGGTTATACTCGTGCACATACTGAGTAGCGGGCGGCTGGCCAACAAACATGCGCAGGACCTTTCACGCGAGAGAAAAGATGCAGTTCATTTTTTATAATATCCTCCAACAGATTTCTCTCAATCTTAATGATCGGCCACTTACGCGGGATAGTAAGTGTGCACAAACACAGGTACACTCTCGCGACCTCAGTCAGCTATCTAGTGCCATATGTTACGTTGCAGACACCCTTACAGATCTCATGATCTAAGCATACCAGAAGTTATTCTCCTTCCCAAAGCCCATTGTCACCACCTCAATATTGACAGCGCAAATGACCCCGACCTTGGCGACCTCAGTCAGCAAGCTGATAATGCCATATGTTACGTTGTAGACACCATTACAGATCTCATGATCTAAGCATACTAGAAGTTATTCCCATACCCAAAGCCGACAGTTACCACCTCAATATTAACAGTGCAAATGTCCCCGACCTTAACTGCCATCCCAGCTACCTGATATTGCCATATGTTACGTTGTAGATACCCTTACAGATCCCATGATCTAAATATACCAGAAGTTGCTTCCCTACCCAAAGCCGACTGTCACCACCTCAATATTGACAGCACAAATGTCCCCGACCCTGGCGACTTCAGTCAGCAATCTGATTTAGCCATATGTTACGTTGTAGACACCCTTACAGATCTCATGATCTAAGCATACCAGAAGTTGTTTCCCATACCCACAGCCGACTGTCACCACTTTAATATAGACAGCGCAAGTCCCCGACCTGGTCAGCTATCTGATTGTGCTATATGTTACGTTGCAGACACTCTTACAGATCTCATGATCTAAGCATACCAGAAGTTATTCCCCTTCCCAAAGCCCACCTGTCACCACCTCAATATTGACAGCGCAAATGTCCCCGACCCTGGCGACTTCAGTCATCTAATCTGATAATGCCATACCTATGTCACGTTGTAGACACCCTTACAGATCTTATGATCTAAGCATACCAGATGTTATTCCCCTACCCAAAGCGACTGTCACCACCTCAATATTGACACCGCAAATGTCCCCGACCTTGGCCGCGACCTTGGCGCCAGGTTCAGCGCTGATAACTAGAGTTAATATTGGCACCGTACACGCCACTGTTTGATGAACGCTCCACTCTATCAATATATAAACATAATATTTATATTTGAGCCGCTTTCGGTTCACTAACAGCGAGCACTTGTGTAATTTGTCTCTGAAACTGATAATCTGTAAGTCTATGTGTTTTGCTGTGACGATGTGTTTGCGGTGTACACTATGAGTGTTTGCTGTTGTATCAAGTGGGTCCTATGAGGAAGGCTCTCTGGGTAATTATGGAGAGGATAAGTGTTCCAAAACAGTCGATTCTTCACTTTGTTAATGGGCTGTTGTATCACTAAGTCTTGGTGGTCTTTGAGTTCAGAAAACCTACACTTATTAGTATAGAACTCTACTTAAACAGCTTAAAAGCATCTTTAAAAAATATATACGACTATGCATTATGAAGTGGTCATCTTAATTGACATCATGAATAATGTGCGAAAGGGAGAAGAATACACACATATTGGAGAACCATGAGGACCGGGCGTGGAGCCCCACGACTATCTCCCCTAAGTCTATTTGCAAATAAAGTCTCTAAACCTAAACACTATTCCTGAATAGTACCTGAATGTTAATATCTAATTCGAAAGCGGTTCGAAAAAATCCATACGATACACAAGTACTTTATCACATAATCGAGCTGCGGATCTCGTCCCACATAAGTTCTTTAAAGACGCATTTACGAAAACCTTTTGAAATCCACACTAGGTGGTAATTAACCGCCCGTATCCCATCTCACGTGTTGTAATGAGATAAAGAGACCGACGCTGCACAAATTATCGGCTCGGCTGTAATGTGACCCTCTGATGCCCTTATTCGGGCGGTGCCTCGTTTGGAACGTGTGGGCAAGATGCGAGTCCAGTCAGGTGTTACTTCAAATTTGGAAACCAATAAGGGGAAGACATAAGCCAGTCCAGTCAAATTGGTATTAGTTCAAATTTAGAAACAATTGATGGAAAGGCGTATGCCTGATAATAGCTATTAGGTGTTTCAAATTTGGAAACAAATAAGGGGATGGCATATGGCAGTCTAGTCGAAAAAGTATTACTTCAGAAACTAATACAGAGCACGCGTATGCAAGTTCAGTCAAATAGGTATTACTAACTTTGAAGTTTCATTCCATCTTATTGATTTTATTATTTGCATTCATATTACTCGCTCTGAGTATAGACGATATGAAGTTGGTCAAGCTCCCCTGGCCAAGTTTCCAAAAATCAGATGGCAAGCGCTTCATTATAATTATAAGAATTCCCAGTAAGAGTAACATGGGCTCCGAAGCGACATCTTTGGATAACACACTGGGAAAAATAACATTATGAGTAGTTCTCTCCCAATAAAGGTGCGGTGAACTAGGTAAGTGAGCTCAAACAACACTTCGTCTCCTCTGTTTAACTGCTGTCCAATTTTCTTAGTGTTAATGGCTGTCTTTAATACAAATATATTGGTATTATACCTTCACGTGCAGAAAAACTATATTTGGCATTGTAATTGGTTTGACAAAGAACTATTGCAAACTGAGGCAAGTGAATGCAAACGAGGCTCTTAGTCTCAAAGCGCGACTTACTTGTGGGTGTTTGATTTTCCAATTGGTGACGTCGAACTGCTATTCAATAGCATACCTAATGCTAATGGCATTCTTAGAATATGTCGCAGTTTTCTTTAAAAGCGCCGACGTCATATGCAAACGCTTTTCAAGCGCTAGCATTTTTTTAATCTAGGTGTGTGCGTAGATCTAGAGGTGGTGTATGTACCTTAAGGTGACGGGTAGGGCACACTAGCGACGCCAATCAATTTTATTTTTTAGCTACTAAAGCAGATCTATTTTAAACAATTTCCGTTTTTGTAGGCGGAAAATTGATTCACTTTTGGCGTGAATCAATTTTTCGCATACAAAAACGGACCCAACATATGTGCATGGTTATTTAATAAATAGTATAAGTGTTTGCCAAGAGGTTGTAACCCGAAATTGTACAAAATAGGTTCGGTTTAGTAGTTAAAAGTTAAAATCGATTGGCGTCGCTAGTATGCCCTACCCGTCACCTTAAGCTCAACGGTGAGGCATAATGATCCTAAACGTATAACATAGGCCAAAGGTTTGCCACTCCGATCGATCTAAGGCTACTTGCATCCAGCTTCTGCCAGCCATCTGGCGCTAATCGTCACTCTATCTGGTCTGAGGACGTCCTACACTATGTTTACCGAAACGTAGTCTCCACTCCGAAGTCGTTTATCCCAGCAGTTCTTGTTTTCATGAACCACGATCCAGTTGATCTGACTCCCCTGTGTTGACAATGCTAGACTTAATAAATTTAAATTTGCAACGCTCCGCTTTTTTCATAGATCTACAGCATCGTGAATGCTCTTTTTTGAAATGTGCATTAATCGATGCATTTGCCGCCTAAGATTAGTAGCATATACTTACCTACGGCGCACATAATATATACCTAGATAGGTACAACCTGCAGGAGGATGGTATTATCTTTTTTTTATGTGATAGGTGCCAGAGGAGCAGACAGATCACCTGATGGTAAGCGATTGCCGCCGCCCATGGACACCCGCGGAGTCACAAGTGCGTTGCCAACCTTTTACCCTTTCCCCCGGATTATGCCTCCGACACCCTCACTCACGCAGCGAAACACAGCACAGTGTTGCTTCACGCCTGTTTTTCTGTGAGGCCGTGGTATCCCACGGTCGATATCTTGGCTAGCATAACAGTCGGCAGTAAGAGTGATATCGCAGAAGACGTGGCAAGCGAATGCAAACGAGGCACCAGCTCCTAAAGCGCCTTGTGTTTGAGTTTCCAATTGGTGACCGTGTAGCCGCGCGTTTTGAGCTAACGCGTATTTGTTTAGCGATGTGCTAGTAAGTGATCGCGCCAAGACGTTCGTTAGCCTTTGGGACAAGATCGGATTTCGAACTGAGGCATAGTTGCTAGCCCAAGCCCGCGACATCTGCGTGTGTAGACCCGCACCAGCCGACATCGGATCCATTGACATGATGATTTGCTTGACATTGTCGCTAAGTAGAAAACAGTTTTCAGAGATATATGGTAGCTCAAATTCAAATTATTTATTGCATATCACATTACGATACAAGGTGCTACATAAAGTTATCAAGAAAGAGGGCTTACTACTAATAAAATTATACATAACTACTAAATAATTCATTTAATAACTTTAACATTTTACAATAATTAATTACTTAATTTATTTACACATCTTTATTACTATAATATTGTTATTATATTGATGCATCACATTTCAAACATTTTATCATCAAAAAAATCTAGCAAGCTATAATAACACTTATTTATTAAGAATTAAGCCTTTTGTTAAAAATGTTTAAATTCTTAAATTAAATTGAATTAGGAACATGGTTATATATTTAAATTATTTTAATTGAATTAGGAACATGGTAATATATTTTAATTGTTATATTATGGGGACTAAATGTCACAATTTTCAAATAAGAAAAGGGTATTTTTAGTTTATTTTGATATCTGTTGTTTCGTCTTATTTTAATTTCTTGTGTTCTCAATGCTCAGTGGTTCAAAACCTTCCATATCAGAATCAGAATCATTTATTGCATAAACTGTGTTACAAATTATCATACATACGTCGTACGATCGTAGTTCGAATCATGCATGCATCTCTGGATTTTTCAAATCTATGTGCGTATTTCTACAATTAGCTCGGCAATGAGGAAACCTGCACGTTTCGAACAGTTTCTGAAACGTGTAACAATAATTCAGTTGGTCTGGTTCCTCAGTAAAACTTGGGTTGCGAAGGTCAGACAGAAGTCGCTACATTGTAATTAGGTACCCGACTCTCCAAATCCTAGATCATCAGATAGCGATCGCTTAGAAAATAATTAGTGTGAGAATGAGACAAATTACGATCTATATCCAAAAACACACGACGTAGCCATTTCCAGTCCATTCGTCAACGCTAAGATCCTTTAAGGCCAGAGGCCCCGTGCCCGGCTGAATGTGTGCTCTCCACACAAACACACATAATATGTGCGCAGGGCACACAGCCGAGCTTACACGGAAAATATTTGGTAACACCGCCAATGTAATCCCAGCCGTTTGCCTTGATAAATTAAATACACAGAATTATGTCGATCGTTGTGTTAAATGGTTTTAGAGCGTGGCTTAAACTGTTTTTCGTAGATAAAGAGAGTTTACGTGGTAACCGTTCGTTTACATCTAGGAATAGAATAGTATGACGAGTGAGTAATTAGGTACTTATTTACTTGTCTCGCTCATTTGATGACACTGCATCGAGGAGAGACAGATGTCTAAGTGTTTATTTGACCAAGATCAACACATCGGCGACTCGCAGATGTTCATCATCAGGTGACCCGCTTGCACATTTGCCGCCTCTAGCATAAAAAAAGCTCTGTAGGTGTTTCAATTTTTAGTTTCTGCTTTTAAACACTTATAATGCTAAGTTCATCATCATCATCGGACTGGAATTAGATACCTATACCCACTGCTGAGTGTTAGATAAGCCTCCTTTTTTTGCGTACAAGTACACGGTCCTGAGTTGTTCATGTCCATGCAGTCCTTCCAATTTTAGTTACATCATCATCGCCCATTCCCTCTCGGGTCGAGTCATATTGGTGTCCCATCGGATTATGAGGGCAAGGGAATAGAAAGTGCACTTGTGTTTGCGCACATACTTGAGCACTATATGTATCCAGCGTAAGTGACTAATCGTTGAGATTGGCCGCCTTAGTCAAAATCGGATGGATATTATTATTCGGACTGACCGGATGGCGCAATTGGTAGTGACCCTGCCTCTTGCGCCAAAGGTCGTGGGTTCGATCCCCACCCTGGACAAACATTCGTGCGATGAACACTTGTGTTTGTTCGGTGTCAGGGTGTAATATATGTATTTTAGTATATGTTTGTGTTCCTCTGTTGTCTGATATCTGTAACACAAGTGCTTAAGCTACTTAGTACGGAATCAGGTCAAAGTATGAGATGTTGTGAGAATTATTATTATTATTATTAATATCATTATCGATGGCATAACCGTGGCTTTGGACGACCAGGATTTCATCTATCGGTAAGTTAGTATAACTACCTAATGTATGTTAAGTTACAGCTAGGTAACTACTTAGGTAGGTACTTCTGTGTATACCTATTGAATTTATTTTAAACTTACTATTTTTAGTGGAGATTTGTGGGATTGAAAAAACCTTATGCAAGGAACTCGTTTCAATAAACAACATTTTACCAATCCACCTTCGTTTTGATAAAACCTTGAAACCCATTACCTAATTACCGCCACAAAATCCCAGTTGTCCTCATTATTATTCAGAAAGTGCGTTATGAAGGAGACCTTAAACAGGTCTCAAAGCAAACTCTTGCGCATGCCGCACGACGCTGCGCAAACATGGCGGCGATAAGCGGCCATCTTGGATCGAGGTTACGCCTGTAAAAGCGTAAATTTAAATTACTATTTTATATGGCTGGTTGTGGTTAGTCATTGGACAGGTATTTATGGGCGGGAGATAACACGTTTTAATTACTTAGTTAATTTATAGTTATGTGCAGTTTAACGTACTACCTGTGATGCTAGGAAAAACAACTAGATCATCCTATAGATACGTAGGTACAGACTACGATCTAGGTGTGCCTAGACCCAGTACTTTAATATTTGGTACGGTTTTAAAATCTTAATTTGTGATAAGTAACCTAACCTAACATTGAAATATGTATAACTGTGATGGTATATGTATATATTAAACAGTTTACATAACATTAAGAAAATAAATAAAAGTACCTATTTACAGTATCCTAAAAAATAAACAAAAATCCGGGGTCTTTTAGGCGGGGCGTGATCTCAGCAGGCCATCACGGCCGCTTACCACCAGGCGAAGTGAGGTCATTCTGATTGGCCTTTCTATAAAAAAAATAGAAATATTATTAAAAATAGTTGACGGATGAATGTGATGTGTGTACTACAGCCACACATCAAAATATAGAAAACTGTCAAATTTCTTCATTTTATTCTCATCTTAATGTAAAACACGTTCGGTTTAATATAAATTGAGGAATTTTAACATATTGTAGTAACCAGAAAGTAAGTAGTAGGTAGTCATAAGAGCGTTAACAGGGCATTATGCAACGAACAAAATATTGATGAAGATGAACATAACATCGAACAGCGACTGCAGAGCATGCAAAGAGGCGACGGAAACTATAGAACGTCTTTTATGTGAATGCGACTCACTAGCCAGAGGCAGATTGTGTCTCCTAGGTAACGCTTATCCTAAACCAGTAGACTACAGGCACTTCATTACGAAAAACATCGTGACGCTGATGAAACGAATCTTTCGTAAGTAGGAGTGCAAAGGATAGGGGAGGTACAAAAGATCCCTTAGAGTCGACGTGCCCCATGAAAATGGCACCTAACAGATAAGATAAAATAATCAGACAGTAAGTAAATGAGCCCACCCAATTAGCAAACTGAAGTGGCAGTGGGCTGGTCATATTAGCCGCAGAACTGGCAGCCGTTGGAGCCGTAAAGTCCTTGAGTGGAGACCGCGACTCGGTAAGCGTAGAGTAGGACGCCCTGCGACAAGATGGGATGATGAAATTCGAAGGCTGGCTGGTGTGGGCTGGATGAGAATCGATGGCCTGGCTGGCTGGATGGGCCGAAAATCGGGAGCAGTGGCGTGCATTAGGGGAGACCTATGTCTAGCAGTGGACAAGTGTGGGTAGCTGATGATGAAGATGATGATGAAGTAAATGAGTGGCTGTGTACATTAAATAAATAAAAACTAACGGTATCTATGTCATTCCCTATTGCAAACTCCAGAGGCGCGTACTAGTATACGAACCTACGACATACCTCTCGTCCTTATGGACGGATACCTACAAACTAAGCTGTCATTGCTCCTTAGTATTTTATTACTCTGCGATAGTAAATAATACAATACAACCCATAACGTGAAAATAGATTTGAAAACTCCAGACGCGATTACTCACTATCAGGTGTGCCGTCTGCTCGTTTGTCCGCTTATAAGCTACCTAATGTAAAAAGGATACCTACTTACGAACCTATGCCCTACGTTTAAAAGGCGCTCGTTTATATACGACATAGACGACCCGTTTTGATCAGTGGTAGTGAACTCTGCCTCTGCTGCACGGGTTGCGGGTTCGATCATAGTGCATGGAGCTGCACCGCTGCAGAAGCCGACACCTAGGAGCACCCATGATCTCGGCAGACGAGATCAAAAGCTCCCCCATCAGCTCCATTCTCGGGTTTATCCAGGAACTGGAGCTACATGAGGTGCTGTAATAGGTTATGGGGCTGCCACAATAGATCATCTACTGGTCGCAGTGGCTATGAGACGCAGGGCTCACCCCATTTCTATCAAATAATAATAATAAACCAATTTTCGGCAATGGCGGCAAATCTCAAAGATCAGCCACGTACGCAGGATATATAATAATAGTGCTCAAGTGTGTGGGCAAACACAAGTGCACTCCTGTTCCCATACCCTCATATTCCGATGGGACACTACTGTGACACGACCGGAGAGGGAACGGTCGCAGGACCAAAGGCTTAACGTGTTTTCAGAAGCGCGGGGGTAGAGACCGCCCACTTCCAGGGCTGACACTGAGAATTTCTTAACAGAAAAGCTGCTGCCGGGGAAATGAGACACTAAAAAGCATAAAAAATAAAATCTACGAAAAAAACCGCCTTCAAAAACTACTAACTAAAAAGTTGTATTTTTTAAAAGATAGTATTGGGCGCCGTTTCGTACACCTTTTTTCGAGTGTACCCTCTGTTATAAAATGTTATGTGAAGTGTATGAAGTGTAAAAAATATTATTTTACATTTTTTTATTATTACTAAAGTAAGGAAAGCTCTGTTGGTCGCTCTGTTCGTCTAGCGGGTCGAGCAAAAAGTATGTTTCAAGTTGTTCGAACATAGCTCGGGTTTGTGATCACCAACCCGCATTAGGCAAGCGTGGTGATTAAGCCTAATCCCATCATAGTAGCGATGACTTGATTTCTATGACGGAGGCCTTTGCACTGCAGTGGGACATATAGGCTGATACTTAAGGAAAGCTCTTGTTATAGTGTGCTAGTAAATAACAAAGTGCTCAAACAATCGAGAAGCCGTTTCCCAACAGTTTCTGCGAGTACCAGGTCCTACATTAAACAAGATAATATGGAATAAGGCTGCTAATCCGCGTGGTGAGAGCATATTTGCTGAACCAACAATCACGGACACCTAGCCGGTCATGGCTCTTCAGATCAGGAATTCTCAACCTTTTGAGACTATGTATTGTTTTAAACTTTTACCACAAAAGTTGCGGAACTAAACTCGTTCCAACCCCTTTTAACATTGCGTATAGGAACAAGGTAGCATGAGCTTTAGTACAGTTATAACTTTAGATAGCATCATCATCATCATCATCAACCCATTAAAGTCCCCACTGCTGGGGCACGGGCCTCTCTCAATCACATGAGGGGTTATTGCCATACTCACCACGCTTGGCAGACGGGTTCTGTGTAGATAGCGTTTTGTAATAAAAGCATCATAGTCACTTATATTAGAATAGTTGGTAACAAAATTTCTACTATTTACAGTCAGCTTTAAAAATATATTAGCATTCAAAACTAGCATATCTGAGCATTTGACAATTCACTTTAGTCACTTTTAGCACAATATCTTAAGGTGTACATTTGTTGTCAATTGTTCTCGAACAAAAAAATAAAATGCACCTGGGCGTAAATATACTAACATTTTAGTTGTCCTTTTTCAAATGCAAATACTCGGATATTTTTGGCAGGTTTGGACGCTAAGATATTTTTGAAGCTGACTGTGTACCTACTATTAAACACAGTACTGTTAAATACAAATATTCAGTTATTTTTGGTAGGTTTAGACGCTAAGATATTTGGCTTTGCATAAGGCTTTGGCCTCTCGCATCATGTACATCCTATCTTACATATTCGTACCTGTCTGTAGATCAAAAATTCTTGTTGATACAGTTTTCAATTATTTTTTTTTATTTTGTGGGACTAAATGTTGTTTTATAACCTAAGCATTTCTCAAGGTTCTATTAAAATCTTTAAGAAAGATAGAGATAATGTGGGAATAGTAAACCTGGGTAATTCACGTAAAGAGACCTTAGCTCTCGAAAAACAACCACGAAGGCAGCCGGACATGGTTCAGTCAGGGCGTCTAGATCTTGCTTCTCAACTTTTAAATTAGTTGCGGTTGCGAGCTAAAAAAAAAATTACGACCCCATTGTTAGTATATGGAAGATACCTTGAAAAAATATTTCACAAAATTGTTTTGTCCAAATTACAGCTTTCTAATATCATTAGTTCAGAGGCTGCAGACCGTGGCAGAGCAACGCTTCGGCATGAATGGGCCGGCGCGACCAGAGTGATACCACGGCCTCACAGAAAACCGGCGTGAAGCCGCACTGTGCTGTGTTTCGCTGCGTGAATGAGGGTACCGGATGCCCAATCCGGAGGAAAGAAGGTTTAAAAGTTGGCAGCGCATTTGTGACGCCACTGGTGTCGCGGTTCTCTATGGGCGGCGGCCAGCGTTTACCATCAGGCGATCCGTCTGCTCGTCTACCACCTATCACATAAAAAAAAGACGGACGCACGGTTATGGCTAAACTATAAGGGATCCTCGTAGACTCCGGAACCTTTATAAAAAGTGTGGCCAATTTATTTATGATGATTGCGAGAAGCCACCACTGTCACGGCAAATGTTTCAACAGAGATACGGGGGCGCTCAACCCAGGTGACTAACGTGTTATAGCTAACTAGGTACTTTAATTACATTTCTAAGATCAAACATACGGCGAGTCATCCGTCGCATTTCGTATTTGCTTATAAAATATGCTCCAGGAGATGTTTTGAAAAATCACAGACCGGACATAGCATAGTTTATTTCAAACCTGGTCTACCGCAGCCCAGGAAGAGATAAAGAAAAAGGATAGAGAGGCCTTTGCCCTGTAGTGGGACGGGCTCATTATAATGTATAAATAACGGGTCATAACCCAAACACACTATCACAGCTTCAAACATTCGAAAAGGTCTCATGAGGTAAGATTACCCTTAGGTCCTCGCTGTGATCAGCTTCTTCTTCATCTTGTTTTGTCCCGGTTGCGTCCCAAGCTGTCGATTCGGAGCCCGGAGCCATCTTTCCTACTGCCACTCCTCCACTTCGCACAGTTTTAGTCATCCGTAGTGGTCAGTTTGTTGGCACGCATGTCATCCCTTACGACGTCAAGCCACACTCTTTTGGGTCACCCCGTCTACCAGGGCCCGGCGGTGGTATGGCCAAACATTTGCTTCCCACGTAACTATCCGATTTTCGCAGGACATGACCGTTGGTACGGTGACCGTTGGTAAATACCAATGATCGGAGTAGGTAAAGCTATTTGGGTTCATTGACCGCAAACATAGATGTTAAATGGACATGCCCCGGGATTCTGACTATGAACCCGGGATTAAAATAAATAAATTATTATTTTAGAGTTAAATATTTAACGCATTTTAATCATTAAAGGGCTTATCCATAAACGTTCGATACAACCATATTGACTTACAGTTTGTTTCTTTCTATCTAACGTATGTATCTTGAATTTCGAAAGAACAAATAGAGCTTTTATAATTAACATGGTATCACAAACCGTTTATGAATAAGTTCTGATGTTAATGCTCGTATGTATAATCAAAAATGACTGTTTATTTATTTATTTAAGGATAGCCAACAAAACATACATCATTACACGGTAGAAGGAAAAACTTACATATACATTCCAAGATGCTGTCTTAATTAAAGGCTATCACGACATGCTTATAATATAATCAATTTTAAATAGGAAACACAAAAAGGAAAAGTCAGAAGCAGACTCATCTCTTTCCAACAAGAAAGTGACATCGTGTAAAACCATATGTTCCATTACAAAATGTGCAATGGAACATATCGCTCCACTGTTACAATTATAAGAACAACAATTTAAAGGTGAAATTTAAATTAAAAAAAATGACTTTATAGCATAAAGTATATCTTTAATCCCGGGATTCACGGGATTCCAGGCATGTCCATATTATTTGAAAAAATCGCAAGTACCAAAAATAGCACTCCCTACTCCGATCATTGGTAAGACGTGGTGCGTCATTCTGTACAAAACACCCAAAAAAAATAATCAAATATCCTCGCTGTGACCAGCATTCTTACTCTTTCGCTATTTTTTGAATAGTTTAGGTAACGTCATCCAAGATATAATGTGTACAAAAACATAAAATAATAAATCATATCCTCTCGACGTTACAATGGAATTAAATTACAGTCAAGTCTGTTTGCACAATTGTTTCACCTGAATTTTACTGAAGAATTTCCTATCTAAAAGTAAAATTTAAGAATAATAATGAATTTCAGAATTTGAATACGTAAAATTTTATACCTAAATATAACAATGCCAAAATAAAATATGTACCAACCTATGTAGGAATACCGTGGGTGGTAGGTAGTTACATCGAAAAAACCGTATACTTAAGCACTAGTTTTTAAGAAAATAACGATTTAAGTAAATAGGTAGATACGTGCAATGAAATTAAGCGTGAATGAAGCGTAGTGTAGGACGCCCTACGACAAGATGGGATGATGACATTCGAAGGCTGCCAGCCAGCCTTCGAATCCGGCTATGCTCGGAGTATCTCTGAAGGACCGCATCAGAAATGATGTAATCCAACAGAGAACCAGAGTCACCGACATAGCCCACCGAATCAGCATACTGAAGTGGCAGTGGGCTGGTCATATTAGCCGCAGATCTGACAGCCGTTGGAGCCGTACAGTCTTTGAGTGGAGACCGCGACTCTGTAAGCGTAGTGTAGGACGCCCTGCGACAAGATGGGATGATGACATTCGAAGGCTGGCTGGTGTGGGCTGGATGAGAGTGGCCGAAAATCGGGAGCAGTGGCGTGCATTAGGGGAGACCTATGTCCAGCAGTGGACGAGTGTGGGTTGCTGATGATGATGATGATGTGCAATGAAATGTAAACACCTCGACTCTTAAAGTTCAAATTCTCAATGTGGTTCATATTTTAATGAGGTTGTATACTTATTAGCGACGACTTGTTAGGGTCAGTAATAGTGAACGCTGCCTCTGATGCAAAGGTTGCAGGTTTGATCCCCGCGCAGTACAAACATTTGTGTACATGAACATGTCTGTTTGAATTGGTCTGGGTGTTTTCTTTGTATTATAAGTATGTATTTACAAAAGAAAAGTATTACATGTATATATTTTAATTCCGCTGTTGGTTCTGATATCCGTAACACAGGTGCTTGAGTTACCTACCTCGGAGTCACATCAATGTATGTAATGTTGTGAAATATTTATATTTTGTATTTATATTAGTGCACGTGACTGTTACGTATTTAATGTTTTTTTTTCTAAAGGACAATCTCTTTTTTGGTCCAAATGCTGGCCAGAAAATGTGTTTGCTGTATTCTGAAGAACTTGTCCCCCTGAGTATTTGTTACTATGGTACCAAGCTGTAAGGTCAATATCCTGGGTTATAATGGAATTCAAAAATATAAAAAAATCTGTAAATTAACAAACAATAACTTTTTTGTCCTGCAAGCAAGTACTAAAGCCTCATCAAGTACGGATCTTACTTATTTTTTTTTTATGATATAGGTGGCAGACAAGCAGACGGATCACCTGATGGTAAGCGATTACCGCCGCCCATGGACGCCTGCAACACCAATGGTGTCACAAGTGCGCTGCTTACCTTTTAACACCCCTTCCCCTGGATTTGACTTAGTTCGTTTTCAAGGGTAGTTGTACTTAATTATTATTTCTCGTTTTTAACCGACTACAAAAAAAGAAGGAGGTTCTTGATTCGTCGAGATTTTTTTCTACGTATATTCCCCGACTTTTATATGTGATAGGTGGCAAACGAGCAGATGGATCTCCTGACGTTAAGCGATTACTCGAAGACGCCTAGACCAATTAAGAAAATTCGTTTTTTATTCTAAAGGGTTTGGTTCCTATGTGGTTCCATAATCAGCATCTCATAATCTGATCGTCCTAGAGAAACCGAGGGCAACCCCGAATTTTATAGATACATGTAGTGTGTTTTTTTATTATTTAAAGGTGCATTTAAGCTGTTTGTGTGCTATTTGCTTTTAACTCCCATTACTTGTAATATGTAAGTCTCCTAATAATAGGTTTCATTTTATTACTTAAATTGCATAGGTATATGTTACAGTTGCAGTCTTAAAACTAACGCAATATATTATTACACTTTATTCACATAAGATAGTTAAAGTAGTTTCTCGTTTGTTATCCGATGAAATGAGCTTATTTTAACCGCTAAAGCAAAAGGGTTTCGCAGCTAAGCCCGAAAACCGATAGATTACCGAATATTAACCCAAATTCTTGTCGGTTACTTTTCAAGTAACTTGCAGGATCGCAACCGTCCAGACAAGCCAGAGTCAACATCGCAGGAATTAGTACAAATTATGTGCGCCTAGCCCCCTCCCCCTCCCACCCCTTCCAGGCCGAATCAATATTTGTTGTCCGCACTCTTCTTCCTTTAATACAACACGCACAATACTCACACACACATCTCCACGAGGTAATGTCAACTCTAAATGCTCCCATTCAAAGTCCAATTTTGACCTAAAAATATTGAGACATTTAGTACGTTCTGAATGTAAAGATGGCGTCTCATCCCCGATGCAGCCCTCTCTTTCAACGCAATGTCGTCCCGCTCTAGCACAGTTTTCCGCTGAAACGTACACTTTACGCTTTGGCTGTAGAGTTATTTTTATTTATTTATTCATTTCTTCGTTGCACTATTAAATATTGAACTGTGCTCTGTTGTGGAACAGTAAATAGGCTGATACTTTACTTTACTACCCCTCGTAAGAAGAAAATATTTTGTTCATTTTCCAATCACAGATTAAAACATTGAAAAATAATTGCAGCTATAGAAAAACATATCTATATTGTTACGTTCATAGTCGCTTTTCTGACCATTTTATTAAAGTATTGATGTACTACAAAAAATGCATGGTGCTTTTTGGAATAAACCCAACTTAAGTAAATAATGGGGTGCATTATGCACTCCGAATCTTTCATATTTGGACTGTTATTGCGAGGGTGTTAAGAGGTTATGCCCTTTGTGCTGTACTTGCAATAAAAATTTGCTATAATGTGAATCTAAAAAAACATTTTGATACAAGATTAGGCACTAAATTCAGTATGGTGACATAAAAGACATTTAGTCAACAAAGTGTAGCCTTAAAAACTCAAACCTAGTTCGGCAAATGTGAAAGAAACGCCCAAGCCACAAAGTCAGAGAAAGATCCAAAAATATTCCATTGACAAAAAAAAGTTGCAAACAAAATTTCATAACGCGAGCCAAGCCGTAAGCCGGCTAAGTTACACATCAATTAATATAAAGACTCGCGTCCGACTGTTGAATATTCATAAAGACCTGTTAATTGCACAACTTAGCAAATACATCGGAGAGAGCGACTCTCCGTTCCTGGTAAGGCGTGCCCCCTTCCCTCCCCCTCGCAAAAGGCCAACCCCGCACACATGCGCACGCACACACGCAAGCGAGGCGCGCGCACCCGGGAAAACTACGTGCCTTTTACGTACGTATTGTGTACAAGAACGCGAATGTAGAGTAGGGGAAATTTTCACATAAAACATGACAACGGTGTAAACGCAGACCGCGGGCTCTCAAGGCTCTGAACCGGGAATGACTCGCTGGGATGATAAGGAAAGAATATGAAGCATTTGTAAATGTTTTCTTCAATATGTAGTTCATGATAAAATTGTCCATCAAGAAATGGAACTCGTTGCCGGCGTATGTATACATACAACCTATGCGGATAAAGAATGGGATCATAAATGGCGGCGCATCTATTCACTTCTCGCTCGCACACTATTTGCGTCTATACTCGCACTCGTGGGGTCGAGTATAGACGCAAATAGTGTGCGAGCGAGAATTGAATAGAAGCACCGCCATTTCTGATCCCATTCTTTATCCGCACGTGTTGTAAAACTTAATTCTATTTCCCCCTTACTACAATATGGATTCCTTAAAACGAAGCGTGAAGAAGCATCTCGCGAGCCAGTATGGCGGTGCCAACGGAAGTGATGCCTTGACATCGCTTCCGTTGTAATTGCAACTTGGGCTCTTCTCTTGCTCACCATCAAGCTGAGGAGAGCCAATATACTGTACTTCTATAAAAGAAAAACGTTTTGACATAGACCTAAGATAGAGTCTATCGCGCCCACAGAAAACCTAAAGGTTACTTACATAACCTAAGAATTGGCCTAGTAAAATTATTCAATCTATTCTTTGAATTTCAGTTTCATCAAAGCCTTTTTTCTTAGCTGTCCGAAGCTTAATAATAAATGTAGAGATTTTACTAGCTACGGAATTTCGCGCAGGTCTTTTAACAAGTCCTGACGTAGCGAGAGCTCCTGTAGATGCTACAAAAACAAATATTTAACTCTCCTTGTGCAATAAGATGTATATTGATGTAGGTATCAATGTATGTTATTAAAACTATAATTCTTAGAGAAAAGAAAAAAGAAGTGCGCGGTCACCTCTTTTTCATTTTGCAACTTTCTTGAATAAGAGAATAAGATATTACCATCACAGCAGTCAATATGAGCCGTGGTAACCACACCAAACTTGTCCTCGACCACACTTAATTTTTTTAAATTTAATTATATAATGAAAAAAAGGTCAACGCTTGACCACAAACTCACCTGATGGAAAGTGACGATGATGTCTAGGATGTAACGCGTTTGCCTAAAAGATGCTTGTTCACTCTTGCATTAAAAATGTTCAGATTGTATGGTCCAGAAACCAGACCTTGGCAAGGAGTTACATTCTTTAGCTGTCCGCATAAGAAAGTGGAAGCAAATCGCTTCGTGAAGATAAGGGATAATCCAACAACGTATAGATGAAACCCCTCCCCACGCGATATATTTAAAGATATTCGATTCATCTCCAAAGTCTGCGTATACTGCGCAGAAAACGCGTGTTGGTTGTGTGCGCATCTATTTACGCGACGAGTAAATATGTACCCGCGCCGTTTGTGGAGGCTGCATTAATAATTCAATTGGTTGCTCGCCGCTCAGGTAGCGTTTAAACGATTTTTAACTTGCCGCCAAACGGATTAATTGGGACGCCGACGAATCCGGCAACCCACTGGGGCTGGAGATGGCTGGAGGTTTCCATGATTGTGAAACAAACTTTGTTAGGGAGAAGACATCATTTTATGTTTGTATAAGTGAAGATATACTTAAATTTTTGAAATGACGAATAAATCCGGCGAAACCTGAGACTGGTTTCATTTCAATTGGTTGCTCGCCTAACTTGCCACCAAACAGAGACGAATGCGGCTAAACACTGTGGGGCTGGGGATTTTCATTTTGGTGAACCAAAGTTTGTAGCGTCTCGCTAACAAATGAATGGCGTTTTTTATTGTTAATGGGCTGCTCTAAGCTTAACACTGATAGTCAACCTTAGACAGAGAAAAGCCTACGATGGAGCGAGCCTACCCAAAATCGGCCTATTTAATCTAGTTTTTTTTGGGGCTGTGTCATTGAGGAAAACAGGCGAAGACAGGGCGTTCCACTTCTTAGCTGCAGTACTTGTGCTAAGAAAGAGACAAATCTGAACTTTTGAATTGATAAAGAGATCCAGCGAATTTACTGTAGATTTCCGTGACGTTCTACCAAAGTTTGTTAGGGAGTGTTTTTTTCAAGTTTGTTGAAATTAAAATGGACATGGATTTTTAGATTTCTTTGCTATGTTGATGGTATGATGAATGAAGGTTTACCAATTAGGAGCAAATACGACTTTAGCCGTTTGTTGAAGTATAAAATTGTAGACGGATTAGATTTTTTACTAAATCAAGCGAACTAACTGAGACTGAACAGTATTCCCACACATTTTGTATTTTACTTTCGGGATCCGAAATCATGTGAAGATAAATTCGAATCCGATTTAAAATTTCAGCTGACTCTACCTATAAAAAAAGATTAACCACTCTATAAAAGCATTGAACACTAAAAACCCAGAAAACTCAACTTACCTAGGTACAGTATATGGCGGCGCTTGTGATTGGGGTCGCGACAAACACCCGGTTTGACATCCACTTGCGACCGATTCTTTGCCAAACACTAATATTTGGAGCGGCCCGCCATTACGGAACCCCTGTTAATAACGATATTTTACTAGATATGTTTATCACGGGACCTTATAACAGCGATCACTCAAACATACATTTAAAAAATACAGGTCCGAGAATATAGTGTGTTTTAACTATAATCAGAATCAGAATCTTTATTGCTTGTAACTCTTTATTACTTAATTAATTGAGAAGGGAATGAACACGAAATGTATTATGAGATACAACATTTTTTACTCACACATTTTGCTTGACGTTTCGGCTAAGTTACAGCAGCCGTGGTCACAAGCCCATCTTAAGGTGACGGGTAGGGCACACTAGCAACGCCAATCGATTTCAATTTTTAGCTACTAAACCGGATCTATTTTAAACATTTTCGGGGTTACAATCTTTCGGTAAACACTTATACTATTTATTAAATAACCATGCACCTATGTTGGTTCCGTTTTTGTACGCGGTGTTATAAGTATGAGGTGTCTGTGTGTGTGTGTGTGTCTGTATGTCTGTCTATGGCATCGTAGCTCCTGAACAAATGAACTGATTTTGATTTTGTTTGAAAGATGAATAAGAGGGGAGTGTTCTTAGCCATGTTGGATAAAAATCAATCCAAGATGGCCGCCCTCACAAAGATATGGATTGCATGCTTTAACACATCTCCCACAATATGGGTATCGTATAAAAGGGCTTGAGTAGCAGAATATATTTATTGTGACAAACTTCAAATCCAAGATGGCCACCGTCGAGGGTTGTTTAAATTTTAATTTTCTTATGAATTCAATTCAGAACTGTAACATAATCGTATCTATCAAACCATTATTTGCCTGAAGAGAGAGCTACTAGAATTTAATTGATTTGCATGTCTTTAAAATCAATGTGACACCTCAAAAATTTACAAAGCACAAATACTGAGCTCCTCTCACGGGAACCGAACGCAGTAGCAATCGATGTGTGCTCCTAACACACATTTGCATGCATAATGTGTTCACATATAAGGTTTTTTTTCTTTTGATTGCGTCAAAGGAAACTTCGGTCTGTCAATGCGGTTAGGCGGTAACCCTGCATAAGAGTGCTTGTTCGCTCTTGTAATGCCACCATTTAAGATGAAGTTTAGGTATTTTTAAAAAAAAATCTGTGTTTGGTACCTACCGTAAAGTATTGGTGATTTTTGAGTATTATTTCATACACGTTATTCATTGTCGAGCGATTCATTCAGCGATCATATCTACTAGATATTATTGTTAAAAATGACTTAACAATAATCACCAATTAACTACTTGTACACAGTACTAATGAGTTTGGTTGGCGTACAGAATATTTTTAATCAGTTTGTTTCTGACGTCATTCTTGAGTACCAATTTACTTGACGAGGTGACGCTTCGATGCAACTAGCACCGCCAATAGATTTATTGTGGTGATTATTAGACCTTTTTTAAGAAACGTTAGTACAACAGTAAATCCATAATGTAAAGTCATCATCATCATCATCATCATTTCAGCCGATTGACGTCCACTGCTGGACATAGGCCTCCCCCAATGTTCTCCACACAGATCGGTCCTGTGCCGCCCGCATCCAATGGATTCCCGCGATCTTCACCAGATCGTCTGTCCACCTTGTGGGGGGCCTGCCACGGCTGCGACTTCCTGTGCGTGACCACTCCAGGACCTTTCTGCCCCAACGGCCGTCTGTTCTCCTCGCTATGTGCCCTGCCCATTGCCACTTGAGGCATGCAATGCTTTGGGCTATGTCTGTAACCTTAGTTCTCCTGCGGATCTCATCATTTCTGATACGATCACGCAGGGAGACTCCGAGCATAGCTCTCTCCATTGCTCTCTGGGTGACTTTGAGCCTCCTTAATCGGCACATTAATGTAAAGTGCCTACCTAATATATAATTTTTTGTTCAGCACCATTTGAGGCCATCAGGGGTTTTTTATTTAATAGATGTCAGACGAGCAGATGGATCACCTGATGGTAAGTGATGGACACCCGAGACACCAATGGAGTCACAAAAGCGCTGCCAACTTTAAACCCTTTTCCCCCGGATTGGGTCTCCGGTACCCTCACTCACGCAGCGAACACTGCACAGTGCTGCTTCACGCCGGTTTTCTGTGAGGCCGTGGTATCACTCCGGAATCCCACTCTACTCATGTCGACGGTCACAAGCTTTCTGTTGGGTACGTACTTATTTTATTAAGTGAATATATCATTATCCTTTAGGTAATAAGCTGTATTGCTGTAATACCATACGGTCGCAAAGTACCTAACTATACTAAAAGGCATCGATATCTCTGAACATGTTTTCACATAACGTCCGACGTTGCCTTAGCACGTACAGACACAGATCCCCTACAAGACTAATTTAAACTCTATCTCTTCCCCATAAGAGCTAAGTAAGTGACGTAAAGTATAGTACAAAGTGAGTAAACAAGGGCATCCGCTACATTGCTTATCTCTCTGAGCAAACTCGGCGCGTATCTTAAAATATTTCCATACACGTAAGGCAGGGAATTCCGAGAAAACGATGCGTTGCATATTAAAACGGGGGAAATAAAATTTTAATGGCGGTACGGGACGTAGTCTGACACGAACGTAGCAAATAATAGAGGTAAGTTGTTTAAATTATCACATTTTTGGAACGTCTTTCGTTTATAATTGATGCCTGTCTGGCGACAATGCAGTCTCGAACTAGGAAATTTCCTGTACTATTACTATAAGTACTCAACGCAGAGACTCGATGCAGACGGTGTCATATATTTCATTGATCATCATTGATTGAGGTGTCATTTGAATAATCATAATCATCAATTTTATTGCATGCCACATTGGAGTACAGATTCTTATAAAATATTATAGTAGGTACAGTCAACAGCAAAAGTTGATGCACACTTTTCGCAGCTCATAAGAGTCAAGACGAGCATAAGCTCCTCGGAATAAGAACTTCTTCTTCTTCTTTAGCCATTTTCAACCTCTAGGGTGTAGGCCACCTTTAGTTTATGCCATTTTTGTCGATCTTGGGCGGTTTCTATCCACTTTGTTTCTGCCAGCCTTTTGATGTCGTCACACCAACGCATTCGGGGTCTTCCTCTTGGGCGTTTCTCGCCCCTACGGTCTCCACTCTACCACTGCACCACGAGCCATGTTTTCGGGCGACATGACCAGCCCACTCCCACTTCAACTTCAAGATCCATTTCGCAACGTCGCTTGCTTTGCTCTGCTCTCTGACTGCATTTCTTCTATGATCTTTGAGTTTTACTACTACCAGCCTCCTCTCAATTGCTCTTTGAGTAACCTGAAGTTTGTGGAGAATGTCCTTAGTAAGAACCCAATGTCTCAGCTCCATAAGTGAGCACTGGTTAGGATACACTGGTCGTGAATGCGAGCTTTTTATTCAGCCGTGATATTAATTTTTAATGCAAATTCAAGCTTGGAGTAGGCTGCCCACGTTAGCCTTATCCGCCTATTGATTTCATTGCTTTGGTTGTCATTTCCCATTACCACCTCTTGACCAAGATACACGTACTTCTCGACTTTCTCTATGGCAGTGGATAAGACCAAAATCATGACCAATACTACTAACATTACCTCAAACATCAGCGTAAGTGGCACTGCCATAGAGAAAGGAATAAGAACTGTGAAATATGTGCAGCTACTTCTGCTGTTGACTGTACTTACTAAGGTGTTTCATACTTAGATGTAATGTAGCGCCCTATAAGGGCATAGCAATATCGGAGGGCTTCACAGTTTATAATTACTATTTTATCTTTATATAATAATATTTCCTTAATTCTCATGTATTCTTCTTAGGGACCTTCAAGAGAAGAGCGTACTAATTTTTAAATAAGGCCAGGAAACACATTAGCGATCTCTCTGATTTCGCGGATGTTCATGGGCGGCGATGATTGCTTTCCATCAGGTGACTCGCTTGCTTCGTTTGTCTCCTCTAGCATAAAAAATAATAATTCATAAATTAAGCTTTAGCGCCCGCAGCGTTGTTCACCTGAAATTCGGTTTACCACATAGTATGTCCATCCCTTCAATATCTCTACTAAAACAAGTGTTATTTTTTTATTACCAGACTTCCCGAATCCTGGATCATGATCCAATCGTACAGCGGGCTCTAAAGCAACAGCTTTGGATGCAAGTGGGAATTACACGCTAAGATGAGGATGAGGTGGATAGATATTATTGTGCATTATTTCGAAATCCTTTCAAATAAATCATATATAGAAAATGCTGTAAAAATAATTAATAAATGTCTTTGGGAGCACTGAGTCAAGCACAGATGTGTCCTAGATAAGTCGGTGGCACATCAGCAGTGACTCAGTTGGCAAACATAATTAATTAATAGTTGACAAACAATATTATCAGCATCATTTGTAAGACAATGACAGTGAATAGGAGCGAGGCAGAAACTCATTTACTGTCATAAAAAATATAAATGTTTGTAGGTGTAAATGGGGTCTTATTTATCTGAGGCCAAGACTCACTCACTAAGGGTATGCGCCTACCTAGTTAGTTAAAGATGCAAGTATTAAAAAAATACATTTTTAGTTGCCAATTTTTTTTTAATCTTGCAAAAGATGATTGTGACATGAACTTGATACATTTTTCATTTATTGTCCTAATTTCATTACAATCAGTAAAATCTGTTGGTGGCCATTCAACTGTAAAGGAATCTAAAAGGCCGTTAAGCCACATGAAGTCTATTGGGATTTTTAGGATATTTTTATTTAATTCTCTAATAGTTTTGTATTAGAAACTTTTTTCTTTCATTTCCAGATTAAGAGATACAAAACAAGTATAATGAGTTCCCTAAATGAAATGTTTCCTTGTGACTTCCGTAACTTAAAAGCAGTTAAAGGACTCTTGCTGTCTAATAACTATAGTAAACACAAGCACTCGCGGCAGACGGTAGAATATATGACAGTTAAACGCTCCCTTAGTCTAATGGTTTAAGGACCGGGCCATGATCTCGGCGTCCTGGGTTCGATTCCCGGGTCGATCATAGGTATGTTTAGAATTTTTCAAACATAGCTCGGGTCACCAATCCGCATTTGGCAAGCGTGGTGCTTAAGCCTAATCCCATCATAGTAACGATGACTTGATTTCTATGATGGAGGTTTAAAGAGAAGTAACTGTTATTTTCACAGTTGCGGAAAGATACCTGTCGGATTCGAGGTCCAGTGCAGACCTCGGTTCGATGAGGGAAACGATGGTGGAAAGTGTTAAGGCAACCCTGAATACTCCCCAACCCGTCTGCCAAGCGTGGTGAGTATGGCAATTACCCCTCATGTGATTAAAGGAGGCCCGTGCCCCAGCAGTGGGGACTTAAATGAGCTGATGATGATGATGATGAACCCTGAATACTGTCTCCATTCGAGGAGACGCTAACTTGGTTGGGTTCAACCCTAATAAAACACAGGCCTTTCTGTTTTCGGCGAAGCGAAGTCCATTCCACCTGAATCCGACCTTCCGAAATGTTCCGGTACCTGTGACGGACCACCTAGAGCTCCTGAGCTTGGATCTGTCCGCCAGTCTCAATTTCGGGCGCTACATTGAGTCCATAGCAAAAACAGCTGTAAAAAAACTAGGCATTCTTTGGAAGGTCAGGCGGTACTTTAAGCCTGAGCAGCTCTTAAATCTTTATAGAGCCCAGCTTCGCTCCTGCTTAGAGTACTGCTGTCACCTTTGGGATGGATTTACCCGGTATCAACTGGATGCTTTGGACACAATAGAGCACCGTGCGAAGAGACTCATCGGTGATGACGTACTCTCACGGGCTGGCTAGCAGAGCCTTGACCACCGCAGACGTGTGGCAAGTCTCTCAGTCTTTTGCCGGATTCATTTCGGAGAGTGTGCGGAGGCTTCTGCATAATTTGACCCCCCTAGCCCATTCAACCACCGGACAACAAGGCGCGGCGAGGGGTTTCATCCATACGTTGTTAGCTTGCCCCTTAACAGCACGAAGCGATTTGCCGCCACGTTCATAATGCGGACAGCTAAGGAATGGAACTCCTTGCCAAGGTCTGTTATTCCGGACCACTACAATCTGGACATCTTTAAGGCAAGAGTGAACAGGCATCTTCTAGGCAAACGCGTTACATCCTAGATCTCATCGTCACTTTCCATCAGGTGAGATTGTGGTCAAGCGTTAGCCTACAGTTCATAAAAAAAACTCAAGCCAAAGAATAAAATATGTTATTCGGAATGGTTGATAGAAGAGGTGGTTACGTAAAGGGATGATAATATTTACACTATAGGTACATCCTTTATCATTCATTATTAATGTATGAAAATACTCTACCGCCTGCCGCTAGTCCTTACTTTTACTATACAGACAACTTATTAGTCTGTGATACAGATCGACCAAGATCAGAAGGCACTTCAGTGACATATACGGGGGGTGACAAAACCGCTAAAATCGGACACTTTTGGCGTGAATGAATTTTTCGCGTACAAAAACGGACCCAACATTTGTGCATGGTTTTTTTAATAAATAGCATAAGTGTTTGCCGAGAGATTATAACCCCGAAATTGTTTAAAATAGATCCGGTTTAGTAGCTAACAATTAAAATCGATTGGCGTCGCTTGTGTGCCCTACCCGTCCCCTTAATGTTATAAACGTAAAACCATTTTCCCATAAATTATGGAGCACATGAAATAACATACCACACCTAACATTTACAGGGACTAGCGAAGCACTTCGAAATTTATAAATACCCGACCTACTGGACAACTGCTCATTGTTACGAAAATATAATAGTAAAGACAGTTGCTCTATATAATTTGTTTCATATAAAACGATGATGCCGAGATGCCGTGTGGTCCCCGGCAGAGTAGAATAGGCCACCCACACTCTTACCGAGGTGTCGTAATAGGCGACTAAGGTAAAGCTGCTGGCATGATCATCAGCACCCAGAGAAGGAAAACTCTGCATTTATATCAAAACCCTCGCCCACCCGTCTGCCAAGCGTGGTGAGTATGGCAACTACCCCTCATGTGATTGAGGGAGGCCCGTGCCCCAGAAGTGGGGACTTAAATAGGCTGATGATGATGATGATATAAAACGGAACATCTCTGCATTAATTTATGCATCAGATGAATTTTTCAGCATATTACTTGTTCTAACATTCTGAAAAAGGACTTTGTCAACTATTATATAATTTCAGCCAATAGACGCTCACTGCTGGCCCTACAGTTATATATTATACATATTTTGACTTTTTAAATTCATGGATGATTTATAAATATTAAATTAAAAATGTTTCGTTAAAATAGTAGTACTTTATGTACCTATAAATATAATCTATTTTTCATATGTTCCCACTTTTGCCGAGTGTCAATTGACCGTGGTCCAACTACTACCTACAACACGTTGGTGTGGATTTTTGTAAAAAAAAACATTTGATACCTATGTGTTTTGGTTTTAGTTAAAATGTGAAAATCGGAAATTACTTACTTATAGTACTTTATAGGCACCTCAACGAGTGACAATAGAAGACTAATGACTTCTATTTGCTGTTACTTATTTGGCTCAGCAATCGCATTTTCACTAAGATGATACCATTTTAAATACAGCTAGCTATCTAACGGCGGTTCTGCCGTCTATCTAAAAAAAGAGTCGTGATGATTTCTCCACCAGCATTTGAGTCAGCTTGAGCCAGCATCTGTCCCTAGTTTAGAATATGATTAAGAGGGTTCCTAAAACAATCAGAAGACAACAATAACAGTTTACAAATAAGCCGACAATAAACGTCGGATGAGCGAGGCGGTGCATGAAATCGCGACGGTTCAGCCCCCGGCGGGGCGCGACCGTGGTGTCGCACGAAACTCTCTATACTAAACGCAAGGACTCGCGGGGTACGATAGACAAGGTATTTCTTTCATTAAACATGAATGATATATAAATGGACAACACGACAAAAAAAATCTAAAATGAAAAATACCGTCTCTAGATTAGCCTTATAGGATATTAAGAAAAAACGTTTTAGAATTTTTTAAAGGATATTCAAGAAGAAATTGACGTCACAGCTCGGCATGACAAATTAAGGACGCCTTTGCTCACGTTGACTTAAGAAAAAAAAATGGCTGACAATGACAGCTTAGTGAATAAGACAGAGAGAGTCAGGAACCCAATTCTCGGGCTCGTGACATTTATTTTCATACGACATATATCACTAAAACATAGTTTTTTTGTATGGTTTTCAGGTGATATCCGCCATGTTTTTTCATATCGAAATCCGAGAATAGGGCTTCAGGTTTTTTTATTGTATAGCAAAGACATCACCTACGTAGAGCCTCAGGACTAGGTCACGTTCTGCATTTTTATCTATTTTTTATAATTTTTTTATTCAATAAAAACACACATTTAATGAAAACTTAAAAAAACAGATCATCTTTTTTTTCTTTTTTTAATCGAAAAGCATATATAAACGGTAAAATATTTTTTGCCGTATTGTCTATTTGTAGTGGTTCAAATTTTTTTTTGATGCAACAAATGCTATAAAACCCAATGAACCTAAGTTCTGTGTTTTCTGTAGTATTCGAGATAAAAAAAATTGTAGTATAAATATTGCGCATTTTTTTTTTTTTGTTTTTTGTTACTTTTCTGAATGCTTTTTCTCAATTTTTTTATTACTTTATTTCCTACACATAAAGCATCAAAAACTTAACAAAACAATTTATTTCCTCGTCTGGCCGTAAATTTTGGAGGTACCTTGGTTTGATTGTATCCCACCATGAAACATTCTGCATGATCTGAGGAATCGCTCTGATGCGCTTCTACCATAGCGATGGTAACGGATGGGATTTGTACCCGCATGTTTTCGATGATGCCATCTCGTCATTGTAATTGCAATTCGTGGGCTTTGCTTTTGATTATCATCAAAGGGTAATACTGTGTCTGTGTCTACAAAAGGAAACCTGCACGTTTCGGATAGCTTCTGGAAACATAATTATATGTTAAGTAATAATTTAATTGAAGCAGTGTCATCCATACTACCACACATACCTATTATGTTAGTTGCTATACGTCGAATCGTTACGTTGTTTCATTGTGCTTTGTATGAGGCCCATACAAATGAGAACGACACGTGCCGAACGTCACCGAGAGTGTTTGTGAGTTTTGTTGAGAGTGATTTTTTAATTTGATTCATGAGGGTTCGGTTCTGCTAAGTCCTGAGGGTGTATGAAACTTTCATGTATTCTGAAATCAGGGGTATCGGTATATAGTATAACTATTTTATACTTGTAAAAACTTTGTTCTAATCCTTATCCAAAACCAGTTTGATATACACCGTAATTTTTGCATCCCGAAAACCCCATAATAGGCGAATGGAGTTCATTTACGATACTTAAGGTGACGGGTAGGGCACACTAGCGACGCCAAGCGATTTTAATTTTTATGATCTATTTTAAATAATTTCGGGGTTACAACCTTTCGGCAAACACGTATACTATTTATTAAATAACCATGCCAAAATGTTGCCAAAATGTTGTCCAACACGTACGTGAAAAATTGATTCATTCAATCAATTCGGACGCAACATTTGTGAATGGTTATTTAATAAATGGTATGAGTGTTTGTCGAAAGGTTGTAACCCCGAAATTATTTAAAATAGATCCGGCTTAGTAGCTAAAAATTAAAATCGATTGGCGTCGCTAGTGTACCCAACCCGTCACCTTAATATGTGGTTTTCGGGATGTAAATGATAAAAAGATAACGGTGTATATATTTTTAAAATATTCATAAATAAAATAAAAACAAATTCGGTCATGCCTTTCAGTAATTTTGTACGAGGCATGAAAACACACACATTTAAACTACAAATTTTAAAAGCACCTGTTCACACGTATGACGTACCTATGTGTCAATTGCTAAAGTCAGCAAATGATGCTTTGTTATTTGTTATTTTGTTTCTATTGATCAACGTATCTCCCCAGTTATTTCACCTAACTATGTACCTACCAACCAACCCTTTCAGGGTCCATTTTTTTACGAGATTGGTGGCAGACGAGCAGATGGTAAGCGATTGCCGCCGCTCAAGAACAAGACACAAGTGCGCTGCCGACCTTTAAACTCCCCTTCTCCCCCTGATTGGGCCTCCGGTACCTCACTCGCGCAGCGAAACACAGCACAGTACCGCTTCACGCCGCTTATCTGGCCTGTATCACTCCGATCGAGCCGGCCCATTCATGCCGAAGCGTGGCCCTCCCACCAACAAACCATGTTATCAACCTATATGTATATGTTTGCTAGTCCTATAATTGTAACTTATTGTTATATTAACTTTAAGGCCGCAAAATGTAACATGTGCAATACAATAAATAAATAAGTAATTCAGTAGTGTTTTCCTACGGTATGCGAAGGACAGTACTCAGAGAGCAGACGCTTCATGTAATTACCAGACTCACCAAAACCTGAATCATGATCCAAGCGTACCCAATGCGATGACTTTTGACGTAACCGGGATAAACAAGCTGAAATGTTGACTGTGACTCTAAAAATCAATAAGATTTTTTAAATGGCAACGCAGCTTGCTTTTCATTATGGAGTGCAACCCTAATCTTCAAACCACTCGTACCGTCCAATGTCGAGCGATGCCGAGCTCAGCCGCTCCCTTCAAACCCCACCAGCGGATGATCCTCGATCTTACCGATATTACCGCCGCCGGCGCGGCCATAAATAAAAAAATACTTATTACAAACGTGGGGCGGCGCCGTATAAATATGTAATGACGTTTTTGTGGAACCAGCCAGACAATTTTGAACTTTAAGTGCGAAATAATATTATGTAGGTAGGTACATCATCCTTGCGATTACCTATTGATTTTTGGTTTGAAGATTTCAAGTTACACTTTTTACAAGATTCGATTCTGTCAGTTTAGTTACATCCAAGTTTATTATAAAATACATTCAAATTTAATTCACAATAATTACTAACATAGTTATAAGGTCACTGTTACTAACTTCGATAGGTTGCTCGAAATGAAATGTTTTTTAATTTATTTCATTTTAGTTTATTTTATTTATTTTTTTCAACCAACAATTCATTTTGTTCTATGATTTTTGTATATTTTCATGTAAAAGAACCAACTTTTTATACAAAGTCAGTCACGTGACTTGGCTATTTTGTATGAGACGAAAATTTTTTCGATGAATTTCGAAGAGACGTAGAACAAATATTGTCCAGAATGGTTGGTAGAAGGAACACATTTATTGTGTGTACAGTGGTTAAAGGGATGTAAAAGTTTACAGATACACCCTGTATTAACTTGATATTGGCAGAATTTATTGTATCTTCAAAATGTGATAAATAGACGTTAACTATACCTACTTAAAAAAAGAAATGCCACCAAACAGTAGAAAAATAAAATAAAACAAAAGCCGTTCGTTTTCTAATTTCAAACTGCATTGTGGCGTTCGGATAGAGAGTCGGCCGGGGCGCATCGGACATGCGCGTTGTTTGCTAGGCGCGATTAAAGTAAATAGCGTGGAGTGCGCGCCAGAATCGGCCCCGACCGATTGCACCATTCCAACTCTTAATTGTTAGGCTTATTTAATTTTCACTTTAAATCTGATAGGGCATCCAAAACCAGCTCGACCGGAGAGATAACACGGCCTCACAGAAAACCGCCGTGTAGCAAGCACTGTCGCTGTTATCGCTGAGTGAGTGAGGGTACTGGAGGCCCAATCCGGGGAAAAGGGGGGTTTAAAGGTTGGCAGCGCACTTGTATCTCCACTGGTGTCGCGGGTGTCCATAGGCGGCGTGCAATCGGTTACCTATCAGGTGATCCGCCTGCTCCTTTGCCACCTATCACATAAAAAAAATGTCAACCACACTTACCCTACCCTAACACCAAAAAGTACCAAATTAGTCAGTTACTTAATACCACCATAAACAACATTCATTACGCGCGCGCCAAGATGGCGGCGGTCACGTGGCGATGCGTTTTTAATTGCAATCATTCCGTGTTTTATGTTGTTTGCTTTCCGTGTTTGGACGGGCCTTATTTATGGCCGGTGGGAATGGAATTAATTCGCGTAGGAGGGAGATTTGCTTTGTGTCAAGGTTTTGTTACAAAGAAATGGAGTTTTTCGAAGAGGAAATGGATGTAGGAATTGGTGATCGGTAGATGCATGATAAGGAACGTGTAAGAGATCGATGTTTGAAATAGAATGGCGTGTGGGAGTGAGATAGAAGACGAATGGCGGACGACATGTAAAGATGGTGTACAGACAACGCTGAGATAATAAACATAGTATTACTTATTTGCAAGTCCTTGGATTTATTTGAAACCCCATCCCACAAGGATTTTTACACTCCAGGCAGGTAGATAATCTGTTCTACCTCTACAAAACTGATGTTGCAGGGAAAATCAGAGTTTTTGCGTAAAAAATATTAGAAGCAATTAATGTAAAATTATGCCTCAATAAAAAAAAATATTTTTGGAGCCAAGATAAAATCCAACAGACATATTAGCCGTGGGAGAGCCACGCTTCGGCATGAATGGGCCGACTCTACTGGAGTGATACCAATTCCTCACAAAAAACTGACGTGATGCAGCGCCTGCGCTGAGTTTCGCCAAAGGAGTGAGGGTACCGGCAGCCCATTCCGGTGGGAAGGGGGTTCAGCGGCGGCAATAATTTACCATCAGGTGATCCGTCTGCTTGTCCTACCTATCACTTAAAAAAATAACTTTTATGCCAATGGATTTGTAATTTTCTTACATCTATTTGCAGATTCGTGACCATACTGCTTGAGTCAATAATAGGATTATTTTTAGTTGGTAAAAGTACTGTACTTAAACCACTAGACCAACAGGGCGGGCCGTGATCTCAGGGTCCTGGGTTCGATTCCCAGGTCAAGCGAAAAGTATGTTTCGAATTTTTCGGACATAGCTCGGGTTTGTGATCACCAACCAATTAGGTTGGTAAAAAATTGGTAAAAAATATTAGAAGCAATTAATGTAAAATTATGCCTCAATAAAAAAAAATATTTTTGGAGCCAAGATAAAATCCAACAGACATATTAGCCGTGGGAGAGCCACGCTTCGGCATGAATGGGCCGACTCTACTGGAGTGATACCAATTCCTCACAAAAAACTGACGTGATGCAGCGCCTGCGCTGAGTTTCGCCAAAGGAGTGAGGGTACCGGCAGCCCATTCCGGTGGGAAGGGGGTTCAGCGGCGGCAATAATTTACCATCAGGTGATCCGTCTGCTTGTCCTACCTATCACTTAAAAAAATAACTTTTATGCCAATGGATTTGTAATTTTCTTACATCTATTTGCAGATTCGTGACCATACTGCTTGAGTCAATAATAGGATTATTTTAAGTTGGTATAAGTACTGTACTTAAACCACTAGACCAACAGGGCGGGCCGTGATCTCAGGGTCCTGGGTTCGATTCCCGGGTCAAGCGAAAAGTATGTTTCGAATTTTTCGGACATAGCTCGGGTTTGTGATCACCAACCTGCATTTGGCAAGCGTGGTGATTAAGCCTAATGCCATCATAGTAGCGATGACATGATTTCTATGATGATGGAGGCCTTTGGCCTGCAGTGAGACGGTTTATAGGCTGATTAAAAAAAAATAAGTACTTTAAAGTGTTTATGAAATAAACTTTTTATTTATTATTTATATTTATACCTAGTTACCTACTTACATTAACCTTACTTACAATGTACGTAAGTAAATAGACTGCACAGCACGGTTTTTAGCGCAATTACAAAACGACTCTAGGTAAGGACATTGTAAGTAGGTAAACGTAACAATATACCTAACTTGAACTTGACTGCCTCTGTGGCGAAGTGGTTAATGGGTCGCACTTTAAAGCGACGGCTGCGCAAGAGATCCCGGGTTCTCGGGTCGGGTCAAAAATTTGTACCTAAGTTTTCGGTAAGAAATTCTTAGAGGCAGCCCGGAGTCTGGAAGTTGGCGGTCTCCGTACCCCATGCCTCGTCCCGGAAAGCACGTTAAGCCGTTGGTTCTGCGCCCGATCTCTCTCCGGTCGTGTCACAGTAGTGTCCCATCGGAATATAAGGGTAAGGGAATTGAGAGTGCACTTGTGTTTGCGCACACACTTGAGCACTATAATATATCCTACGTACGTGGCTGATTGTTGAGATTGGCCGCTGTAGCCGTAATCGGTTGGAGAATATTAATTATACCTAACTACTCGTACTAAGTTACTTATACAGGGTGTATCTGTGAACATTTATATTCCTTTAACCACGTGTTCTACCAACCATTCTGAACAACATTTTTCCAATGGCTTTTAGAAACTCATCGAAAAAATTTTCGACTCTCCATACAAAATGACCAAGTCACGTGACCGACTTTGTATGAAAAGTTGAAATTTTTTCATGTGAATTTCTAAAAGTGATAGAACCAATGTTGTTCATAATGGTTAGCAGAACACGTGGTTAAGGGATGTAAATGTTCACAGATACACCCTGTATAGCTAGGTACACAGCACACTCCCTATCTTAAACTCCAAGTCGGTTCTTGTATTTGCAAATTGTTGAAACCCTCCGCGATGCTGAAATATTACAATGGCCAACTTCGAGCATCTGCGCCCTAAGTTGCTAATAATTTCATTAATTTACGAAACTTAAGTTACTATAAGCGGTAGGTAGAATTATGTAAAACGCCGCTCCCGGGGCAAACAGAGCCTAAGACTTCGGAACTACTCCTGCTGAGTTCTAAGAAGATTACGTAGGAAGATATATGTGTTGCATGATGGTAGTTAGTTTCTGTTGCTCATTTTAATATCATTGTTTTTCATCTTGCCGCTTCTTTCTTGATGCAAAAAAAGTAAGTCGGAAGATCAAGTGACTGTCGGGAATACCACTAGCTGTTGCTAACGTAATACTTAAACGCAACCTAAGCGGTATTACCACAGCTTGTAAAACTTAATCGTTACGTTGCTTTGCTAGTCCGTCATTTGATAACTGCCGCTTTACTGTCACCTCGTTTACACTGCACGCTGCGTACGTATATGTATACGTGACTTGGAGTATATAGCTGTGTCGGTATATTGTAATAGTTACATTGTGTATATCGGAAAAACAAGTCTTTTTTTCAGAAAAAAACCAGTGTTAAAGAGAAACAATGTGTAGGTATATCAAGAAAACAATTGAATTTCGGAAAAACAAGTGATAGTCGGATTCACTTCCATTTGTGTATGATACACTTAAAGTGACGAGTGAGGCACACTAGAGATGCCAATCGATTTTCATTTTTAGCTAATAAACCGTATCTATTTTAAACAATTTCGGGGTTACATTCTCTCGGCAAACACTTATAATATTTATTAAATAACCATGCACAAATGTTGGGTCCAACGCGTACGCGACAAATTGATTCACGCCAAACGGTCACTTTTGGCGTGAATCAATTTTTCGCGTACAAAAACGGGCCCAACATTTGTGCATGGTTCATCGTCAGCTCATTTAAGTCCCCACTGCTGGGGCACGGGCCTCCCTCAATCACATGAGGGCTAGTTGCCATACTCACCACGCTTGGCAGACGGGTTGGCGAGGGTTTTGATATAAATGCAGAGTTTTCCTTCTCTGGGTGCTGACGATCATGCCAGCAGCTTTACCTTAGTCGCCTTTTACGACACCTCGGTAAGAGTGAGGGTGGCCTATTCTACTCTGCCGGGGACCACACGGCCACATGTGCATGGTTATTTAACAAATAATAGAAGTGCTTGCCGAGAGGTTGTAACCGAAATTGTTTAAAATAGATCCGGTATAGTAGCTAAAAATTAAAATCGATTGGCGTCGCTAGTGTGCCCTACCCGTCACCTTAAGTGAGTACCTTACTTACCAACCTGCTATTTACCAATTACTGGTCAATAGGCCTAATGTCCTTATCTAACAATCTGGAAATTCTGGGTTAGAAAGATGTTAGCTGGGAAGAGGAAGGCTTACTCTGATCCCAGATAACCTGGAAACAGGGCAAGAGGATGATGATTTTTAGAGATGGCAAAAAACGGAACCCTTTTTAATGTAAGTTTTGCCTATTTTTTTTAATGTTTTCAACTATCGAAAGCAACACATCAATAAATACGCAATAAATAATAAAATCCAGGGGTATTCAACCTTCCGCTCACCAAGTGAGCGATCGCCTGCACCGGGACGCATCCTAAGCAAACAGTCGCATCTGCCTGAGCCCTTATCGCGTCTTCGGGACTTTAGGGGACTTTGCCTCGAGTTTAGAGTTTTAATAATAGCGAGTTGGATTGGAATTGATAAGTTTTTTAGAAGACCGCAAGGCGTATAGTATAGTCCGTAGTCGCAGGGCCACGCAGGAAACAATCGGTAATCTGACACTTCTACCTTATTAGTTTTATATTCTTAGGATGAACCTAACCGTGTTCCGTGTGGACCCGGCAGACTAGAATAGGCCACCCTCACTCTTACCGAGGTGTCGTAAAAGGCGACTAAGGTAAAGCTGCTGGCATGATCGTCAGCACCCAGAGAAGGAAAACTCTGCATTTATATCAAAACCCTCGCCAACCCGTCTGCCAAGCGTGGTGAGTATGGCAATTACCCCTCATGTGATTGAGGGAGGCCCGTGCCCCAGCAGTGGGGACTTAAATGGGCTGATGATGATGATGATGTGTTCCGTTTGATATCCCATTACTTCAAGGATTGTGAGTAGGTTCGTTATGTTTTTTTATGCTTTTCCCTTCGATATTGAGTTCTCACAACATCTCATACGTTGACTTGATTCCATACTAAGTAGCTTAAGCACTTGTGTTACAGATATCAGACAACAGAGGAACACAAATATATACTTAAATACATATATTACACCCAGACACTGAACAAACACAAGTGTTCATCACACAAATGTTTGTCCAGGGTGGGGATCGAACCCACGACCTTTGGCGTAAGAGGCAGGGTCACTACCAATTGCGCCATCCGGTCAGTTCGAAGACATTTGAGCCATCGAGCATAAGAGTTAGTCATATGTAGGTAGGTAGGTACCTACTTAAATTGTATAAACATGATTCAGATGCTCAGGTTTCTCTGTCTAAGGGTTGCGCAGGACCTTACCATGAGTTTGAAATACTATCCTCGCTATCCAAAACTATTGCTCTGTCTCTTTCACATGCACCACAATGAAAGGAACAAAGCGATAGTTTTCGATAGCGAGAACAGTTTTTCAAAGTTATGGTAAGGGCACAGACAGCAGTCGCTTCGTTGTGATTACTAGACATAGATGCCACATCCTTGCCACGTCCTGTTATCGGCAGCCTGTAGTCGATGGTCCACCTTTGATCGATTTGATTATCATTTTATTATTTTTCTTTTTCTGATACCAATCTGATAATTATTTATGTATTAGTGTTATAAATTTTTAAATTTACAGTTTATCTCTTTTTTATTTTGTTTTTCCTTATTGAATGTTGCACCGACTAGCCCTCCTCTAATATTAAATGTCCTTTAACCCGAAGGTTGTCTGGTAGAAATCGCTTTCATCGATAATACCGCCGAAATTGCACGCAAAATTTCTGTAATGCCTAGTAACTTAAGTTGTATATTTTGTGTAATAAAGTATATCTATCTATAGATAAGATTAAGGATAGGTAGATCTACCTATCCTTAATCATGTTAGGTAGTACCTACCATGATTAAGGATAGGTAGGGTAGATACCTACGCTTGTACCTACTAGGTACAGGCGTTCCTCAGGCTCCAAAGCAACAGGTCTGGTCGTTACTGGGTATAAGAAGCTGAGAAGAGAACATGAGTGGGTAATAAACAGTGCTTAATTTTTTTTAAAACAACTTCACATACATTGATCTGACTCCGAGATAGGTAGTTCAAGCACCTGTGTGACGGATATCAGAATTAACAGTGGGATTACAAATATATACATATAATACTTTTCTTTTGTAAATAATACTTATAATACATAGCAAACACCCAGACCAATACAAACAAACATGTTCATGCACACAAATGTTTGTAATAAACAAACCAAACCGTATAATACCAATGTAGGTTATTGTAAACTAAGGAGTTTAAAAAAAATGTAATAAGAAGATATTTATGAGTACTCTGTCCCCTTAAATACCAATTTATAAGTTACTCTAAGTTAGATACCAATGAACGGTTACGGAGCGAACATGTTAAAGATTGTAATCGTATATATGTAATTGGATCTTATGATATAAAGATATTAATGACTTATTGGTTGTGTACAATATTTAGTTGACTTTCAAAGAAAACAAATTTTTGCATCTTTGTTTTTGACTACCTTGACACCTCGTATTTTTACGAAGCTGACTGTAGCTACATACACATTTTTTTATGTCATAGGTGACAGACGAGCAGACGGATCACCTGATGGTATGAATGGACACCCGCGACATCAGTGGAGTCACAAATGCGCTGCCGACCTCTAAACCCCCCTTCCCCCGGATTGGGCCTCCGGTACCCTCACACACGCAGCGAAACACAGCACAGTGCTGTTCTTCACGCCGGTTTTCTGTGAGGCTGTGACATCACTCCGGTCGGGCCGGCCTATTCAAGCCGTAGCGTGGCTCTCCCACGATAGCGATCTGCGACATGCGCGCAAATCGCCAATCGTCAACTGGAATTACCGAAGTGAATGTAGTAAGGGTAATTAGATAGCTCCCACAGCGAAGACGGTACGCCCAATAGAGGGATTATCTTCCATGTGCCCAGGCACTAACCAAACGACTTCGGCCACATCGATGCGATTATAATGCGACTGAGTAGGTACCTACCAGTGCTCGGAATAGATAGATAGCGTTAGATGGATAGATAGATAATACGTTTATTCTGCTGCAAAAAATTATACAGTTACATAATCAAGTTGTAAACACTACTATCAGAAAAATATAAGCAATTAATAAAGACAAAATATAAGAATGTTTTAGCAAGAATGGTCCCCGTGTCAGCATAGGTATGCCAGAGGAAAGCCCTGACGTTGATTTTCAGACGGCGTCCTTAGTTTGTCCGCTCCAGGCGAGGTGCTACAAATTTCGATAAAAAATAAATAAGTTTCAGTAAGAGTTACGATCTGCGCAAGTGGCTGGCAGGAGCAGGATGCGAGTTTTTTTTTCCTACGTGTTTGTTTTACTGAGAATAGTGTTTTAACTTGCGATTAGATACGAGTCGTAAATACTTCAGTAGTATATTCATAGTCATAGTGGCCAAAGGTCGAATGCAGTAGCGAACATTTGGAGAGGCCTATGTCCAGCAACAAGCTGATTATGATGATGTTATAGGCAGACTAAGTATATTCCCTACACAAAATCTCAAGGGGACATAACATACAGCTATTAATATCACCAAATTGAATTCCCAAAGACACAGATTTTTTGGACATCACTCCGGTCGGGCCGGCCTATTCAAGCCGTAGCGTGGCTCTCCCACGATAGCGATCTGCGACATGCGCGCAAATCGCCAATCGTCAACTGGAATTACCGAAGTGAATGTAGTAGGGTAATTAGATAGCTCCCACAGCGAAGACGGTACGCCCAATAGAGGGATTATCTTCCATGTGCCCAGGCACTAACCAAACGACTTCGGCCACATCGATGCGATTATAATGCGACTGAGTAGGTACCTACCAGTGCTCGGAATAGATAGATAGCGTTAGATGGATAGATAGATAATACGTTTATTCTGCTGCAAAAAATTATACAGTTACATAATCAAGTTGTAAACACTACTATCAGAAAAATATAAGCAATTAATAAAGACAAAATATAAGAATGTTTTAGCAAGAATGGTCCCCGTGTCAGCATAGGTATGCCAGAGGAAAGCCCTGACGTTGATTTTCAGACGGCGTCCTTAGTTTGTCCGCTCCAGGCGAGGTGCTACAAATTTCGATAAAAAATAAATAAGTTTCAGTAAGAGTTACGATCTGCGCAAGTGGCTGGCAGGAGCAGGATGCGAGTTTTTTTTTCCTACGTGTTTGTTTTACTGAGAATAGTGTTTTAACTTGCGATTAGATACGAGTCGTAAATACTTCAGTAGTATATTCATAGTCATAGTGGCCAAAGGTCGAATGCAGTAGCGAACATTTGGAGAGGCCTATGTCCAGCAACAAGCTGATTATGATGATGTTATAGGCAGACTAAGTATATTCCCTACACAAAATCTCAAGGGGACATAACATACAGCTATTAATATCACCAAATTGAATTCCCAAAGACACAGATTTTTTTTGTTTATGTGATACGTGGCAGACGAGCAGACGGATCACCTTGTTGTGTTAAATGATTGCCGCCGCCCATGGACAGCCGCGACACCAGTGGAGTCACAAGTGCGCTGCCAACCTTTAAATCTCCCTTTTCCTCGGACTGGGCCTCCGATACACTCACTAACGCAGCGAAACACAGCACAGTGCTATTTCACGCTGGTTTTCTGCGAGGCGGTGGTATCACTCTGGTCGAGCCGGTCCATCCATGCCGAAGCGTGACTCTCCTACGGTCAAAAGATTCTAGGTCTACGACTAAGATTTCTTATTCTAATAATATTTGTTAACGTAATGTAGGGTAATTGTAAATCTATGTGTGTGTGCGCCAGTCTTTGAATAACCGAGCAACGGACAGGGCGGGTTTCTCTACTCCAAACCTACAGATAGTTTACTAACTCCATTTTATTGCGATTGGAAATGTTTCGATAACTCCCGATTTCTTCATTCTACTCTGTACGTAGATCCTATTGAATCTGCAATGGACTAATTTCTGGGAATTCTAATTCAGTGGTATTAATAATAAAATACTTCAATTATATTTTGATGTCGAAACGCTGTGGCGCCGAAGTGTTGTAGCAATAACTGGGAAATTTGATACAAGATGGCCGCCCTTGCCCACGCTTTCCCAAGATATTACCCACATTATTAGGTACACTTAGCCGCGTGACGTATTTAATCAGCTTACCTACCTAAATAGATATGTGTTGGTTGCTGAGCCAACGGAGTAAGTACCTACTTAGGTACTTACTCCTAAGGTAAAATGTTGGGTCCAACGCGACGCCAATTTTTGCATGGTTAGTTAATAAATAGTATAAGTGTTTGCCGAGAAGTTGTAACCTCGAAATAGTTTAAAATTGATCCGGTTTAGTAGCTAAAACTTAAAATCGATTGGCGTCGCTAGTGTGCCCTACCCGTTACCTTAAGCTAGTAATCCTATTTGAACCCAAAAAATAAATTAACGAAACCTCTTCACAATCGCTACTACTAGCGACATCTATTGAAGCAAACAAAAACTTAAGTAAATAGATAGGTACACTCGCGCACTTAAACATTAACGAGAAAAGGTGAATGAGCATTATTGAGCGAAATTCATTTCATTATTGTTTTGTCACTTTTATTTAGTCTATGACACATTATTATAATTTGAATGTAAAAGCTTATATTCGAAAAATGGCCAAAGAGGACACACATTCGCGATCTCACTTCCACAACGATATTTGCCGAAACAATTTCGCAAAATGCCACAATTTATTTAAAAATTACACCCTTGTTTGTGTGGGTAAATATTGACGTGTTTGGTTTATGATAATGGCAACACTGAACAGCGGTATCATGCAATGTACAGACGGTGAACAGTGTGTGTGAACGAATTTTAGAAGCCTTCCCTTGACCGTACATCTGGAGCTATTGGAGCTTGGCAGACGAGCAGACGAATCGCCTGCCACCTATCACATAAAAAAAATCGCCAAAGACACCCGCGACCCCAGTAGTGGAGTCACAAGTGCGCTGCTAACCTTTAAAGCGTGGCTCAAAAATGGATCTTCGACGCCATCTACCAGACTTTTCGCAGGCGATAGCCCTTACTGTTTGCGACAGGAGAGGACCTTCGTCCTTTTATTCGAAGCTTTAGGAAGCGTTCGTTGCAGAGCTCAGAGTGGTCACTGCGACCATTTGATCTATTGTGACCTCCGCTCCCACCTTCGTCCTTACATGATCCTTCTGTTACTCTTTGACATCAGGTACACCTCTAGCGACAGCATTATTTACCTGTAGAATGTACACGTATTATTTAATATTTACCATCGCAACGCAAAGTTGACAATATAATATTTGTTAAGTATGCTCCGCTTTTGAAAGTTTTTATTTACAACATGAGGTTTTTAATCAAAGGTAAATTTAGAGATTAAACATGAATAGTTTGGTTAGTCGATTCAATTTAAATAGTCATAGCATATATCTAGTTCTTGTGTTAATTAAGATATTTGCTTTCTTGTTTGTTTAAACAACAGATTCGCGTGATTATCTTATTACAAACTGGGAGTTACTTAAGTGTCATAATTATATTATAGGGATTGTCATTGTTTGTGTGATGTTTTAATATTGACATCGTGCTAATGGGCCACAAGTGCCATAAACAGCCAACAGTGTAAGACCTACTACCTATATAAAATCTTGCTATACTTATTTCAATAATGTCTTAAGTCGAAGTCCATTATTTACTCACACAACACCACCACATAATAAATATAGCGGCCGTCACACCGCTTTATTTATTATGTGGTGGATATGGAACACTAGCGACGCCAATTGGTTAAAATTGTTAGCTAAACCAGATATCTTTTTAACAATTTCGAAGGTCCAGCCTTTTACTACTTATTCAATATCTACTTACTTATACTTAACTTTTTGATCTGCTTTTGACACACTCGAATACCGCCAAAAACGGTCACTTTTGGCGTTAATCCAAATTTAGAGAGGAAAACCAGATCATTAAGTAGTGTACCTACAATTATTAAATAAATAGTATAAATATTTGCTTAAAGACTGGAGCTTCGAAATTGTTTAAAATAGATCGGGTTTAGTAGCTTACAATTTAAATAGATTGGCGTAGCTATTTAGGGGTACCCGTCGCCTTAAAAACTCACGTAATAACAGTTAAAACATTAACATAACAAACATTAACAGTTAAAATATGTTCCATAATCAGTTAAGTATTTAAAAACCTTGACTTTGAACTTTGACTTTGAAACTTTAACTTTGAAATACTCAACGCCCTGTTGGTCTAGTGGGTTAAGTACCGGGCCATGATCTCGGGGTCCTGGGTTCGATTCCCGGGTCGAGCGAAAATTATGTTTCGGATTTTTCGAACATAGCTTAGGGAACATAGGGTTTGTGATCACCAATCCGCATTTGGCAAGCGTGGTGATTAAGCCTAATCCCATCATAGTAGCGATAACTAGATTTCTATGATGGAGGCCTTTGACCTACAGTGGAACAGTTTATAGGCTGATACTTTACTTACTTTACTATTTAAAAACTTAAAATATGTAGGTACAGTCAACTCCAAAAATATGTATACGCTTTAGGACCTTGTCACAATACTTACCTATAAGAAAGTAGAGGTCTACTTTCTTATATTATATATTGTGACAACGTCCTAAAGTGAATACATATTTTTGGAGTTGACTGTACTTACCAAAATAATTCACATTAATAACAACTGTTCAATGCATGTTTAGGTGGGACCCCTGTAACAATCTTTCACTATAGATGAGTGAAAATAAATAAAAGCAAAGTTTATCTTCGTCAAAAAATTAACTGATTCTCAGACAAAATAATTAAAGTACCTATTTATAAAGAGGAATTTGCTATTAAATGTCTTTTGCAATTAGTAGATACATTAAGGCTTTAGTATTAACTTTACAGCAGTAATATTTATTATAGCTCAACAACTTAGCCGGCCGATATTTATTTCCCGAAAGGCCAAAGTAAATGTCTGAACAATGCTATTGCGTCCAACAGTGGATCGGTTTATATAAAAGGCAAATAATAGCATCAGCACGCGACGATGAACTTAATCAATTTACAAGTGTGGAGTTGTTACTTGCGACTGCCAAACAAACTCCTCGATCGAACGCAAAGTCCAACGGCAAACAATATCATCATTGTATTTGTACTGAAACAACAAATTTGTAGCTAGCTTTAAATGCACGCCTAACACGCAGGCACACACTCACCGTGTGTACTGAGACAATATGTTGGCGACTACTAAGGTCTTAAGCAACGCGACAAAATGAATCTCCGCCAGCGACTGATACGGCCCAGTTCAAACAGAGTCAGCGCCATTTTGTTTTGACAAGCGGCTATCTCGCCGGGGCCCGCACGCCGAAAACGACCTAACACTTTTGCGCTTAGGGCTACATTGGTACTGAATGTCAATGGAGTAGAAACATCGGAAATTAAGGGAGGACAGACACGATTCTGTTTGCCGCCTAACGTGGTCCCAGGACGAAGTTACAAATATTTGACGTGTCAATTTTGTGAATGTTGGCCGAGAATTGCGGTTAATATCCCCGCCCGACCAACCTGCCGTCGCGGGTACTCTTTAATTAAATGACTGGAATAGTCCCAATTGTTAATTTATTATGACGTGGGTCTGGGGACGGATATTAGTTATTCAATTATGAAAGACGCGAGGAACATCGTCAGAACTGACTTGACTTAAAAGTTGAAGCGGTGCAAATTAGGAATGAGTGAGTTTTTCGATTTGTCTCGATCTTCAGAACAAAGTTAGACTTCGAAAAACTTAATAAACCGGAATAATAGGACATTTCCTAATAATAAACTAGGTAGATAACATGATAAGGCTCCGACAGCAGACAATAGGAAATCAATTGTTTTTAGCTTTAAAAAGGACTTAAAAAGGACGACCATAATATTTTGTTATTTTGGCTGCCGAAATCAAATAGTGTAACTGACGAATACAAGAAAAGTAAATGCAAGTATTTTAATAAAAATGTTAACACGCAAAGCAGAAAAATACAGACTTCACGATAAAAACAAGCAGTTTCATTACCTCCAGCCAACCGGGTGTTTGTAAAAGATTAAAGCCAGCATCGACGGTTATCGTCTCGTTAGGAACAACGCCAAACAAGCGAATCGATTGCGAAGACAAAACATTGCTCCAGCTTGTTACGGCATATTGCTCGTTATCGCCGCTATTTATTTTCGAGTGGCAACACCGAAGAGTCCATAAACAAAAAAACACTCTAGCGGTGTTTTCATAGACAACAATACAGGCAGCCACTTCGGTTAGTGTTAAGAGAGAGGTGGAGTGAGCACTCAGTTTTGCGACAGGGGTATACAGTATTTTCATTGTGTGCTTTTAATTTTGAGTGCGCGAACTAGCCGGCTCTCCCGGGAGGAATGTTTGCGGGCATAATATTTGCTTCCGCTGTATAATTCAGCGGCCGCCATATTTGCCAAAGAGCAATCGTTTTAATATCGCGCCGGTTGGAATTAGGGCCGGAATACTTCGTTAGATGGATTAATTTTTCAATTTTAATTATGCCTTTTGAACTGAGATTGATATAGGATGATACAGTTTTAAGTAATTAATAAGGCTACTAGGGAATTCTTTCAATTGTCTTTAAAGGGGTGGAGAAAAAACAAAAGGATACAATGTTGTAAGACTGATACTCTGTAGTGTTGGTCCACCCTATCTCTTGCTGGAAGACAGGATACTACATAATATCCTCCAACCGATTACGGCTACGGCAGCCAATTTCAAAGATCAGCCACGTACGCAGTATATATTACAGTGCTCAAGTGTGTGCGCAAACACAAGAGCACTCTCTATTCCCTTACCCTCATATTCCGATGGGACTCTACTGTGACACGACCGGACAGGGATCGGGCGCAGGACCAACAGCTTAACGTGCTTTCCGAGGCACGGGAGTACAAGACCGCCAACTTCCAGACTCCGGGCTGCCACTAAGAATTTATTAAATTCTTACCGAAAACTTAGGTAATTTTTTGCCCTGACTCTTGCGCAGCCGTCGCTTTAAATGAATATCCATGAATAGGCATGTACTTATTTGCTAAAGAGAAACTAAAAGGGCAAGAACCGACGAACAAACAGATATTCAGACGATATAGAAATAAGACAGAAAATTCAGATCAGACAAATTCCAGCTAAATACACCTTGCATCATCGAACTTAGCTTGATGCTCCCGGTTGCGTCTAAATTAAATCCCATGTCCCTTTTAAACCCAGGGAATGTTTGGACTATGACCTAAATCTTTTAAAGCCTGGTAAAAATGAAGACTGGGGAAACAAACCAAACCAACAAGATCATGGTTACACATCATCATCATCATCAGCCCATTTAAGTCCCCACTGCTGGGGCACGGGCCTCCCTCAATCCCATGAGGGGTAATTGCCATACTCACCACGCTTGGCAGACGGGTTGGCGAGGGTTTTGATATAAATGCAGAGTTTTCCTTCTCTGGGTGCTGGTGATCATGCCAGCAGTTTTACCTTAGTCGCCTTTTACGACACCTCGGTAAGAGTGAGGGTGGCCTATTCTACTCTGCCGGGGACCACACGGCATGGTTACACATTCACAATCATTACTCATCTCAATAAATTAAGGCGACGGGTAGTCGTATAGTATTAAAAACGAATGGTGTCGCTAGTTAGGATATCATTCGTTTTTAATTGCTAGCTACTAAACCAGATCTATTTTAAACAATTTCGAGGTTACAACCTCTCGGCAAACACTTATAAGTACTTTTTATGAAATAACTATGCACAATGGTGGGTCCGTTTTTGTAAGCGAAAAATTGATTACCGCCAAAAGCGGCCACTTTTAGCGTGAATCAATTTTTCGCGTACAAATGTTGGGTCCGGATTTGTGCATGGTTAATTAATAAATAGTATAAGTGTTTGCCGAGAGGTTGTAACCCCGAAATTGTTCAAAATAGATCCGGATTAATAACTAAAAATTAAAATCGATTGGCATCGCTAGTGTGCCCTACCCGTCAAATTAAGGATATCCGACTATCCGAAACGTGCAGGTTTTCTACCGATGTTTTCTCTTACCGCCGAGGTACTGGTAAAAATTCGCACACGGATTTTAAAAATGCAGAAGAGCTTGCTCGGATTCAAATCTACGACAGGAGCAAGTTCTAATCCATTGAGGTACCATCGCTCTAGATTGCTGATCCCAGTGTACGCCTCGGATACGATAAAAAAGTTATGATTGTGAGAAGAAAGCTATAGAAACGTCCACTCTCGTAATAGCATCACAAAAAAAACAGAATAGCTTCTAGTACAACTTGGTCTGGAATATTTAAAAATATGACAATAAAAACATACATACATTCGCATACATTCTAACCTCCACAGAACAGACATATTGAAGAACATTTTATTTATTACGCTCATTTATCTTGTAAATGTTGACACTGAAAAATGTAAACCACGAATGTTTGTTTGTGTGTGTGTGTACTCCAACACAAGTTCCTGGTGCTACACAGAATGTTAAATTAAATTCAAACTTAGTATCATCTATCTCTTGATAGCATAACACGGGAACTCTGTTAGATCGGTAGTCCGGATCTATTTTAAACAATTTCGGGGTTACAACCTCTCGGCAAACACTTATACTATTTATTAAATAACCATGCACAAATGTTGGGTCCTTGCACAAACGCGAGAAATTGATTCACGCCTAAAGTGGCCGCTTTTGGCGATAATCAATTATTCGCGTACAAAAACGGACCCAACATTTGTGGATGGTTATTTAATAAATAGTATAAGCGTTTGCTTAGAGGTTCTAACCCCGAAATTGTTTAAAATAGATCCGGATTAGTAGCAAAAAATAAAATCGATTGGCGTCGCTAGTATGCCCTACCCGTCACCTTTTATGACTAATATTCTACTATCCTATTCACATTTTAATACTCATAGCGCCATCTATGTAAACAGAGCTTTAACTACGCTGTCGAGTGTACGTAGGTTTCATTATGTCAACACAAATGTCTTATCTAGATGGCGCCACATTAAAAGTAGTCAAAAGGTATCTCCATCAACTAGCTAAGCCAATATATTCGGACGGTGGTGCCAACTGGTGCATTTCATTTGAACTTAGTAGTCAATACAAAGTGCTATCACAGACGGTGCACACTGGTGCCATTAATTTTAACTAAATAAGATACATTCTACCTTGAGTCAATACAGTGGTGCCACCTTTAACTGTTACTGCACGTTCCCTAAATGTAGGTATTTATCAAATGAAAATTTACCGTGGGAGAGTCACGCTTCGGCATGAATGGGCCGGCTCGACCGGAGTGATACCACGGCCTCACAGAAAACCGGCGTGAAGCAGCATTGTGCTGTTTCGCTGCGTGAGTGAGGGGACCGGAGGCCAATTCAGGGAGAAAGGGGGTTTGAAGGTTGGCAGCGCACTAGTGACTCCACTGGTGTCGCGGGTGTCCATGGGCGGCGGCAATCGCTTACCATCAGGTGATCCGTCTGCTCGTCTGCCACCTACAATATAAAAAAAACTTTAGGCGTGAGGTCTAAATTTTACGGCATTGCAGCCACACGTCGGGTTACAGCAAAATATGTGTCAAATTAATACGATAGATTTGGATACTTATGCGTGTGACTGACTGTACCCAAAATGCCTACATGCGTTACCGAACGGTTTATCATTTTCGCAAATTCATTTAAATTATTTAACCAAAACAGTAAAATAGTAAGTTTGCAGTAGTATAAATATTTATTGCAATAAAAAGTTTAAATCAAGTTAAAACAATTAAAATAACCCAATCGAACAAATGTCACAAATCTGTGCTGTTTTACAGACCGACCAGGATCAGAAGGCACTTATTAAGGCACAGTAACATTGACAGGGAGCGTTGTGAAACGTTTTTTTTACGCGAAAATGTCAAACAGGATTAGTTTCGACTTTTGCCACGTGCCAAGTAACCGTGATCGGACTGTAGGATAATAAAACATTAAGGCGACGGGTAGCAACTAGCGACATCAATCGATTTAAATTGTTAGCTACTAAACCGGATCTATTTTAAATAATTTCGAAGCGGGAGTCTCTAAGCAAACATTTATACTATTTATTTAATAATTGTGCGCACTTTTTGATCAGTTTTTGCACTCGGAATTTGGATTAACGCCATAAGTAGCCGGTTTTGGCGGATTACTTGAAATTTCGAGTACAACAGCAGACCCAAAAGTTAAGTATAAGTATTAAATAAATAGTATAAGTGTTTTCCGAGAGGCTGCAGCTTCGAAATTGTTAAAAAGTTAAGAGTTTAGTTGCTAACAATTTAAATCAACCGGATCTATTTTAAACAATTTCTGGGTTACAACCTCTCGGCAAACACTTATATTATTCATGAAATAACCATGCACAAATGTTGGGTCCGTTTTTGTACGCGAAAAATTGATTCACGCCAAAAGCGTAATCCAAAATTGGAGTGCAAAAGCATACCAAACAGTTAACTGTAAGTGTTAAATAAATTCTATAGGTGTTTGCCGAGAGGTTGTAACCCCGAAATTGTTTAAAATAGATCCGGTTCGATTTTAATTTTTTAGCTACTAGATAAAAATTTAAATCGATAGGCGTCGCTCGTGTGCCCTACCCGTCACCTTAATCGGCGGTCACTGACAGAATAACATTCAAAAGGTAAAAAGAGAGACACAGAAACGCGGCAAAAGAAAGTAAAACTTATCTAATGGTCTTCGACCTCGATGGCTGGTTTTATTTCAATGGTACAAAAACTAAGTTATTCCTTATTATATAAGCTAGATTTAAATTACTTTAACAAATTAAAATTAAAGAAATGGTGTGCTCGTGAATTGGAGTATTTGATAAAAATAAACTATGTTCCTCAATTCATCAGAGAGTCAGACAAATATTGTTTCTTCTTTTCTTTCATTAAGGGTGAAGGGTATATCTCACTAGCGATGCCAATTGATTTTAATTGTAAGCTACTAAACCAGATCTATTTTAAACAACTTGGGAGCTTCAGTCTCTCGGTAAACGCCTATACTATTTATTTATAGTTATAGTTAGCTATTTGATCTGGTTTTGCACTCGAATTTTCGAATTACCGCCAAAAACGGCCTCTTTTAGCGTGAATATTTTTTTAGTACCAAAACGGACCCAACATTTGGTAATGGTTATTAAATAAATAGTATAAGTGTTGCCGAGACTGAAGCCCCGTAATTGTTTAAAATATATTTGTTTTCGTAGCTAACAATTAAAATCAATTGGCGTCGCTAGTGTGCCCTACCCGTCGCCTTAATTAGATGCGATAGTAATCAATAAACTAACTCCACTTGACTACAAATTGCGATCTAAAGTTATTACCGTACTAAAGCTCATGTTATCCTGTTTCAACATGCAATGTTAAAAGGGGCTGGCACGAGTTTTGTTCCGGGACTATCCTTAGTATACAATTTGTAATAAGGGCGACTTAATTTTAAAATAAGGAGGACTTTTGGAAGGTTATTATAACCATAAAACTAAAAATGGCAATTATCAAGAGATTGATAGCATTACATGTTATTAAGACAAGGTATTTACACAATGTTTCCTTAATTAAGATCTTTAAAAACAGAACATTATTAAAACAGATCAAATCAGATATGTGTAGCAATCTTAATTCATATTTAAGTTTTGTACTCTTATTAGTCACACTTTTAGTTCAAACTATGTTAAAAAACTTTAAAACCATGATACAAAATAAATGCCACCCCAGTGAAACTTAAAATATTAAAAGTACCATTTAAATGTAAGAATTGTTCCCATTTGTTACATTAATATCCTTAAAATAATTCCCTTAGTGAAAAGACTTAAATAGTTAAAATGGCGAATATGTCATGGCCACGATAAAATAAAATCTCATTATTATTTACATACAACCCGTGCGGATAAAGAATGGGATCAGAAATGGCGGCGCACCTATTCGCTTCTCGCTCGCACACTATTTGCGTCTATACCCGCACTCGTGGGGTGCGAGTATAGACGCAAATAGTGTGCGAGCGAGAAGTGAATAGATGCGCCGCCATTTTTAATCCCATTCTTTATCCGCACAGGTTGTATATCTAAAACATACAGGCTGTATTGTCAAACATATACATCCTTTTAAAAATCTATTACTTTCCAGTTTTCTTTGGAACAATCTGTGTCAGACAATTTTAATTTCTAAAAAGAAAATCAACTTTTATATATACCGGGCGTTCCGTAATGGACAATACGACAAAAAATCATTTTCCGACATGAAAAATACTATTTCTAGATTAGATAATTTCAGAATTTTTTAACAGATTTTTATGGAGAAAAAAAATAAAATGTAAAATCCTCCTGTGACGTCATCACTCGGCATGACAAATTAATAACGATTTTGCTCACGCTGATTTAAAAAAAATAGTAAAATATCTGATCATAAAATGACAAGGCAAAACAATGACAGTGACAGTAACTTAAGTCACCTAAACTTTTTTATTGAACATGCAGCACTGACATCACAATACCTTGCGCCTCAGGACTGCGTCATTTCCGGCATATTTATTAATAATTAATAAATATAATATTTACAAAAACACACTTTTAATGATAACTAAAAAATATGAGTCATCTTTTTTCTCTTTCTTTATTCTAAAGGCGTATAATAATGCTAATATATTTTTTTGTCGTATCGTCCATTGTGTATCGAAAAATACGCAACATCGCTATTGCGTATTTTTTCGAACAATTTTTATTTTATAGATAAACATGCAAAAAAATATTTTCTTTTTCAAAAGTTGTTCCAAATAATGAGTAGAATAAGTGTTTAGAAGGATGTAACTGATTACCGATCATCCTGAATTTAGTGTTTTAAAGCATGTTTTTAATCATATAACCTAAAATAATGACGGAAAGATTGTGACATGATAAATTGGTACCAACTAAAACATTTTTTTTAATTAACTGTTATACCTACTGTAGAAAATCTTCGATCAATCAAAGAATCAATTTATAAAAATCTCTCATCCAGCAATATTAATAGGGTAAAAGTATGCAGTAAAGGGGAAAACGTGAGAATATATTTCTTACTACTATTTTAAAAGCAAAAGAAGAAAGCTAATACTCTGTATTAGATGTCATTCCGTAAAATAATAATTATGAACTTAATTTAATGATCTTCAAAACTTAGCCTAAGCAAATAAAATCCTTACACTCTCTTTTGTATTACTTTACACAGGGACAATAGATGATACAATCGACAAACCTAATTATTACACAGCAATCGAAAATGGATTAGAATTGCATGTACGGAAAGTTATCCAAATCTGTAAAATTTTCTCAATCGCAAACACTTTTGGTTCAATATAAATTGAGAAAATTTGATATCTAGTAACCCAACCACATTTCAGAAATGGATTGTCTTAAATTTACCTACAAATAAACTCCATTGTGGACGAAATAAAAAAATATGCACTCATAATTTTTAACTATGTACAATTTTTTTTTTCAGGTAATCATACCTACTCTACCATAAGGGGGAATTCCTCAATATCTTCACACATCGAGTTGAAACCAGCCGCCCAGGCGTCTAGAGCTGCTTTCTGGAAAAAAAGATTTAAATGAAATTTACTTTTTCTTATAGAACAAGTTTTGTTGAATTTCTCATTTTTGCATTGCCACATTTAAGCTGTATTAAAAATTGTGATAAAACATTAATCAAATAATATATTAAAGTAAACCATTAATCTGTTTTGTAACATTCATGAAAGCAATAAACACTTGTGAGTTTTGATTTGACATTTATTAAACCAAATGTGTAAATAATACAACTGGGCAAGTGTGAGCACGGCGCAGCCTTCTGTCTAGAAAAAAGGTAATGGAAACTTGTTACTTGTATGAGAGCCCCCCTTAAATTTTTGATCTGTTTTTAGTACTTTTTATTAAAGAGGCAACATCTGTCTATTATGGATAATGAGCAACAGCATGGTGACAGATAGGTAGTAGTGTCTTTCTTAATAACGGGGTGGGGACCCTGTTACCAAGATACTTTTTTTTAGACTTTATTTTTATTAAACATATTTTTAATTATGTAAATAAAATCACATATTTGAAATGTGCTAAAAAAGCTCTTTTATTTGATACCCCACATGGTACCGTCAAGCAAATTTGTTTTTTTGAAGCTTACTCTAAGTCCCCTAGAGGGTGCTGTAGTCAATTTAACGTGACGTCATGTCGCCTATAACCAGAAGACAATCAACCTCTAACGACACCTCATTTGTTCAAATATGATAATTAGTTCAGAAGTTGTGAGGGAACAGATGAACAAACATACAGGTCAAAATCATAACCCTCCTTGTTACTTCGCCGTAGTCGCGTAAAAGGGTCTACCCTTTGTGTATGAAACCATAAAAGTTTCTGATATCTTAAAATCAATATAATAAAAGAGAAGAAATTATCATACCTCTTTCTTAGACAAATTATCCTTTTTCTTAGTCTTCTTCTTAGGCCGCGTTTTTTGCTGGACACTGGGCATAGTAAAGGTGAGATCGGCCAGGTCATCCTCATCGCCCGAGTCTGCATCCCTGGCTAAATCTTTGATCTGGCTCTCACTGTCAGAGGACCCTTGGAAGGTGACCACTTTTTTGGCAGCTTTCCCGTAACTCTTTCTGGATGGCTGTAAGATAATAAATATTTGTTTTAAGACTTACTGTAAATTAGAATGTTTCCCTTAATTATGCATGGACAGATGAAAGAAGTTCAATTTATCAAAAGCCAACAAACAAAATGAGTGTGATGTCCTATTTAATATGGTCCTCATATAAGTAAGGTAGCCTAAATTTATTTACAAAATTTAATAGTAATTATCTAAAAACACTTAATTTACTTAATTATTATTATAGGTAAATGATAGTGTCAATGATACCTGCATGTGATGTACAACTTCAATATCTTCAAACAAATGCACAGATTGTGAATCATCATCATCATCTTCATAATTCAATTGCTCTTCAACGTCAGTAGTAGCCACATTCTCCATATTCTTATCCGGAAAGACAGGGGCATCTGTGGCAGACTTTACCTCATCATACACCTTATTCACAGCATCGGAATTGGCAGCAATATTGGTTTTTGCAGCTAGAGGCAATTTAGCCCTGGTAGGTCCAGTTTGAGCATTTATCTCACTTAGTACTGCTCTAGCCCTAGGCCGTAGAGCTCTGACTCTAGGATTGTCAATCTTAACTGGAGAGACATTCTCCTGATCCTCACTTTCATCAAAACCAAAAAATGTGCCATCATTATTCTGCTCTTTATTATCTGCTTTGGCTACTGTTTTAGTTTTCTTGCCTTCATTATGATTTTCTTTATCTTCATTGTTCAATTCATTTTCTTCACACCGATTTGGTGTTGAATTTTCAGGTTCTTCTCTTCTGGGAGTCTTTTTTGGTGTTCTATATGGATCCTTGTTTGTAGCAACTGATATGTTTGAAATATCTTCAAATAAAGAATTGGCCTTGACTGGTGTCACAGACTTGGCTCTTTTCTTCTTACTTGCACTTCTTTCTGCAACTTCCCTCATAAATGAAATTATACTGGTCTGTTTCAAATTAGATTTATTATTCTCAACTATTTCTGGCAAATCTTCATTGATCTCTGGGACCATGTTGGTGTATACATGTTTCTTTTTGCCACTATCATCAAAATTAATGAATGAACTTTCCACAGCTGGTGTCATATTAGCCTTAACATATGTGTTAACATGCCATTTAATAGGCAGCTCTTCAAATTGTACTCTCCATGGAGTTTCATGAGGCTTCCTCGCAGACATATTCATACTACTGCTTGCCACTGGGGGCTCATCGAAGAAGCTAAGACCATCTTGCAAATTCAATGGATCTTGGTATGGTCGATCTACACTGTGACCCCTGCTTGAGGGCATCGGAGACTTACCACGATTAGGTGATGTTACAGGTGAGTAATTCATCTCATGATGATCCAAAGGTTCAATGTCGGCTGCAATATCTTCAATGCCAACAGAGACATGATTTTTTTCTTGTACCAAACTTGGTTCAGCATTTGTAGCTTTCTTTTGAGTATTTGATATATTGTCTTTAGGTTTTTGAGTCATATGAGGTTTAGTCTTTTCTTTTGTAACTGCCGGCTGTGGTTTTTTAGAAACAACATTTTTTAGAGCTTCCAGAGCTTTGTTCACATTTTGATCATAATTGTTTTTGAATACCACAGTTTTGGGTTTTGCTGGTTTCTTCCTCACTACCTTTTTCCTTTTTTTCTTTTGAGGTGGAGGTTCCTCGTTGGGGTCATAAGTGAATTCATAAACATCATCTAGATGGCTGTTATCTCTCTTTAAAGACTTTTTCTTTTCTTCAAGCACCCTAAATGAAAAATTCTTTTCTAAAAGCTTTGGACCGGTTCTTTTGACTGGAGAAGCTTTAGTTGGTGATTTAAGTTGCTTACTAATAGCATTTGCTGTTAATAACCTTTGTTTAGCATTGTTATTTGAATCAGAGTCTTTAATTACAGGATTCTTTACAGGTGTTTTCTTTGTAATTGTTTTTTTAGGACTTTTAACATGATTTTCCTTTAGAGGACTCTTATTAGGTACTATAGTTTGCTTTGCTTTTAATGAGGTAGGTGCCTCAATGGCTTTAGGTACCTTCACAACTTTTACTGAGGTAGGTTTCTCATGTGGTTTCGCAGTAACTGGTTTAGCTTTATTTTGCAATATTGGTGTACTAGCATGACAGCCAACAGGTATAAACTTGTTAGGGCTCACAGAATGATCATCAAACTTGGATGGCAGGCGGCAAACCCTTCTAGGGCGATTAGCTATCAAACTATTGTCAGCATCTTTCTGTGGTGTTTTAAAAGGTGATAAAATACTTGAATCACTATTATTAGAAGTCTTGCTCTTTTCAATAATTTCATGTTGACCTACTTTTACTTCTTTACTATTGGACAGATTCTGTAGAATCTGATTCTCAACAAATCTATTCGGTAAGCGTCTCTCACGTCGAGGTCTCTCCTTATTATCTTCATTTTGGACAACTCTGATAACTGTTTTCTTAGCTACTTTTTTCGGGATTTCAGTAGAAGCATTATCATCAGAAGCCGAGTTAGTTTTATCTGCCAAAGCTTTTCTTGGTTTAGTAGGTTTTGTGACGCCTTTTAACTTTGTTTTCTCCACTACACCTATGTTTTCCTTTGAATTCTTCGTTGTTTTCGTTCCTCGAGTTCTAGGCGGCATGACGCTACAAATCAAAGGGGGCTTCTTAGGCCACCACCATAGCAAAACACCAAATATCACTGAGCCACACGATTAACCATACAAACAAAAGAAATATGCACTAATTTAAGGAAAATTATAACTGCAACTGTAAGAATTTTGATAATACAGCCAATACAACACAAAATAATCTTTCCTCTCAGTTTTCGCTCGTTTTTTCGTTTGACGTTTTTTTGACATTGACAGTAAATCAAAACAACTTTTATATTCGGATACTCGTCTAATCCATATAGTATAGTTGGAAAAGATTATTGTCAAATAAGTTATGAAATGAGAGGATCTTCCAAGGCAAAAAAAATATACGTCGGAGCGTCAGCACAGTGGCACTATCTATCACTTTTGGAAACGTTAAGAGACTTAACTTGAGTGGAGTCGATGTAGCAATGATGTGATACTTTTTACAACTACGGCGAAGCAAATAGGAGGGTTATGATTTTGACCTGTATGTATGTATGGCTGTTCCCTCATAACTTCTAAACTGGTTATTTATCATATTTGAACAAAAAAGGTGTCGTTAGAAGCGTCTTGATTGTCTTCTAGTTATAGGTAAATTGACTACACAGCGTCTTACAGCTTTTAAGCGCATTTCAAACATGTAATTTTATTTAGATAACTAACATTTTGTGATTGTTTTATTTGTATTCCAGTTGGTATACCTTATATATAAATAAAAATATATTAAATAAAAATAAAGTTTAAGAACTAAAACCCGACTACCACTACTTTGTTAAGACGTATTTTGGGCAAAGTGGTGGTGAATCACGTCGAGACTCTGTTATGAGACTCTGTTATGTGAATATGAGTCAGTTATAAATTCGAGACCACTGACATATCACCCAGGATTCAGAGGGGGTGCAGGTTTTAACGCCTTCGATTTTTCTAATGAGCAATGCTCCAGCTAGCATTCGTAGCACTAATGTAATTGAATCTTTCCTGAACAGCCATCTGAAGTTTGTATAAAAATTGAAGGAGGACTTCAAATTGTTGGAGTGACGACCCAATGATATCAGTGCCGTAGCTTATAAAGAAAACAAATTGTCTATAATAAAGTGTCTGTTAGGCTAACTGTCAAGGATATAAAATATATTTTAAATAAAATAATAAAATAAATAAAACACGTTAAGCTCATGAAAATCGTTTTTATCATTTGCATATCACTGACGCCACCATACTCCGCCCACACTAATCACGTTTCCGTCACGAATATTTGGGTTTGTTAGTGCAAAAGAGATCTGGCAAGCAAATGACGGCAAACATTCAAGTGGGCGATATAGTATTAATTTAATGCGACTCGAAGAGGGTCCATTGGCCACTGGCCCAGGCGCGACTGAGGACGCCGAGAGGGGAGCTAGTGCGTCCACTTCAGCGCCTTTTCTCGTCATCGTGTCCTCGTACGTCAACATCGTGTCCTCGTACCACGATATCGCCTATTGTTTTTTTTTTTTGTTATTTCTGTAGCAAAATATGTACATGAGAGATGTTATTATTCCTTGAAATAGCGTTTATTTTATTTAAAAAATACTTATGCGTGATAAGAAAGATAAATTAGGGTTTTCTGATCGTTGTTCGCAATTAAAAACTGCTCAACAATTATTTCGACGAGTTCCGCTCAGCGACAGATACGAATTCAAAATGGCGATTTAATAAAAATACATGAACGTAGGATGACATTGGTCACATACTTTGGCAGAGGGGAACGCGTCCACATGCCACGTCCCGTGTTAATTGTATAAGGCTGTGGTCAATATTCAATCACGTACGGGAAAGACGGTTTTTGCAATCAGTGTTTGCCATATTGTGTTTATTATTGGTGGCAAACTACAAGCGTGTGGATCCGCCTTAGACAATTTAACACGGGACGTGGTATAGCGCAGATCTAGTTTTAAAACATTCTGCCAAAATCCGCGGGGGGAAGGGAATTTTAGTGATGGTCTAGATATGAATAAATGAGTGACATGAATTAGTAGCGTACAAAAATCTTCTTATTAGGTACATGTACAAAAGCATGTAAATTTGCTTATTTATAAGTAATGAAATGAATTGACGATTTTTGTTTACGAACATAGGTGAATCACCTGCTTACAGCAGCGAAAATGTAGATAAGTACTAGAAAATTTATACCTTATTTATTACCTCGGTGGCCTAGTGGTCTAGGCGGTCACCAGGATCGTGAAAGAGTTGGATTTTTGAAACAGTCAAACAGGGTTAGTTGTTCTTTCTAGAAAAAATGTAATATGCATCATAAGGCTGTGCGTAGAAAATTTTCAAAATATTTCAGGATCTGATGTCTGGATCTGATGATGAAATCTTAGAGAAACCGAAGTCTTTAATAACTGATAGCAATAGAGTGAGACATTTATTATTCATTCTTTCTAATACTGTCACAACACTAATCAACATCGTGCACACTCGTTTATACATACCACGATATCGCCTGTTTTTTGGAGTTATTTCTGTCGTAAAATATGTATATGAAAAAGGTTATTATTCCATAAGAAAGATAAATTTAATTTTTCTGATCGTCGTTCGCAAGTAAAAACTTCACAACAACGACCATTTTAACGAGTTCCGCTCAGCGACAGATACATGATAATGGCGATTGATCGCGTCGATCTAGTTTTAATAAACGTACACGAACGTTTGCTTGTGTACTATGGCAGAGGGGAACCCGTCCACTTGCCACGTCCCGTTTTAAATTATCTAAGGAATCGGACTTCGGAGTGTTAAATGATATAGCCTACTTGCTTTGTCTAAGTTTTAAAAGACTGTCGTGTCAGATTTGAAACGATGTCAGTGAGATGACTTGATGATTGAACAATAACATAATATGATTAATTGTCGTGAGATTAGTAAAACATATTATAATTCCATAAACCTTTTTACTTAATTCAACCCGTAGGCCCTTGAACATTAACACGGAGAGTTTCCATGATAAGTGTAGCGGAGTCATTTCTTCATCATGTTTGTGCCGTTAACACAGCCTACTAGCATGCTCCACACTTAGCCCACAAATGCGAAGTGTGGAGTGTCGATTCGCATAATATTTTTCGCGGTTATTTTCATGTGTTCGCGGCTTCGCGCGCAATTCGCGGGCTAAGTATGGAGCATGCTTAAAACTCATTAGTGTATCCGAATATGAAATAAAATGCGTATTAAAAAATATAAAATGTTGTCGTTGACTTGTATCAAAAAAAGTAAACCAAAATGAACTGTATTTTGTCAAGTTATAGAGCTTTAATTAAGTTGTCTTGAAAATCACATGTGAGATTTTTTATTGTACCTGTGACGAGTACGACCATAGATTATACATATCATAAGAGAAGTACTACCATAGCACTAACAACCGCTCGCAAAATTCAAATTGCATCGCTCAACTGCCTGACCGTTGCGTTTATATATTATTAGTTTTGGATTGATTTGCTGTGTTTTTGTCTTAAACCTTGAAGTCAGATAGTGTTTTATTTAGTTCTCAGCTGTAATTATGATTCTTATACATATTTACAAACTCTGAAGGTGTTAACTTCAAAGACAGTTTTCAACATTCAATTGAATTTTGGACACAAGTAACTTATTTGCTGAAAGTAGGTAAGTTACATTTTAGATGAATTATTTAATAACAAAGGTTATTTTCTGATATTTAAGAGTGATAACGGTTAAATTACCTATATTATAAAGATGCAAATGATTACAAACTTTTTGCAGGTGTCAAACCTGGCTGGAAAAAAGTGATCAGCGACAAAATCTTAACAAATACATCTGACAGGTCCCTGATCAGCGGCGCGAATGAAGGCTATGAAAAGATTGAAAAGACTTTAAAAATAGGAGTGTTGTTTCTTTAATATAAAAACTCCACAGTTCATAATGGTTGACGGCGACAGCAAAGGTACCATTGATACGGTGCAGGTGGCTCTTCGCATCAGGCCGTTGATGCAGCTCGAGACGGAGAGGGGATGTGACGAGTGCATTGATGTTGTGGCCGGACAGCCCCAGGTTCAAATAAAGGACTTAGCATTCACATATAACCATGTGTTCCCTCAGCATATAACACAACAGGAGTTTTATGACACAGCTGTGAAAGGATTGATAGGGAAATTATTTCAAGGTATGTAACAATTTGAGATTAAACAAATTACCTTAAATCCAATTAAGCTAGTCATATTTTTTTATTACAATTGAATATTTTCCTAAATTACTATTTAGGAAAATATTCAAATGTAATAGAATTTTTCGAACATAGATCGAGTTTGTGATCACCAATCCGCATTTGGCAAGCATGGTTATTAAGCCTAATCCCGTCATAGTAGTGATGACTTGATTTCTATGTTTGAGGTCTTTGTCCTGCATTGGGACAGTTTATAGGCTGATACTTTTTACTATTTATATATTTCATTTGGTGTTGCAGGTTACAATGTAACAATATTAGCGTATGGCCAAACTGGCTCAGGAAAGACATACACAATGGGAACTAATTATTCAGGCTCTGATGGTGATTCAACAAAACTTGGTAAGTAATATTTTTACACAGAACCTCATTACAGAACTTAAATCTGTTATATTTTTCATTGGCTTGAAAATATTTTTCTAATGTTGGTGGTGACACACTATGTGTAGTCAGTGTCTGCCATCTGGGTCAGTCATCCATTGCCCCCTGAAGGTAAAAAGTTCCACTTAGGTAGTATCATTTACTGCATCTTTTCCTTCTCTGACCCTCTCTTCCCCCCAAGGATAATGCCTAGATGTGGGTCCCTCATCACCAAGCAAATGATAGAAATACACATAAATTTTTAAAAACCAGCGGTTCATGCTGGGATTCGAACTTACGATCTTCCGTTAGGTGGGTGAACGTTCTTAGTCTCTGAACAAGCTTGACTGGTGGAATCTTTTTTCTGTACTTAGATTTTTCCATTACCATCGCTCAAATATGCTTTTGTCCCCTAATATAGAATAAAATCTTGCCCCCTTATTCCAAATCGCAAACTAAGGATAGTCCCGGAAAAAAATTCGTGTCTGCCCCTTTTATCATTGGGTGTTGGAACGGGATCGGGATGACATGACCCTTAGTACGGTAATAACTTAGATTGCGGTTTGTAATAAGGACGTTGAAGTTTCACTTTACTCATATTTTTATTTCAGGTGTTATACCCCAAGCTGTTGCTGACATATTTGACTTCATAGAAACCCACGAAGACAAGTTTATATTCAAAGTGAATGTATCATTTATGGAACTGTACCAGGAGCAGTGTTATGATCTGCTCTCCGGCAAGGAAAGGGGACATAGTATTATAGAGATTAGGGAAGACATAAATAAGGGGGTTATTTTACCAGGTAATGAAATTACTTTTTCCGTCTGCTCGTCTGCCACCTCTCATGTAAAAGTACTTTGATGAGTTATCTCTTGATTGGAACTAATTATTCAATCGCTATTTTTACTGGAAAATATAATAGAAAAACTGGTATAACATTTTAAGGAAATGGAATGTGATGGTCACCTTTGTGCAACCCTTTTACTGCTGCGGTTGAGAAGTTAAGGTCGGACTATTCCCACACCATTGACTTCCTCATTTCAGCGAGTGATTTTCAGTTGAGTCATTCCATTATATAACAGAATTTGTGTATTGGGGTGACCCTAACCCACACCTACTTCCTTATGAATCAAATTTGTATTGAGCTTGGGTGTTTGTGGTACCTACATTGTTCTGAATTCTATATTACAAGGGAAAACATTAGTAACTTTTAAGAGATGAAAAATTGGAACTTCAAGAACTACACTTTTCTTTTAAGAAGTTTTGTATCTCATGTACCTATCATTTTTCTGAAAAATAAATGACTAACGTATTTGTATTCAGGAATATCGGAGCTGCCCGTAACTTCTACAAGAGAGACAATGATGGTGCTGGAGCGGGGCTCCATCGGGCGCGTGACGGGCTCCACCGCCATGAACCAGGCCTCCAGCCGCAGCCACGCCGTCTTCACCATCATCATCATGAAGGAGAGCCGCACTGACAAGTTGGTACACTTTCTGTCATCTGCAACATCTGACGGACTAGCATGAACTTTTCGAAGAATCGTAGCGTATGCGTATCGTGAGAAATTTTAAGTTACGAATTTCTTAAATGTTCGTGCAAACCCACATCGAGGCATTACAGATGCGTTGCTTAAAGGATAGGTCGTATCTCTTCGGGAACTCCACTGATGGTAACTAGAAAGTGGATTCCCTAATTAATGGCATATCAATTTTCTTCATTTTCCTTTTGAAATCACACATTTTTGTTTGCACAGAAACATAGCAACAACATCGAAGTTCCACCTTGTAGACTTGGCCGGTTCCGAGCGCATAAAGAAGACGAAAGCGAGCGGCGAGCGGCTCAAGGAAGGCGTAAAGATCAACCAGGGTCTGCTAGCGCTAGGCAACGTCATATCCGCTCTGGGAGACGGCACCAACAGAAGCTTTATCAGCTACAGAGATAGCAAACTGACGAGGTTATTGCAAGGTAATTTACACAATTAACAATACAGTTACTGTTTGTCAAGCACACTCCTGCTCCCGATGATGGTCCAAAGGCAAAATAAACTTATTCGATTGGTCAACCGCACTTCGACCTTCGCGTCCCCCTCACCATGGGAAGATCGACCTTGTAGTGGTTAAGCTATTATGGGAATTAAGAAAATGTAACCGAAGTCAAAGGGCATGCGTAAGCAAGTGTGAGATTTATTTCGATTGTTTTATCGAAAAAGATAGTATCATGAAGCAGTCGTTTTCGTCCACTTTTGAAATTATCATGTTTTAACAACCTATTACGTAATCTGTCAGCTTTCGGACTGCTTATTAAGACAAATCATATTACCTATTGTACAACTTTGTGTGCAATAAAGTTATAAATGCATAAATAGTCAAAAACTATTATAATAGTTAAGTTTCTCATTAATCATCCTTATTATAGTTCGTAAATATAGCTTGATTAGAATGACAGAGGTCATTTGAACTTTATTTCAATTTGAAGTTTCAATGAACTGACATAAGGTTTATTAATTTATTCCATATGATATTATTAATAATAATAATATCCTCCATCCGATTACGGCTACGGCGGCCAATCTCAACGATAAACCACATTTTCAGGATATATTATAGTGCTTAAGTTTGTGCGCAAAAACAAGTGCACTCTCTATTCCCTTATCCTCATATTCCAATGGGACACTACTGTGACAAGACCGGAGAGGGATCGGGTGCAGGACCACAAAACGTGCTTTCAGAGGCATGGGGGTACTAGACCTATTTTTTTAAATATCTAATTTTAATTACTTATGTATTCTTTTAGACAGTCTCGGAGGTAACTCGCTGACGTTGATGGTGGCGTGCGTCAGCCCAGCGGACTACAACTTAGACGAGACCGTGTCGACGTTACGGTACGCGGACCGCGCTCGACGGATCCGTAACAAGCCCATCATCAACCAGGACGCCAAGGCTGCGGAGATCGTCAGGTAACGCAACTGAAATTAATATAGGTGATAAGCCAGTGCCCGATTGAGTCACCACGGGGCTCTTAGTAGAGTCTGTCTTGAGGCCCTTTGTTTGCTTCAGGCTTGTGTTTCACTGGAGGCCTAATCGGGGGAGTTTAAAGGTTGGCATTCCACTTGTGATTCCACTAGTGTCCATAGAAAGATTTTTATAAAAATGTCAAACCTTATGATCAGTGGCCAGACAGCGCTCGTGTGACATTGACAGTGTTGAAATCTTTGCGTAATGGGCATTTTCATTGGTTTTTCCAGTATTTCGCATTCTGGATCTAATGATTAATGAAATAACTTAATTTTACAGGTTGAACAATTTAGTCAACGAGCTGAGACTACAACTGATCGGAAAAGCGCCGACAGTGAGCGAGCAGAACAACGAACAACTCCAAGAGGAGTTAGAAAGAGAGCGCGCGAAATACGCCGAACTGCTCAAAAAGCACAAGCAAGTCACCGAACACCTCGGTAACATGCTAATAGAGAACACGAACTTATGCGAAAAGGCACTCTTAGCGGAGGCCGCAAAGGATAAAATTGAACGGAAGTTGAATGAGTTAACAGAACAGTGTAATCAGACGATAGAAAATCTTAATACAAGTGAGAAGCAAGATGATGAGTTACAAAAGACCAGTGTGGTTGACTATTTGAAAGAAATTAAGACGAGGCTCGAAGATTTGCAATCGGTCAACCTGAAGACAAATGAGGAGTTGATTGATCATGAGATCAAGCTGTCGTTCGTGAAGGACGACAACGATCAGGACAAGGTTGATGAAGATGTTCTGCTGAATGAGGATATGGCGGTGATGGAGGAGGAGAAGAGAGCTATGGGACAGGTAAGATAGCACGTTCGCCTTTTTATGGTCCAGCGGTATTTCCGAACAGTACTTATTAACTAGTAAAACGCCCTGTTGGTCTAGTGGTTTCAGTTCCAGGCTGTGAACTCGGGGTCCTGGGTTCGATTCCCATGTCGAGCACAGGTATGTTTCGAGTTTTTCGAACATAGCTCGGAATTGTTATCACCAACCGCATTAGGCAAGCATGGTGATTAAGCCTTATCCCATCATAGTAGCGATGACTTGATTTCTATGATGGAGGCCTTTGCCCTGCTGTGGGACTGTATAAAGGCTGATACTTTACTTATAAATGTGGGAGAGCCACGCTTAGGCATGAGTGGGCTCGACCGGAGTAATACCACTGCCTCACAGAAGACCGGCGTGAAGCAGCGCCTGCGCTGTATTTCGCCGTGTGAGTGAGGTTACCGGAGGCCCAATGAGGGGGAAGGGGAAAAGGTTGGCAGCCCACTTATGACTCTACTGGTGTTGCGGGTGTCCATGGCCGGCGGAATTGCTTACCATCAGGTGATCCGTCTGCTCGTCTGTCACCTCTCATCCTTACTTCCTTACTAATATTATAAAGGCGAAAGTTTGTTTGGATGGATGTATGGATGTTTGTTCCTCTTTCACGCAAAAACTACTAAACGGATTTTAATGAAACTTTACAGTAATGTAGCTTATAGATCAGAATAACACATAGGCTATAATTTATAAAGATATTGTGTGAACGCAGACGAAGTCGCGGGCTAAAGCTAGTATAAAATAAAAAAATATATATATGTGCCTTATCAATAATTATCATTAGCCTACAATCGTCATATCAACCTATATTTTCCAGGTGGCCCTGAACCAAGAGCTCCAAGAGCTGAACCGCGCGATGGCGATCAAGGCGTCCGTGGTGCAGGCCATCCTCGCCAGCAACAAGGAGATGCTCGACAGCCACAACAACCTGAGAGAGAACGAAGATAAGATTGCCGTGCTCGAGAAGGAGAAGGATGAGCTTCTGCAGCAGCTGAAGCAGACTAAGGTTAGTTGTTTTTTTTTATTATTTTTACATTATAGCGGACAAACGAGCAGACGGCACACCTGATGGAAAGTAATCACCGCCGCCCATGGACATTTGCAACACCTGAGGTATCACATATGCGTTGCCGTCTCTTAAGAAAGGAATAAACCCTTTTCTTTAAGGACACCAGGTCGTATCTGTTCGGAAACACCACGGATGACAGCTGGTTCCACAGTTTAACTGTGCGTGGTAGGAAATGACGTGAGAAACGCACTGTAGTCTATATAAATCCATCCAGGAGAAGTGATGTAACAGTTTACTAATTTACCCTGCCTCGGTGGCGCAGTGGTTTAGTAGGTCGCACTTTACAGCGGTGGCTGCGTAAGAGGTTCCGGGTTCGATCCCCGGGTCGGGCCAAAATATGTACCTAAGTTTTCGGTAAGAAATTCTTAGTTAGTATTTTTAATGTGATAAGTGGCAGACGAGCAGACGGATCACCTGGTAGTAAGTGATAGCCGCCGCCCATGGACACTCGCGACACCAGTGGAGTCACAAATGCGCTGCCAACCTTAAAATCCCGCTTCTAAAATCTATTATTTTCAGAGTAAAGACCCATCTCACGAGGAGCGTCGCACCAAAGTCTCCGCGCTGGAAGCGGAGATCTCGGACCTGAAGAAGAAGTGCCAGCAGCAAGCCAACATCATCAAGATGAAGGAGAAGAACGAGGCTAAGATTGCCTCCTTGAATGCTGAGCTGCAGGCTATGAAAGTCACTAAGGTAACAATTTAATGGTTAAAGATGTAAAAAGATTAAAGATATGAAGTATCCGTGAAAGACAAAGCAATACAAAACAAAGTGTGAAGAAGCATCTAAATGGGCCAGTGTAAAAGTTGTAAAAGTGTTAGCATCAATTAGTTTACTTTTAAATGTGATTTTGAACCTAAATTAATTTTTATGTGATAGGTGGTGGTAGACGAACAGACGGATCACCTGATGGTAAGCAATAGCCGTCACTCATGGACACCCGCGACACCAGTGGAGTCACAAGTGCGCTGCCAACTTTTAAACAACCCTTTCCCCCTGATTGGGCCTCCGGTACCCTCTCTCACGCAGCGAAACACAGCACAAGCTGCTTTGCGCCGGTTTTCTGTGAGGTCCGTGGTCACTTCGGTCGAGCCGGCTAAAATAGTTATTACGTTGAATCACATGACATTATATTTTCTTATGGGATAGGGGGCAGACGACCAGATGGATGATGGTAAGCGATTACACCTTGAACAGCCGCCCTTGAACACCTGCAACACCAGAGGAGTCACAAGTGCGCTGCCGACCTTTTAAAATGTAATACGTTCTTTTTTTAAGGTTTGTAGGTCGTATCTGTCCGGAAATACCGCAGGCGATAGTTCATTCCATAGTTTTGACATTATATTTAATAAGCTGTCACAAAATGTTATTAACCTATTTTATGTTTTTTTTTTTTGACGTCTCGTTGTTTACCGACACACGTGATTTCTTAAATTATCTTGCTTTTTGAAACTTTCATAGCATTTTCTGTCAGCAATTGAGTTTTATATGTGTTTGTGTATGTGGGTGAAGGTTTATAGGGTAAGTATATAAAAACTAACTGTCTATTTACATATATTTATTCTATTTACTTATTCATAACCCTATCCTCGGGTGTCAAACAGCGAGGATGGATGTTCCACCTAAACCTCCAGACCCCCCGGATGACCGTCATCCTCCGCTAGTATTTTCTAGCGAGAATGGCCTCCACTTTGGGTCCCCAGTAGGAGACTTAACCCCTAACAATCCCCCCATCAGAAAGCAAAAACGTCCAGCTGATAAGCCGGCTACAAATGGGAATAATGATAAGCGGTATCGAAGTGTAAGTGACATCGATTCAGCTCCGTCTCAACAAACGATGTATTCACATCCTAGCCTCTCTGAGTCATACACCTACAGTGAAGCGGACTCTGGTCCCTTCATCGTACATGTATCGAGAGTAGAGCCTGACCCTGCCTCGGGTACCACTATTAGACCACTAAAGTTTGGACAGTTCCTTCACAAAAACAATATTGCAGGCATTGCTAAAGATGGTGTGACAGGTGTTGGACGAAATAGGATTGCGGTACAATTTAATACAGCTACAGAGGCAAACAATTTTACACAATGTAAGTGCTTGACCAGTAACAAATATAAAGCATTTATCCCTACTTACAATGTGACCCGTATGGGCCTTGTACGAGGGGTTCCAAAAGATTGGTCAATGGACGAATTTGCAGAAGCAATTGAAATACCAGATGGCTGTGGTATAATACTGAAGGCTAGGAGACTTAACAGGAAAACTACACAGAATGGAAACACAACCTGGTTACCAACCGAAACCGTAGTTATTACATTCTCTGGACAAAAACTCCCCAAAAAAATATTTGCCTTCCATGCCTCCTTAATAGTAGAGACCTACCAATTGCCTACGATACAGTGCCACAACTGCTGCAGATTCGGCCATATCAAAACCCAATGCCGTTCCCAACCTCGATGCTACCGCTGTGCGCAGAACCACCCTGGAGACTCTTGCGAAGTTCTGGAAGTTGCATCAACTTGTCTTCTATGTTCCGGGAACCACTTTGCTATCAGCAAAAGCTGTCCGGAACAGTCTAGACAAAGGGGGATTAAACTGATAATGTCACAGGAAAATATATCATACATTGAAGCTTCTACCCGAGTCCCTTCTTCCAGACGCCCATATAGTGATGTTACCAAAACCAACCATATCCCTTCACTCTCTCAAATGTCCGTCCCTTACTCACCACGTCCCTCACAAATTCCGTCAATGTCCCATTCTTACAAAAAAACTATTACGTCAAGTCCACGTCTTAGAACCCCCCTCTCCAGAGGGTACGATAAGCACGCACATCAGGACATAGTGGCGAATCCGCCCTCATCAATGCCTAATGGCTGTGCCCTTTTAGATTGTTCCCCACTCCCAGAGGATAGGCTGATAGAGACAACGGTAGCGTTGTTGACTATCATTTTATCCAAATTTAATGACGCTCTACCGTCCAACGTTGCTTCTCAACTACAAATTCTCTTTAAAAATATGCCGTTAGATGTCAGGCATCCAACAAAATCTCAAAATAGTGAGTCCGATGACGGACTCTTGCCAGTTTCTTCAATGGAACTGTAAGAGTATCCGTCGTCGAAAAAGCGATTTATTATATCTTTTTAACAAATACTCCGTGGCAGTCGCTGCCATCTCTGAGACATGGCTGGTGCCTGACTCTCTTTTCAGGGTGTCTGGTTATGCATGTCTTAGAGATGACAGGGATGATGGCTACGGAGGATGTTCCCTATTAATTAAAAGAACATATTCTTACTCACAACTCCCAATCGCTACTCACAGTCCATCCTTTAATGTGGTGGCGGCGAGAGTATTAGATATCTCATTTGTTTCTGTTTATATTCCACATCCAACCTTATCCCTTATTCCTGAACTCCTATCAATCCTATCTTCTATCCCCTCTCCTATCCTTGTCCTTGGTGATTTCAACGCTCACCACACTACCTGGGGTTCACATTCCTGTGACACATTTGCATCCCAATTACTGGACCTTTTCGAAGACCTCAATTTGTGCGTATTAAATGACGGCTCTCCAACAAGGAGAGTGTCTCCAATTCAAGATCCTCGATCAGCAGTCGATCTGTCTGTGTGTTCTACCCTACTTTCCTCCTTATGCTCATGGAAAACCCTTGCTCATTCCCATGGTAGTGATCACTTCCCCATCATTATAACCAAACCCCAACATGTCATTCCCGCCATCTCCCCTCCGCCTCTTCTTAAATATAAAGTCAAGCATGCAGACTGGTCTAAATTTAAAGTGGAAATAGACAATCGTTTGACACCTCTCTTGAACTCCCCCCCTACTAATGTCGAAGACATGTTGTCCACACTCATGGAGGCTTTGTCGTCTGCGGCAGACACAAGCGTTCCTATAAAGAAACCGAACCGAAAGGAACTGGCACCTCCACCATGGTGGGACTCCGAATGTTCGGAAGCGGTGGCTCGCAGAAAACAGGCAGAGAAAGACTACAATCTCTCCATGACGGTGGATAACTATGCCAAGTATAAAAAAATAGCGGCACAAACAAGACGCATTTTGTCGAAAAAGAAAAAGAATGGTTGGTTAAACTTTTGTGAAAATCTTTCCCCCAGATCTCCGTCCTCCATTGTTTGGAAAAATATTAGAAGATTCCGCGGGTCCCTTGTCGGTCCCTCCCCATCCTCAAATGCTCCTGAAATTTGGCTCAATGACTTCGCGGACAGACTTACTCCCCCTACCGTCCCATCTGAAAAATCCATCCCATCCCCTTACCCTTTAATCCAGAGCACCGATAGGTTCGACCAACCATTCTCTATGACTGAACTAAAATGCGCTTTAAACGGACTGAGAGATTCGGCCCCAGGAGAAGATGGCATTCCTTATTCGTTCCTTACCCACCTGGGCTCAACAGGGGAACGATACTATCTGGATCTCATTAACACCATTTTCTTAACTGGTAATATACCGGATTCTTGGAAATCCCAGATTGTCATCCCCCTGTTGAAACCAGGTAAAGACCCATCCTCCGCCTCCTCTTATCGCCCTATTGCCCTCTCCTCTACCCTAGCCAAGGTCCTAGAACACATGGTCAAAAACCGACTAGAGTGGATAGTAGAAAACCGAGGTTTGTTAGCCAACAGTCAATTTGGATTCCGTAAGGCAAGAGGTACCACTGACAGCATAAGTATCCTAACAACAGACATAAGAATCGCGTTTTCAAAACAGGAACACCTAGTGGGGGTATTTTTAGATATCGCGTCCGCCTATGATAATGTCCAACTTCCGGTGCTCAGACAGAAGATGCTTCGCTTGAGTCTTCCAGAGAGGTTAGTTCATTGCGCAACAAACTTGTTGATGGGTAGGTCAATCAAAATTAGATCTTTTAACCATTCACTTGCCCCTAGGAACCTATGGCAGGGCCTCCCACAAGGCTCGGTACTTAGTCCTATTTTATACAGCATTTACACATGCGACCTAGAGCAATGCGTGTCCTGCTTTTGCAATGTATTACAGTATGCTGATGACCTCTGCTTATACGTGTCCGGGAAAATCATTGATAATATCAACGACCGACTAAATTCTGCTCTACACTATTTAAATATTTGGCTTGAGGATCACTGCCTAGACCTATCAGTGTCTAAAAGCAACGTAGTGGTATTCTCAAGGAAAAAAAATATCCCGAATATTAATATTAACTCTGATGGTCAACCTATTTCTGTTAACAATCAAGTAAAGTTCTTAGGAGTCATTCTAGATTCAAGAATGACTGGCACTCCCCATTTCAACTATGTGGCTCAGAAGTCAGAAAAGGGTATTAATATCCTCAGATCTCTTTCAGGAGTCTGGTGGGGTTCTCATCCCTACAGCCAAAAGTTACTGTACAATGCAGTTGTTCGCAGCCATTTTGATTATGCTTCATTCCTGCTTGAGCCCTGCAACAAAGAGGCATTGAATAAGTTAGAGAAGATCCAAATGAAAGCACTCAGAATTATCCTAGGAGCTATGAAGTCTTCTCCGAAGAATGCCTTACAGGTGGAAGCCGTAGACCCCCCACTGGACCTCCGACGTCAATATCTTTCAGATAGGTTTGTATTCAAAACAAGCCAATCTTCTGGTCACCCTCTTCTACCCCGTCTTCAAAACCTATCTGAAATAATTTCACAACCTTCAAATAATTACTGGGCCCATAAAATCCCTCCTTTAATTATTACCAGTTTTAATAAACTTCCAACCTTGACATACCCTGTGTTACAATTCCCAAAGAACCCTCTTTTTAAAATTCCCTTTGACGCATTAATTTATGAACCACAAATAATATTAGACTTCGGCATTCAGAAGGATGACCCTGTGGCTGACTATAAATTTAATTCTCTTCTGAATAAGGATTGGCCACAGTGGCTACCCATTTATACAGACGCCTCAAAATCCCCTATAGATGATACAGTTGGAAGTGCAGTTATCATCCCAAAATTCCATGTCATATTATGTTTTAAGTCCCCGAAAGAGTCTTCAGTATTTACTGGAGAATCCATTGCAATTTTAGAAGCTGTCAGTTATGTTCTATCCCACAAATTAAACAAATCAATCATTTTCTCAGACTCAAAAAGCTGTTTACATTCAATTCTAAGTAACTTCTTCAGAGCAAAATTTATCTCACCTGTTGTCCTTGATATTAGAAATCGTTTATTTGATTGTCATTTGCAAAACCTTGATGTAACACTCGTATGGATTCCTGGTCACAGTGGTATTCGAGGCAATGAACAGGCAGATTTTTGGGCTAAGGAAGCTATTCAGCTTGGTTCCCCTCGCCAGCAGAACTTCGCACACGATATTCTACCCCAGGCTTCCAACACCTTGGTGGAAGATTGGCAAGATAGATTTAACGAATCTTCAAGATCTAAGGGTCGTCACTTCGCAAGTATACAGCCGGTGATCCCACGTCGTCCATGGTTTTTCAAAAGAAAAACAATAGAAAAGTCCATTGTTTCCACCATCAGTCGCTTGCGAATTGGACATGCCTGCACTCCAGTCTTTTTAAATAAGATACGCGTAAAAGACTCGTCACTCTGCGAATGTGGCCTAGAGGAGGGTACACCGGAACACATTTTCTTCAACTGTCGGAAATACCCAACTTCGTTGTATGACATCCTTCCCTCGAAAATTCCTCGCCCCATCAACTTCCCTTTCCTTCTTACCCTTTCCTCCTCACGTTATATTGAATATTTATGTAACTATATCAAATTGTATAATATAAGATTATAGTAACAGTTTCTATGAATCTCCCAATTAACAAAGTTTGTGTTGTCTAAATGTGTATGTCAGTGTACGTTCTGTTTGTTTTAGGTGATGTTTAATAATAACCCAAACTCAATCATCTGAAGAGAACCAGCTCATTTCTCAACAAATTTTCTAAGGAACGTGTCTCTTTAATCACTTGACATTGGCAGAGTTGTCTCGTAAGAGCAACAGCAAGCCATAAAAAAAAAAAAAAAAAAAAATATTACTGGATAAGTTTAAGTCTCATATTAAAACCTGCCTAATGAAGAAAGGTTACTATAGTGTACAAGACTATTTAAATGATAAGGAGTCTTGTACAAGTTAATTGATTAATATTTTGAGTTGTTATTCATAGTAGTCTATTAACTTTCATGATTGTATTTTTTTTTTCTCGATTGAAACTCTGTAACATCATCAATATTTGAAAAGAGTAACTACTGAGTTTCTTGCTGGTGTCTTCTCAGTAGAAATCGACATTCCGAACCTGCGGTAGATATTATGTACCTATTTTGACATTCATAAGTGTTCTGTGTGGACCTAAATTAAATAAAGAATTTTTTATCTTTATCTTATTGTTCAAATAAAATTAGCGCCACCACATTTAGTTATAACTGATTCTATGATCCCGGCACACAGCCGGATCTACAGCCGTGTGGTCCCGGCAGAGTAGAATAGGCCACCCTCACTCTTACCGAGGTGTCGTAAAAGGCGACTAAGGTAAAGCTGCTGGCATGATCATCAGCACCCTGAGAAGGAAAACTCTGCATTTATATCAAAACCCTCGCCAACCCGTCTGCCAAGCGTGGTGAGTATGGCAATTACCCCTCATGTGATTGAGGGATGCCCGTGCCCCAGCAGTGGGGACTTAAATGGGCTGACGATGATGATTCTATGATAGACAGAAAATTTACCCAGACGCGGTCTCTACAATAGAACTCGTTCATTCCATCGTTCATTGTTTCAATATCGTCTTTTAACCACACAGGTGAAGATCATAAAACAAATGCGCGAAGAGAGCGAGAAGTTCCGCAAGTGGAAGGCGGACAACGAGCGCGCCATGCTGCGCCTGCGCAACGAGGACCGCAAGCGCGCCACCGCCATGGCCAAGATGGAGTCCTTGCACGCCAAGCAGCAGAATGTGCTGAAGCGGAAGATGGAGGAAGCTGTTGCTGTCAATAAGAGGCTAAAGGTAAGTTAACAACAATTTAGTTATGTATCTTTCATCCGAGCCACGGCCGACCCTGTTCTGTCTCTTTCAATTACTGTGCGAGGGAGAGATTTTGTTTTTTTATTGGGTTATTTACATACCACAGAGTCGAAGTCCGTGCTATAGTAATATAATTTTAAAATTATAATATTTGTCCACATACATAAAATAGTTTTCTTACATTTATATAACTGATTACTTGCTAACTGAATGAAACCGTCACTAGCCTAAGTGTTAGTTTTTGTTTACTTACGTGCTAAGACATTATTCTAACAATAAATAACTGAGAGAATATTCGAATCACCTTCGAATTCATCTTTGTTCTAAAAGTTGACCAACTTAAAGCATTTCAAAAGCAAATTTTATCATATGACTCCGTCCAGTAATTTTTATATTTTTGTCAGCGAAATAATACGTATTTTATTTCAAAATCTGATTTTATTCGAAAAATTACACAAGCTCTCTAACCGTTATCCACTTAACTCGCCATTACCCGACGTCATTCGTCGTACAAGTCATGGCTAAGTTATGTCTGTCTATCCTTCTCACACGTCAATAGTTGTATTCTTGTTGATTCCAGTCATCTACGACATCCTCACCTTATATATCCATCCCTTTCGCACTTATTATTTTTAGCATACATCTCATTCTCACTAACGTTCCATACCGCACATGGACTTTCTAATTTCAGCGGATTTCTTCTCATTTTTTTATTGGATTGGTAACAGGAAGCTCTAGAGCGACAGAAGACTACAGCGATGAAACGCAACGCGAAAGGCAGCGTCAAGGCGGGAGCGGTGCAGCAGTACATCGAGCAAGAGCTGGAGGTGCACCTGAGCATCGTCGAAGCTGAGAAGTCTCTAGAAGAACTAATGGAATACAGGTATAATTCTTATAGTTATCTTAAAAATACCTAACTTAAAAACGGCGGCCATCTTGGATTTGAAATTTGTCACAGTAAATGTATTCTACTACTCAAACCCTTTTATATGTATGATACCCATATTGTGGGAGTTGTGTTAGTAGTGGAAACTAATTAGGCTAGTGAGTTACTTAAATTTAATAAGTCTTAATGTATTTTAGGCTGTTTGTTTCCTCAATAAAGAAAATAAAATAAAATAAAACAAACATACAACTTGTGACGGCGGCCATCTTGGATCGATTTTTATGCAACATAGCTAAGAACACTCCCTTCTTATTATCAAACAAATATCTTTCAACCAAAAAAAAACAAAATCAAAATCGGTTCATTTGTTCGAGAGCTACGAAGCCATAGACAGACACACAGATACACACACACACACAGACACGTGAATCTTATAACACCCCGTCGTTTTTGCGTCGGGGGTTAAAAATACTCTTTAGTGGAGGAACCTCTGTCTCATATAAGGACTCTTACGCTCCCCGCTGAACATATACCATTTTTTCTATGTTGAAAAAATGGGAGAGCACATTTTTGGCGCCCTGTTGGTCTTGTGGCTTAAGGACCGGGCCATGATCTCGGTGTCCTGGGTTCGATTCCCGGGTCGAGCAAAAAGTATGTTTCGAGTTTTTCGAACATAGCTCGGGTTTGTGATCATCAATCCGCATTAGGCAAGCGTGGTGATTAAACCTAATCCCATCATAGTAGTGATGACTTAAATTCTATGACTTAAATTATAGGCTGATTACTTTACTTTATATGTTTTAGAAATAATCGGCTATTTAAGCATACAAGATGCCATCTACAGAGACACAACTACCTCCTCGGATAATCCTAATCCTTGAAAACTGGATTAACTAAGCAAGGTACAAGCCGCAGCAAATAAGTTTATGCGGTGATGTTGAGTACGCAAAAATCAATATTTTAGTATAAAGTGAACTATATTACATGTGCGCAAACATCCCCACTACTTACTAACTAAACTTGCGCAAGATGGTTGGCAAGAATTGACTGCGTACTAGAACTTTGTAAAGGCCTGTGTCATGCAATGGACCAAGATCATGACGAATATAAGTACCACTTTTGCGCATAACATTGATATCAATAAATATAATTTAACTACACAGGGCATGGATAACGGAACAGATTGAGAACCTAAGGAACAGCACAGATGACGAGGCGAACAGAAAGAAGATAGCAGAACTAGAGGACGATCTCGCGCTGCGTAAAGCGCAGATATCTGATCTGCAACAGAAGATTCTGACTGCTGACCAAGGTAAGACACAACAAGATTGCTGTACTGTTGGACTGAGGTCCAACTTCCAACATCATTGGTTGTTTAGTTCAGTTTCAGTCAAATTGTCATTTTAACATATCACCCCAAAAATAGCCAATCCCTTTGTAGATGGACGGCTGTGCTTGGGGTCACGGGTTCGATCCCCAGGTCGGGTCAAAATATGTACCAGAGTTCTTCTCTTAAGAAATTCTCTGTAGCCCGGAGTCTGGAAGTTGGCGTTCTTGTACCCCATGCCTCGGAAAATATGAGGGAGAGTGCACTTTTGTCTGCGCAAACACTTGTGCAATATAATATGTCCTGCGTCAATGGCTAATCGATGAGATTGGCCGCCATGACCGAAATATCCGGTTTGGGGGGGACATTATTATTATTATTTTGTATCTCTCCTGCTGCGGGAAATCACGGCACAAGGCCGATCCTTTTGGAAGGCGTACGTGGGGAATAGGGGATACAAATCCAACACGAAAAGCCCCATTTGAGACATAATAATTTAAATGGGGATGCATTTACACATCCCCATTTAAATTATTATGTTTTTTTTATAAGATGTTTATTATTATTATAAGATGAATGTCAGTTCATAGTACAGTCAACAGCATAAGTTGATATGCACACTGCTCGCTCTTACGCTCCACGGAATAAGGAACTACAAACTGCGAAATATGTGCAGCTACTTCTGCAGTTGACTGTACGCCACCTAATGGATTTTTCATATCTCATTGTATGTTATTTTAATTATTGATTTACATTTAATGCAACTCAAAAAGTGATTTAAAGAGTAAGTGATTTCTTGAATTTACATTATTTCTATAAAAATGCACCAGACAAATAACACAAATAAGTTAGTGTCACCATCTCACAGACACGAGCCAGTAGCCTTAGCGCGAAAACGTTCTGTTACGAACGAGAATATACCTGTCGCATCCAAACATACGAGAAACACAGCGCAGTCTGAAAGGGAGGCGAACTTCGACTCGGTCGTAACGTCCGGTTTGCGTTAAGGCCCCAGTTTAAAGTTCGTTTCCTAAATTGACCCAATGGAATCCGGGACCTTCCGCGCTTAAGTTCAACTACATAATCACTGCGTCATCGAGGTCGTCGAATTTGTTAGTATAATATGTTCTATTCTCTCTAGGATCCTTTCTACATTTTACATATCATCATCATCATCATTTCAGCCAATAGACGTCCACTGCTGGACATATTTTACATATACTTTAAGCAAATTTGTATCTAACCAACAGAAAACAAATCCCGAACGCAATGGGACAACATACAATCCATGCTCGAAGCGAAGGTCGCCCTCAAATGCCTCTTCGAGCTCCTAGTGGATGCCAAGCGAGAGCTCCAGAACCAGAGCGAAAAGGGATTCCAAGCCAGATACGAGGAGGTTAAAGAGGCCCACGACCGCTTGGCCATGGAGTTTGAGAGCGCCAAGAACGAGTTTGAGAGGCAATTGGCGATGGTGAAGATGCAAAGTGAACAAAAGGTAAGCTAATAGTAGACATTAAAATACCTTTTGAATCCAAGCGAGGTCTTCTAGACGAGAAGCGCGTCCTACGCAGATAGGATGAGCTAAAGGCCGTGGAGTTTGAGAGCGCCAAGAACGAGTTTGAGAGGCAACTGGCAATGGTGAAGATGAAGAGCGAACAGAAGGTAAGTTACTTGTTCTCTTTACATGGGAACTACATTCATAGTAAGATAGGCCTCCAAGCTACATTCGAGGAGATGAAGGAGGCTCACTACTGCTTGGCTGTGAAGTTTGAGAGCGCTAAGAAAGAGTTTGAGAGGCAATTGGCGATGTTGAAGATGCAAAGTGAACAAAAGGTAAGCTACTAAGACTCCTTTTGAATCCAAGCGAGGACTTCTAGACGAGAAGCGCTTCCTAAGCAGATAGGAGGAGCTGAAGAAAGCTCACGACCGCTAGGCCGTGGAGTTTGAGAGCGCCAAGATCGAGTTTGAGAGGCAATTGGCGATGGTAAAGTTGCAAAGTGAACAAAAGGTAAGCTACTAGTAGACATTGAGACTCCTTTTGCATCCAAGCGAGGACTTCTAGACGAGAAGCGCGTCCTACGCAGTTAGGAGGAGCTGAAGAAAGCTCACGACCGCTTGGCCGTGAAGTTTGAAAGCGCCAAGATCGAGTTTGAGAGCCAATTGGCGATGGTAAAGTTGCAAAGTGAACTAAAGGTAAGCTACTAGTAGACATTGAGACTCCTTTTGAATCCAAGCGAGGACTTCTAGACGAGAAGCGCGTCCTACGCAGTTAGGAGGAGCTGAAGAAAGCTCACGACCGCTTGGCCGTGAAGTTTGAAAGCGCCAAGATCGAGTTTGAGAGCCAATTGGCGATGGTAAAGTTGCAAAGTGAACTAAAGGTAAGCTACTAGTAGACATTGAGACTCCTTTTGAATCCAAGCGAGGACTTCTAGACGAGAAGCGCGTCCTACGCAGTTAGGAGGAGCTGAAGAAAGCTCATGACCGCTTGGCCGTGGAGTTTGAGAGCGCCAAGATCGAGTTTGAGAGGCAATTGGCGATGGTAAAGTTGCAAAGTGAACAAAATGAAAGCTACTAGTAGACATTGAGACTCCTTTTGAATCCAAGCGAGGACATCTAGACGAGAAGCACGTCCTACGCAGATAGGAGGAGCTGGAGGAAGCTCACGACCGCTTGGCCGTGGAGTTTGAGAGCGCTAAGAACGAGTTTGAGAGGCAACTGGCGATTGTATGTTGCAAAGTGAAAAAAAGGTAAGCTACTAGTAGACATTGATACTCCTTTTGAATCCAAGCGAGGACTTCTAGACGAGAAGCGCGTCCTACGCAGTTAGGAGGAGCTGAAGAAAGCTCACGATCGCTTGGCCGTGGAGTTTGAGAGAGCTAAGAACGAGTTCGAGAGGCAACTTGCGATGGTAAAGTTGCAAAGTGAAAAAAAGGTAAGCTACTAGTAGACATTGAGACTCCTTTTGAATCCAAGCGAGGACATCTAGACGAGAAGCACGTCCTACGCAGATAGTAGGAGCTGAAGGAAGCTCACGACCTCTTGGCCGTGGAGTTTGAGAGCGCTAAGAACGAGTTTGAGAGGCAACTTGGCGATGGTAAAGTTGCAAAGTGAAAAAAAGGTAAGCTACTAGTAGACATTGAGACTCCTTTTGAATCCAAGCGAGGACTTCTAGACGAGAAGCGCGTCCTACGCAGATAGGAGGAGCTGAAGGAAGCTCACGACCGCTTGGCCGTGGAGTTTGAGAGCGCTAAGAACGAGTTTGAGAGGCAACTGGCGATGGTAAAGATGCAGAATAAACATAGGTGTGTAGCAGACTCTCTGTAAGGAACTCCGCGTTTCTCCGCGGGTTCGAATCCGGAATGAAGTTTTCTGTGAGGCCGTGGTACTTAGGCCGGCGTATTCTTGTCAAAACTTGGTTCTGCCTCGACCATTTTGCGGTTTTTATTATCGTCACCATTTCAGCCAATAGACGCCTATTGCTGGACATAGGCCTCCGCCACAAGGTTAAGGGGTTTGGTGTTATGAATATACTAAAGTGTAACCTTGGGAGAGCCAACTTCGGCATGAATGGGCTAACCATGGGAGAGCCACGCTTCGGTGAGGGTACCGGAAGCCCAATCTGTGGGAAAGGGGGGTTTAAAGGTTGTCCACTGGTGTCGCGGGTGTCCATGGGCGAACACTAAGACATTGTGATTTCATTACAGATATCAGCACTTGTAGCCCTCCAGCGTGGAGTAGTAGGCCGCGGCGACAAGAGCGAAGCCTGCCGCCATCTGCAGAACGTCATCCAGTACCAACAGGAGCGCCTCGACAACTACGAGGATGAGAATGTACGTCATTTTGTACCTTGACAGCATGCATTAAAGTACACTTTGGCGAGGCAACGCGTTTGAGTGGTAGTTAGAGGTAGATAGATACAGTTCGCGGCATATAAATTGACACGGGTGTCGTTAGCACGTGACTCGCCCACTAGGAAATTTTCTACCAAAAATGTTACTGCGCATGTGACGTAGCATCGAAACTTAGTTCATATTGTATACTGCGAGCTGTAATGAGATGTGCTAGATCTAACTTTAGCTCGGTGACATGATGGTAGTTTTTTTTATGCTAGAGGCGGACAAACGAGCAAGCGAGTCACCTGATGGAAAGTAATCATCGCCGCCCATGAACATCCGCGAAATCTGAAAGATCGCTAATGTGTTGCCGGCCTTTTTAAAAAAGAGTACGCTCTTCTCTTGAAGGTAAGAATAGTGGGTGGCACAATGTTGAGATAAAGATTCTGAACAAGTAATCCTGATCCAGTTGGTTTAGTTCCGCTGTCTAAAGGTTGCGAAGGTCAGATGGTAGCCACTCCAATGTAATGACCAGATTTGCCCAATCCTGGATCATGTTTAAAGCGTACCCCAAGTTCCAAAGCTACGGCTTTGGACGTAATGTCATAATATCCTCTAACCGATTACGGCTACGGCGGCCAATCTCAACAATCGGCTACGTACGCAGGATATATTATAGTGCTCAAGTGTGAGCGCAAACACATGTGCACTCTCTATTCCCTTCCTTCATATTCCGATGGGACACTACTGTGACACGACCGAAGAGGGATGGGGCGCAGGAGCAACGGCTTAGCGTGCTTTCCGAGACACGGGGTTACAAGACCGCGAACTTCCAGACTCCGGGCTGCCACTAAGAATTTCTTACCGAAAACAAAACAAACTTTGGCCCGACCCGGGGATCGAACCCGGACCTCTTGCGCAGCCGTCGTCTTTTAAGCGCGACCCACTAACCACTGCGCCACCGAGGCAGTCATACTAAGATGATGATTGTATAGACAGATTCTTATCTGTCTAGATATTTTTAGAGACTATGTTTTGAGGATGGCTCTAAATAGTCTAATGATTGAGAGCGTTTACGCAAACAATCATTGAAAACAAAATATAAACCTCCTTACCTTACCTTTGGTAGCAACCCAAACGTCATGCTATCTCTTTTTTTCTTAAACTTTATGATAGAGCAACAACTTTTTAAAGCAGCCCTTATAGTTAAGAAGCGATTGAGTTTTTGGGCGCCATTCAATCTAAAAATCTATGTAAAAATGTTAACTACACCTTGAGGTACAATACAAGGAATAGTGAGATAAATGATTTAATCTAAAAGTCCATTTAAAAATGTTAACTATACCTTGAGGTACAATGCAAGGAATAGTGAGATAAATGATTTAATCTAAAAGTCCATTTAAAAATGTTAACTCTACCTTGAGGTACAATACAAGGAATAGTGAAATAAATGATTTAATCTAAAAGTCCATTTAAAAATGTTAACTACACCTTGAGGCACAATGCAAGGAATAGTGAGATAAATGATTTAATCTAAAAGTCCATTTAAAAATGTTAACTCTACCTTGAGGTACAATACAAGGAATAGTGAGATAAATGATTTAATCTAAAAGTCCATTTAAAAATGTTAACTACACCTTGAGGCACAATGCAAGGAATAGTGAGATAAATGATTTAATCTAAAAGTCCATTTAAAAATGTTAACTACACCTTGAGGTACAATACAAGGAATAGTGAGATAAATGATTTAATCTAAAAGTCCATTTAAAAATGTTAACTTCACCTTGAGGTACAATACAAGAAATAGTGAGATAAATGATTTAATCTCAAAGTCCATTTAAAAATGTTTACTACACCTTGAGGTACACATACAAGGAATAGTAAAATAAAAACACACACAGACATCCCAATGCTTGGCAAACATTTATATCTGGTTAATTTTAGCAAAATACGGATGACAGATATCAAAATCTATATATTTTTGACGTTAGTCTCTTTCTAACACGTGTCTCACGCATAACTCTGTCCTGCTGTCACCCGTACCTAGCTAAAATTAACAAGGCGTAGGGGACTTGCTGTAACTATGGGTGGCACCACTTTATATTGACTCAAGGTCTCTATCTTACACTTAACGCCCTGGTCTAGTGGTTTATTTACCGGGTCGTGATCTCGGAGTCTTGGGTTCGATTCCCAAGTCGAGCAAAAAGTATGTTTCGCATTTTTCGAACATAGCTCGGGTTTGTGATCACCAATCCGCATTTGGCAAGCGTGGTGATTAAGCCTAATTCCATCATAGTAGCGATGACTTGATTTCTATGATGGAGGCCTTTGCCCTGCAGTGAGACAGTTTATAGGCTGATTACTGGCTGATACATACTCTATCTTACTCGGTTTCAAATGTATGTCACCAGCACCTCCATCTATGTGGTCAGACAGCACTCTGTATTGACTACTTAGTTAAATAACTAGCACCATTTGGCACCACTGTGATTATTATTCGAAGTGAAGCGTTCGTTGCCGAGTGGTCACTGCGACCATATTTCATCTATTGTGACCTTCGCTCCCACTTATAGATTGACTCCGAGGCCCACGGTCAGCATAAACAGTATAATGGCCCAGGGAGCGACGGCCTTAACATCCTCCGGGCAGATGTGCTAGTTGCCCAGGGTGCGGCTTCTTTTGTGAATCGCATTGACAAAAGACGAGTATCGGTGTTTCGTCCACTGTCTCGTCCACAGTCGATGCGCACGTTCCCTACAAACAGGCAACCATTCCACGACACGTACAGTTTTATAAGTTACACCAATGTACCTGCGCAGAAGTCTTATTTTCGAAAACTGCGGCAAAATCTTAACCAATCACAACGCTCCATTTACGCGCCAATAATTTCAATTTCTTATTGGTTGATGCGTTAGTGCCATGTTCGGTGCGAGTGCGGTTAAGAGAGAGATAGTATTCCTCTCTGGATTTATTGTATTTAATGTTAACGTAACAAAATAAAGTCTGTATTTCAACTGCTTTCGCAATCATAATCAATCGGATTTAACTTGCTCTTCTGCGTAGACGCCCAATACTGTGGAGGCCCAATCCGGGAGGAAGGGGGGTTTAAATTTTGGTAGCGCACTTGTGACTCCACTGGTGTCGCGGGTGTCCATGGGTGGCGGCAATCGCTTACCATCAGGTGATCAGTCTGCTCGTCTGCCACTTGATATAAAAAAAAAATTGCCGATGTAACTTATAAACGTGGTACAGCTGTAGTTGTAGTTTATTTTTGTTGTTTGCCAAGCTTGTGGTCCACCATAAACTAAGTTGCAAAACTCCTTACAGAAAAAGCTCATAGAAGAGTTAGAACAGCTCCGAACAGCCAGCAAAAAGGTGAAGAAGAAGACGACAAAGAAAGAGACGGCAGTGGAAGCGGTGAAGAAGATAGAGTACGCGGAGCCCACGGATGAGGAGGACGATGAGTTCGAAGACGAGGACAAGGACCCAGACTGGAGGGCAACGCCGCTCTTCAAGAGGATACAGGTGATTATGAAACCTCCTTTGGGAGCGTTCAAGTATTAGGAAACACAATTTGGGGGGAGGGGGGGTCTCTTAAAACGTTACGATGCTTTACAGGGGCGGGAGGGGGTCTTTCTTACAATACGTATTACGTAACATTCTCTCTTTTTTGAATAAAAATTTTGTGAACTCCCAAATTGGCAACCTTTTACGTTTTAAGGGGAATCCCTCGATTGTGTTAGTCTGGTCGTCATTTTTTATTTGTTCTCGCAAGTTGGCAAACCTTTTCGTTCATATTTCATGGGGAATCCCTAGATTGTATTGTACGTCAATTAAGGAATAAATCGGCCAATGAGGTTGAAGTCGGACCTCGGTTCACAGTCATCACCATTGCAACTTGGGCTCTTCTCTTGCTTACCATCAGGCTGAGGAGCACCAATATACTGTGCCTCTAAAATAACTTCTCTGTATCTTTTGCGAGACGAAATTTTTACTTACTACTTATGCTGGGTTTTCTTTGACGCGGAGTTCCGCGCCGGCTGCGCGTAGTTCCGCGTCGGCTGCGCGTAGTTCCGCGTCAGCTCCGCGGCATTGGAGCCGTAGTTCGTGCCACGAAACAAGTCCAGCGGAAAAACACAACTAATATTTGAGATTCATCGTGTCTATGTAGATAAAGCGTAAATTTCAATGTTGATGGCGGCAAAAGCGCGCTTTTCACGGGGCTTTTCCGATGGAGCGGACTCAAACCTTACTTTTTTCCTATATCATCATTTCAGCCAATAGACGTCCACCACCACACATAGAGCCGTGTGGTCCCGGCAGAGTAGAATAGGCCACCCTCACTCTTACCGAGGTGTCGTAAAAGGCGACTAAGGTAAAGCTGTTAGCATGATCATCAGCACCCAGAGAAGGAAAACTCTGCACTTATATCAAAACCCTCGCCAACCCGTCTGCCAAGCGTGGTGAGTATGGCAATTACCCCTCATGTGATTGAGGGAGGCCCGTGCCCCAGCAGTGGGGACTTAAATGGGCTGATGATGATGATGATGACCACACATATCGGTCCTGCGCCGCCCGCATCCAATGGATTCAGGCAACCTTCACCAGATCGTCGGTCCACCTCGTGGGGGGCGCTACGTCTGGAACTTCCTATACGTGGCCTCCCCTCGATGCTATATCCCGTGTATTCAAATTGCAGGCACAGCGCTCCCGCCTGACCATGAACTTCACGACAGCGGACGCGTCGTCCGACACGTCCGCGCGCGCCGTCAAGCGCGGCAGCGACGGCTTCCCGCACTGCACGTGCCGCGGCAGCTGCTCCACCAAGATATGCGGCTGCGTCAAGAGCGAGAAGGGCTGCGGCCGCGCCTGCCGCTGCCAGCAGGAGCTGTGCAAGAACAGGAGGACGTCCTCCGACAGCGAGGACAAGGAGAATAATGTAAGTGGCTAAACTAAACATTAGTAGCGGAAGCTGCTCCACCAAGATATGCGGCTGCGTCAAGAGCGAGAAGGGCTGCGGCCGCGCCTGCCGCTGCCAGCAGGAGCTGTGCAAGAACAGGAGGACGTCCTCCGACAGCGAGGACAAGGAGAATAATGTAAGTGGCTAAACTAAACATTGTAGCAGAAGCTGCTCCATTCATACAAACGCGCTCACTTTAACGTCTCAATATGGAAAACTATTTGATACTTGAATTTATCTATTTATTTTTATTTATTATTTGAAACTATTTGAACTATTTGATATTTTTATTGCGTCTCTCCTATGAGTTTTACGTCAGTGAAGAGGGCGAATGGGCGTTTGCCCCATTCAAATAATCTAAATTTTTCGAAAATTGTAAAATACCTTGAATTTTCCGAAACAATGAACCGAACTCTACGCCCCACTATAACGTTATATGGGACATGACTTTAAACTTGTGGTTCTTCCTTTTTGAGAAATTTTTGCGTATTTTTATAACTTATTAAATGTGATTTTATTTATTTGGCGTTTGGTCTCTTGATTGACGGGAAAATAATAAATAGGAGGGACGCAAATATATTTCCCATATTATGAGACGTTAAAGCGAGTTTGTTTATATGAAAAAAGCCTAATGGCCAATTTTTCCTTCCGCTGAGTGTATATGGAAAGTCTTGTTGCTGCCAGCAGGAGCTGTGCACTTGCAGGACGTCTTCTGACAGCAAGGACAAGGAGAATAATAAATAGATAGCTAGATAGATACTCTTTATTACACAACATACTAAACAAAATACCGAAAGAGAGTCTGAGTGCGGAAAAGGGAGTCCACTTTACATTACAACATACAAAACAAGAGCTAGATTAATTATGTAAGTGTCTAAACTGAACATTGTAGCGGAAGCTGCTCCACCAAGATATGGAGTTGCGTGATATCTGAGAAGGGATATAGCCATGTGTTCCCAGTATGAGTATAGGCAAATAGGTATTTATTTAATATAATGTATATGTACTATTATTTATACAATGTATTTTTTCTTTTCTTGCACTGCCTTACCCTTTTTCAATTCGCTATTACTTTTGCTCTACTCTGAGGTGAGGTGAGGTAATACTAGTACAATGTAGGCGGTCTTATCGCTTACGATATGTCCGCCTACACTGTACTATAGACTAAGATCTGTAAATTTGTGCAATAAAGTGTATCTATCTATCTATCTGTAGGCTTTGAGGCTTTTTTTAAGGCAAGTCTATGAATAATTAGGAGATTTGAGGCTATAAGCCTAAAAAGGTCTTTAGGGTTTTTCATAGACTTTTTTTTGTCTACCTGAGCCACAGGACCATGCCGAAGGAACAGGAACTCTGCAAGAACAAAATTACTTCGTCCTTCTAACTATATTTTTTCTCTGTTGACATTAAATTAAATTTAGTATACATTTAAAATGTTTTTATTGTCACAGCCGTCATCAGGTCCAGAGCTATCGTTAGACTCGACGCCGCCATCTTACTTTGACAAACGGTGAGTGCTTCTTATACAAGAAACAGAATAATTTATTGCATACTCTTAAAGTAACTATACAATTATATTTTAATATTATCTTCTGTAGGCCACTGTAATTGTTCACCATTACGTCTAGATTCGAAACGTCATCAGAGTTGAATGAAGAATTACCAACGAAAGCATCAAGCGATTCGAGTCCGATTATCGAAGATCGTACTATACGTCTAAAGCCAACAAAACGTCTCCCAGTAGAACGGACGCTCAAAACGTCGGATCGCACGCAAAAATGGATGCTAGCGTTACTTCTATACAATACTTGTATAGCCCCGATGTCCGAGTACTGCGCAAATAGTATATTCCAATATGGATTGGATGCGGCCAAATATAACGTTATTTCGGCGATCCTCAACTATCTGATGAAAGAGGTTTAATATTCTAAAATTTTACAAATGTCGGTGTTGTACTTGCGGACTATGCTCTTACTGTTTTTGTTATTTTATTATTCGTTTTCGATGATATGTTTAAAAAGAATTAGTCGTGTTAGTGGCTATTAATGGTTAAATATATTAATAAATATTTCACAACATCACATACATTGATATGACTCCGAGATAGGTAGCTCAAGCACCTGTGTTACGGATATCAGAACAATAGAACTAATATTATGATCTTAATTAAGATATAAAAATCTATTGTTATTTTGTAGGAACAAGCGGACATACTCGTTCTATAAAAACCAATCGGGAATTTGGCATATTTTTAAGCGGCCACAGTCGTCCCCCACCAGTAAGTGCATAGTTCTGCAAAGCAGCCTGTAGATTGACAGAAGTATGCAAGTAGCTGCGATATGATCATTTTAATATGTGAAATCGCAATTCGCCACAGTTTAACAACTACCCTGATTACAAATCGCGAACTGAGCATGATAGTCCCGCAACAAAACGAATGCCAGAACCTTTTAACATTGCGTGTTGGAACGGGATGACATGAGCTTTAGTACGGTAATCAATTTTAGATCGCGATTTGTAAAAGGTGGATTTATGTATACTTAGTTTCAATTTAGATTTCTACATTCGTTGTCTTGTGCTAATATTTAGAAATATTAATTTGTTGAATTAAATAATAAAATACATATACATCATTTCGGAGATTTAGAGAATTGATTAATTATCTGATAAGCATTGGCCTTGAATATTCTACTGTATAGTACGTTAATAATTATTTGTAAATTGAACTTTAGCCTAAAAATAGTTAGAATTGTATGTTAGTTATTATTACTATATTCGATACATATTTTTATGTCCATGATGCTCTGCAGAATTATGCTTGAAGCTGCAAAAAAATATTATTTTTATTTGATTTTATTACTTAACTTCCTGTCCCTGTCATTTCATACTACTTTTTTTTTTATTGCTATTCGTCATATTCGTTCTTCATTTCACCTCGTATGTAGTTGGTGTGATAAATTCATTGGATATATATTTTTTACAGAGGTCACCTTGACGCAACCTACGTAAAGAAGAAGAAAAGCTATTTTTTCCCCAATGATCAGGGCAACCAAGGATCCAAACCAATAAAGGTAAGAAATACGTACGATGTTCGTTTTAAAAACAAGGTACAGTCAACATTAGAAGTAACTGCACATATATCGCAGTTTGTAGTTATTATTTCGAGGAGCATAAGAGTCACTAGCTGAGAAAAGTGTGCATCAACTTTTGCTGTTAACTGTACAGATGAAACCTGTGAGATAGGGTAAAAGGTTCTATTGTTGCCTCTGTACAATCATTTTCCAGCCCGATTTTACCTCAGTTTTGACCCTTGGGAGCCTAGATAAAGATTAGCGTAAATATTTTCGTTATAACCGTTTGTTAAGGCGACGGGTAGCGCTAACTAGCGATACCGATCGATTTAAATTGTTAGCTACTAAACCTGATCTATTTAAACAATTTCGGAGCGGGAGTCTCTAAGCAATCATTAATACTATCTATTTAATAATTTTGCGCTACTTTTTTTAACTGTTTTTGCACTCGAAATTTGGATTAACGCCATAAGTGGCCGTTTTTGGCGTTAATTCAAATTTCAAGTACAAAAGCAGACCCAAAAGTTAAGTATACGTATTAAATAAATAATAAAAGTGTTGTCCGAGAGGCTGCAGCTTCGAAATTGTTAAAAAGATGTTCGGTTTAGTTGCTAACAATTTAAATCAATTGGCGTCGCTAGTGTGCCCTACCCGTCACCTTAAACTACGAGTATAAAGGGTGAACATTAAGATTGATGCGATGGAAAGATCTGAAACTACAAGACAAACGAAAATCTATTAGGAACCATGTAATCAATTTTTAATAGTAAGAAAAAATACACCATTCCTCACATAACTTTTTTCTTTTCAGACTGACTAACTACGGATACTGTACCGAATTATGAAATTAAAATTAAAGTGCCTTGGTATTCCAACAGAAGACATGTTTCTGCTTACTAACTATGATATTGTAATTTTGAAATTTTTAAGTATACAATGTATTCAATAATGTTATGTTTAATTTTATGGCGTATGTTCCTGGTAAGTCGCTGTGGAAATCACGTGTTGAATCCATTCTAATAGTTATTTTCTAATTTTATAAATTGAGTGGAGTGGATCTCTAAATAAAATAGTATTTATTATGAACGCGTTTCAATTTAAAATCCCAAATATGTTATATTTATAAATTTTTTTGTTCCTTAAAAGTACTAAACGTGTTTGATCTGAAAATACTTGTATGAAAATGTAAAAAAAAATTAGTACAGCCATGATTTTAGTCATAGCACGTCATAGTGTTGTTTATTTGTTAAAACTACAAAGAAGCAAAAATAACCCCGCCGCCGGACTCGTGTCCACACTTCCCTATTCAAAGGTCCACACCAAGTTTGTCATATTGGCGTGACTACTATAATTTCTATTACTGATCACACCGCTTCGCGCTTTGCCGAAATGCATTAAATAACTTAGCCTGATCCTAAGTTAGATTTTATGAAATTAACTTATTCTTCCAGTTTTTTCAATGCTAAAAATTAAAAAGTACCAGGAAAATATAGATAGGGAGGAAAATACAGGGTAGAAGAGAGGGAGTAACATTTTTTTCAGGTTCAATTATTTACACCTTCTACAAAACTTGCAATTACAATTTTAGTACTAGTGCCCTAGTACTAAAACTTGTAAATGTCGAAAAAAAGAAAAGATTTGAGATAATTTAATAAATTAAAATAAAAACAAAATGCCAACGGCACGCGGTGTTCCCAGGCGGTCACCCATCCAAGTACTGACCGCGCCCGACGTTGCTTAACTTCGGTGATCGGACGAGAACCGGTGTTTTCAACGTGGTATGGACGTTGGCGATAGAACGGTCGAATATATGGCTTAAATACCAACTTGCATCAGTTTTAAACCAAGTTTAAATAAATTGTGGTTGATTGTACATACATGTTTTAAAACTAATCTCGTAATAATATTAGATACTCTGTTCTCTTTTTCCACCCAAATGTATGAATAAACTTAACATTTATTAAATGAAGGGACATCTATATAAATAAAAATGAATTGATGTTCAATTAAAACCAAATAATTCTTTATTTGCATAGGCTTGTACACAGCACTTACAAATCGTCATACATTTGAATGATTTAAAACTATTTATAAGTACTTATGTAATAATTTACATGTTAATACACATATATGTTTTATTTATTTATTTTATTTTCCACACTTACAACTATCCTTACAGGCTAAACCTAATACAATAGTGTAACTACTTACTACTATAACTGATTACAACTAAAGCAGTTTTAGTGAATTCACTCAGAGAACATGAAAACAGATCAATTTTTTCTGATATTTGGTTGAGGGTGTGCAGTGCGCGCGCGCGCGCGGCGCGGCCAGCAGCGGCGGCAACAATATACAATATACTAAAAAAAGTAAATAAACATAATGCGATTCTACCACCGGCTCGGAAAGTTGTTTCTGGTCGAGAAGATCCGGTGATAAACTCGCCAGTTACTCTTTTTAATCGCCAAACTTTCATACAATGTTGTGTCTTCATCATACCAAGCCATAAAGTTTAATTGTAACACAAAATAAAATAAAGTAAATATTATGAGGTAAACCGAAGCAGACCAGTCCCCAAAGGTGGCACCTGTTCACAAGTATGACGTATGTGTCAGCCATCATTTCACTTAACCATATTAGAGGGAATGCAATGACCCGCCACATAGCGCCACCACCCCAGAGACATTTGAGTGAGCATGACTACTTAGACTCCCCTCATAGGTTACAGTTATTTACTTAATCCAATACTAATAAACTGCAGGACGAGGTGTAGGTGGAGGATAGCATCATGTCAATTGTTAATAATAATCAATACAAATGAATTTTATATACAATAATAAATGCTGCTAAGCCTAATTGATTAAAATCGAGTAATTATATAGTAATTTCAGTAAATATTTATAAAAATACTACAACTGTGTTCAGGCATGGAGGTCATTATGTCCTATCTATCATTTAAGTAATCTACAATTTTATAGTATCATGTAAGTAAAGGATACATCATTAAACAGGCTTTCACGTGAGATTTAAATAAATGCCTTGGTAACTCAGTAACATTTTGTGGCAACTTATTCTACATTTTAATACTTAGACGAACAAATCAACTACTTAGTAATCTTTAGGAGTTTTAGATTTTGAATCGCGAGCTTGTTTTTATTTCTAGTGTTAAAACCATGACAATCAGATTTTTTAGAAAAAGGATCAATGTTCTTTCGCACGTACAAAATACAGTCTAAAATGTATTGGGAAGCAACAGTTAAAATGTCGATGTTCTTAAACAGTTCTTTCAGTGAATCGCGAAGCCTCATGTTGTGTACGGAGCGGATTTATATTTTAATTCATTCGTTTCCATCATACCTAACCAATTTTTACTCAGCGCTGAACATTTTCAACTCCATGAATATAGGTAATTATGTACTTAAGTGGGTACTAAAATACGTTTAGTAGTTAATTTTTTTGTATCAAAAAGCAACACTTGAAGCGCCTATATAAATGATTCGGCAACGAAACACTTTTCTGAGTAGCTAATCGCTAAAGGAAGGATACATTCGACGCGAGGGTCAGTTTCTTCTAAAGCTCTGACGTGAAACTGTTTAGATAATAAATAAATAAGTATTAGCAAGTTTACTTCCTATTAATGCTCGGCAATAGGAAACTGAGCCCATGAGACGCCTGTGTGTGGGGTTTGTAGGCGTAAGATTGGAGTTGGTTTTTTTATAACTCGTAGTGAGCGCATAGTTTCAGCAAGAACTGATCGTCTGTGGCCACCTTATCGCTCTTAATTCAGTTAAAAATCACTATGAATAAAATCATTTATGGAAAATAAATTTTTATTTATATAGATGTCACTTCGTTTAATAAATAATAAATGTTGAGTTTGTTCATACATTTGGGTGGAAAAGGAGAACAGAGTATCTAATATTATTACGAGATTAGTTTTAAAACATGTATGTACCGTCAACCACAATTTATTTAAACTTGGTTTAAAACTGATGCAAGTTGGTATTTAAGCTATATATTCGACCTGTCTATCGCCAACGTCCATACCACGTTGAAAACACCGGTTCTCGTCCGATCACCGAAGTTAAGCAACGTCGGGCGCGGTCAGTACTTGGATGGGTGACCGCCTGGGAACACCGCGTGCCGTTGGCTTTTTGCTTTTTATTTTAATGTTGTACTTAAGACGAGAATTTATTATTTACTAACAATCTGTTTGTAATCTTTGCGGTAAGAATGTTCAATTGTTTGATATTTCTGATGACATGTCTTATTTCGGAGAAATTCTAAACAGTCTTTGTTGTATGGTTGATTGTGATTAATGATGTTATGTTCAACAATGTTACTTACATTCTATAGTACAGGGGATCCCAACCTTTTTCAGGCTTTTATTTGGCACGTGTCAGAAGTCGGAACTAACACGCTCTGTTTCCTTTAAACGTCAGTGCCACAGAGAACATTGAATATTGGTCAGTGCTTTTGACATTTTCCCATAGAAAAAATATTGTAGGTACAGATCCTCCATGTTAATGTCACTGAAGTGCCTTCTAAACCAGGCCGACCAAGATTAGAAGTTCTAATCTTGGTCGGTCTGTATCTCCTACTCATTCATTGGAAATACCTAGTTTGAGACTACCTAAGTACCTAACCAAATGTTATATGTGACGAGTACGGTATTTGGCATTTTTTTTATTTTTGTAATCAAAACCCCTCTCAATGCCCTGTTGTATAGTAGCGATAACTTGATTTATATGATGGAGGCCTTTGCCCTGCAGTGGGACAGTTTATAGGCTGATTAAAAAAAAAACAAAACACCTCTCAATGATAGAGAAACATCGTTGAAAGAATTACTTGATTCTCATTTAAACTACAACACACCTGTTTCAGAGCACAACTTTATATTTTTCCAGATTTCCTTTATATTTATCACCGTGACACTTGTAAACACACTAATAAAAATATGAAAATCAAAAGAAGATATGATAAATTCAAATATAAATAAAATCCTTATAAAACCATAAATACTATAAAAGAGGTCTGTCGCCAACATGGCAGGCCCCGGTGCAGTGCACCAGTCTAGGAAGGCGACAGTACCGGTACGCAGTTCTCTTGGGTGCCTTGCTCTAGTATTCTTCAGCGACTCATGATGTCGCACCCCTTCATAGCGCATAGCACGTAGTAGGAAGTAGAGTGGAGTGAGTATGTCGGCGTGGTCAGGCATTAGTCGGGAGACCGCCTCTTATATGTCAAGGGCCGGTTGCACGTGACGTCACCCTGCGCGGCTTGCTGCTACTTCGGAAATCTAGTGGCCGACGTCGAGTGCGCATCCTCGCTACTACGTGCCCCTGGCCATCGGCTTATAAAACCATAAATACTATAAAAGAAGTCTGTCGCCAACAATAAGTATAGATGTGAAGGTACTTAATTGCACAACACATACAAAAAGTTAATTCTTAACTATGCAAATTAGATATGCCCGCTCAATACACCATTGTTGTCCTTGCATAGTCGGTACTGAAACCTAGCTAACGCGTGACAGTGAGATTATACCATTCAACTTAGGATGTACAGACATTATGTTATTTTGGACAAGTGAAAGTGGTTGCGAGACGTTACGAAACAAAAGCGTCATCCTTTTAACTTCTCCGTTCAAGTGCTTATACTTTACTTTTTATGTGTTTCCAATGTTGATGACCGTTTCGCCTTTTTTAGTCTTTATTATTTGTTTTTTGGCAATACGTTATTTTCACAAAATCGTTTTATACGTAACTAAAATTCATCAGAATCCGTATTTCGTCAGTTACCAAATTTTTTTGGAAGAGGAATGATGTCAGAAGCCAAATAATAAATGTTGGTTGCCACCACCGAGTTCCGTTTTGATACCGGGCGTGCTTTGACCATACCATTGCTGGTAATCCTTTACTTCTAATCTTCGCAACCCTTATACAAATAGCACAATTACCTAAATAGAGCCTACTCATGATTATTAGAACAAAAACGTGTTTAGGAAACAAAAATATCAGTTTCCTAATCCTATTCAACCAGAATCATACCGAGAATATTACAACATACATTTTTACCTACTTGAACGCCTAAATGATTAACAAATTCAATACTCTACGTCATCAAATGCAAATGAAGGTCTTACCTACTACAGTGATACAGGCAGGTCTTTCTAAATAAAATTTCGTAATCAGCCTTTGTAATCAATCGTGACATCTATTGACATGAAAGGACGCGTGGATTCCCAAAATGCATCGGAATCCCCTGATCTCACCTGGCCTCACCTTGCAACGTGCCTTGACCGATATCGGCGTCCTGGTCGGACCGGCGCGTCATCTGAATGTGAGTCAAACGAAAGCCTTCGCCCCTACTATGGAACTGTTCGTCGTCTAGTTGCCATGGTGAGAGTGGAAAGCTAAAAAACACGGTGAGGTATCGACCACAGACGACATTGTTGCTCAAAGGGTATCGAATCGACCACGATTACCTATTGTAATCAGAAACGCCAGGCTAATGGGCAAAAACTTAGGAACTAGGCATTACTGGCATTACAAACAATTTTATAAACAGTTTTAGTGGCATCTTGTCCACAGAGTAGAGTTTTATCGATTCCATTCGGAGAGCACACATGCTCTCCGAAATGAAATCATCTTTCATTCAGAAAATCGGTATAGGGTAAAAGCCGGATTGTTGCCACACTTTTTAAAAAGCGTCTTTAAAAAATGTGTACTAATCATTTTTTTATTCAAAGTATATTTTTAAACATAGTTGATTTATCTTCTAACATACCCTATTTATAAAAAACATATACATATTATAAATTTTGAGTAAATCCAGTTTAATATGACCTCTAAAAAAGAGGATAGTTGCCTACTATAACGGATAGTAGCCTAACGTTAAAAATGGTTCGGGTGATACTTGCCCAATGTAAGGATAGATGCTCGTCTGTTATTTTTTTCAATAAAAACGATGTAATTTTCAATATCACCATCTCCTAGGATTAAATAATCATGAGAAAGAGCCAAAAGTCTCGACGACGGCCTAGGTGGCGTGCAACTCTGGTTCACACTGTTTTTCTCAGCTGTATTTAGGATAGTTTCTGGATTTTTTTTATCACAGTAGCTTGGGACCTTATAGCCTTTAAAGTCACTTTGTTCTGAGGACTTAGTACATTACCTCGGTCATATTCAGATTTTTGTATCCGCTCACGTAACGCAAGTTCTCCAGAAGCGCCTGGTACTTGATCGTTTATAGTTTCAGACTCTTGTTCCTTCGTAAGCTCCCCCAATGCAATATCTGATATAGCAAATTCAGCATCAGACAGAGCATTTGGATTGACTGGATAGATTCCGCTACCCCGAAAACCTGTGTATTAAACTGTCTTCTGTCCAGTTGATGTGGCGCGGCACCACGACTGGCTTTCGTTTATACTTGCGTGGCATTTTGCTGTTGAATATTTATTTTAAGATAAGCTAATAAAACCAAATAAAAAATCACTAAGAAAAAATAGAAAAACAAATGAAAAAAAAACAACTAACAAAAAAAATCTGTCTTTGCTTGTTAAAAATGTATAGTTACGGAGAGTTGCTGCAGGGCAACAATCCGCAAAAAACAGCAGGGCAACTATCCGATTTGATACGGATACTTGCCTTTTATATTTACGAAATAAATAAAACATATTTAACAATAAAACCTAATAAACAGTGTAATTTAAACTCTAATGCATTCAAAGAAATATTTTTTTGACTGAAATCGCAATCAGTTATAAAAATATTTAAAAGAGATTACTTACCAATATAATTCTGGCGCTCGTCAAAGTGTCGCCGCGGAAGATATTTCCTCACACGGACAAAACATGTGCGCCTACTTCAACGGCTTATGCGGCACTGAGGTCTGCGCGGGGGACGCTTTAAATTATGATCAAAAAGAAAAACTGTCAATACGTTTAACATAGAGCATTTGAAACCGAGGCATGTATCCGTCTGAGGCAACTATCCGGCTTTTACTTGATGCTTGGTTTTTTCGGTAACAGCGGGATTCTAAAACAAGTTTAGTTTAATTTGGGATTTTATTGATCCAAGACCTCCAAGTTAGCCTACATAAATATAATATTTATACAATTCACTACGGACCGTATGAAATCCAGAATAGTATAATTAGGTATGAATCTAGAAGGTAAACTCTGCCAATGTTTATTTTTGTAGATAATAGTTTCAATTAATAATCTCAACTATATTTTCGAGATTTTGTCCGTCATGTTTGACAATTATGCAGTTTTATTTGTTTTACTTTTGTTATAAGGTCCTAGGTAATTCAATTTCTATCTTAGTTTCTCTCAACGTGCTGCAGCTGTAGTATAAAGTAGCCAGCAGTTCTCATTCATATGCCGCCTACACGCTCTATCTCGTGCATCGTAAACTATGAAAGTGTTTACCATCGGAGCGAGAAACACATAGTACGGGCCGCGTCCGAAGAAAGGCTCGAAGGCTTGCTTTCGATATTACGGGGAGAAATCTCGAACCGGGCCGCGTGCAGGCGTGCAGTCCCGCGCGCCACGCCAACTCGTGCCGACGTACGCGCGCGTTCCAACGTTCTTAATTCTTCGAACTCAAAATCAACAGTTACTTAACAGTTCAAACTGGGTGCATTGACGTGCTGCGTGTTTTGTGTTAGTGCCCGACTGTTTGGAAAGTGTCTTCTCCTGTGCCGGGTATGTTTGGTGTTTTTCTAATAGCGGTATTTAGGGACGTTAGGACGCCTTTCTCGCAGGTAGGTTTTGAATGTTCGGCGTGAGGAGGTTCTTACAAACACTGGGGCCACGGAAGATTTCATCGTGAATATTGACACCACTACACTACTCTTAATAATGTTTCAATACGTAGGTATTTATATTGACATACAGTTTATATTTTCTTTTAACATGAAAGTGAAGAGAATCAATAGCGTTTTGGGCAATTAAAGTTACTAGTTATGTATAAACAAACCCATTATTTTCACCGTTCTCACGAAACATCAATTCTCTTTTCATTTATACCTAAGAAAGTAATAAATAAATACCAAGAGAAAGACTCTACCCCGTACCAGTAGCATGTTGACTCTACTTTCGACTTGACGCGCGTAGAGTCGTTTCTAACGGGTTACAAAGATTTATCGAGGTACTAATGATGTGTGATGTAATAGAGACGAGCAGGTGACGATAGGTTCCGGGGTGGTTATTGCTAGTATATGTGCTGCTAGTACAGGAGGCTAAGATAGAATAATAATAATAAATGAATAAATATTTCACTACATCACATGCATTGATCTGACTCCGAGATAGGTAGCTCAAGCACCTGTGTTATGGATATCAGAACCAACAGCGGAATTACAAATATATACCTATAATAATTTTCTTTTCTAAAACTACGACGTACGAGCACCTATGTACTTGGGTACTTACATACGTTACTTTTACTATGTATAGTATAAGTCATCCTCATTTGTGATAAATTCTTTTGACTTGATTTGACTTTCCTGATAAACTATCGCTTAAGAAAAATTAATAAAAAGACGAGAAAATGAGGACGCTTTAGATTCTTTGTATGTACAGACAACCTAACACGTCGCGATACTACAAACTATCTGAAGAAATTTTCCAAAACTGGATATTTTATCGTGTGGCTGTCCGTATATATAAAATCAAGCTATAGCAGCTATCAAATTATTTTTGTTCACTCAAATACATTTTACTTGCAAGTCACTGCGTTTATTATTGTGTCACACATGTGTGATTGCGGCATTCCTACATATTCATGAGACAATTTCTTTAATCAATGTGCATTTGTAACGCAACCGAATGCTAGACGCTTTTTCTTATTTGGTTTGTCCTAATTACGCCTAGATCGAATCTAGATCAGTTGGTTAAGTAATAGCTTAGCAAAGCGAGTATTACATTTAACATCGTCTCCTGTACTAGGATTGTTATGTATCTATCGAAGATATTATGAGGTACCAACTTACTTAATATGTTCACTGGCGTTAGTTACTTATACAAATGGCTACATATGTTTAGTGCAAGTATGAATCTACAGAACATCTATGTATGAATCCATATAGGTACCTACCTAAAAGTAAAGTAAAGTATCAGACTATAACTGTCCCACTGCAGGGCAAAGGCCTCCATCATAGAAATCAAGTCATCGCTACTATTATGGGATTAGGCTTAATCACCACGCTTGCCAAATGCGGATTGGTGATCACAAACCTGAGCTCTGTTCGAAAAATTCGAAACAACTTTTTGTTCTACCCAGGACTCGCACCCAGGAGACACCCCGAGATCACGGCCCGGTACGTAAACCACTAGACCAACAGAGTATAGGTACCTACTTACCTAAAATTTAATTTTAATCATGACGGGATGACCTACAAGTTATCAATTAATTTCAATTTGACGACCGGTTTGGAACAGTGGTAGTGAACGCTGCCTTTTTTCCATGGGTTGCGGGTTCAATCCCCGCACAGTACAAACACTTGTGTGCATGAAAATGTCCATTTGTAAGTAAATAATGCACTTAAAATTGCTATATTTACCAAAAAAAAATCATGCCCCTTTGTATTCGTATGGGTGAAAAGAAAAGTTATTAAATGTAGGTATGTAATCTCACTGATGATTCTGATATCCGTGACACAGGTGCTTGAGCTACCTATCTTGCAGTAAGATCCATGTATGTGATGTTGTAAAATTATTTATTTATAAATTAATCGGACTTTTGTTTCATTATTAATATTTGTCAAAAGATGGCCTTTTACGGAAATACCGTTAAATATTGTTCGAGTTATCTTCTCTATCCACCTGGTATAATCTCCAAAGGATCGCACCATGATGTCATAAGTATCGTCTTGATATACACAAATAACACATATATAATAAAATGATTAGGTACTCGTATGAATTCACTAAACATGATTATGGTTTACTTATAACAGTGTGTTTTTCCCGTTGTTTATTTATAGTTTTATATATAGTTTATAGCGTAGATACTAGGAAGTCGATTTACCATAAACTATCATCATCATCATCACTTCAACCAATAGACGTCCACTGCTGTCCCGTGCCGCCCGTATCCAATGGATTCCCATGATCTTCACCAGATCGTCGGTCCACCTTGTGGGAGACCTGCCACGGCTGCGACTTTATGTACGTGGCCTCCACTCGAGGACCTTTCCGCCCCAACGGCCGTCTGTTCTCCTCGCCATGTGCCCTGCCCATTGCCACTTGAGGCATGCAATCCTTTGGGCTATGTCTGTGACCTTAGTTTTCCTGCGAATCTCATAATTTCTGATGCAATCACGAAGGGACACTCCGAGCATAGCCCTCTCCATTGCTCTCGGAGTGACTTTGAGCCTCCTTAATCGGCACATTGTAAGCAGCCACGTTTTGGTTCCGTATGGCATCACTGGCAACACTCACGCATTGAAGACTTTCGTCATGACACACTGCGGTATATGGGCCGAAAATATGCAGCGTAGCTTCCCGAACGCGGCCCAGCTGAGTTGGATTCGTCGATCGACCTCTTTCTGGAAGTTGGACTTACCAAGCTGGACTTTTTGTCCGAGGTAGATGTACTCGTCTACAACTTCCAATGTAGAGCTTCCATATCTTTACAAGAGTGGGTACGACATGGGAATCCGACATCATTTTTATCACTATTTCATGTGACCAGGTCATTTTCAGACCAGCACCACAAACTATCAGCATATTTTTAAATGGTAGATATCCTAAATCTTTTCTAACATGGTTTTACATTCCTTTGCCCCGAAATTGATACAAATTACGCTCATAGTCTTGAAAAATCACAAGAGGCAGGGTCGGATATCTTTATTATTAGTTTTCGCCCGCGGCTTCCCTCGCGTTAGAAAGAGACAAAAAGTAGCCGATGTCACTATTAATTATCTCCACTTAATATATCACGTCAATTCTTCGCTCCGTTTTCGCGTGAAAGACGGACAAACAAACAGACAGATATACAAACTGTCACTTTTACAATATTATAAGGATTCTTTAGTAAAAGGATTAGGATTCTTTACTTTAAAAGGGTTTAAAAGCACTCTTCATTTGAACACAACAGAAACACGTCAAAAACCGTGAACTGTTTGTTCCCGAGAGCGTCTCCACTCTCCGCGTCTCGGCCGCTCTACAAATAGAGTTCAACGAATGCACCTCCACGACACGACCCGGGCTGTGTCACTTGGCCGTATTTACAAACATTATTGCCGGTCGCTCTTACTATATAGAGTTCATTCTTATCTTCATTGTACAATAGATTAGTTAGGGTATTTTATTTTGAATACATACCTCTACATTTAGATGTTTTTATTTATTATATTGTGTTAGAAAGAGAGCAGTTATGTTGTGAAATAATAATAGTGATGTAGTTTTCCTGTATCCTTTGGCTTTGCTATCCAGTACCAGTCCTGTAACATGTACAGGTTATCCCCGAAATCGCTGCCATGCAATAACGAATAGGCTAACAAATAATTCTAGTTAAGAAATGTTTAGTTTAGGAAATTTGGTGAGGAAGTAATTTGCTATACCTAATCTATTTATATAAATAAAAATTAAATGTTCGTTAGTATGATTATAACCCGAGAACGGCTGGACCGATTGAGTGATTTTAGTTTTAAAATGTTTGTCGTAGTCTAGGGAAGGTCTAAAAGGTGCGAAATTAAACAAAAAGTAGGCGGAACAAAGTTCGCCGGGAGCTCTAACCCGTCAACACATTTGGTTCAGTATTAATTGAGGAAATCTGGCAGATTGTAGGTATGTACTAATCCAACATGTGGTATTCTGTACTTGTAAGTGATCAAGGAAATAATAAATAATTGTCTACCATTACCTATTTACATGTAAATATAATAAGAGTTGTTTTGCAATATGCGTCAAAATATATAACAATGTCCTAAATGAATTCAGAGTGCTAAATAGTTTTCTATTTAAATAAAAAAGGGAATTGTTGACTACTAGATTTTTTTGTTATAGCAATGTTTTGTAATTTATTCTTAACTAGATTTTACTGACATTTTGACTCATTATTATATTCAGGCATTTTACCATTTAACTTAAATCGAATCCATGTAATTTTGAATCTCATCATCATCATCAGCAACCCACACTCGTCCACAGCTGGACATAGGTCTCCCCTAATGCACGCCAATGCTCCCGATTTTCGGCCACTCTCATCCAGCCCACACCAGCCAGCCTTCGAATGTCATCATCCCATCTTGTCGCAGGGCGTCCTACACTACGCTTACCGAGTCGCGGTCTCCACACAAGGACTTTATTTTGAATCTATGTAATTTTATTAAATAACTGACATTTTAATTATTTGCGTGTTAACGAAACATGAGCACATTTAACTACTTTTATGTCATAACTGCAAACCATGTTTTGTGCAAATAAATGATTAATGATTTAACGTATGTAAGTAGGCCTACATTTTATTTTGAAGATGCAATAAAACTAGAAGCAAGTATGAAAAGCGACAAAATTATCTGCATTCTGTTGACTGTTATGCCTCATGGAATAAGGTTCAATACTGTTCAACTGTGTGGCCTGTCCTCTGAGGAAAAGCCGCGAAGCGTTGCTCTACAAATAGAGTTCAACGAAAGCGGCACAATCGATGCCATGTGTATTGCGAGTATTGCGACCCGTATACATAGGTACGTACAGCCTGTAAATACACACATCAAAGTACAGCTGCTCCACGTTTATAAGTTACATCGACAAAATTCGTCTACGCAGAAGAGCAAGTTAAATCCGATTGAGTACGATTGCGAAAGCAGTTGAAATACAGACTTTATTGCGTTACGTTAAGATTAAATACAACAAATCCAAAAAGCAATGAGATCTCTCTCACCGAATATGGCGCTGACGCATCAACCAATAAGAAATTGTAATTTTTGGCGCGCGTAAATGGAGCGTTGTGATTGGTTAAGATTTTCTCGCAGTTTTCGAAAATAAGACTTCGCAGGTACATTGGTGTAACTTATAAAATTGGTAAAACTGTAAACAAAACTGTCAAATTTCTTCAATCGACTCTCACCTTAATGTCGAACAAGTTAGATTTATTATTTATTGCGGAAATTTGACTGATTGTGGTAACCTGACGGCTGTCCATACATACCCACGTTTTATTATGAGCAATGTTTACATAGGATGTATGAATTTAATGTATTTTTTCATTCTTGAATAAATTAAAATAGAAATAAATTTAAATATCTCACAACATCACATTGATCTGACTCTGAGATAGGTATCTCAAGCACCTGTGTTACGGATATTATCAGAATCAACAATGGGATTACAAATAGTTACTTTAGTAATTTCAGAAACCTCCATTAACATTTTAAACATTTATTTACAATTTTAATGCCACTTTGGATTTACAGTAATTTTTTTTTATAAATAAATTTTAAGTGTAAAAGGTTGGTAGCGCACTTGTGACTCCACTGGTGTCGTGGTCGTGGATGTCCCTGGGCTTACCATCAGGTGATCCGTCTGCTCGTTTACCACCTATGACATAAAAAAAGAACCCTACGAATGAGTCAAATCGAGGTTAGAGAAGATTCTGCAACTTATTTTTAGTTTAACGTAATGGAGGATGTTTAATTTTTAATTCTCTAGAAAACTACTTGCCTTATTAAGTTTGATATATTTTACATTAGAGGGCTTTATATATTATAGTTTAAGATGACGGGTAGAGCACACTAGCGACGCCAATCGGTTTTAATTTTTAGCTACTAAACCGGATCTATTTTAAACAATTACGGGGTTACAATCTCTCGGCAAACACTTATACTATTTATTAAATGATCATGCAAAAATGTTGGGTCCATCGCGTACACGAAAAATTGATTCACGCCAAAAGTGGCCACTTTTGGCGTGAATCAATTTTTCGCGTACAAAAACGGACCCAACATTTGTGCATGGTTATTTAATAAATAGTATAAGTGTATGCCGAGAGGTTGTCACCCCGTAATTGTTTAAAATAGATCCATTTTTGTAGCTAAAAATTAAAATCGATTGGCGTCGCTAGTGTGCCTTACCCGTCACCTTTTTTTTATACTACGTCAGTGGCAAACAAGCGTGCGGCTCGCCTGATGGTAAGCGATTACCGCAGCTTATACCTTAAGTAGGAATATGTACCTACATCCAGAAATCATCTAAACTAAGTTTTGTTTTAAGTGTATAAATAAATATCCTAAAATTCAAAGAAAAAAGCCAACTACTAAGTGCTTAAAAGCTTTTAGCTGTTCCGTTTTCCAGCATTCAAGCTCGCTTGTGCCAGCATTCTACCGTTACACCCATCTATTTATCATAAAGCATACAAATAACCCATCATAAAAATGAATGCTTTGCCAAAGCATAATTACCTACTCCAAATCATAGACCCTCGTTCTTTGGAATTGGTTCTAAAGGCATTCGAAGAAGCAATAATAGCCCGAAGACTTTTTATGCTCTGTCTCATAAATCTGTTCGCGTATGAAACAGAAGGATGAACCCTGCCGCCTAAAATTATAATTGTTGGTTATAAAAAGTTAGGATTAAAAGGTGAGTCACTTAAACTTAAGTCGTATTGTTGTTGATGATGACAAATCATAAATTCAAATAAAGAAAAGGCTATTATATTGTTTAAAACTGTCATGGCCACTAACATTAGAATTGTTAGTTTTTTTTTTTAAATTATGGCATCTACTGTGTTGCCCACGGCGAACACTTATATAACTCTGCCAATGTCGAGCGATTAAAGAGACGTTTTAATGAGAAATTGGCCGGTGTAAGGATATTTTACTCATTCTGATTTTTATTTTTTAATTGAGGGTTACACCACCTAAAACAAATAATAAAACGTATACAAACAAACAAACACATATACAGCACAACGTTATGAGGGAGATTCGGTTGAATTGTTAGTTACTCCGTGACCATGGCGCTTGCAAGAGTGCCGAAATATCGGAAACTCAAAAATAAGGTACGTGGTAGAAATCTCGCAAATAACTATTTTAATGAAGAAAAGGCTTTAATCAAAATAATATTTTAAGACTTTCATATAACACCGCCCAAGATCAAAAGGTACTTCAGTGATATTGACAGGGAGGCGTGGTTAAACATTTTTTTTTGCGAAAATGTCAAAACAGCATTAGTTCCGAATTTTTCCAAGTACGCAATAACCGTGATCGGATCGGCCCGATTCGATTTGGTGTACGTTGGGTTGTTTTTTCTACCTACATACCCCTATCACTTTAATTACAAACGTCTAGCAGTAAGTAGTAGGTACTACATGATTACATGAATCTGTATACAACCTGTGCGGATAAAGAATAGGATCAGAAATGGCGGCGCATTTTATTCACTTTTCACTCGCACACTATTTGCATCTATACTCGCACCCCACGAGTGCGAGTATAGACGCAAATAGTGTGCGAGCGAGAAGTGAATAGATGCGCCACCATTTCTGATCCCATTCTTTATCCGCACAGGTTGTACGTACATATGTTGTGCGAATAAAGAGTAGATGTCTAAATAGATCATCATCATTACAGCCAATAGACGTCCACTGCTGGACATAGGCCTCCCCCAATGATCTCCACACAGATCGGTCCTGTGCCGCCCGTATCCAATGGCTTCCCGCGACCTTCACCAGATCGTCGGTCCATCTTGTGGGGGGCCTGCCACGGCTGCTACTTCCTGTACGTGGCCTCCACTCGAGGACCTTTCCGCCCCACCGGCCGTCTGTTATCCTCGCTATGTACCCTGCCTATGCCCTGCCGGAATGTGCTGATTAAGGAGGCTCAAAGTCACCTAGAGAGCAATAGAGAGGGCTATACTCGGAGTCTCCGTCTTCGTATCAGAAATACGATGAGATCCGCAGGAGAACTAAGGTCACAGACATAGCCCAAAGGATTGCATGCCTCAAGTCTAAATAAATACCTAGATAGATATCTGCCTATAATTATATACCTACATACATTGATCTACCTACATATTTTAAAATTATCTTCGCGTTAATCCCCGTAGTCAATAATTACAGTTGTAAAACTTTCGACAAGAATCATGTAAGTTTTTAATAATACTTACGTATCAAAACGTATCTTGGCTGCGAATTAACCAGGCCACCAGCAATTTTTTGTACGTCATCAGTCAATTTTAGTGCCACGGTAAATTAATGCAAATGCACCCGTACAATCTAAACCAATATCTTAAAGAAGTAAATGTTCTTTTTCGTGATCCTTTTTAGGTATGGTACCTAGATGAAACCTTGTATGAATTGGTGGGTGAATTTCAACAGAGATGATACATATATAAATACCTAGTTTAATAATCTTATGTTATAAAGTGTATGTTATGTAGATTCATCGTCAGCCCATTTAAGTCCCCACTGCTGGGGCACGGGCCTCCCTCAATCACATGAGGGTGTAATTGCCATACTCACCACGCTTGGCAGACGGGTTGGCGAGGGTTTTGATATAAATGCAGAGTTTTCCTTCTCTGGGTGCTGATGATCATGCCAGCAGCTTTACCTTAGTCGCCTTTTACGACACCTCGGTAAGAGTGAGGGTGGCCTATTCTACTCTGCCGGGGACCACACGGCTATGTAGATTATCATAGACAATTAGGTACATTTTCCTGACCCATTGTGTCACAGGATTCTATGAGAAGACTATAATATGATCTACAGTAGTCTTAGTTTGTGTAACTATCCTTAGGGACCAGATGTACTTTGGGATCAGATGTACTGATGTTATGGTGTCTAATATATTTGCGTATGCAAAGATTGCTTTAATTTAAATTTCCTTCGTAATTGCAACTTGCAACTATAACAAGACTCGAATCGAAGTTTATCTCGCTATCTCCGTAGGTGGTGTTTAATGTTAATCAGCAAATGGTCTACTTTTACTAGAAAGTACGAGATACCTCAAACGTATTTATTAATCCACCTAAGTAAGGCATTTGATTCTTGGTGGTGGAATTTTAAGTCGTGTTTAAAGGTAGATAACTAAGTAGGTACTGTTTTGTTTTTATTGTTACGGGAATCGCTAACCATCAGATGATCCGTCTGCTCGTCTACACCTATCACATAAAAAACCTAACTACATTTAAAAAAAAACATACGTCAATGAAAAAAAGCTTACGGATTTTTTTACCATGGGAGAGCCACGCTTCGGCATGAATGGGCCGGCTCGACCGGAGTGATACCACAGCCTCGCAGAAAACCACCGTGAAACAGCAGCATTGTGCTGTGTTTCGCTACGTGAGTCCTCACTCACGCAGCGAAACACAGCCCTACACTCGGTACGGTACCCTCGTACTGGAGGCCCAATACGGGGGAAAGGGGGGTTTAAAGGTTGTCAGCGCACTTGTGACTCCACTGGTGTCGCGGGTTCCATGGGCGGCAGGCAATCGCTTACCATCAGGTGATCCGTGTGCTCGTCTGCCACCTATCACATAAAAAAAGTCAAAATAAAATATGTTTTTTTTATTATTCAAATATAAATCCTTGCACAAATATTAAGCTGCGATTCAAAAGAAGTTGCTCAAAAATCATACTATACCTTTTTAATTCAATTTTATGACACCTCACGTTTTAGAGACGTTTGCGCGTTGTAATATACACCATGCGCCATCTATTGGCACAGTTTCTAAAAGTTCTGAAACGAAGTCAAAGCTAACCACCAATTTTGAAATAAAGGCGTATCTTCAATATGCCTTATACGACCAATTCAATCCGGAAGGTCAAAACAATTCCGGACTGTAATTTAGACCCAATATGTTTCTTAGGAATTTTGTCTAATACAATGTGTAGAACCCACCTATTTTTTGCTATGGTCCCTTCAGTATAACCCTTTTTTAGGTATTTAATTAGCTAGGGTTGGCGGAAATGCGATAAAGATTTTTTGTTAACAGCCTATGTCGACTGAGCAGGTAAATTAAGTGTCAGTTAAGATTGAAGCACATATAATGATGCGTGACTAACGTAAGCTTAATTCTTACGTAGAGAACTCTGAATCTTACGACATGTACACTTTCACACTTTAGAAGTTTTTTGCTCGTTTGCTACCTTAAAGGCTAATTGTGCTTCTCTTCATATTCTATCTAAACCGCATTCGACCTCAATAGCTTTTGATGGAAAATGTCAACGGGTTCAAAGAAGTATGAAGTAAAATATTATGTTCCTATTACCACTACGCAAGTCGTTCGAAACAGTTTGAGTAACTGGAAAATATACCCGTGGCAGAGCCACGCTTCGGCATTAATGGGCCGACTCGACCAGAGGTTACCGCGGCCTCACAGAAAACCGGCGTGAAACAGCACTGTGCTGTGTTTCGCTGAGTGAGTGAGGGTAACCGGAGCCCACGATCCGGGGGAAAGGGGGGGTTTTAAGGTTGGCGCTCGTGACTCCACTGGTGTCGTGGGTGTCTGGGCGGCGGTAATCGCTTACCATCGTGCGATTCGTCTGTTCGTATGTCACCTATCACATAAAAAATACGCATAGATATTGCTAGGCATTAAATCGCGTTTTCATTACTAGGGGGCACGCTCAGATCATGGTCCAGGGTTTGGCAAGTCTAGTAATTACATGGAAGCCGTGATATCAGCCATGTTTTCGAAATATCATGAGCACGAGAATTGGGCTCCTGGTATTTTATTTTAATCCTTGAAAAAAAATCATATCTTAGATCAGTTTATTTTCTCAGAAAAATCTCTCAAATGGTTACAAAAGTAATTTTGTTGTATGCGTCCAATGGACCAATCAGAATAGTTTTGTCAAGGGTAAACGAATTTCCCATAGAACAACTTAGTTGTGCGAAGCAGTTGTGCCACGGGCAATGTAAGATTTGTAATCCCACTGTTGATTCTGATATCCGTAACACAGGTGCTTGAGCTACCTATCTCGAAGTCAAAAAAAAGTGTAAGTAATAAATTTAATAAATTCATCGTGGCTTAGCTATTCGCGCTGCATTTCTCGACACAATGGTCGTGAGGTGTCCGCCGCGGCTGCGCCTGCGCCTCGCTGCTCATACGCATGCTAATACACGCGGACGGGAGGCCAAGTATGATATATGAAGAACGACTGTTCCCTACATATATGGTATCTGTGACTAGGGCTGACGAACGCAAAAGCCTGCCTCGGTGGCGCAATGGTTAGTGTATCGCACTTTAAAGCGACGGATGCGTAAGAGGTCCCGGGTCGGGTCAAAAATTTGTACCTAAGTTTTCGGTAAGAAATTTTTAGTGGCAGCCCGGAGTTGGCGAAGTTTGCGGTCTTGTACCCCCGTGCCTCGGAAAGCACGTTAAGCTGTTGGTCCTGCCCCCGATCCCTTTCCAGTCGTCACAGTAGTGTCCCATCGGAATATGAGGGTAAGGGAATAGAGAGTGCACTCGTGTTTGCGCTCACACTTGAGCACAATAATATGTATATCCTGCGTACGTAGCTGATCGTTGAGATTGGCCGCCGTAGCCGTAATCGGAGGATATTAATTATTATTATTTATTAAGTATTTATAGTTTATTGCTTTTGCCATAAGGTGCAATAAGGTAAGGTAAGGTATATTTACGGGTGATGCTGAACGTTATTTCGCGTGTCTCAACTTCCCTAACATAAATTTATTGCTATGAGCGTCAGACGAATAGACGGGTGACCCTATGGTAAGCGATTGCTACCGTGGATGGACACCAACATCAGTGCTGTCAACATATTAACGTTCATTCCCCTTGGATTGAGTCCCTACACTCACTCATTCGGCGAAACACAGCGGCGTGCTGCTTAACGCTGGTTTTCTGTGATGCCATGGTATAAATCTGGTCGTGCCGGTCCATTCATGCCAAAGCGATGGCACACAGTTGTTGATTTATTCCGAACTGTTTGTTGGATTTCTCAACACACAATGCGGTCGCGATGTGTCTGCTTCATTGGAATGCTAATACGGACGTTATAGAGTCCCAGTATTGTGTGTTCGTGACTATGACGTTATGATTATGATATTACCTATGGTTAGGGTATTCAGATACCTTACTTGCCGACTTGCCGGTGGCAGTCCATAATTGGAGCCAGTCTTTTGATTGTAAGAAAATCTAAATTCAGCAATCTTGACCAAGTAGGAAATTGAATTTTACTAACATTACACCACATTTTTGCCACACTGTATATGAGTATGTACAAATACAGTGCGGCGGAAATCATTGCATTTTATAGTACTTAACCAATTTATAAATAAGAATGAGTATGATAGTAATAAATAAGATGATACCCCTAATATTGTAGGTTTTATCATTTATTAATGCGCCGGCAACAGGTGCCATCTTTGGGGACTGGTCCGTTTCGGTATATGTAGCTTTTAATTTGCTTCATTCTATTTTGTGTTGCATTAGACTGTATGACTTGGTATGAGGATAATAAACCATTGTAAAAAAGATGGCGATTAAAAAGAGTAACTGGCGAGTTTCTTGCCGGATCTTCTCGACCACTTTTAACTTTCCGAGCCGGTGGTAGAATCGCATTATGTTTATTTATTTCTTTAGTATATTTTATGTATCAACATATATATGTATTAACATGTAAATTATACATAAGTACTTATAAATAGTTTTAAGCCATTCAAATGTATGACGATTTGTAAGTGCTGTGTACAAGCCTATGCAAATAAAGAATTATTTGAATTTGAATTTGAATTTGAATACATTTCACAGCGTCAACTTAATATATCTACTTGTGGATAAAGTTGTTGATTGCACAATTACTAAATACTATGGGGTTACTGTATTTTAAAGTAAAGATGTATTTGTGTTTTTTAAGGAAATTGAAAGGTAATAAAGAATGTTTATGTTTGTTATCCCCAATAGTTCCTCGCCTCGGGGCTGCCTGGATGGCGCAGTGGTTAGTGGGTCGCACTTTAAAGCGACGGCTGCGCAAGAGGCCCCGGGTTTGATCCCCGGGTCGGGCCAAAGATTTGTACCTAAGTTTTCGGTAAGAAATTCTTAGTGTCAGCCCGGGGTCTGGGAAATTGGCGGTCTTGTACGCCCGTGCCTCGGAAAGCACGTTAAGCCGTTGGTCCTGCGCTCAATCCCTCTCCGGTCGTGTCACGCTGGTGTTCCATCGGAATATGAGTGTAAGGGAAAAGAGCGTGCACTTATGTTTGCGCACACACTTGAGCACTATAATATATCCTGCGTACGTAGCTGATCGTTGAGATTGGCCGCCGTAGCCGTAATCGGTTGGAGGATATTATCCCCAATATATAAATAAATAAATAGCCTGCTTACTGATATCGGACAATTGTGCAGACAGACAGTGTATTATACTTTAATTGATAAAATCATGTACATTCAGAATCAATATACGGCATTAAAAAAATGCGCTAGAAAATTTACACCGATATCTTCAAGTTTTATACTATGGCCTTCTCCTGTCCTATGGAGTGGTACCTACAATATGACGGTAGCCAAGGCCCGATTACACCCACCCGAGAGACAGTTAAAAAAATCTAACTAATACTTGAATATGCGTGTCAACCCTAAGCACAAAAGGCATTTAGCTGGATACTTATGTCATAAATAACATCAGGCGCCAGGACCAGGATATAGTCCTTACTTCGCTACATGTGTCGCATCGTGTATGGAAACGCGCCGCCATTTTATTGCAATAACCTACGATAGCGCTATCTAGCGCCAATAGAAGTTTTTTGTTACAAATAACAAATGTTTCATTGTAATTTTTTTATATGAGAGGTGGCAGACGAGCAGACGGATCACCTGATGGTAAGCAATTCTACCGCCCATGGACACCCGCAACACCAGTGGAGTCACAAGTGCGCTGCCAACCTTTTCCTCTTCCCCCCATTGGGCCTCCGGTAACCTCACTCACACGGCGAAACACAGCGCAGGCGCTGCTTCACGCCGGTCTTCTGTGATTTACTAGAAATACTGACCCTTTACTCGTACAATATAGTTTCCTGTAGGTATAACCTACTTAGTTAGATACGTATATCATCATCATCATTGCAGCCAATAGACGCTTACTGCTGGATATAATACTTATAAGGATTGCGAAGTCAGATGTCAGTCACTTCCTTTTAATACGACACGGTGTACAGGTGTACCCCGGCTTCCGAAGCGACGCAACAGCGAATATTAACCAGACGAGAAACATACCACCGGGAACACTACCCAGATGCGAGACGAGAATCATCATCTAATTTCAGCCAATAGACGTCCACTGCTGACTCGCCCCAACGGCCGTCCGTTCTCCTCGCAAAGTGCCTTTTTTTTTTTTTTTTTTGTTTACCCGGTGAAAATGCCGCCGGCTCACTGACAGGAGCCGACGTCGGCGCCGGTTGGTCGGCGCCGCCTTATGCACACCCGGCCGCTGGGAGTCGGCCGGGTAGTGTGGGGCTCTCCCCTGGATTAGGCCTCTGCTAATCAGAGGCCGTCCAAGGGCATACCCACTAAAACCACCGGGGCTTTTCCCATTCTACGCCCGCTAAGTCGGAACGGAACGCGGGATTACCACCAGGCTGCCACCGCGAACCGTCCTGGGCGAAGAGGCTCGCCAGCACGGCCTCCTTCCAAAACACCGGTCCAACGGACCTAGGGCCTCTCCCACGGCCCACCAAACACCGCCCCCCGAATGGCGCCCACACTGCTGGCTGCAGTGCAAACACCACCGGGAGGAGGACTGCGGGTACCCTTCCCCACCCATACACTGCTGGCTGCAGTGCAGAGTGGGTTGGGGAAATAAAAACCCACAGGCTTCGGAACGAAAACGCCGCAAAACCCAACTCCGCTGGATGCGGAGCCGAGAAAATTGGCACCACCGGTCGACATTGAGCCATCCTGGCTAGACGACCCAACGCCGGACCTCCAGCACATGGCCTTACGGCCGCTGAGCCCGAAGGCTCTCCACCCAGTGGGGCCCACGTCGAAAACGCTATCACGCGTAGCGTGACGCCGGACAGGGCCCCGGGCCCAGAACAAAAAAGGCCACAGGAGAAGGGTTTCCGATGCCCTAAACCGTGAGGCCGGTCCTAGGCCCCGGGGGGGCTCAACTGGGGGTCAACAGAACGACTCCAGGAGCCCTCCCGTGTGTGTGCAGCTGTTAGCCGTCGAGTAGCAATGGGCGATGCCGATTACTACCCGCCGTTGCCCAGGGACGCCAGGACCCTTTCGGTAGCAGCTCCAAACAGAGCAAAAATACTACCGAAAGGGCCACACGAGGAGGCCGCCGCACCGTAGTCCCCTCCTCGCAAAGTGCCTTGCCTATTGCCATTTGAGGCATGCAATCGTTTGAAAGAAATAAAGAAAACATTTATTATTAAAAAACATAACACAGGACATACAACAGCTGCAAAACAAAACACAATTGGCATAAACAGAAAACAAAATAAAAATACATATAAATAAAAACAAAAGCAAAAAAAACAAAAATATATTCAATCATGTCCAGACAGTGCCAAATACATAGTATAGTGTGTTTTGAACGACTAGTATAAACCTTACTCAGCTTATGTCACAGCCCAGACAAAGGCCATGACGCTGGTTTTCAGTGAGACCAGTTGAGTGAGTGCCACGGACGTGTGTAATGTGGGTACATAATACTTACATTTGTGTCTAAATATATCTACTAAGAAGAAAATATTGGGCTATGTCTGAGACCTTTGTTCTCCTGCGGATCTTATTAAGACACCGCGTTGAGTTTGCGCCACGAAAACCACACGGATTCCTTGTACCTATCTATCTATCGCCATTAAGCTCAAATTTGAATGACTAAAACGCGCTTTCCACGGGACTTGGTGGCGCAGACTCTAGATGATCCGTGGCACTAGTCGGCGCAGGCATCCACCGAAACCATGTTCGATCGACGCCGGATAATAGAGTCGCTTTGGGTGAACTGCCTTCCATAGTAAGTAGATAAGCTTGTTTTGGTTCCCTGTCCCTGGTACTACAACCACTTCTACAACACTGGAACCTTGGTTTTGTACCGGTATGAATAGTAATCTTTTGTTCTCTGTTGGATGTCGTTTTAACCTTTTTTGTATAGATATTACTTCGTAGTCCAGTGTAAATGTGTCACTTCAAGTTAGATGGTCAAAGAAATCAGTTTCTAATGTTTGGTTATTTATGGGAGGGGGGGCAAACGAGGAAGCGGGTTACTTGATGTTGGTAAGTAATGCGGCCAATAGACATTAGACATCCGCTTTACCAGACAGATTGACGTTACAGGCTACGTTATGGTACAGACAGCCCAGACAGCCACATCTGTCATTCCTCACTTGATATTGAACCAAACGTGTTTGATATTAAGGTTAGTACGACTAAAGAAATTTGACAGTTCTTTATACTTTGATGTATGTCTGTAAGTACTATGAAGAGAAAGCAGATTTTTCCGTTTTAATTATTGTTGTTCATAAGACAGACAATCTAGCTACGCGATCTGTAGTACATTGCCAACTTTTAGCTTAGATAAAAATCAAGTTCTACAACTTGTACTGGTTTCTGTAACTCCGTGTCGGCTGGACGGTCGTCATCCTCACGGAGTGATATTTCACAAGTAAGGTGGCCGTTGGCTGTCGCCGCGTAAGGAAGCCGTCGTGCCCATATACCGCCGCCTGCGCAGCCACGACGCAGATTTGCCGCTAAACAAAAAGCCAGCTTTGTTTGTAAACTTGTTGACGTTAAGCTTTCGTCTGGGTCTTTGTTGGTTTCAGTTATTCAAAAGGTATTTATGGAATTTTTTTTTGGACTAAAAGGCCAAATGGCAACAAACAATAACCACAGTATTACAAGAGCAGAAAATCTATTGTTGTAGTAAATAATAAATAAATAAATATATCACAACATCACATACCTTGATCTGACTCCGAGATAGGTAGCTCAAGCACCTGTGTTTCGGACATCAGAACTAACAGCGGAATATTACTTTTCTTATAATACGTAGAAAACACCCCGGACCAATACAGACAGACATGTTGATGCACACAAATGTTTGTGCTGTGCGGGGATCGAACGCGCAACCCTTGGACCAAAGGCAGCGTTCACTATCACTGCAGCACTGTTCCAAACGGGTCGTCATACTGTGCCATAACTATGATTTGAGATGAAAGTACCGGTTATTGACATGCTGTTATTAAATTTAATTAAATATCATCTATTTCAACCAAATTACAGGTCATATACAAAATAGAATAGTTAATAATAGCAATACAATGTTTGACATTCATACATTGTAATAAATATATAAATGTCAAGTTAAATAGAAATTCATTACATAACAATTAAATGTCAAGTTACATTAAAGTTGGTAGTAGTAAAAAAAAATTAAAATTATCTTAAAAATGTCAAGCTACTATGTAGTAGTATACATTTGGCATGTGCCAAATGTATACAAATTCAAAATGAAAATGAAATTGAAAATAATGTTTTATAAAATATATAATATATAAGTACATAAATATATTATAATATATTAATATATAATGTTATGTGTTAGGCTTAGTATGTGCGTACATACATACATAGGTACAGAAGTATGTATTAAAAAAGTAATCTTTAAATAAGCAATATCTTTGCAGATAGAAGAGTATGCAGATACCTAAATTAAGCTTTGAAAATTATTAAATATTGTTATTAGACATTATATTTATCTATATTGTGTTATTATTACAGACATAATAATATATTACATCGTCCACCTGCTTTTTTCCCCACATTATTTGGCAATATGGTTTATCTATCCATAAAAGGCGGTAATTTTTCAATAAAACTCCTGGTAAACATTTTCATAGAGACGATATATTTCCTGAAGAACCGATGGTATAAATACTCGCAACTAGGTACTCTAGGCGCTCTGTATATCACCTGCATTTTACGTTGCAAATCAAAACTTAAGCAATAAAAGCGAAGCGTACCGATCAGCATTGAGACCAACTGATGAACTAGGTGTCAATTTTCTGTTTAGAGCATACAGCATCAAGGGTTCAAGGATCCAACCTTCATTCGAAGATGGCATTCAAAGATGTAGAAGATGAACAGTTTCCGGCCGCCGCAGTAGAAGAACCCGACTAAACCAGCCAGCCAGCCTGCCCTCGACTGGAGGGTAGGTATAAGGAGTTGCAAGAGTACGTCGGGCCATTTCCGTTCATGAGATAGAACTCTTTGTACTCGTATTATTCCCAGACGTTAACATGGTCGTTTCCCAGCACTACCAGAGTCTAGTCAATAAACGTTATTTTCCTAAATTGACCTAATATCCTGCAACCGCCAATCCAATCTAAACGATCAGCCACGTACGCAGGATATATAATAGTGCTAAAGTGTGTGCCGTGGCCGTGTGGTCCCCGGCAGAGTAGAATAGGCCACCCTCACTCTTACCGAGGTGTCGTAAAAGGCGACTAAGGTAAAGTTGCTGGCATGATCATCAGCACCCAGAGAAGGAAAACTCTGCATTTATATCAAAACCCTCGCCAACCCGTCTGCCAAGCGTGGTGAGTATGGCAATTATCCCTCATGTGATTGAGGGAGGCCCGTGCTCCAGCAGTGGGGACTTAAATGGGCTGACGATGACGATGACGAAAGTGTGTGCGCAAACACAAGTGCACTCTCTATTCCCTTACCCTCATATATTCCAATGAGACACCAGCGGGACACAACCGGAGAGGGATTGGGTGCAGGACCAACGGTGATCACAACACCGCCATCGAGGTCGTAGATTTTTCTACTCGACATCAATCAACCGATTAATATTAAACAGTATCTCGAAGCCGGCAGGAAGCATTGCCCAAGCCCGCGGTTTTTCTCGCGGCCGCGTTCCACGACACACTTACGTTTCCCCGAAAGGGTACGAGTATACCGTACGACACACAACTACCAGTATAATTGCTACCAGTTTTGGTGCTCGTGCAAATACTGACATTTTGTCAGACGATGGACATCAAACACCCGCTTTCTGGTTTTGAGTACTTGAAGGATGTATTTTGCCTAACATAATTCTTGGAACTAGGTGTTACAGGAATTAGCAGCCATTCTCAAACTTTTTATAGGGGTCACAGTCATAGACAACCAGTCATGGCGTGAAGCCAAGCAGAAATAATTGGAGTGTAGATAAAAAACTTAAAATGGAAATCTAGTTAGTAATTTTATTTATAGGACGTATTCATAGCTTTTTATAGGTATATTTTGAATAGTAGCCAGTGGCATCTTTACCTAGAAAAAAATGTCAAGCAAGCAAAAAGCAAACGTGCTTGTGTAAAGCAACGAGCACCATTAATACAAATGCAAAATGGAAATTAATGTGTTATAAAATATGTAATGTCAAATCTTGTCGTTGCAGCACGCGAAACGCTTTACCGCTTTTGCCCAGTATTCCAGGGACGGACCATCATAGTGTTCCGAGAGTATCTTTAGAATGATATTGGAACTGCCCAGTATACGATCCCTCTGAGGATCCCCAACAAACTCAAAATTCCCACTTTTAACCACTACTACCTACTAACACCAGCATTGCACCACGTTGTTTACTGCGTAAACAGCAAATAGTGCAAGAAATAAAAGAGCAATATTACACAGCAACAATAACTTAGTAATTAAGTAATGTAAAAGCATGTAAGCATGACAACAAAAAAAAGAAAAAACAATTTAACAATAATTAAAGCCAACCATTTTTTAACACATTATTTAACATATAGTAACATACCAAATAAAAAAAATAGTAATAAAAATAAAAAAAAACACTACAATAATAAATAAAAAAAAAACTTCATAATTTCTTGATAATGCGCAAAAAATGCACATTCCTGGTGTGCAGAGTGCAGTGGCAACGGCATCCTGGCCAGGATTGCCAGTCAGCTAGACTGTGCTTACGTGAGTCATTGCTGCGCCACGGCCTATGAAGTGAAGCGGAAGTGAGTCATGTACTCAGTCTTAATTTAAAAAAATGTAATTGATTTAAATGTGCTAAATTAGATTTTATGGATTTTTGTGAGCCTAGTTAATTAAATAAAGAAATATATTTTTATTATTATTGCATAATAATACATAGTTATCTATTAAATTTATTGCTTATTTTTTTTTAACTTTGCCCTTTATTGTTTCTTTATTTTCATTTTATTATATTTTTTTATTTTACAAAATCTACAGCTCTTAAATTATACTATCGCTTTATACTAGAGATTTTATTTTATTTCATTAAAAAATATATAATGCAAATTTTGACCACTGTTTAGACCACTGTCCTAAATAAAAATGGAAAGCTAACATTTTTATTGAATCTTTGTGGTTTTTACAATCACAGAAATGGCCAAAGTGGGTTATTGTGGCGTCGCTTAACATTTCTATTCTAACTTAGGCTACTACATAGTATTAAAATATCAGTGCTTATGCTTTCCTTTGCCACTCACCAAGAGAGGTAGCTGTGGTGTAGATACATACCTATTAGTATAGATTATAAATTCATTTTACTAACTTGTACAGTCAGAGAATAAAAAGGTTCGTCACTTTAAGGTAAATTTTCGCTTGCAGGCAAGAATCAGTTATACCAACATACCGTTTTAAAAGGATCTGCCAACCTTTTAAAGATGTCATAATACATTTTGTCTTCAAATACGGCATAGACAGAGAGATTTTGACCTTTTAACCTATTATCCAAGATATTCGCGAATGACACACGAGACAAATTAAAAACGTCACCGACCTTTTTTTATTATAAATTTAATTAACACGTCAAACCAATGTAGGTTTTACTTCATATAAAGGCATCAATGTTGCTACAAGCAAATCTCAACTTTCTGATTTAACAGTTAAGCATAATTTTCTGTGCAACAGGTATAACTTTGACAGATTTACGAAAGGTAATAAGTGCTCATAGCATATCAAACGAATCAATTTAAAAACTGACGAACCTTTTCGTTCTTTGACTGTACACAGCAATTTAAAATAACTATCCTTCACGTTTATACAAGGTGTTTGGGAACGGGGTATAACATACTTGCCAAATTACACATGCTATCAACAAAATACGGACAGCCAGACTTTAAGGTGACGGGTAGGGCACACTAGCGACACCAATCGATTTAAATTTTTAGCTACTAAACCGGATCTATTTTAAACAATTTCGGGGTGACAACCTCTCGGCAAATACTTATACTATTTTCTAAATAACCGTGCACAAATGAAAACCGACGTGAAGCAGCAATATGCTGTGTTTCGCTGCGTCAGTTAGGGTACCGGAGGCCCAATCCAGGGAAAGGGGGGTTTAGAGGTCGGCAGCGCACTTGTGACTCCACTGGTGTCACGGGTGTCCATAGGAGGCGGCAATCGTTTACCACCAAGTGATCTGTCTGCTCGTCTGCCACATATGACATAAAAAAACATAGATTTTCACAAAATATGATGTTTTTATTTTATTTCCTTAAGTAAGTATTATTCAAATTTTAATGACTAGGTAATTGGCATACTTACAAGGGCTAAAATAATGCTGTCATTCAGAAACAAACCTATTGGCCAAACATCACGTTAATCATGGATTTAACTAAGTACTTGTACCTGTTTAACGTCATTAAATCACCATACAACCATCTCATCGTTCATTGAAACCATTCATTAATTAACCCTTCTACTTAGCACCTTATCCTATCGAGTTTAGTGTTAATTTAGCTTGTAGGAATATCAAGATTGCATAGAATGGCAGAAGACATTTTTGTAGATTAGTGATGCGATTCGAGCCGCTGCGACACGATGGAGTCATTTTAGAATTATACACGATATTAATCGTATGTTTCTGGCATCTACGAGTTACTCCACTCATTCAGGTCACATTAGCAGTTCATCAGAAGTTTCTTGATCACGATTTTTTTAATGACATATAGGGCAGACGAGCAGACGTATCACCTGATGATAAGCGATTATCGCCGCCCATGGACACATGCCACGTCAAAGAGAAGTCACAAATGGAACAGAAAATCTAATTTTTGAGTTTTAAAGCAGTCCAGGCACCCAAAGCTCGTGACTCTACAATTACTGAGGTTGTCGACTCGAGTTTTTTCACGCAATACCATATTTCATTCTTACCTACGTATTAACTATGTATCTAATATGATATTTCATTAATTCTATTACATGTCCCATATGTATGTATATGTATATATAGCCGCCTCAATTTTACACCAAACTGTAATCGGTACTTATTTACCTAGTTTTTATATTGCGTAACAAAGTAAATAAAGTAAATGTAGATAAGTAAGACATTTATTAACCACTAAATGAGAAAGTTGTCACAAGAAAATAAACCATGAATATAGATGCCGACATATTTCTATTCGAACTTACTCATGACTGTTGACTCGAGTCACTCGAGAAGTTAAGTAGAGGGGTTTCACTAATAGATGCGTGAGCGCACGGTTCCCATGCAATTGCGCAAGAGAGCCTTGGAAGCGAGCCCGAGTGGGCCGAATTAGCAGGGGTCACTTGAGGCCGAGTGCCATCGAACACCCGGGTTTGGCCGCTCGCTTGCTTCGGACACATTCTATCTATTGTGCAGACCAACCTTATTTGGCAAGGCTCTTAAGTTAGCTGTACAATCAGACTTATGTTGTGGTTACGTTTGAACGCGTTTGTGTTTCGTTACTTATTCGTACAGCTAGTTCCACATTGCCTATGATGCATAATATGTGATCAAAAGAACTTCAACGTGAAGTTCGATCATTATTATATGAGTCGCTCCATTCGAAGATATAATTACCTGGTAGTCCCCTTAGTATACATGGCAACGACGCACATTTTTAGAGATTCTCGAATCCCAATTTTTTTTTTTTTTTTTTTTAATGCTAGCAAGCCACTGCCAGCACCAACCCTACCTACTGATGTTCGGTCACTCAGTTTACTCATTCCTTTAGAGATTAAGTTCTTTCAAAATCACGAGGGTAGGGTGGGTTGGGTTGTTATATCTTCGAATGGAGCGACTCATATAATAATGATCGAACTTCACGTTGAAGTTCTTTTGATCACATATTATATTTCGTCGCTCCATTCTTCAGATATAATTACCTGGTAGATGTTCAGAGTAAAAGATTTCGAAAGAACTATGTTTATGCCTACATATAGGGTGTACAGATATAAAAATAAAAGTTATTTATAACATTAATGTATTGTTTTATTTTCTTTCAACGAAATAATAATCAACCTTAACATCTTAATTACAATAATTGTAAATAATTAACTTTTGTATACATATTTATTATCTAATATAAGATAATCACGGTCGAAAACAAACTGATTCTGCGAACATATTTTGCGTAATAATATTTAATTTGTAGAATTTGGCGAATGTGTGGCTATTAGTCCACCCTGCCGCTTTGCGAATAGTGTCGATGCATACGCCCGCTGCACTAGCCGCTGAGGTAGAGGCGTGCCTCGTGCTGTGTCCCGTGAAGATTGACACATCCACCCCACTCTCGGCTAGTACCGTTTTCAGCCATCTGCTTATAGTCTGTGAGGTTACTGGTTTGTGAGGTTTCTTATAAGATAATAATAACAAATTTGAATTTCTAATATTTCTGGTATGTTTCATATAGTCTATCAGAGCTGTTGCTGGACATATGTTTAAATTTTCTGAGAAGAAAGGTAAAAAGAGAACTGGTTGATCGCTATTAGGTGTAGATGTTTTGATTATATCCGTAATTGCTATTGTTATCCCATTGGAAAGGATTTGGATATTTTCTGATTTTATTAAAGACAATGTTTGTACTCTCTGAGCGGTGCATAATGCTAAAAGAATTACCAGCTTTTTCGTTAATCTTTCCAGATTAATTTCATTGTTGGGGTACCAATTAGATATTAAATTGAACACTAGCTGTGGATCCCAAGTATATTTGTACTTTGGTTTTAAAGGTTTTGATTTGAAAACACCCTTCAAAAGTCGTTTAATATTTTCATGTGATCCTATATTATTTCCCAACAGTAAAGACAGGGCTGATCTATGACTATTAAGGGTACCATAGCTAGCGCCTTTTTGAAACTCTTGTGTTAAAAAGGATATAACATCTGACACCGTACCTTGAAATGCGTTTAAGTCTTTTACCTCACAGAATCTCTACCAAGCTTTATAACAGACATTGTACTGTTTTTTAGTATTGTGCGAAAGTGATGCTAACATTAGGTCCACGGCTTCAGATGGAATGTTGCGGCTTACAAAAGCCTGCCGGAGACTTTCGCTGCAGCCAACGTAAGATGTTGATACAGGCGATGTGGGGGTTGATTCCTGAAACCGGAATGAAAGAAGCTTTCATCGGGTTTGAAGTATAAAATTTGAGAAACCAGCAATGTCTTGAGAAATGGATACCATGGCTGTGAAGGCCATTTCGGGAAAACTAGGATACCTTCAGCTTTGTCTTGTACGATTTTTTGCAAGCACTTTAATAATAGAGGAAAAGGCGGAAATGCGTAAAAATAGTAATTTTCCCAAGATATGGTAAATGCATCGACACATGACGCGTTAGGGTCAGGATGCCACGAAACATAAGTATTGCATTTGGCATTGGTACGAGAAGCAAAAAGATCGATTTCTGGTTGACCAAATATAAAAACGATTTTTTGAAAAGCCTCATTGGATAGTTCTAATTCAGTATCTGGATTTTGATGCCTTCTCGATTCAAAATCTGCTTCTATATTTTCCTTGGTATTTATGTAAGATGCAAATAAAAATATATTTCGCTTCTCGCACCATTGCCAGATTTGTCTCGATAGGTTGTTTAAATGGGGGAATTGTATTCCTCCCATACGGTTGATATAACTCAGAGCCGTTGTATTATCGATGCGTAATAAGATAGCACAGTTGTACATCTCGCGCGTAATAGTTTTGAGCGCAAAGTAAATCGCTAACAATTCCAAATAGTTGATGTGGAATAATTGTTCGCTTTCTTTCCAAGCCCCGTGTACCCGTGTATTGTCGTAAAAAGCACCCCAACCTGTCTTGGAAGCGTCAGAAAATATTTCTAACTGAAATTTTGTGGTATTTAAGTCATTTTGCTGTTTAAAAATGTTATGTTTCCACCAATTTAAATCATTTAGTATACAACTTGGCATTTTTATTTTTGCATTGTAATTGTTATTATTATTTTTCAACATAATGAATTTTTGTCGTTCCAAAACCTTTGTATATAAAAACCCATATTTAATAGCAGGACAGGCCGATACAAGTACTCCTATTAGTTGCGAAAATTCTCTAATGGTACACGTAGGTAGTAAGGAAAACTTTTGTACAAGTTGTGCGATCTTCTTACGTTTTTCCTCTGGTAATGAAATTTTTAAATTTATTGTGTCATAGTAAAATCCTAGGAATCTACATTTTTGTGTGGGTTTCAAGCTACTTTTTTGGTAATTAATGATGAAGCCCAGTTGGCACAGTAATGTTATTGTCGCGTTAACATTATTTTTACACTCGTTATAAGTTCGACCTATACACAATATATCGTCAAGATATATAACAGACTGAAATCCTTGGTCCCTTAAAAACTTGACGACCTCTTTCATAATCTTAGTAAAAATTCTTGGTGCAATTGAAAGACCATAGGGCATTGCATTAAATTCGTAAGTAATTAGTTTAGACTCATGGGTTTCGAATTGAAAACGCAAGTATTTTCGGTAATTTATATTGACCGGTACTAATAAATAGGCTTCTTTGAGGTCTATTGTAGCCAAAAAACAATTTTTGGTAATTAATTTAGAGGCTGTTCTATGGTCTTCCATTTTGAAATGGGACTTCGTTACATAACTATTTAAGGATTTTAAATTTAGGATAAACCGACTTTCACCATTGGGTTTAGGTGCTAAAAATATTTTTGATACATATTGATCACTAGATGGATTACAGACAGATATAGCTCCTAGGTTAAATAATTTTTGAATAGCTAGTTTCATCTCAGTTTTTTCTTGATCGGTAAGAATAGGTGGAATAAAATTTTTAATCAAATATTTTTCAATTTTATCATCAGCATTTCGCTTAGGCATTTTTGAATTATTTAATTAAAATTTGGATATAATTTTTATTTCTTTTTTACGAAACTTTGATTTTTTGAAGACGTCCGTTCGTTGCCACGCACAGTAAAGGAATGAGTAAACTGAGTGACCGAACATCAGTAGGTAGGGTTGGTGCTGGCAGTGGCTTGCTAGCATTAAAAAAAAAAAAAAAAATTGGGATTCGAGAATCTCTAAAAATGTGCGTCGTTGCCATGTATACTAAGGGGACTACCAGGTAATTATATCTGAAGAATGGAGCGACGAAATATAATTTGACATTATTATATTTTGGTATGTACAGTGCTATCCATTTATGCGAAAATTGCCTACTAAGGAAGTATACCGACATAGAGGGCTATCCTTAACCTAATATAGGTACTTATATCTTCCTACTGGACATTGGTAACTTACCCACAATTTTTTTTTTTTCATCTAAGTGACTATGTATGGTTTTTTAACGAGAACAATAAATATTCTTTGAACCTTTACCCCCTTATTACAAATCGCCAACTAAGAATAGTCCGGGAACAAAATTCAAGCCAGCTCCTTTTGACATTATTTGTTGGAAACGGGATGACATGAGGTTTAGTGTAGTAATAACATTAGATCGCGATTTAGAATAAGGTGGTTAATGTCTTACAAACAGTTCATCAGCAACCCACACTCGTCCACTGCTGGACATAGGTCTCCCCTAATGCACGCCACTGCTCCCGATTTTCGGCCACTCTCATCCAGCCCACACCAGCCAGCTTTCGAATGTCATCATCCCATCTTGTCGCAGGGTGTCCTACTCTACGCTTACCGAGTCGCGGTCTCCACAAACAGTTAGTAAAACGTTATTGATGCCTTAAAGATAAGGGCTGCATCTATGTTAACTTAATTTAGCAGTCAGATGACTTAAATTCTCATACATACTTAGCTTAGCTCGGGGTCTTTTATTAGACGAAATTTTGTTCTTATTTTATAGTCGAACAATTTTCTATCAATACGTTTAACAGCGATTCTTTTTGGAACACTCTGAATATACCTACCAAGCTACTTATGACGCTGTCTGTTCCACTCGAAGCGAAGTTTAGCCCCCCAAAGGTTCCCAAAGTGATCCGACCACTCGTGAACAAGTTTACGCCGATCAAAACAAAGGTTATTTTCGGACTGACCTTGGGAGTGAACCCGTAGTAACAGGGGTCACCGCCAAGAGGTCAGTAGAAGTAGAAGCCTTATTACACTGCGTACGAGTAATCAGACTTACGTTAGGTGACTTGTGATGTGATCGTATATTGTATTTAATGGAATTTTGACCGTGGGAGAGCCACGCTTCGGCATGAATGGGCCAACTCGACGGAAGTGAGCAGCACTGTGATGTGTTTCGCTGTTCCGAGGGGAAGGGGAGTTTAAAGGTTGGCAGCGCACTTGTGACTCCACTGGTGTTGCTGGTGTCCATGGGCGGCGGCAATCGCTTACTATCAGGTGATCCGTCGGCTCGTCTGCCACCTATGTCATTTTTTTTCAATTAACTCGGAATACACTTATTTATTCATTTATTTAGACCTTAATTCAGGATTTAGGGACTGATTACGATGATACGACTGCCATCTAACATTCTCAACCATTTAACAGGAGAACCAGATCGGCTGGATCATTGTTACACGTTTCAAAAACAATCCGAAACGTGCTGGTCCTCACCATATTTCCCTCATCGCATAACTAATTGTAGAAATCATCATCATCATCATTTCAGCCAATAGACGTCCACTGCTGGACATAGGCCGCCCCCAATGTTCTCCACACAGATCGGTCCTGTGCCGCCAGCATCCAATATATTCCCCCGATCTTCACCAGATCGGTCCACCTTGTGGGGGCCTGCCACGGCTGCGACTTCATGTACGTGGCCTCCATTCAAGGACCTTTCCGCTTCAACAGCCGTCTGTTCTCCTCGCTATGTGCCCTGCACATTGCCACTTGAGGCTTGCAATCCTTTGGGCTATGTCTGTGACCTTAGTTCTCCTGCGGATCTCATCATTTCTGATACGATCACAATTATTGTACAATACGCAGGCCCGCCGTAAGCGGGCGTGCAAGGCGTGCAATGCACGCGGGCGGCGTATCCAGGGGGGCGGCAAATCAAGCAATCAACGACCAAAATTCAGAAATTGTCACATCATAATACTAAAAAAATATCCAACCAAAAGAAATATGAAGCGGCGCGCAATTATTTTCTTTTGTATTAAACAATGCCATCTATTGAAATTCAAGAGAACAAAGATGCAACACGTAGCACTTGTTGGTAAGGTGGGCTCGGGCCGGAGGACGGCTGCCGCAAGAAAGTCGACATATTGTTTATGGTCGTGCTAGGCTCTATGCTATGAAACGACGACGACGAAATACGGGAATCCCCTCAGAGTTTAATTCTCATTCCTCTTTTTATAAACATGCAAAAGCGATGCGAAGTCGAACAGATTAGTGAACAACACGCTTCAATTATTTCGTTTAGTTCTTAATAAGTTCCGTAAGGAGTGGAAATACGTAAAATTAATGATATTCTGACTTGGTTAGTGTGATTATTATTCAGAGAATTATCTATTTCATCCGTCGGCGCCAAAAATCGTATTATGGTAAGTAACTCCGTATATAAGCCTGTGGGTCGATTATTGCAATTATATGAAAGTTTTACTATGGGGTATGGGAAATAAAGTTAAGTAATCTTCCGATACATTCCAGGAACCGCAAAAAAGGAAAAAGCTTTCAGGAGCGCAATTTCGACAGCAAAAACGAGAAAAAGATGCACAGAAAAAAAAATTAGAGGGCTCTCTAGAGAAATTTTTAAGCAAACCAGAAAATAGGGAAATGGAATGTCAAGAAAATGTTGGCGTAGCTTCAACAAGCGCAGCCTTAAATTTAGAAGTTATGGAGGTATCTGAAGAGAGAAATATTAGTCCTTTAGAGGCAGACTTCAGTAAAACTAAAACAAGAGAAAGTACTGCTCAAGAACCTGTAAGCAATTTATCGTCGTCAATAAGTAGCTGTTTAGATTGTGGTGATGATCCCGGTTTATGGCCTGCCAGTATGACTAATAATCTTGTTAATATTTTGGTAAGTCGTGGTCCCGTACAGCTGTTTAACTACAATTTTCCTGCTAATGATGACGGAAGAAAATTTGCAAACAGTTATTATTCTAGAAATCTTCCCAATGGAGAAAAAATTAACAGAGAATGGCTTGTTTACTCTACGTCAAAAGATTCAGTCTATTGTTTCTGTTGTAAAATATTCAGTAACACTGTAAGTAGTTTGTCGGCTCCAAGCGGTTTTTCCGACTGGCAACATTTGTCATCCACCTTAAAACGACACGAAACAAGCGTTTCTCACAGTGAAAATTTAAAATGTTGGGTACAACTAAATAATATGTTAAAAAACAAAACTACTGTAAATCAAATGCAACTGAGACTATTGGAATCTGAAAAAAAACAATGGTGTGATGTATTGGAAAGGATCATAGCTGTTATAAAATTTTTATCCCATCAATGTCTAGCGTTTAGGGGCTCGTCAAAAACATTATATGAGCATGATAACGGTAATTTTCTCAAAGCAATAGAAATGATAGCAACCTTTGATTCAGTTATGCGAGAACATATTCACAGAATTCAAGCCTCGAAATTGGATTCAACTCGCATGACTCACTATTTAGGAGATCAAATTCAGAATGAAATCATTGATTTACTCGGCACGACCATAAAAAATTATATCTTGAACAAAGTCAGAGAATCAAAATATTTCTCCATTATATTAGATTGCACACCAGATGTAAGTCACACAGAACAAATTACAGTTATACTCAGGTATGTCATTTTAAACAGTGAAACTAAAAATGTTACGACATGCGAAAGTTTTATTGGTTTCTGTCCGATCACCAGCTCCACAGGTGAAGGACTATTAAATTTCGTTTTAGATTTATTTTCGCAATTAGACCTGGATATTAAGAACTTACGTGGTCAAGGTTATGACAATGGTTCTAATATGCGTGGAAAACACAACGGATTGCAAAAAAAAATATTGGAAATTAATAATCGCGCATTTTACGTTCCATGTTCGGCGCATAGTCTCAATTTGGTCGTTAACGATGCGGCAAATATTACGCACGACACCGTAATTTTTTTTAATATAATTCAAGAAATTTACGTTTTCTTTTCGTCATCTACAAAAAGGTGGTCGATAATTTGCAAATATTTACCAGATTTAAAATTAAAAGCATTAAGTGCCACGCGATGGTCTAGCAGAATCGATGCAGTCAAACCTTTACGGTATCATCTCGAAAAAATATTTGACGCTTTGCTAGAAATATCAGATAACAATTCGTCGGAATGGGATTGTACAACATCTCATAAAGCTCATTCGCTTGCTTTAAACATTCAAAATTATAGATTTACTTGTTCGGTTGTAATTTGGTTCGATATTTTAAATGAAATTAATGCTCTCAGCAAAATGATGCAAAACCCCACAATAAATACTCAAATCTGCATAAATTTGTTAAACAAATTGATTGATCAATTCACCGAATATCGCACGGATGAGCACTTCGAAAGGGTGTTAGAAGAAGCTACCAATGTGGCTCGGGACCTTAATGTTGAAACAGATTTTCCGCCTATAGACACAGTTCGTCCACGAAGGAAACCAACTCAATTTCAATATGAACAGAGTGACGAAGTTTTACTTGACCCCAAAACCAAATACAAAGTAGAGGTATTTTTTAGAATCCTAGATCAAACGTTGACTTCTTTAAAGGATAGATTCGAGGAGTTGGAAACTTTTACCGACGTATTTGGCTTTTTCACTAATAATAACTTATTTAGTTACTCCAAAGATGATTTAATGAAACATTGCAAAGATTTGAATTTGAAGCTAAAAGACAGTTCCAATAGTGACACAGATATTGATGGTATAGATTTGTTTAATGAAATCAATGCTTTAAAGTTGCATTTTACTGAACACCAGTCCAATGATCCACAAACCTTATTGCAATATATTTTTGCAAATGATTTAATGTCAACATTTCCGAATATAGCAATAGCACTAAGAATATTACTTACGCTGCCGGTTTCAGTTGCATCTGGTGAAAGGTCCTTTACAAAGTTAAAAATTATAAAAAACTATTTGAGATCAACAATGCACCAGCAAAGACTAAGTAATTTAGCCATAGTTTCAATTGAACATGAGATATTAGATAGCTTAGACACAAAAAAATGATAACAGATTTCGCCAACATTAAGGCAAGAAAGGTACAATTACTGTAAATTAAGTAAATAAATAGTTTTTCGTTGTAAAGTATTTCTTATTTTTTCACATCCTTAACCTAGTTTTTTTTTTACCTAGATCGTGTAAGGTAGACATAGTTAAACGGGGGCGGCAAAATGGGAATTGCACACGGGCGTTCGAACCCCTAGCGGCGGGCCTGACAATACGCACATATATTTGAAAAATCAGAGATGCATGCTTGAATCCAAACCACGACTCCCCATGGAAGGCACGTTCTTATTCACTTATCCACCATGCTCACACAAACACAAAGTTGTACGACATAAAATAAAATCTTACAATGTCAATCACCTCTCCCTCTTCAAAAAAAAACAGAAACCAAAGTACTTATTCTCGATATTGGCCTCTGACCCGAAGGTATTTTACTTTTTACGTTCAGAAATCATTTTGATCCGATCTTGATGGCTCTAAACACGGGTTTGAATCATTTCGACAATGTTTTCTTTGCGATGATTTCGCAATTGGCGAAAACCTGTTGCGCTCCGTATAGCCTCTTCAATAGGGTGACCAGCTGACACTATGAAGGTAATCAGTATGCCGATAAAATTACCGGTTATAGATTTCACTGAAATCTTTTATATTGTAACATTGTATTACATTGCCTGAAGGTACGACAGTGACGCGTTGGGTTAATCCTTAACTTAAGGAAAATAGTCCTCACCAAATCTGGTGGGGTGGTGTCAATGATTTTGACCTTCTCGGTCAAGAAACAAGAGCGAAAATCAATGATTTTCTTACACAAATACAGTTTAACTTTTTAGATTACGGGGGTTCTATTGCAATCGGTTAACCCGTACCATACAGGGATCTGGTCACCCTACACTTCAATAGCTTGCCAAGATAACGAATCTTGACACTTTGACAGCAAACCTACAATTTATTATAAGTAACCTTTACTTCACACTTCGGATTTGAACCCTAAGGTCTGGAAATTAGGTGGGGAATTGAGATAGAGTGAATTGTAATGGTTCTCGTTGCGGGTCATGGATTTCTTTAGGTACTCATTGCTGGGTCTTTTTGAACGTGGCCTCGTCATCGCTTTTAGATTGATCCATAATAAAACGTAGTTTAACAACTTTTAGGATTATTGCAATTTTTATAACGATACATTTACCCATTTTGTACTACATAGTTTTGTTGTTTTCTTTACGTTTAGGTACTTATTCAAAATTAATTGCTTATGTGGTAATTAATGAGATACTCTTTGTACCACCGTATATCGATGTGTAATTTATTTATTTATTTATAATATACACATTACAATCGTAAATAAACAAAGTGAGAAATAAAGTGCAGTTTTGAACCAGATTGCAATCCAAAAACAATGTAATTTGGTAATTATAAAGATTTTTATGTTAATTATCTTAACAAATTTTGAAAAATCCGTGCGTGAATCGGCGAAGGAATCATCATCATCATCATTAGCGTTTTGTTCCGATTGCTTCCCAAGCTGACGCTTTGGAGCCCAGGGTCCGCTAAAGAATCATGCCCGGTACTTTCATAGAAGATAGTAAAAGCCACAAGTCACTAGCCACGATTTTAGAAAAATCTGATAATAAATCAATATAATAAAACCAGAACCAAATACATTTTATATGTGTTACCGTATGTTCGTGAATGAGGAAAGATATAACCAATTAAAACACGTTCACGTAACATAATTTATGGGTAAGTTTCTCTGATTACGTCCATTCCGAGGATACATGGAGTGTTAGGTACGTATGAAGTATGATGGTTATTTTTCTGTAAATGGGCACGTTTCTATTAAGAAATATTAATCCTGAATGATTGACATGGAATTAAATTATTAACAATGAATTCCATTTTGTTTTCATTTGATTATCTATGTGGCTTCTGCTTTTAAAATACTTTTTTTAAGAGCTAGCTTGCTTTTTAGAACCAGACCTCATGGGATATATTCAGATCGCACATTAATCCAGTGAATATTCACCAGTTTGAATACCTTATATCACGTTCATTCATAAATGTATCAGAACCAAAACTTAGAAGCGGCTTGGAAATTCAATTTCGTTTTGTATTAGTTACTTTTACATATATTTTATGATATTCTGACTTAAGATATGATGATTACCCAACAAGCCCAAGTAGTTAAAAATGCCCCAATAATAAATTCAGGGGTGTACGTACATAATACATTTACAGTCTTATATCTTAGTTTGTACCGATCAGGAAGAAGCACTTATTCGACCATAAACTTAGGATGCCCTTCGAACGCTGCGTTTCCACTGTAGTGGAGCTGCACGGAGTTGAGCGGAGACTTAAAAAATTGACCTATCACATTGCTCAAAATAGATGAGATGTGTATTTTGAGCAATGTGATTGGTGCCATGTTTTGGACAAAGGAGAACGTCCGTCTTCAAGGAGATCACCAAATATAACTTGCACAATCTATTTAATTTATCAACAAGGACACTATGAAACGTCAAATTCAAGCGCTATTGAGTAAAGTTTCTTTAGATGCGTTTAAAACAACACTTAGCAATGCGAAATATCTCACAATCGCATTAGAGACGAATGAAATCTAGACAATTAGGTAAGAATTCGTCTGTGTAGTACATAATAACACTCGTTGGTGTAACTGCAAGTATTTAGCCAAGTTTCCACACACAAGTGGTGATTCAATGCAGAGAATACAGCGATTTGGTATAAGTTGATCACATTGGCTTGAAATAACTTTGACATCACGAATTTGCTTCATAAGAAATATTGGAATGATTTGGTATCATATTCATATTTGGTATCATAAACAGAATAAACTAAAATAATATCTACGAGTATTTATACAAATTTTCTTTTTGTTTGTAAAGGCGAGAAAAGTGCTCCAGTTGGTCTTGTATCCCTATATCACGCCCTGTGGACTAGGGGGGTTTAAGAATACTGCCAAGGTTTTCCTGGCCTGTCGTAAGAGGTGACTAAACAGGGCCTTCGGAGCGTACTCACTGCTGGGGAGTGGCTTGCTCAGCATATGACTCCGCGGGGGACGACCTTACCGGGTGTTCTGATAAGTCGTACAGCGTTGAAGGGCTGTATTGCGCCAGATAGGGGTGAAGCGGCGCGTTTAGCGGTACGGTCTAATCCCGGCTGAGGGGTTCCGACCTCGATTGCGCGGCGATATACACCCCACGGGTTTTTTTTATATTAGAGGTGGCAGACGAGCAGACGGATCACCTGATGGTAAGCAATTTAGCCGCCCATGGACACCCGCAACACCAGTGGATTAAGTTAGGATTTGAGTCCCACACACCACCTTGTTCCCTACATATAGCAAGGTGACAGCCATGACGGTTTCCCCTCATCATCATCATTACAGCATGTCATTCCCGACTGTATCCAAAGCTGTTGATCCAGGATCTAGTGAGTTTGGTAATTACAAGAAAGCGACTGTCCTCTGACCTTGGTAACCCTTAGTCAGGGGAACCAGGCCAATACTGGCTCTTGGTTACGCGAAACGTGCAGGCTCTTTCACAATAGGATACAACGTCAAACTAATGGTACAATACGCACATAGATTTGAAAACTTTAGTGGTGCATGCTTTGATTTGAAACTATAACCTCCCGTGAAGAGGCACAAGTTTTGCTTGCTGAGCTACCATCACTGTTTTCTTCTTTTTTCCCTGTACTTATAGGGGTTGCGAAGTCTGTCACTTCATTGTAATACCACAGGTGTACACGTGTACTTCGGCTTCGGAAGCGTCGCAACAGCGAATATAACCAGACGAGCATAACACCGGGAATACTACTCAGATGCGAGACGAGAGTCATCATCATCATCTCATTTCAGCCAATAGACGTCCACTGCTAGACATAGGCCTCCCACAATGATATTGACACAGATAGGTCATGTGCCGCCCGCATGCAATGCATTCCCGCGACCTTCATTAGATCGTCGGTCCACCTTTTGGGGGACTGCCACGGATGCGACTTCCGTTCCAACGGCCGTCTGTTCTCCTCGCTTTGTAACTGGCTATTGCCACTTGAGGCATGCAATCCTATGGGCTATGTCTGTGACCTTATTTCTCCTGTGGATCTCATCATTTTTTATAAGATCACGCAAGAAGACTCCGAACATAGCCCTCTGTATTATCAAGCAATAGCTTGACGATACGAGACGAGACGAGAGTGCTACTTTAGAATCGCTTTCGCCGCCACACTGTGTCCCATGGTTACCAGAGAGTTCCCATGTAAACAATGCGTGTAGGAACGTAACTCTACTAGCGTTTTTCTCGCCTAATCGGTCAAGTGTCGTAATCACTGCTAGCATAATAAAGGGGCTTTTAGACGTGCCCACTTGTAAAAGGGCATTGTTTGGGTATCAAGTTAGCTTTTCGTGGTGGCTACAGTCAGGCGTGGGACAGGAGTGATTGTTCTCGTGACTTTATGGAATCAATGAGTGTGAGTGTTTTAGTTTGGTTTATACGAGTAGGTATAGGGAGATTGAGAATATGTTACCCTGAGAGGAATGAATGGAATGAAGCTCGACTGGAGTGATACCGCGGGCACATTGAAAAACGGCGTGTAGCGGCAATGTGCTGTGTTTCGCTGCGTGAGTGAGGGTAGCGGAGGCCCAATCCGGGAGAAAGGGGGGTTTAAAGGTTGGCAGCGCAGTTGTAATTTCACTGATGTGGCGGGTGTTCATGGGCGGCGGCAATCACTTACCATCAAGTGATACGTCTGTTCGTCTGCCACCTATCACATAAAAAAATGTAAATGAATCAATCGAGTAGATTTTAGTATTTTTTACAGATCAAGGCAATGTGTCATACTGTGAGTTTATAGTTGATAAGATTTATAACGTGTTTATATGGTGTTTATTATGGTGTAACACCAATGGAGTCACAAGTCTGCTTCCAATCTTTTCTTTACCCTCGAATTGCGCTTTCAGCACCCTCACACACTCAGCAAAACAGCGCAGGCGCTGCTTTACGCCGGTTCTGCTGAGGCCGTGGTATCAATAGACCCAAACATGCCTAAGCCTGGCTCTCTCGTGAAAATCTTTTCATACGTCGAGACACCTGAACGATTCTCTCGTCTCGGCATTCCCCGACAGACGCATATCGGCCGATTAGCTGGAACTGTTTAAGAAATATTGTGTCAGTCACCCGAGCGTGTCTCCTCAACACAATGGAACTGTTTCGTACTAGCCGATCTAGAATATGGGAAGCTGTGAGGAAATCGGCCTACTTACCGATACCGACTGTATTATGTGTTAATGCATGCTGAGAGCTTGGGAAGGTAGGAGTGGGGGAAGAAATGTTTCACGACTCTGCAGACAAAATCATATAAGAATAAGAAATCATTTATTCGACACTTAACATGGACATTTACAGACGAAATATCATAAAAGCTAAGTACCGAAACGGTCCCTACTCAGCATTTATGGCCTGTGCCATAGCGCTGATTTTCAGTAATGACCGAATATCATACTAATTTTTATTAACTTATTTTATTGCGCTTTATGCATACATGCTTAAAATTAACATTAAAGGCTCAAAAATGGAGATCTTTGTTATGACTAATTATTGTAGCATTAAAAGTATTAATGACACTTATAGAATTACATTAATAGTATTGCTGTTAATAGTATTAATAAGATCTTTTTTAATGAATTATTACAGCATTAATAGTATTCTATTTATACGTGCGTATCGTGCAGAGTATGCCATGTTTATTTTTGTAAAATTGAACAGTTTGTCTTTGTTCTACCACATGTCAATACTTGTGAAAGAAAAGAGTGTGTGCATAATGCACTTACTTAATATACGTATACGTATATTACACATTATGTAGTATGTGTTTGAGTGGGGGAGCAAGAATTTTGTGTTTATTGTTTACATCCCAAAAACCTCATAATAGGTATCGGAAATAAAGTCCATTTAGCATGTTAGATCAACAATATATGCGAGAAAAAAATTTGCTGTTCCAAACATTATTGCCGGGTAGATATTCTGTTTTGTATGGTAAACGCTAAATGGACTTTATTCACGATACCTGTTATGAAGTTTTTGAGATGTAAATGATAAATAATAAATAAATTAATATTTCACAACATCAAATACATTGATCTGACTCCGAGATAGGTACCTGTGTTACGGATATCAGGATTGACAGTGGGATTACAAATATATGAATATAAAACTTTTCTTTTGTAAATACATACTTATAATACATAGAAAGGCTGGCTGGTGTGGGCTGGATGAGAGTGGCCGAAAATCGGGAGCAGTGGCGTGCATTAGGGGAGACTATGTCCAGCTGTGGACGAGTGTGGGTTGATGATGATGATGAATACATAGGAAACACCCAATGACCAATACAAAAAGACATAATCATGCACACAAATGTTTGCACTGTGCGAAGATCGCATAACCCTCAACCCTTGGACCTAAGGCAGCGTTCACTACCAGCTGTTCCAAACGGGTCGTCAAAATAAAATGACATTGTATAGTATATGTTATGGTAAACATTTTTGTGATGCAATATTGAGAGGGCAGATAAAGTTAACCAGTTTTCTCAGTAATTTTAAATACTCATAGGCGATGGAGATTTCTTCTTCTTACACAAGTGTGCTTCTTGGCGAATTATCTTCGGGTAGAGACATAATAAAAAAAAATGGCGATACTGACAGCACGATGACATAAGTATTGAAATGTGACGTCATACGATACTCAAATATGGCTCAGCTCAGTTCTCGTATCGACAGATAAAAAACTCAAATCTAATTTTCACAAATAAAAATATTTACAATTTGTTTTCATGTAAATTGTATTATTATTTTTAACCTAAAAGCAACAATATTTAACACATTTCGTATCTTTCCGGGACAACAGTCAAATAGCCAATTAGACACACACATTAGTTTACACTCTCAAATATGTACGAGTATGTAAGCCTTATGCAGAAAATAAACTAGTAAACTAAACTACTTTAAATATTTTACTACGAGAAACAATGGGTCACCCACAAAGTCAACCAGCGTAAAAAAAGTTAATTTAGATTTCGCCTTTAAATATTATTTTAACAAGTTCAATGACTTCGTTGCATTTGCAAAGAGACCCACGAAAAATGTCATACCCCATACAAAATTACAAAAGAGAACCGCCGGTTTTGTTTGAGAAGAAAAAAAAATCTGTATATTTTGCATACAGCAAGCTAACCTCAGCTAGCTCATTGGTATATTTTGCAAAAAAAATAACAGCATATGGAAAATGCGTCAGCTATGCCAAACTAAACCAGCTAAGCTCGCCGTGTGACACTGTGCTAAACAATTGACAAATGTCTTTTGTTTTGGTCAATTTGCTGTATGCTCTTCTCCTCATCTTAGCGTGAAATTCCCAGTTGCGTCCAAAGCTGTCACTCTAGAGCCTGAGGTACGCTTGGACCATGATTCTTGATGGAGAGAGTTTGGTTATTACAATGAAGCGACTGTCGTCTTACCACCAACCCTTTAACAAGGGAACTAGACCAACTGAGTCATGGTTACACGTTTCAGAAACTATCCGAAACATGCATGTTTTCTCACGATGTTTTCCCTTACCGCCGAGCTAATGGTAGAACTATGCACATAGATTTGAAAAATCCAAAGGTGCATGTTCAGATTCGAACCCGGATCCCCCGTGTGGAAGGGGCGTTCTGAACCACTGAGCTCAATTTTGCTGCAGGGCATTTTACCAAAATTTACAGTTTATACACAGTCGACATTATAGAATTAGCAGGGCGGCAATTTAAGTCTGTGATCGATACGTACAATCCGCTTTCGTCCGCTTTCCTCATGACGGATCTGTACCATTCTGAGTTCACTTGCACCAGACCGGTTTCATCGAATGCGCGCGCGCACGAGCGGCGCAGTTAGCGGGATAATGTGCGCGTCTTAGTTGTATGAAAGTTTTCAAGGTCACGGCAGGGCTGCCAATCAGAGTAAATTCATTAGAAATTCATTTCCTACTCCAGGCTTCTGGCTCAAAAACTGGTACAGTCTTAATTTTTTATAAAAAAAATATCAAAAACTTGTTCTGTTATTTGCGACCAATATAAATCCAAAAAAATCAAAGATAGATCAACAGAAACAAACCCAAAAGTTAAAAGATCTCCACATTTGGTTGGATTTCCCCCAATATGGTATCAGCACATTTATTACATCTTGGGAAAACCTTTTAGCTTGCTGATGGACTATACAAGGTGTATCTGTGAACATTCCATTTAACCACGTTTCTATCAACCACTCTAAACAACATTTGTTCTATAACTTTTGGAAAATCGCATAAAAAAATTCAAGTTCTCATACAAAGTCGGTCTCGTGACTTGGTCATTTTGTATGGGGAGTCGAAAAAATTTTCGACTAATTTCCAAAACTCGTAGAACAAATGTTGTTCAGAACTGTTGGTAGAACACGTGGTTAAAGGGATGTAAATGTCCACAGGTACATCCTGTATGTTCAGCCAAGAGAACATATATCCATTAGTCTGGGTATGTATAATTTAAAGCTATCCTGTTAACAAAAACCTGGACTTCCACTATTGAATATACTAAGATATGCTGCTTAATTTGGAGCCACATGTTTCTATCAGAAGTTTTCAACCAGTCACTACCAGACGCTATAGTAATACTCGACGAGAGGCAACCCTGTAAAAAGTGACCATTGCTGCATTTGTTAAAAACTTTCTTTCACCTTAATAGCCAATTTAATGTGTGTTGCTAGCTCGGTAGGCGTTCTTTCTGCCAAAAAAGACATTGAAAGAGTAATGTAACAAAGTACTACATAGAACATTAAGAAATCATTACAAAAAACAAATGGAGGTAATTTTTTGGGAGCTTCCAAATTTTGTAAAAAAATACGCCTTACGTACCCATCTACTAGTAAAAAAATTCCCTTCTATAAGTTATTAAGTCCTTGAGTGGAGACCGCGACTCGGTAAGCGTAGTGTAGGACGCCCTGCGACAAGATGGGATGATGACATTCGAAGGCTGGCTGGTGTGGGCTGGATGAGAGTGGCCGAAAATCGGGAGCAGTGGCGTGCATTAGGGGAGACCTATGTCCAGCAGTGGACGAGTGTGGGTTGCTGATGATGAAGTTATTAAGTTGTTTACCCTTCTCTATTCAAAGGGTTACCTCATCAATAACGTACGTTAATAAGTTATTGATGGTTACCTTTGATAATGAAAAGATAATGCGTCAAACAATTTAAATTAAATTGATCAGTTAGAATCAAAGTGCTCCCTATAGCACCTACTATGAATACTTGCTGATGACGATAGCTGAGGGGTTTGCCCAGCACACCATTTGAGTCGTTTCCTAAATTTAACCAACCAGGTGAACCAGGAGCTCTATTTTTGATTCACTCGTATGACTTAGCGTCGTCACATGCGACGTAAGTCACATTTGCCTTCTAAGTCGCATGAAGCCGATTTGGCTATTTTTGAAACATTCGATTTCGATGTTGCCAATATAATACGGTAAATTGACATTCTAATTCTAACCCTTCCATGCAGAATTTTATAAAAATCGGTAACTTCCGCATTGCAAACGGAGCGCAAAAACCATAGATTATGGGCTGAATATGAAAATCTTTGCTTTTTTGTCACAAAAGACTATGAATGTCACCTGTCAAAATCAGTCAAATCAAAGTTTTGAAATTTATAATATTTTGTTTATGCTTGTTGCTATTGACAACTGTTTGGTCGAGTGGGTGGGGTCACTCGTTGCAGACGAATGATTCCAAAATGCGAAATTTCGTATGTCGAAGGAAAATCAGTAGAAATCGTGCGCTCGTCACGACGCTGAGTCATACGAGTAAATCAAAAATAGGTCTCCAGGACTACAAACAGGGACATTCTACGCAGCTATCATAGCCGCAGCGTCAATAAAAATAACGACCTTCGAACGATAAACGGGTATTCTGGTGCATATGCACATTCATGACCGTGGGAGAGCCACTCTTCGTCATGAATGGGCCGGCTCGACCGGAAAGATACCACGGCCACACAGAAAACCGGCGTGAAGCAGCACTGTACTGTGTTTCGCTGCGTGAGTGGGGGTACTGGAGGCCCAATCCGGGGGAAAGGGGGGCTTGAAGGTTGGTAGCGCACTTGTGACTCCAATGGTGTCACGGGTATCCATGGGCGGCGGCAATCGCTTACTATTAGGTGATCCGTTGGCTCATCTGCCACCTATATCATAAAAATAACATGATTATAATCAAAGGAAGTACTTTTCCTAAATATAACCAACCAGGACATTAACCTGAGATATTCCTCGCTTAGGAACAACATCATAGCCGCAGCGTCTATCAAAATATCGATCATCGAACGATAATCGGTCAGGGGGCATATTTTCATAGCATAGCATATTTGGGGGGAAAGAATTCCTACATTCATCCATTCAAATCTCTTCGACACCAATGTCGAGTGCACAGGAATGGTAAGTACCCCACAGCATTCAAAATATCTTTTTTTATCAAAAATTACGAATAACATCGCGTCATGGGAAAGTACCCTAAAAGTCATCATTGATACCACGTATTGATTACATTCTCGTTGATTGATACCCCCAGAAGAAATATTTGCGTACACACACATATCATCACCATGACCACAGATAATATTACTTGTATGACAAAGAAATTGCAGTGAAAGCGATAAGATGATCCGACGTGCAGTCAGTCGGCAGAATGTTTGAATACATACAATGCAAAGAGGTTTCTTTGAAAATAAATATTTACACTGGTTTCTACTCGCTGGATTTCAATTCGTTCGATCAAGTCTTTAAGAAGAGCATCATACTTACGATTAGCAAAAAAGTCTGTACGAGTATAATCCTCCTCTAGTCGTTTTCCTCATTACTGAGGGTCGAAATTCCTCCCGTGGGCGAACAGTTTACTCTTTATAATAGACCTCCATTTATGTCTGTCTTTTGCAATGTGGAGGGCGTCATACAGCTTAGTGTCCAGCGTCGAACGTTTTTGGTCTGACCATCTGATAATACTACGACCTCTGGGTTTCCTTCCAGCCACCTTGCCGGTGACCATCAGCTATTCCAGATTATATTCCTCTTCCTGGGCTATGTGATCAAAAAACTCCAGGATTCTTCTCAGGAAAGTGGTAGACAGCCTGGTTTTAATGTGGAGTTCTCGGCGGATGGATTCGTTTGTACGGAAAGCAGTCCATGGGATTTGGAGCATCCTTCGCCAACACCACATTTCAAAGGCGTCGATGTCTCGATCGGCTTTCTTTAGCGACCACGTTTCCGCGCCGTAACTAAAGATAATAATACAATAGTTTCTTTTAATTTTGTCATTATTTCAGGTTTTCATTCCCGGTTGCGTCCAAAGACTTCATAATATTATCATATGATCCAACATTTGGTATTCGTAATTACAATCCCCATGAAAAGTGTCAAGGTTCACACTTTCAAGGATTTTATTTACCTCTTCCCTTATCACAGTTAGGGCCAATTTTTTATCCGTAACTAAAAGGTAACTTTTTGGTTAAATTAACTATAGTTAATTGTCTAACCAATAGTCAAAGTGACAGTGTCAAAGTGGCGTAATTAATTGTAATAGAACTATTAGTTATGTTAATTATCCTTCAAAAAACATATTTTGGCGATATTTGAACATTGGTTATTTTTTTAAACCATTAGTTCAATTTAACTACGGATCAATAATCGGCCCTTACGGCCGCACTCAGAGACGTCATTGAATATTCATTAACTTTAGTAGTCTTTATGCGTATCAAAATAAGTGTCAATATGTTTTCTTAAGTAGCCAACTAAGTTAATCAACGACTCTGAGTGTGGCGGTGAGTCACATATGTGAGGTGCATATTATACTCAAAAGATTTTTAAGTATTAAAAAATATATAAAAGTATCAGCCTATAACTGTCCCACTGCAGGGCAAAGGCCTCCATCATAGAAATCAAGTAATCGCTACTATGATGGGATTGGGCTTAATCACCACGCTTGCCAAATGCGGATGATCACAAACCCGAGCTATGTTCGAAAAATTCGAAACACACTTTTTACTCGACCCAGGAATCGAACTCAGGGCCCTGAGATCACGGCCCGGTACTTAAACCACTAGACCAACTGGGCGTCAGAGACAAACTATATACTTAAGGAATTTTCTAATGTGCTAGATGGCATACGAGAATACGGATCACCTGATGGTAAGTGATGGCCGCAACACCAACCAACCTTCAACTTCTCTTCCCCCTCGATTAGGCCTCCAGTACCCTCTCGCAGTGGTCTAAATAAAACGTAATCATTAGTGAAAACTATCATTACTGTAGGTACCTACATCTAAGGGGGAGGAGACGCCGAGCAGATGCGCGTCTCCCCCCTCTCCGCGGTGGGAGCCCGCTGGTGCGTGGTACGGGGGCACCAGCATCAGCATTGCACAGGCTCGCTCTGCTGCCCGATAGGGACGGCTTAGTTCTCCCGGTTGTCCCTATCCCCTCTCCCGGCACGTCCGGGGGAGGAACCGCCATCTGCCCGGGGAATATCGTGGAGGGAGGCTTCGGCTGTATCACCATGATATTCCCCAATATGGGCGATGAGGGAGAACCGCAGGGGGCTTAGTGGGTATGCTTTTGCCTGGCTTCTCTTTGGGAGAAGCCCCCCGCCAAAGGAGAGCCCCACATAGCCCGGCCGCCCTCCGGTTGTCTGGTATACACACGGTAGTCGGTTCATCTCTTGAGCCGGCGGCATTCCCCCTGGGAAACCAAAAACAAGGTACCAACATCTATGAGCAGACATTCGCTGTTATTCAATTACTCATAAAATACAGAAAATATACTTAGTAAATAGTTTCCGAAATCAACATAAAATGTATCTAATGGTAAATTTCATTTCTATTCTATGAATGTAAACGCTCATACAAAAGACATGAATGGTAGCTCGTAGCTAAGCTACACACATTCGTAGCGAAACTAGGAACATTTCGTCGCTTTCTAACTTTACGGTGGATGATAAATATTTTATACCTATTTTGACATTCATAAGTGTTCTGTATGGACCCAAATTGAATAAATAATCTTTTATATCTTAAACTAAGTATGTTTTGTACTTAAACTCAAATCGCTATTTATATTAATTTATAGAAATTGTACAATTAAGTTTCTGTAATGCCTAGTTTTTTTAAGTTGCGTTTTTTTGTGCAATAAAGTATATCTATCTATCTTATAGATGTAGAGCCTAATTCAGTTTAATTTTTCTGTGGTTTCATCTATACGGTTAATAAAACATTTATCTGCACCAATAGATCGATAGATATATAGACATGCGACCATTGGAGAGCAACGCTTCGTCATGAATGGGCCGGCTAGACCGGAGTGATACTACCACGGCCTCACAGAAAACCGGCGTGAAGCAGCTTTGTGATGTGTTTCGCTGCAAGAGTGAGGGTACCGGTGGCCCAATCCGGAGGAAAGGGGTATTGGTTTGCAGCACACTTGTGACTCTACTGGTGTCGCAGGTGTCTATGGGCGGCATCAATCGCTTATTATCCGGCGATTCGTCTGCTTGTCTGCTACCTATTCATAAAAAAAGAGATATTACGAGTATTTATTGCAGTTATGTTATCACAACGCCCTGTTGGTCTAGTGGTTTAAGTACCGGATCGTGATCTCGGGGTCCTGGGTTCGTTTCCCGGGTCGAGCAAAAAGTATGTTTCGAATTTTTCGAACAAAGCTCGGGTTTGTGATCACCAATCCGCATTTGGCAAGCGTGGTGATTAAGCCTAATCCCATCATAGTAGCGATGACTATTTCTATGATGGAGGCCTTTGCCCTGCAGTGGGACAGTTTATAGGCTGATACTTTATGTTATCACAACAACATATAGTACAATAATGTTTTTTTTAAGTCATAGGTGGCAGACGAGCAGACGGATCACCTGATGTTAAGCGTTTGTAGCGATTTCTTCCAGACAACTTTTAGGTTGGTTTTTACATAGCGGATAAAGGAAACGATGTCTCAGGATTGGCAACACAGATTATATGATTGGTTGGATGGTTTAATCTGTGGGAGTGCTTAGGGATTCTAGATATATGCTTCTGTTTTCGAACTGTTTTTTTTTAATTTCAAAGTACCAAATAATGCCAAATTATCAAAAAATCTTCAAGTTCTCGTGATTGGAGGTAGGTAAGGTAAGTATAGTGTGTATTATTAACAATGAAACGCATTCTGAGTAGGATTACAATTATAATAGCAACCAAATTAATTAACAAATATCAGTACGCTCGAAATCTTCAATGGCTCCGACAGCTCGAGTGACAGACGCCACTAAGGATGCGGTATCAACTAGTGATGTCTAGCCATTCGATTTTTATTCGGTTAACAGTATGTTTGCCGTGTGGTCCCCGGCAGAGTAGAATAGGCCATCTGAGGGTGCCACCTGAGGGTGGCACCTGAGGGTGAGGGAGGTGGTAAGAGTGAGCTCTTACCGAGGTGTCGTAAAAGGCAACTAAGGTAAAGCACCCAGAGAAGGAAAACTCTGCATTTATATCAAAACCCTCGCCAACCCGTCTACCAAGCGTGGTGAGTATGGCAATTACCCCTCATGTGATGATTGAGGGTGGCCCGTGCCCCAGCAGTGGGGACTTAAATAGGCTGACGATGACGGTGACGATAACAGTATGTTTAAATTGTATGTGATAGGCAGACGAGCAGACGGATCACCTGATGGTAAGTGATTCCCACCGCCCATGGACACTCGCGACACCATTGGAGTCTCAATTGCGCTGCCAACCTTTAAACCCCTTTCCCCGGATTCCTCAGTACTGCTTCACGCCGGTTTGCTGTGAGGCCGTGGTATCACACTGGTCGAGCCGGCTAATTCATGCCGGAGTGTGGCTCTCCCACGGTGAACTAAGATATATTATTATTATCTAAATTGCCTGCGCTGTGTTTCGCCGTGTGAGTGAGGTTACCGGAGGCCCAATGGGGGGGAAGGGGAAAAGGTTGGCAGCGCACTTGTAACTCCACTGATGGTGCGGGTGTCCATGGGCGGCGGAATTGCTTACCATCAGGTGATCCGTCTGCTCGTCTGCCACCTCTCATATAAAAAAAAAATAAGGATTTGCCGCTTCCTGAGTGTAATAAACATACATAATAATAATACATGCGCACTTGACCGGTTTCACCCGTTCTGACCTTGTGCGAAAGCGACGACTAATTTCAATACAATCTACAAACAGACATGCACACAATAGGCTCCGTATACGGACGGTGTTACGTACTCTTTATTGAAACCAGGTGATTCACATCTCTATTTGTTCTGCACTGGATAGTTCAAGAGAAACTTTCTAAAGTCTGAATGTTTACTTAGATGTACCTGAAACGAAACTGAAATGATTTAAGATTCATAGCAAAGGTTTGTCAGGTCACCAGGATCTGCTTAGTTTTTTTTTATATGAGAGATGGCAGACGAGCAGACGGATCACCTGATGGTAAGCAATTCCGCCACCCATGGACACCCGCAACACCAGTGGAGTCACAAGTGCGCTGCCAACCTTTTCCCCTTCCCCCCATTGGGCCTCCGGTAACCTCACATACACGGCGAAACACAGCACAGGCGCTGCTTCACGCCGGTCTTCTGTGAGGCAGTGGTATCACTCCGGTCGAGTCAGCCCATTCATGCCTAAGCGTGGCTCTCCCACATTTAAATAAATTCACATTTAAATAGTTTCATAGATTATGAAATTTATTTGTGTAGGATAAAGTGCATAATCTTTTTTTATTTATAGGTGGTAGACGAGCAGACGGATCACCTGATGGTAAGCGATTGTCGCCGCCTAATGGACACCCGCGACACCAGTGACACTCACGCAGCGAAACACAGCACAGTGCTGCTTCACGCCGGTCTTCTGTGAGGCCGTGGTATCACTCCGGTCGAGCCGGCCAATTCATGCCGAAGTGTGGCTCTCCCACGGTTAAAGAAAATTGATATTATTACTATAAAAAACGATGATTCTTGTCAGTTTTTGATCACAAGTAAGTAAAGCGTGGCTCTCTCACGGTTAACATTGTATTATTGAATGCATGCATAGCATATCGGTCAAGTAACCTCTTCAGATACATACATAAATATCTACATATTACACGGTCCATTGTCACAATACAGCCAAGCACCGCATAATGAGCACAACATTCTGAGTAAATTGTTTAATATTTCGCCGTATCAAATAACTCTATTGTTGAGGACAATGGCAACCAGTATTCTTTGTGGATGCAAAACAAAAACTTAGCTGTTCCCGGATAAATACTTACTTATTTTTATCTCTGTCCGTTATTTGCTAACAGATATTTTTTAGTAACAAGATAACGGTTTGCTCATTATCACGTTTGCTTGTCAAGAACACTTGGATTTTTATTGTTTTATAAAAATACCTACCTAACCAATGCAGGAATTGGTCCGAAACCTATGGTCCTTGGCGTACGGGAACTACCAAATGCACCATCTTGCATACCGAACTCAGGAACTCTCGAAACATATAGATGGATGCATCGAGTAAAATTCATATTTAATAGGTATCACGTATGTATTTAAAATCCAGCTTATTAGGAAATATATATTATATTAACTATAAAAAAAAACAGTTGAGGCCCAATTCGGTCTCCTTGGAGCTTTATGTATTTCAAAGATTTGTATAGAGTTTCAGTGATTGGTCGAACCATATAAAATTTTACGAATAGATATTCGAAATTGATAAATCGGAGTAGAGTGTGTACGTAAAATAATACAATTTATCTCCCGTTTAGAATCCTACGAAAGTTTATAAACTTTCTAGTAAATTGATAAACTTACGGATCTTGTTATTTTCCGGTGACATGTGGAATCTATAATGAAATCTTTGTGGAACCCTTCACCTGTGCGTTCGGCTCGCACTTGCCCAGTTTTTTGATAATGATTTTATATATTTGATTGTGTATCTCAAAAAGCGATTGTTTACTGTAATATAATCTCATTTTAGCGGTATTGTGGTGTGACCTGCAGTCTGTGGTTTATCGCTCACATTATGATTGGATCAGAAGTAATACTTGCCTGCCTTAAATAGACACTCAACTCAATGAGTGACCTCATTTATTGTTACAAACTGATGGAAGTTGACATAGTTCTTACAAATCACATGTGCAAGCGGTTTTTGTTTGTTTATTAAGCTGTATAAATACACATGTCATTTTCCTCTGTTTTTTTTCCTGTTGGTAGTCTACTAAATTTTAGTATGTACAATGATATATTCTGACTTATTTATAATTACTAATAATTATACTATCGGATAATTGGCCGTCTTCCCAAGGATAACAGCTTCTGTTTTCCTGATAACCGTATTGTTTTATAGAAATTATTTATTTCTATAAAACAGGATATGATTTTGCTGTAAATACTTACATTTCATATATAATAAAGAGCGATGGCAGCGCAGTGGTTTAGAACGCTCCTTCCATACGGGGGACCGGGTTCGAATCCGAGCATGCACCTGCTCTACCATTAGCTGAGGGGAAACATCGCGAGGAAACCCGCACGTTTCAGATGTCTGAAATGTGTAACAATGATTTAATTGGTCTGGTTTCCCTTTTAAAGGGCTGCGAAGGTCCAAGCGTAGCTCGGGCTCCAGAGCGACAGCTTTGGACATAACAGGGAATTAAATGCTAATATGAGGACTTACATTTCATTATAATAATAACGTCCTCCAAGCAAAGTTCCCAACCAATCACAGTGATTAGCCAAATATTTTAAACTTATTATTTTTTAGTAAAAAAAACATTGACCTGATTTCATACTAAGAAATAGCTCAAACCCTTTTTATTACGGATATCTGACAACGGAGGAATTACAAATATGTCTAATACTTACATACCTACAAAAGCTTTTAATACACGAATGTTTGTCCAGTCCAAGCTGAGGATCGAACCGACGACCATTGGCGCATGAGGCTGGGCCACTACCAATACGTCTATATATCTACGCATTAAATTTATAGTATCTATTATCTACTTCTATTAGTATTCATATGAGTTGGGAAGCGTAGAAACCATAGCCGCTTGAGTGTCCCGAATTGGACAATTCGGGGCAATGGGCAATTGTAACCTGCCAGTTTCCAAAATGAAAACTTCACTTTGCCCGTGTTACCTGCCAGTTCACAGAATACTTTGCTCATTCAAGATGATATTATACCCTGTCCCTGTTTGTTTAAGGTCTATTTTATATTTTTATCTCGTTCTTTATAAAATTATTATTTATATTAGCCACAACATAATCCCAAGCCTTAAAAAAATGTTGAAGAAAAAAAATAACGAAGCATAACGGTCTTGTTGATAAATGTTTGTTAAACCTTTTTTTAACTAAAACGGTGTTATAGAGCAGTGTTCATTCTTTTTTTGGAAACTTTTGTATGAATATATTTGGTTTCAAACGTCAAAACTGCTCTATAATAACCCCGTTTTAGCTAACAAACCTTTATTGAACGTTTATAAATAAAGCCCCACGTGTCGACCGCTCCACTCGAGTACCTACGTGTCGACTCCATCTTTTATCAGTGCGTCTAGAAACATGACCGGCCCATCTCCACTTCAGCGTGCTGATCCTGCGTGCTGATCATGACTTTAGTTCTCTGACGAATAACCTCGTTACGAATTTTATCCACCAAAGAGACTCCAAGCATAACACGCTCCATTGCCCGCTGAGCTACTTTAGGATTGTGGATCAGCCCCGCAGTCAGTGTCCACGTTTCAGCTCCATATGTCATTACTGGTAAAACGCACTGATTAAAGACCCTGGTCTTAAGGGACTGGGGAACCCGGCGCTATGGACTGACGATTTGAGAAAGATGGCTGGTGTGAGCTGGATGCGGACCTTTTTGGGGGAGGCCTACGTTCAGCAGTGGACGGCGATAGGCTGATTGATTGATTGATTGATGAATAAAGCCCATCTGATGGACGAGTTTTTGTTGTTGTATCATTACTTTTCTAATCAATAACGGGTATTTCTCTAAAGTTTCTCTACTTTGTCTTTTGTGTGTAATGCCTATGCGTGCGTGTGTTGAGTGTGAGTGTATGCGTGTGTGAGTAGTCTGCCATTTCCTTCAAATTATACGTCATATTATGCTTATAAAAATATGTGTTTTGTCAGCAGAATAAAATGCGGTGATGACGATGAGAGCGGGCGCGGTGGCGCTGTGGTGCGCAGCGCTGCTGGCTGCGCGCGCGGCGGCGTACACGGTGGACTGCAACCACGAGTACACGGACTGCGATGGTGAATTAAGTAAGTTTTCTTCATCATCATCATCATCATTTCAGCCAATGGACGTCCACTGCTGGACATAGGCCTCCCCCAATGTTCTCCACACAGATCGGTCCTGTGCCTCCCGCATCCAATGGATTCCCGCGATCTTCACCAGATCGTCGGTCCACCTTGTAGGAGGCCTGCCACGGCTGCGAGTTTTCTTAATAAATAATGAAAAAAAACCTCGAAACGTCTTCTGGTAGGAAGGTAGTGCATGTTACTTACCACAAATATGTTTTGGCATTTAGAAGACCTCCGAAGTTTATTAATTAAAAAATATAATATAAATAAATAAATATTTCACAACATCACACACATTGATCTGTCTCCGAGATAGTTAGCTCAAGCAACTGTGTTACGGATATCAGAACCAACAGCAGGAATTACAAATATATACATATAATACTTTTCTTTTGTAAATACATACTTATAATAGATAGAAACACCCAGACCAATACAAATAAACATGTTCATGCACACAAATATTTGTACTGTGCGGGGATCGAACCCGCAACCCTTGGACCAAAAGCACTACCACTGTTCTAAACGGGTCGTCGTATAAGTATAATTATAGATAACTCTTTTTTTTCTTTTTTATGTGATAGGTGGCAGACGAGCAGACGGATCGCCTGATGTTAAGCGATTGCCGTCGCCCATAGACACCCGCGACACCAGTGGAATGGAACTCATCGAAATTGTGATATACCATAAAACAAGTAGCACTAATTTATCGATATGTATAATTTATCATCTAGATAATTGCGTGTGCGCATATATAACAGCTATAAATAGTCTTTATTCAAATAAGAAGTGATGGACCTGCCAATTTGTAAATCAAATACTTGACCGGAATGTCAGACGGCATAGTAAGTATGGATACTTTTTACCCGTTTACTGCAAAGCCAAAAAGGAAGGATTATGATTTTAGCAATCTATGTACATATGTAAGTATGTTTGTACTGTTCCAAGATTCTGCCTAAACTACCCAGCCGATTTTGATGAATGAGGTATTTACGGTTCAGTTTCGCCACCAATGAATTTCATATAATTGTAATGAATTTAAGACAATAAATGGAAAATCATTCAAGACATTATAATAAAAAAGGCATTTAAGATTTTTCTATATTTTTTGCACTCGCCATTCATGTCACAATCATTTCTAGCATGATTTAAGTTTTTAATGGTTTGTTTTAAAGAATACTAGTACATAACTAAGTTGTGTATCTTGCGCAATAAAGTATCTATATCGTCATCGTCAGCCCATTTAAGTCCCCACTGCTGGGGCACGGGCCTCCCTCAATCACATGAGTGGTAATTGCCATACTCACCACGTTTGGCAGACGGGATGGCGAGGGTTTTGATATAAATGCAGAGTTTTCCTTCTCTGGGTGCTGATGATCATGCCAGCAGCTTTACCTTAGTCGCATTTTACGACACCTCGGTAAGAGTGAGGGTGGCCTATTCTACTCTGCCCGGGACTGCCGGCGACACAAGTATCTATAGGGTAATTCCGGGGGAGATGGCCGTACGGGGGAGATGACCAATCGAAAAAAAATCTCCAAATAATTCCCAAGTGACACTACTTACAATTTAGTTTGGTTCAGGTGACTGTGGCCAACAAGTGTCGGTGAATTTTTGTTCGAAAAAATAATAGAAAGTTGAGTAATTTCACTTTATTTTTCAATGACACATTCGACTTAAGGTAAGGGGTTCATATATTAAGTGCTCACAAAAAGGTTTTGAAAGTTATGCCTGATTTCGTGGTTTCCTGTTGAAATACAAATATTCTCAATGTTCTATCCTCAAAATTACCTTTGAATTTTAGGAGTTGTGGTGTTTACGTAAGCTAGCTACCTCATCCGGAAAATCGGGAGAAATGGCCATAGTATTGATTGGATGGATGGCTATACAATTTTATGTCTAAATTTGGATTTACGTTTCATCTACTTAATTTTCTACTGATGCCTAACCAATACGAATGGAAGCCGTCATCAACCTTCGTTACCAAAAACAAAATTAAGACTGACACTAACTAAGGGAAAATTTGATTCAATGTTATATTTGGATGTTCTGGGTGCATGAAAATTGTACCGAGTTTGAGCACATGTGTCATAAGAGTGCCGTTGTAAGAAAAAAAAGAAGTCCATGGATCTCAAGGGCAAACGAAAGGCAAAAAGAGTACCGGTCATCTTCCCCCAGCCTCTATGGCCGTCACTCCCGGACACTCTGGGAGAGATGGCCAATCCTAGATTTATTTTAAAGTTTAATATTACGTGTTTTTACAATATTCAAAGTGACTTATTGTTGATTTTCAATAATTATAATAAGTAAAGTTTAATTTTCTTTATTAATTATTGTTTTATTCATCATAATTCCTTCACACTAGAGCCTTCAAGTTACTAGGGCCATCTCCCCCGGAATTACCCTATACGTACCTAAAATAGAACGGCGGCCGAAGGTAAGTATTACAAATGCTTATTAATTTCTCAAATAATGTTTGCTCAAATTTCAACACGAGTGCTTTTTCAGTCAGTCCTTTCTCCCTTATCATCACGCTCCGATGCGGTGGGAGAGGGAAAGGAGGATGGAAGACGATTTCTAGAAAAAACATCGTTGATATACACAGTGCACCTTTTGAATACCTACCCGAGAAACTTCTCAAGGGAAGGCATTATACTAATGAAAGCCCAAGGAACATGATGACACACTTGATTTATAATATCTAAAAACACAAGAATACTTACATTTCGACTTAACAGTTAGGTATTTTGTGCTTATTGTTTTTACTGTCATTTATTTACCTGCCACAGCTGACATCTGGTATGCGAGTACCGTCTTGAATAACCGTTCATTCATATGTAGGTAATTAATATTGAATTAGCTACTTTATCAGATCGAAAACATCGGAGTGAGTTCAGTGACCACAATACGTCACGCGTGTTAAAAAAGTTACTCCGCCGATTACACATTACGACATTAGTGTCATGCGCAATGAAGTTAGTTTTAAGAAACTAGTTTCATGACTCGTATAGGTACTAAGTAGTTGGGCAGAAAAAGCTCCCTTTGTGTGTCAGTTACTGTTAAGTGTACCTATTTTTTTTCAATGTGTCGTTTCCAATAATTAGGTTCTTTTTTATTTCCGTACCTATGGGAGTAATAAAAGTATGGAAACACTTGTGAGGTAAAGTTAAAAATACTAATAATAAATTATTATGTAAGTGTATGTTGTTAACACAATCGCTAAGTGAACCGCAGTATGTGGGTGCTTATTGCGAAACTGTCTCCACGTTTGCCTCAGCGATAAAATCAACAAAGTATAGATCATAATTAATGCATTGTTAAACGTAAACCAGATCGAATTTATCGTTAGTAATGACTCTATCGATTGATAGAATAAAAAAGCCATTTGACGACCCGTTTGGAACAGTGGTAGTGAACGCTGCCTTTGGTCCAAGGGTTGCGGGTTCGATCCCCGCACAGTACAAATATTTGTGTGCATGAACATGTTTATTTGTATTGGTCTGGGTGTTTCTATCTATTATAAGTATGTATTTATAAAAGAAAAGTATTATATGTATATATTTGTACTTCCGCTGTTGGTTCTGATATCCGTAACACAGTTGCATGAGCTAACTATCTCGAAGTCAGATCAATGTATGTGATGTTGTGAAATATTTATTTATTTATTTAAAAAAAACCCCGGAAGTATTCCCGTGCAATTCAACCTTATCAAAAAAAATATTGAATGCAGTTTTCTTCTTTTAAAAAATAAAGTGAAGTTTTCTTTAAGTAAAAACTCTAACTTAAGGATTTAAGATACTTTCCCTTCATGTACCATAGTCTTGGGATGCCCTCATAGTAGCCTACTAAGTACGCCTTGTCCGTTAATTACACTTATTTAACAAAAAGTGTAGGTATTATTCCCAATGCCTTTTTTCTCCTGAGATTCCACGAATCTATGTTCGGAAGCATCAAAAGATTTAGCAGCTCACTAATCGCCTTTTAGGTATTACTCATTCAAAATGAATCTTATGATGATTCAATGAAGTTATTCGGGCTGCGGTAGGTATTTATGTCTCATCTATTTTGAGCTTAACAAAAATAGAATAAACCTTACTTAGGGTTCAGCACTTAGAAAAAACGGAACCCTTATAGGATGACCTCGATATTATCTGATATAAAAATTAATTACTTAGGTCTATATATGTCCAGGAGAAAGAAAATCAAATTAAAATTGTAAAATAATGCGATAAAAGAATCATCTACTTATGACGCTTATGATTTGCGACTTTACTCTTCTTGGTAGGTATCCAACATTGCCAACATCGCCAAGAGCGCGTGTTCCAAATTTTAAAAGTCCCTGCGAAAAGAAACCGAATTCAAAAACCATACATACCATTCATAACATAAATTTTAAGCGAAATAAATATTATTCTATTCTATTCATACGAACTAAAAAGGGTTTCTCGAGTGTACTGTTACAAAATGTTATTTGAAGTGAATAAAGTGTTAAAAATATTATTTTACACTTTTTAGTTTGTGGGTTTTTTACCCCCCCTCCTCCTCTCCCTATTTCCCGCTAAATAACTAACAAACTAATTGTGAGTACAGAATCCTTATTGCGTGAGTTCAACTCGCACTTGGCCGGTTTTTTCTTTAGTAGTTTGGAATGGATTCGGCGAGTCAGACCCGACCGTGGTTAATACAGGGTTTGTGTCAAAACACGTTTCGGACATAACTGTTCGTCATAACATGGACACGGCAACAATTTCTGACAATTACATGGTTCGTTATTTTCCTATTGTTATTGGAAACTGTTTAATCTCCAGATATCTTTCTATTGTTGGATATGTTCCTCCCTAAAAACGTAGCTTTAGTGGGTTTTTTGTAGCTTTTTCGGGTATTCTTAATTTTTTATTTATATTCATATTGGTTTGAAGACTCATAAGGTGACGGGTAGGGCATACTAGCGACGCTAATCGATTTTAATTTTTAGCTACTAAACCGGATCTATTTGAAACAATTTCGGCAAACACTTATACTATTTAGTAAATAACCATGCACAATTTTTGAGTCAGTTTTTGCCAAAAGCGGCCGCTTTAGTCGTAAATCAATTTTTTGCGTACGCGTTAGTTCCGAAATTGTTTATAATATCCGGTTTAGTAGCTAACAATTTAAATCGATTGGCGTCGCTAGTGTGCAATACCCGTCACCTGAAAGGGTTAACTTTACTTATATTCACTAATACATGTACCATTAAAATTGTTTGCCTACCTATATTATTACACAAGGTTACGTGTAAGTAATGAAGTCTTAGCTCTATTGGAGTGATGAGCATTATATGTTATCACTTCAAAGTCCATAAGCCAACTCTACCAAAATTCTAGCAGATCCGCTACGTCATAATCTACCTCGTATGTAAATGATTGTAAAGAAACAAAGAAACTAGTTTCTTAATTTCTCACTATCTTCGAAAACGCGACTATCGTTTATTATTCACGATCTTCTAAAATGTCAGAGTTTTAAAATTTAACTTGCTTCGTAAATGAAACTGATGTGTCAGGTCATACGGAGATAAACGTGATTTGCAAGAAATATTATTGTAAAGATTTTTAAAAGGAATTGACAATTTAAATAATAAACTTTGAATGTCGTTTCTTTGTTTTCAGGTGAGGTTAATAGTTTTAGGTAAAACAGTGAAATTACATTGTATATTAGTTCTAATTAACAAAATAAATAAAATCTTTGTTTTCAGAGCAACACAAATCTTTTAAATTGTACGATTCCCTATAAACGTCTTATATGATTATAAAAGTGCTGAGTTTATTTTTAACATTTCGAGCTTCAATCAGTATTCACTGCCGTTAAATACGCAAAATAGACAACACCGACAGAATACATTTTCGATTACCATTCTTACGGTAACACGTTCAAATCCTGTTTGTAACCAAACGAATTTTATTGATGAAAAACTAAAATTCCATACACGTAGTATGTACGAGCTTCGAATGTTTACCGTTCTATCTGTCCTAATGAAACTCCCACAGCCTTTACGGATATAAAACTGATAATTTATCACGACTGGTTCTTTAAACCGAACTCCATGTTTCAACATAGTGGTGGCGTGCAATATTTGACCGAGCGTATGAATCATTTAACGGACCTGCCGTATATCGCGGCCATATGAAATCTAGCCTACATTTGTTCTGAAAATAAGTTACGAATTCGAGGAAAAACATTCAATACAAATAACTTTATTGTGCCTAATTACAATTTGTACGCTGTAAATAGTTCAAATACATACTTATTAGGTAAACTAAATAATTTAATTTATGTCCAAGCCAAAACAATGTTTATTAAAACATAATGTAGGTACAACCTGTGCGGATAAAGAATGGGATCAGAAATGGCGGCGCATCTATTCACTTCTCGCTCGAGTGCGAGTATAGACGCAAATAGTGTGCGAGCGAGGAGTGAATAGATACGGCTGATTTGCTTTTTTTAGATGAAAAAACAGAAACTTATTGAGCAATGAGTAGCATTCGGAGTATTAGCTTTATGTTGCATTTAAATCAAAGGCATTATGTTGGCAAACTACCGCTATAAATAAGTCCAATGGTAACATTTTGGTCATTGCCCAGCGGACTAAAAAACATTAAGTTAATATCCTCCAACCGATTACGGCTACGGCAGCCAATCTCTACGATCAGCCACGTACGCAGGATATATTATAGTGGTCAAGTGTGTTCGCAAACACAAGTGTACTCTCTATTCCCTTACCCTCACATTCCGATGGGACGACCGGAGAGGCAGAGTAGAATAGGCCACCCTCTCTCTTACCGAGGTGTCGTAAAAGGCGACTAAGGTAAAGCTGCTGGCATGATCATCAGCACCCAGAGAAGGAAAACTCTGCGTTTATATCAAAACCCTCGCCAACCCGTCTGCCAAGCGTGGTGAGTATGGCAATTACCCCTCATGTGATTGAGGGAGGCCCGTGCCCCAGCAGTGGGGACTTAAATGGGCTGATGATGATGATGATGATGATGACCGGAGAGGAATCGTGCGCAGGACCAACAGCTTAACGTGCTATCCGAGGCACGGGGGACAAGACCGCCAACCTCCAGACTCCATCCTGCCACTTAGAATTTCTTACCGAAACTTAAGTACACATTTATGGCTCGACCCGGGGATTGAACTGGGACCTCTTGCGCAGCCGTCGCTTTAAAGTGCGACCCACTAACCACTGTACCACCGAGGCAGTCGGTTATTAAGTTAATAATTGTATTCAATGACGACAGCAGATTATATAATTTATATGCTTTGTTGGTGAAGACTGTCAGTATGGACAGTCGTTTTGTTAAAATATCAGGATTTATTGAAAACCATAAAATTTTTTCCTGACTTCATTTTGCGACTCTATACGAATGCTTACGAACATTTAAAAATAACAAACGGATGGAATTTCCCCTTCTTTCTTAGTTTGACTGTCGCGTCATCTTTTTTGGAATTTCCTCCAAATTCGACACGTCGGAAGATGGCGGAACCGGCGAGAGGTGGTCGTGACTTCGCCGACGCCTTTTTTCGGAAGGAGGTTGGGCGCATTCCGAGTGTTTAGGCTAGGGGTGATGAGCCGGTGGCACGTGGGAGAGTAATTTGGACACGAAGTCAATTAAGTATTGGAAAAAATGAGCAGATGAAAAAATATGTATGTATGTTCAACCGTTCATATCATCATTTCACCCAATAGACGTCCACTGCTGGATATTGGCCTCCCCACAGATCGGTCCTGTGCCGCCCGCATCCGATGGATTCCCGCGATCTTCACCAGATCGTCGGTCCACCTTGTGAGAGGGCTGCGACTTCCTGTACGTGGCCTGGAGGCCTCGAGTGGACTCGAGGACCTTTCCGCCCCAGCGGCCGTCTGTTCTCCTCACTATGTGCCCTGCCCATTGCCACTTGAGGCATGCAATCCTTTGGGCTATGTCTGTGACCTTAGATTTCTTGAGAATCTCATCATTAATTTGATACGATCACGCAGGGGACTCCGAGCATAGCCCTCTTCATTGCTGTCTGGGTGACTTCGAGCCTCCTTAATCGGCACATTGTGGGCGGCCACGTTTCGGTTCCGTGTGTTATCACTGGCAACACACACGCAATGAAGACTTTCGTCTTGAAAGTTGATTGATGAGTTCATATATACAGGTCAAAATCATAACCCTCCTTTTTGCTTCGCCGCAGTCACTCTTTAATGAAACATTTTGGAGTTTAACTACGAGACAGCCATACTTCGGCATTATACCACGGCAGCGCACTTGACTGACTCTACTGGTGTTGCGGGCAATCGCTCACCATACCAGGTATCCATCTGCTCATATGCCACCTATCACATTAAAAATACCTACATTTTTTAGCTGAAAATTAGCTGAAAATAATGAATAAGTTATCGAGTATTGATAAGATTTCTGAGGAATAATAGTTTTCACATTTTGGTGTAATGTGAATCTTTATGTAGATACGATGCAATTGAAAATTACGATTAAATAGAGAGACAAAGATCATAAAAAATATTTTAAGCTTTTGTGACTACCTTTGTGAAATCGTTTAAAAATTGAAGGACACTTTTCAAGGTTTGCCAGCCCTGGTATAGGCGGTCATTCAGTTGGAACTTGTGCGTTTAGTTTTTGTGCTACTAATTGCTGTGAAATGATGATGAGCAAAACGCTGTAGCAGCTTTTATGCTGACTGTCGCACTTTTATCACTATTTTGTGATAGGTGGCAGACGAGCAGTCGGATCACCTGATATTAACGATTACCGCCACCCATGGACACCCGTAATATCAGTGAAGTTACAAGTGCGCAGCCAAACTTTGAACAATCCCCAATATTTGATATTACGATAGAGTTTAGATTGTATCGTGGAGGGAGGCTTCGGCTGTATCACCATGATATTCCCCAACATGTAGAACCGTAGGGGGTTCAATGGGTATGCCTTTGCCTGACTTCTTGACTTCTCTTTGGGAGAAGTCCCCCGCCAAAGGAGAGCCACACATAAACCGGCCGCCCCCCGGTGCCCCCTGCGAAACCAAAAAAAAAAAGTTTAGATTGTGGCTCTCACACGGTACTATAGAATAAATAAAAAGCAACGAGAAGTGAAAACAATAGTTTTCCATCATCAAATATCGATTACTAAGTCTATGACAAGTGAATAATGTAATCGTGACGATGGTGATGGTGTCACAACTCTTTCGCAACAAACAATGCGATCTATGATCTAAGGTTCTCAACTAGAAATACTATTTACTAGAAATACTATAAGACCGCCTTATTGTGCTGTCTGTTGTTGTTGTATCATGCTTGTATTTTCTTTTTGTGCAATATAGAATATCTATCTATCTATTTACTCTTCTCTTTACCCTTCATCAATCAGCAGTGCCAGATTATTATTAGATTACTCTATGCAGCAATGTTTTGTTTTACAGAAAAAAACTCCTTTGTTACTAAATATAAAGAACTGAAAGACTGTTTGTCATTACAAATTATGCATTCAAACCGGGTCTCATTAATTAGACTAAAAATTGTCTACATGTCAGCGTGTAATTCTGGTGGATACTGGGGTACCTACGCTGGACCATGATTCAGGATTCGGTAAGTCATTACAATGAAGCGACTGCCGTCTGACCTTCGCAACCCTTAGCCAGGGGAACCAGACCAACATTAAACATTGTAGGTATTCATAGTTTTTGAAAAACTACCAACACACGAGTCCATACAAAGTGATCAGCTGATTGGTGCAATATGTATCAGAAGGCGAAAATTGTTTTAGAATTGGGATCTTATAATCCTTCCGGAAAAATATTGGCTTTCATTAATATAGTGCCCCAGATAAGGGAGTAAGGCGGTTAAAAAAGCATGGTGTACTTATATTGATATAGGGAAAGCTCTTGTTTTTGCTCATGCCATATCAGACTACTTAGCTGCGCCCCGCGGTTTCAGCCATGCGGTGAAAGATCGTTATATTTTGGATAACATACAAGTCCTAGTCTTGAAAATTTGAGAGGTACCTGAAGACCTTTCATGTCCGGATCGTACTTGATTTATTTATTTAATCGTATGGCGTTTTACATTTTAGTAGGCATTTATATTATATATAACATATTATTATAATTAATTTCGATTATAACTATGTCTACAAGTTTACATCCAGTCCACACAGCCAATCGACAGCTTCAGGTGTCTCATCTGTGAGGTGTCAAAATATAAAGGTCCCCAGGGTCGCCCCTGTACCGTCTTTCTTACTTGATGTCTTGTTAGAAAAAATACTTTATGGTGCCCACTTTGGAATACATTTGACTCAAATTACTCTACAATATTTTAATGCCTGTTCTCACTGTTTCCTTTTAGAATGACTATTGTTGTGGTACATAAAAGACGGGATAAAAGGGTTGCCAACGAAGGGTTTTTCGAGGTGTTCTGAATTGATTTCACTATTCGTTTTTCAATAGCATTACGTATATGTAATGCGTTTACAAATAAAGATGTCGTTCTCGACGTGATGTATTGAGCTAACTCTCCAATGACATCATAAGTAAGTAGCCATTTGCATAGAGGTTTTTGGGAAGGTCTGTTCTATGTGATATTTAAACTAACTTTGGAGAGTTTTTATAGTAACACAATCATTATTTCCACCAATGTCTTTATTTTTGACTGCTATACTAATGAACTGGAACAAAGATGAACGCGGCATATAGTATTAAGTACATTTCAGAATTGTATGTCGGGTGACTAGTGCCCAATTTGACCAATCTTTTTCCGAGAGTAACGCATGACATATACATACAGTATGACAATACCTACGACTCGTAGAGTATACCAGAGATTTATTCTCGAATAAAGATTGGTAGAAACGGGTCTAAGAAGAAGTAGAGTTGGCAGCCCTAGCACTGTAAGGCTGTAGCCTACACGCTCATAGTTCGTGAATAATTTGGACGGGAACCAGCAAGTCGTGACTCGCGAGCGTCTCGTCTTGTTACCGCTGCATCCTTTGTCATAATAATAATACTGTTTTTCAATTAATTTATGTAGTAACAAGCTTTTTGCGGCATGAGCGTCATCGGATACAACAGTATTATAAAAGCTAGTATAATTCAAGCTTTGTATCAATTTTTGTCAGATATTTTGAGGCTAACTTGGACTTATATACACCTTAGGACAGATAGCGCAAAATTTGTCACTTCACAATCGCACAGTTATAACGTATTTGACCTTTAAGTATTAATTTTAGCAACTCCAAACGTCATTTAGGTTGATTGTAGGGTCTGAGTGTGCTATGAGACGTTCGTCTCATCTAAATTATCTATCATAGTAATGCTCAAAGTTTTTTTTATGTGATAGGTGGTAGACGAGCAGACAGGTCACCTGATGGTAAGCAATTGCCGTCCCACCAGTGGAGTCAAAAGTGCGCTGCTAACCTTTACACCCCCCTTTCCCCTGGATTGGGCCTCCAGTACCCTCACTTACGCAGCGAAACACAGCTCATCATAATGTATATAATAATCATAGTAATCTACAGAGAATGGCGTAGTTTAAGATAAGGCGAACTAGTATGAATTGTCTGGCCCATTATTCAACTTAGGCACAGAATAAAAATAGGACAACTTAAGACCGATTCGACCAACGTTTTGGAACAGTGGTAATGAACGCTGCCTTTGGTCCTTGGGTTGCGGGTTCGATTCCCGCATAGTACAAACATTTGTGTGCATGAACATGTCTGTTTGTATTGGTCTGGGTGTTTCCTATGTATTATAAGTATGTATTTACAAAAGAAAAGTATATTATATGTATATATTTGTAATACCACTGTTGATTCTGATATCCGTAACACAGGTGCTTGAGCTACCTATCTCAGAGTCAGATCAATGTATGTGATGTTGTGAAATATTTATTTAACCTTATTTCGATAATAAATCTATGATATAGCGCTGTCATTCTATACAATACGAACGTTATACCTTCGAATCCAGCCTTAGACATTTTTATTGTTTCTCTGTAATTGAATCATAGTCTTGATATCACGAAACTGAATCAATAAGCTATCACTCCTGACTAAACCTCAGCTTCATTGTCTAAGTCTTGAGTTCCCATGATTTTCTCCGATATTCGGTCTTAATATCCAAAGCATTGTCTATAAGTAGTCTGTGATAGATAATATCATGGCTAAACCAACTAATGATATAAATTACGTAGCCGCTCACTGAATTGAGTGGAATAAGTACCTAAGTATATCTGAGAACTAGTTGATACAGTTCACACGCTTCTCTCACTTTCTGATACCTATAGATAGGTACCTATGCACTATGCAGCTATGATATCGGTGCTAGATCTCACGATGTCACCAGTAGAAGGTTCATTGAACTTATCATCCCAACGCGTCATTTTCGGTTGCGTCCAAAGCCATTGTTTCAGAGCCCAGGGTACGCTTGCGCCATGGTTTAGGATGTGGGGAGCATAGAGTAACTTATATATACTCAGATAGAGGCAGCAATTAGGATAGCCAGTGCTAGCGCCATCTAGAGGAATACGATAAATATTCGACGGCTATGTAGTACGGCCACCTTCGAGAATCAGTCAGGGAGACGATTAAATTAAATATCAGAAATAACTGCATTTACTAAACAGGATGTATCTGAACATTTACATTCCTTTAACTACTAACTATTATGAACAACATTTGTTCCATCACTTTTGGAAATTCGCATGAAAAAAATTCAACTTTTCATACAAAGTCGGTCACGTGACTTGGTCATTTTGTATGGGGAGTCGAAAAAAAATTCGATGAATTTCGAAAAGTCCTTGAACAAATGTTGTTCAGAATGGTTGGTAGAACACGTTAAAGGGATGATAATGTTCACAGATACACCCTGTATGACATAATTCCCAATACCTTCTAGATCTCTGGTTTATTTACCATACTTTTTTAAAATTGCTGATGTGGCAAGCGGCTTGAGGTCATTGGTTTTGGAAATAACTTAAGTTAGTTTTCAGAATTTTGTCAAATAGTCTATTGCATTTCCGGCTTTATGTTGTTCACCATAAAGTACATTTTTATTCGATCACAATATGTCGACCAATTCCCATCGTCTAATTTAAATTCGGTTATCTTTCCGATAGACATGTTCGGCGTTGCCACAAATAACGTCTATTTTGCACGCAAAATCACAATAACACTCGATTTAATTACTGGTCGTCGCCAGTTGGAATGTATTTGAAAGGAACCGAACGTCTGCGGAGGATCACGTTTATTTCGAGACTGGCGGGTCCTGCGCCCCAGCCTATCTGTCACACAAATCTCAGCTACCTCCTAGTATACAACAATTACAATGAAGCGTAGCCGTTATCGTCTGACCGCCAACACTATTACCTACCTGTGCTATTCGTATTGCTTAGTAGGTATTATTTATTGAATAATTGTGTAATAACCACTCACTCGTGAAGACACATTCGTGAGTTACGTAAAGCGTATCCATCTTAATAATTTTATAGTGTGATTATCAGAAATGATTACCTGTACAGAAATAACGTTCAATGAAACACGAAAGATCGTAAACAACGTTTGTATTTTTTATTATGTAAAAGTAAATTCTTTATCCTTGACAGCTGTCAAGGTGTATTTAATTTTTTATGATTGTTAAGTACGTAAAATAAACTAAATCCGTGAATAAAATAAAAATTATATTTTTTCAGATTAATGAATGAAAATGAATTTTAATTTTAAGTACACTTAAATATTAAATTCGAAAATTTTATTTTATATACGATAAAAACCGTTTTTACCACCCGGTAGATAATTTGATAATCGTGAAGGAAGCCGAACGTAACGCGCGGTTGACATAACAGACGCCGCCATGCGTAGCGGCATGCGTACGCGCACCATACCGACAAATAAGGAATTTCAACTGTATCTTAACGAAATAAAGTTCATAATTCTAAACCATTGTTCAAGTTATTTGATAACAATTCTTGTAATGCAATTGCGCGGAGAGAAATAACATTCTTCTTGTCTCTAGGCTAACAGGCGGTCCATTCTGTAAAATGGATGTAGCTTGAGTTTATTTATTTACAGCAAGATAAGTTCTTCAATTATAAGATACTTATCGAGTTTATGTAACTAGAGTAAATAATCTAGTTATTGAAGTTACGAACATCGTGGCGATTTGAAAAGCTATGTAAAGAAATATGGCCAACTGACCAGGATTGCCTATGAATCAGACTTATTAAATGATAGGCCGTGTGGTCCCCGGCAGAGTAGAATAGGCCACCCTCTTTCTTACCGAGGTGTCGTAAAAGGCGACTAAGGTAAAGCTGCTGGCATGATCATCAGCACCCAGAGAAGGAGAAAACTCTGCATTTATATCAAAACCCTCGCCAACCCGTCTGCCAAGCGTGGTGAGTATGGCAATTACCCCTCATATGATTGAGAGAGGCCCGTGCCCCAGCAGTAGGGACTTAAATGGGCTGACGATGATGATGATGACGATGATGAAATGAAAGCAAATTTAAGATGGTAAAATATGAATAACGAGCTTCCTACAGCCTCGCCGTGTACTTATTTTTCTAATTGCCAAACAAAACAATCTTTCTGGAATGAACTTTTCTTTTCAAACCAACTATGAAAGCAACCATTCGTTCTCATCTACCATTGACTGTCTTCGATAGGATAGGAGTCTTTGTAATGAGTTTGGAGTGAATAATCAGGAGCCCAATTCTCGAGCTCGTGATATTAATTTTCATACGACATATATCACTAAAACATAGTTTTTTTTGTATGGTTTTCAGGTGATATCCGCCGTGTTTTTAAAATATCACGAGAATTGGGCTCCAGATTTCAAAATGAGAAAATATACTATTATTAATTATTGGTGGGATCCCATGAGAACAATCGAATCTATGGATTCGTGAACCATCTTCTTAATGTAATTTTATTTTTGCAAAACCGCAAAGACGTAACTAAGGAAATAAATAGATAACAACCATGGATCTAATTTGAATGTGCAAGATAATACTTGGCGGTACAAGACTGCAATGCACAATGGTTTGATTGTACAGAGCGGTCATATTATACTTTGGGCTTACACAAAGAGTCCTGCTTATGATTCTGAACTTAAGGTGACCGGGTAGGGCACACTAGCGACGCCATTGAGTTAGCTACTAAACCGGATCTATTTTAAACAATTTCGGGGTTACAACCTCTTGGCAAACACTTATACTGTTTATTAAATAACCATGCACAAATGTTGGGTCCGTTTTTGTACGGGAAAAATTGATTCAAGCCAAAAGCGGCCACTTTTAGCGAGAATCAATTTTTCGCGTTTGTGCACGGACCCAACTTGGCGTCGCTAGTGTGCCCTACCCGTCACCTTAATGGACAGCATGTATACCCCAACGTGTGGCTGCCTGTAAAGCAAGGACTCATTTTATAAACAAACTACCACGACATTAGACCTTTTGTCCAGCCGTTATAAAGCCTTAAAGATCATTGCACTGCACTGGTGATAAATCAGTGATTCAGCCATTGTGCGGCGACCTTGTGCCGTTTAGGCTACGACCAGTGCGATCACCAGTGAAAGTGGACGGCCGTGGGACTTGATTGATGATGATGACAACAGATAGGGGTTAGAAACCTTTGTAAGGAACAAAATGGCAACGGTAGATGTAAGGACATAACTTGGACAAAATAAGATAAATCACTACATAGCTTAAAACAAAGACGCTTTCGTTGTCCGTTCTTGTGTCCTTAGCTTAGATCTTTAAAACTACGCAACAGATATTTATGCGGTTTTAAAGAAAGGTTTATGTGTAAAATGACTGCCTCGGTGGCGCAGTGGTTAGTGCGTTGCACTTTAAAGCGACGGCTGCGCAAGAGGTCCCGGGTTCGATCCCCGGGTCGGGCCAAAAATTTATTCCTAAGTTTTCGGTAAGAAATTCTTAGTGGCAGCCCGGAGTCTGGATGTTGGCGTTTACCCCCATGCCGTACCCCCGTTTGGTTTCCAGTAAATTGGTGTAGCTTTGGTCTAACTGAATCTGCAGAAGGATCAGTAACTGATAATTTTTCAGGTACAAAACTTAAAAAAAATACATCTAATTAAATATGAAGGTAAAATATTTAATTCGCGCATTATTTTTCACATTCTCCCTTGGATGCGGGCGGCACAGGATCGATCTGTGTGGAGATCATTGGGCACAGAGTACCTTTACATATAGAAACACACGGCCTCACAGAAAATCGGCGTGAAGCAGCACTGTACTGTGTTTCGCTGCATAAGTGAGGGTACCCGGGAGGCCCAATCCGGAGAAAGGGGGGGTTCAAAAGTTGGCAGCGCACTTGTGGGTCCACTGGTGTCGCAAGCGATTGCTGCCGCCAATGGACACCCGTCCATGGGCGGCGGAAATCGCTTACCATTAGGTATAGGTATATCACATAAAAAATAGAAATTATTGGGGGAACCATTTGTCCAGCTAGCAGTGGACGTATATTTGCTGAAATAATGATGATGATGTTGTTAAGTATTGTTTCGAATCATGTTTGGCCCATAGGTTGTTGGTAACCCTATGAAAGATTGATGTGGTTACCATCGCGCATTGTCACCGTTGAAAAGCACTGTCTCTTTCTCGCCTACTTACTGAATTCGTCACGCTGTTTCTACAAGTGCATAAGATTAAAGAAAGTGTAAGAATCACACCGCATTCAACAGAAAGTTATTTTCACTTGTTGGTGTGCAACTTTGATGACTTACAATTTTTATTTTGAATGAAGATTTCCTAGTTATGATTGTGTTACATCAGATCATCATCATAATCATCATTTTAGCCAATAGACCTCCACTGCTGAACATAGGCCTCCCCCAATGATCTCCACATAGATCGGTCATTTGCCGCCCGCATCCAAGCGATTCCTGCGACCTTCACCAGATCATCTGTCCACTTTGTGGGGAGCCTGCCACGGCTTGGCGCCTATATGCGGCCTCCACTCAAGGAACTTTCTGCCCCAACGGCCGTCTATTCTCCTCGCCATGTGCCCTGCCCATTGCCACTTGAGGCATGCAATCCTTTGGGCTATGTCTGTGACCTTAGTTCTCCTGCGGATCTCATCATTTCTGATACGATCACGCAGGGTGACTCCGAGCATAGCCCTCTCCATTGCTCTCTAGGTGACTTTAATCATCATCATCATCTTACATCAGGACCCCAATGCTCGTGCTCATGATATTTTGAAAACATGGCGGATATCACCTGAAAACCATAGAAAAAAACTAAGTTTTAGTGATATATGTCGTATGAAAATAAATGTCACGAGCACGAGAATTGGGGTCCTGATATCTAGTGATATTTGAATCAATAAGTGAAAGACATCTGAATCAGCGGAATCTGTACTCATCTCATCTATATGATTCCATCGACGGACAACGCCTACGTGTTGATTTAAACTTCTGGACTGGGATAGACTTGGCATCAATATAAATGGCGAGTACATGACGCACCTTAGATTCGCTGATGATATCGTAGTCATGGCTGAGACCTTGGAAGACTTAGGCAAAATGCTCGACGACCTCAATAGAGTCTCCCAACAAGTGGGTCTGTAAATGAACATGGACAAGACGAAAATTATGTCGAATTCCCATGTCGTACCCACTCTAGTAAAGGTTGGAAGGTCGACACTGGAAGTTGTAGACGAGTACATCTACCTCGGACAAAAAGTCCAGCTTGGTAAGTCCAACTTCCAGAAAGAGGTCGATCGACGAATCCAACTCGGCTGGGCAGCGTTCGGGAAGCTACGCAGCATATTTTCGGCAGATCTACCGCAGTGTCTCAAGACGAAAGTCTTTAATGCGTGTGTGTTGCCAGTGATGATATACGGAACCGAAACGTGGCCGCTTACAATGTGCCGATTAAGTTGGCTCAAAGTCACCCAGAGAGCAATGGAGAGGGCTATGCTCGGGGTCTCCCTGCGTGATCGTATCAGAAATGATGAGATCCGCAGGAGAACTAAGGTCACAGACGTAGCCCAAAGGATTGCATGCCTCAAGTGGCAATAGGCAGGGCACATAGCGAGGAGAACAGACGGCCGTTGGGGCGGAAAGGTCCTCGAGTGGAGGCCACGTACAGGAACTCGCAGCCGTGGCAGGCCTCCTACAAGGTGGACCGACGATCTGGTGAAGATCGCGGGAATCCATTGGATGCGGGAGGCACAGGACCGATCTGTGTGGAGAACATTGGGGGAGGCCTATGTCCAGCAGTGGACGTCCATTGGCTGAAATGATGATGATGATGATGAAACTAATAACCTACTTAACACAAATAAAGTCTTGGCCTCCGAAACAAGGATCGCCACTTCGGTCGATCCTGCGCCACTTCTCGCCAGTTATTAACCATTAGCTCGCGCAGATCAGTCTCGACGACGTCTTTCCAGCGTCGTTATATGATACCTAGGTCGGCCAACTGGGCGTTGGCCCACGGGTCGTCTTTGGTATATTTTTTAACGAGACGACCTTCGTCCAGCAAAGACGGTGCGCCTTGGTCTCGCCGACGATGTTGGCTGTGTTCACAATCTCTTCTATCTCGGCATTTGTGCGGATCCTTCAGCCATCGAGGTCTGCTAAAACAAAGTAAAAAAAAAAGTTATCATTTAAAAGTGATAACACTTATTATTATTAGTATCTTTAATTAAGTGTGCACTTACGGTGGAAGTAAAAATGTCACCATCTTATTATTATTCCTTTAACTGTCATTTGTAATATTTTTTACCAAATAATTAACTTATTTAAGTCCATGTTCGCGTGACTTTAACCTAATAGGTTTGAAACATTTAATGTTCTATTAGTGAATTCGTTACCCGCTCGCACGGTATACACATTTGCCCATCACGACTCACGATCATACAAGGTTGTGGATGAACAATGATTCAATCTTTGTTTTGCTACGAACGCACATTAATAGAAGTACCTACATCTTCTATTAATGTGCGTTCATATCAAAACAAAGTTACCGTAAAAAGTCTATCGTTTATATGTGTAAGCTTTGTATACTCAGCCAAACTGAAGTCGTACTCTTTGCATCTTAAGCTTTATCGTACTACAGTCTCGAGCAAACAAATCAACTCGGGACCTAATTTTCATACAAACAGTATGTTTGTATTCTGAAACATATATTTCAGAGGGCTATTAACACGAAAGTATCTGAGCTTTAGTGATAATATTATTGTAAATCAATTTCAGAACTGTTCAAATTTTAAATAATTATTTTAACAGATAAAAAAACGTGCCTATTTTTCAAAAAAGAAGGAAATTTGGTTGATTTTTGCATCCCATAATAATTGCATGGAGGAAGACGAACAATTTGCTCAATCTTAATTTTAAAAAAATGGCATGTTTCTGGAGGCATGTTAAACAATTAACTAAAAGAAGAAAATTTTTGACATTGATTTACATTAAAATTATCACTAAAGCACATATACCTTATATCTATATATAAGGTATCTATATATAAGGTATATGTGTATATAGAGGCCTATGCCTCTGAAGTTAGTATGTTTGTATCAAAATTAGGTCCTGAGTCGATTTGGTTGCTCGCGAGTGTACTTACGATTCTTAATAATTACAACGGAATAGAAAACTATTGAAATTGGGTAAATATTTATAAGATAGCTTGATCGACGTTAGAACTTTTAACTTTCATAAAATAAATAGTTTGAACAGTGGGAGAGCCACACTTCGGCATAAATGGGCCGGCTCGACCGGAGTAATACCACGTCCTCACAGAAAACCGGCGTGAAGCAGTGCATGCGCTGTGTTTCGCTGCGTGAGTGAGGGTACCGGAGGCCCAATCCAGGGGAAGGGGGGTTAAAAGGTAAGCAGCGCACTTGTGACACCACTGGTGTTGTAGGCGTCCATGGGCGGCGGTAATCGCTTACCATCAGGTGATCCGTTTGCTCGTCTGCCACCTATATCATAAAAAAAAAAACAATAAAATCCAAAATCGAAAACAACATTAATTATAGCGGAAACTATCAAAACACTTAAGTCAACGTCGCTTAACATTCTTGACGTTAAGAAGGCTAAGCATTAAGTCATTACTGTCAAAACACCTTATAAGTAGAGTTTACGATTGTAACCACTAAAATTTCCTGATTGCAATAAATAAAATCACAACCTTGTTATTATTACTAAAACGCTCAATAAATCCTCTATAATGTGTGTGGACTAGGCGGATATTCTTATGTAAGTACATACTTACATAAGAATATCCGAACATACTTACATACTTACATAAAAATGAAAAATTCAGGCAGTGTGAGTAAGTCATACATTATGACTTACTCGCACTGACTTAATTTTTATTTTTTTTTATATATATATTTTACACAACTTAAGTACTAGGCATTACAGAAATATAGTGTACTATTCCGTTGGCCTTATCGCTAAAAGTGATTTCTACCAGACAACCTTTAAATATATTGTGTGTGTGTAGTATATACGTACCCAAAGTACCTAGTAACTTAAGCTTTTTTAAGGTCACCAGATAACACAACTTCATCTCAGCTTGTTTCTCCCGGTTGCATCCTAAGCAATCTGTTTGGACCGCGGGGCAGGTACATACACTTTTTTTTATGTGATAGGGAGACGAGCAGACGTATCACCTGATGGTAAATTGCCGCCTGCCCATGGACACCCGCGACACCAGTGGAGTCACAAGTGCGCTACCAAGATTTTAACCCCCCTTTCCTCCGGATTGGGCCTCCGATATCCTTACTCACGCAGCGAAACACAGCATGGTGCTGCTTCACCACATGCTTCACGCTGTTTTTTTTGTGAGGCCGTGGTATCACTCCAGTCGAGCCAGCTCATTCATGCCGAAGCGTAGCTCTCACACTTGGACCATGATCCAAGATTTAGTGAGTATGATTTAGGCACCATTAAGGCGACGGGTAAGGTCAACTAGCGACGCCAATTGATTTTAATTTTTAGCTACTAAAACGGATCTATTTAAAAAAAATTCGGTGTTACAACCTCTTGGCAAACACTTGTTCTATTTATTAAATAACCATGCGAATTGTTGGGTCCGTTTTTGTACGCGAAAAATTGTTTACCGCCTTAAGTGGCCGCTTTTGGCGTGAATCAATTTTTCGCGTACGCGTTGGACCCAACATTTTTGCATGTTTATTTCAACTTCTTACGGGTTGCGAAGGTCAGACGGCATTCGCTTAAGTGACGGGTAGGGCACACTAGCGACGCCAATCGATTTTAATTTTTAGATACTAAATCGCATCTAGTTTAAACAATTTCGGGGTTACAACCTCTCGGCAAACATAAACATATTACTATTAGTAAATAAAACATGCACAAATGTTGGAGGCCGTTTTTGTACCCGCAATGATTACCGCAAAAGCGGCCACTTGTAGCTGTGACTCAATTCATTGAATTGGTGTTCGCTAGTGTGCCCTACCCGTCACCTTAATGGACACTGCCACTATAAAATAAAGAGTGTAAGAAACCCATTCCTACTTTTTCTGCATGTATGCCGCAGCAGTGCAAGTGGGCCAAAACTCAGTTAAGTTTTTGCTCAGAGACATAGTCAGACTCTGACTATGTCTCTGAGCAAAAACTTCACTGAGCTTTCAGAGAGCAAAACACTGATTATCAGCCTAAGCCCTGAAAGTACACGTGGCGCACCAAAGATTCCGAGTCATGTCATTGTAAAGATACAATAATGGCTAATTATTATCATCTTAATATCATAATTATATCCAATTATATTAAATGTAAAATTTTATTTATGAGTGTGTAGAGCACTGTCTATTAATCTTTACTAATGGTGCGAGAATTATTTTTTTGTTCATTAAACACAAGATACAACATTTGATTTGTAATTACAATGGTAATAAAAGTGGGTATGCTTTTTAATTAAAATTGTTTTCATGCATTTCACGTAATGAATTTTACGTGTCGTAATGAAACAAAATACGTACAAGCTTGCTTTATTCGATATTAATAGGTACCTATTGTCTAATTTAATCAAAAGGTTTCGTAGGCATGTAATACTAATAATAAAAAGTAATTATTATCTCATATGAAAGCAATAAATTAGGAATGATGATGGAGATGGAGATATGATTCACGTGCACACCACTATAGCACCGTTTTGACCGTGGGGAAGCCACGCTTCGGAATGAATCGACCGGAGTGATACCACGGTTTTACAGAAAACCGGCGTGAAGGAGCCCTGTGCTGTTTCGTGAGTGAGTGAGGGTAACGGAGTCCCAATCTAGGGGAAACGGGGATTTAAAGGTTGACAGCGCGCTTGTGACTGTACTGGAGCCGCAGGTGTCTATCGGCGGCGGCAATCGCTTACCATCAGGCGATCCGTCTGCTCGTCAGCCGCTATCACATAAAAAAGAGCACCAGATATTATAAGTAGTACTATACTTTACGTAGGCACAATAATAATTGACTATAGATGGTAAGAGTAATTTCTTAAACAGTAAAGATCTTTTTTGAAGAGAACTAAAATTTGCTTTAGAAACCTGCATGGTCTCTAACACCATATCGATGGCTTAGTTCACTATTGTACTAACTACAGATTTGTAAATTTTGCTTGTACTAATATAACAATTTTGGGGTATGTTTAAATGAAAGAATCACTGCAATGAATAGACTCATATTGTTTTATATTATATGACTTTGCTTTCGACCTGTCCACTTTCAAACTTTAAAAAACTAAAAAATACTCTCCTGCAAAATTTACAAATCTGTAGTCAGTACAATTGTGAACTAAGCCATCGATATATGAAAGGAGAAACTGATTGAGTGACTGACTCTAGCCCAAATCCCTGGACCTACTTATTTGAAATTTTCGGAGAGGGGTTCTTAAGTAAATAAATAGTGCAATTGTACGTTTAGAAGTCGTTTTAATTAATTTTAATCCCTTTAGGGGTAAGGGGATAAAATGGGAGTTTAAAAGTGAATGAGTGTTCATGATTTCGGTGTTGGAGTGGTGATAAATGGCAGTGCAATTCTTGTATTTGGAAATAAAAAGTGCTGAATTGATAGTATGAACAACTTTTATATAACTTATACACTTGTCATGACGAAGCAAATCGTCAATGAAGTTCTAACACCACGTAAGTCATTTTTTGGCGGCTTTGACATTTTGAGGTGGTTCGCTAGAGAATCGATAGACACGTCATTTCGCCCAGTCAGAATCGATATCATTATCATCATCAGCCCATTTAAGTCCCCACTGCTGGGGCACGGGTCTCCCTGAATCATATGAGGGGTAATTGCCATACTCACCACGCTTGGCAGACGGGTTGGCGAGGGTTTTGATATAAATGCAGAGTTTTCCTTCTCTGGGTGCTGATGATCATGCCAGCAGCTTTACCTTAGTCGCCTTTTACGAGACCTCGGTAAGAGTGAGGGTGGCCTATTCTACTCTGCCGGGGACCACACGGCACCAGAATCGATATACGACCAATAAAAACCTTTGAAATTACGAAAAAGTAATAGCACGGAAGTCATAAAATGACCTACGCTTTGAGATGACCACGTAAGTCACAATTTAGTTTTTTGTTTTTTTACTATTTTTTTGGTGGCGGTTATGACATTTTGATACCATTCGTTAGAGACTTGAAAGACGGATCGTTTTTATCAATCACAATTCAGTTGCGGCCATCAAAAACGTTTTGAATTTTGAAAAAGTAACAGAACGGAAGTCAACAATTGAATTCTAATGGAAATAGAACGTAAGTCTTCGATCAGGTTTGTGGCTTTCCTGAAAAGTTGCTTAAAATTACTTAAGTACCACGTACTAAAGTCATTTTAAGCAACTTTTTTACGTTAGAACTTCACTGACGAAATGTAAGTTATTATTCCGGGGAGAAGAGCGAAAAATGATTTATCAAAAATAGTAAAGGTGGACAAAAACTACTATCTTCTCAAATGTTTAGTTTAAACAAAACATGAATATTTACAATACTGTTTGTCCGTCTAGAATATGTAAGTATTACAGACTAATTTGCATGAGGTACGCGGTGACCCATAAAATATGTTGATGAAAGGAAAATATAAATATACTAAAACCAGTCCCAAAATGAAGAGAATGAAGAAAACGAAGAAGGATTTGAATATTAGGTAAATATTTTAAAAATCTACTAGATAAAAGGTCCATATTCATTTAAATCCAAGGTCATGGACACAATTACGTCCGCTTTAATCTCATCATTAGATCTCATAAAGCTCTCCGCCCCCAACCTCCAACACAATAAACGAACTCACCTTCACACGAAGTGCGAATGCGCATCTCTTGCTAAAGATTCAATAGCGATATCATGTAAGAGGGTATGGCCGAGACATTGACATTGGATTGCTTTCGATCTGATGATTCGTTAACATTACCTTAATATCGTCTTCTGGTCGTCAATGACCAATGAATGTTATTTAAAGCGATGGCTGCGCAAAAGGTTCCGGGTTCGATCCCCTGGTCGGGCCAAAAAGTTGTACCTAAGTTTTCGGTAAGAAATTCTTAGTGTCAGTCCGGAGTCTGGAAGGTGGCGGTCTTGTACCCCCGTGCCTCGTAAAGCACGTTAAGGCGACGCCTAACTAGCGACACTATTCGTTTTTAATTGTTAGCTACTAAACCGGATCTATTTTTAAACAATTTTGGGGTTACAACCTCTCGAAAAACACTTATACTATTTATTAATTAACCATGCACAAATGTTGGGTCCGTTTTTGTACGCGAAAAAATGATTACCGCCAAAAGCGGCCACTTTTAGCCTGAATCCATTTTTGCCGTGCAAACGTTGGGTCCGCATTCGTGCATGGTTATATAATAAATAGTATAAGTGTTCACCGAGAGGTGATAACCCTGAAATTGTTTAAAATAGATCCGGTTTAGTAGCTAGCAATTAAAATCGATTGGCGTCGCTAGTGTGCCCTACCCGTCACCTTAAGCCGTTGGTCTTGCACCCGATCCCGCTCCAATCGTGTCACACATGTCCCATCGATTATGAGGGCAAGAGAATAGAGAGTGCACTTGTTTTTGCGTACACACTTGAGCACTATAATATATCCTGCGTAAGTGGAATGGCCGCCGTAGTCGGAATCAACCGATTGGATATTATTATTATTAGACTTACCCTATCCTCGATCGTGATCCAAGCGTGACTCCAACGTAAATGCTGGGATGAGATGAAATGTGTTCAACAATAGAATCGAAAGTGGAAGTGAAGGTATTTGACTTGGAATTCTGCCAACCAATAAAGTTAATGAGTACTTAATAAAATATTTACTTTTAACACGTCTGCTTTATGATGGAATACATCGCCAAGTATTTAATTACATATAACAAAACACATAAACTGGTTAAGATTTTGCTGTTAGTTTAACGATCCTTTTATTAGTGTACTAGAAAGATATTACCTAGCTATAATAAGAATCAATTAATTTTATCTTTAACTACGCATTAATAGCCCTAACTGGTAGTAAGGATCACTGGATATTTCACACTTTAAAAGATGTTTTTTTAAATTTCTTAGAAAGAGTTTATATACTTATTTTTTATCTTGCAGCACTTAACAGAAACAAATCCGTGAAAATTTCAACCTTTTAGTTTTTTTTATGTGATAGTTGGCAGACGAGCAGACGTATTACCTGATGGTAAGCGATTGCGTCTGCCCATGGATACCCGCGACACCAGTGGAGTCACAAGTGCGCTGCCACCCTTAACACCCCCCTTTCCCCCTGGATCGGGCCTCCGGTACCATCACTCACGCAGCGCCGTGGTGAGAGGCCGTGGTGTTACTCCGGTCGGGCCGGCCTATTCATGCCGAAGCTGTTTGACCGTAAAAGCAAGATGTATGCCGGTAGTCTCTTGCGCTACGGGGGCGGGCGATAATGCGTGTTCAATAATGATTCTCATCGTGAGTGATTCGAGTTTTTAAAAAGGATGTTCACTGCATCCTTAGGTCAGGTACCTAAATACTTGTGCCCTGTGGCCAGGGGGGTTTAGAATACTGCCAAGGTATTCCCGGCCTGTCGTAAGAGGCTAGACTAATAGAGCGTTCGGAGTACGCGAGCATAACCACTATTGGGAGTGGCGCGGGGGTTGACGTTATTGGGTGACCTGGTACGTTATACATTAGAGAAGGGCTAGTGCGGCAAGCGCGATTAGCGGTACGGTCCAGCCCCGGCATTTTGTTGGTTCCCTATATGTGACAAGGTGAAGGTCAAGATGGTTTCCCCTGGAAAAAAGGTACCTAAGGGCCTGGTGGCATTTGTAATAGAATTTGTAAAGGGGTCAATGCTAGACGGAGCAAGCACAAGCTGAGCAGAGTCGTGCCGCTCTGCTTGAGTGTCAAGTGTGGACAACGAGTCTATACGAATACAATACTTACTTACTTACTCCACTGGCTCAGCGATCCGAAGCGAGTCTTGGCCTCCGAAACAAGAGAACGCCATTTTGATCGATCCTGCACTACTTGTCGCCAGTCACCGGCCTGAAGTTCTCGCAGATCATTCTCAACGACGTCCTTCCAGCGATACAACGTATAAAGGAGTGAGCAAGTCCAAATACTTGGGCTGCACTATTACTGACACAAACACGAGAGATGACGAGATTGATTTCCGCATCTATAACACACTACTTTTCAGTGCAGCCCTACATAAAGTACTATACGAATACAATAATGTCAGGCTTTTAATCCCTCGGTGTTCATCTAAAAGCCAGCATTGGGAGCAGCACAGTCGAACATGAGCAACACTTTCGTTCGAGGCTCGTCGACACACTACACGAATTTTGGCCTTTACATTGAAAAATCCGGGATACGTGATACCTCTAAGCTTGTGTCAAGGTCCAACTACAAAGCCTTATAGTAAACCTAACTGAAACATTTTTGCGTATTTTTAAAATACCACGAACGTGGGTAACGATTGCAATAATTATAAATCTTGCCGTGTTTGTTTAAACCTTTAAAAGAGTTTCGAATATCAGGTATTGTTTGAAACTGGTAAATGCTGGGAAACAGCCGTGAGAACATTTAACAATTAATGTTTGATAATATTTTTACAATAAGTTTCGTCACAATACGAATACCAAAGCGAATTCATCGTGCGAGTACACACCTACTAAGTATGGTTATAATTAATGAAATAGCTAAGGTCAAGTGTAGGCACGCACTTAAAGACCTGACCTACATTAATGGCTAATTATAATTGTTTAATAATAATAATATCCTCCAACCGATTACGGCTACGCCGGGCAATCTCAACGATCAGCCACGTACGCAGTATATATTATAGTGCTCAAGTGTGTGCGCAAACACAAGTACACTCTGTATTCCCTTACCCTCATATTTCGATGGGACACTACTGTGACACGACCAGAGAGGAATTGGGCGCAGGACCAACGGCTTAACGTGCTTTCCGAGGCACGGGGGTACAAGACGGCCAACTTCCAGACTTTTGGCTGCCACTAAGAATTTCTTACCGAAAACTTAGGTACAAATTTTTGGCCCGACCCGGGGATCGAAACCGGGACCTCTTGCGCAGCCTTCGCTTTAAAGTGCGACCTACTAACCACTGCGCCACCGAGGCAATTGTTTAATATAGATAGAATAACGATAGTAAGTAACGAATAGTTAGTTGATGTAATAATTATTAAAGTTGTTTCGTGAGTTACTTATCATCACTGGGCACGACATTGATCTCTACAAGAAATGAACCTAAAACATCCTAAAAGCCAACGCCAACAAATTTTTCCTTATAACCCAAAATTAAATCTCTCAACAGCTGAGTAAATGACGTATAAAAGTATTGGCTGTACTGGTTGTTGGGTAAAAGCGTTTAACGACACCATTTGGCTCTATAAGTAAATAGAGCGAAGGCTACCCGCACAGAAGGTACTATACAGCTGAATGGAGATATACTTGCGCCATTTTCTTCTTAGGTGCTACCTTATTAGGCCTTTTATACTGCCAATGAGGTCTAAAATTTGGTTTGTTGGGATGCTCTCATCTCAAATGGTGTAGTGGATATGCATAGGCGGCGGTGATTGGTTACCATAGAGAGACTTCGCGCTATTTTCCATAAAAACAACTAATAAGCAAAAGAATAGCAGTTAGTGGATCTAAGTGCGGTTTTCCTGTGACACGGATTTCAACCCGCGTACTGTTTCCATAATATCTTTATGTAATCCACGTTATTGGAAACACAATGCTGCTAACCCGCCCGAGGACTGAAATCCGCATCACAAGAACAAATGAGTCAACAGCTGTCGACAGTGTCTGACAACTTCTTTTGTTGATCGTTTCGTCATCATCTTTGCTATTTGATATTGTGTCATTGTTAGCTGTAATATCTCTTAAGATTGATTTTCTTGCAATTTCTTTTGAACTTTTTGTGTTGTAGCCAAAATATTACAGCAGCTGGATATTTACTTATTGATTGATTGGATTGTTGGTTGTCGCTATGGCTAGTGGTATTTTTGCTTTGGCTCGGAGTTTTTAAAAAATGCAATCATAAAAATGCAAATAATATGGTGATAAAGCATTTACGAGCCGTTACGAGCATGAGCCGTGTGGTCCCCGGCAGATTAGAATAGGCCACCCTCACTCTTACCGAGGTTTCGTAAAAGGCCACTAAGGTAAAGTTGCTGGCATGATTATCAGCACCCAGAGAAGGAAAACTCTGTATTTATACCAAAACCCTCGCCAACCCGTCTGCCAAGCGTGGTGAGTATGGCAATTACCCCTCATGTGATTGAGGGAGGCCCGTGCCCCAGCAGTGGGGACTTTAATGGGCTGACGATGAAAGCATTTACGTTCCTACCCAATTTCAAGCTCAGCCTGAAAACCAACGCTGCAGAGGCTTCGGTCGCTGCAGCAAATGCTGAGGTTGGGTTGTTGGCTACAGAATCTGTTCTATTTAAGTATGATAATTAATTTCGTCATTCGTGTTTAATTAAAATGATGTTAAAGTTTGTGTTCTGTGGCCAATTAAAGAAATCTTTGTCTTTATCTTTTCTTGTTTTATGCTACAGGCGATAAACAAGTTATTAATTTTTAACCGTTTTTTCATAAAATATGTAAAAATTACATATTATTTGTAATATGTAAAAATTATATCTGATTCCGTTTGTTTTCAGTCAAAGGCTATATATAACAAATATAATTTATTATTCTTTTGTCAGATATCTGTAATATAATACGGAATCAGGTCAATGTATGAGATGGATGAGTTTAATATTATTGTTTATTAATATACTATTTTTCCAAGTTGGGGATCGAACTCACGTCTTTTGGTTTATAAAGCAGGGTAGTTTGCGCCATTGGGCCCGTCATTTTAAGACATCCTTAGTTCAACTTTCATTGTAAAATGTCTTCTCTTGCAGAATATGACTAAGTCTGAACGAGGTCGTCCAGTCACATACAAAATTGATGAGTAAGCTTAAAGTAGTCTAGAATAGACCATAGACAGCTTACCTTTTTTGAAAGGTCAAAACTGTGTGGGCGAGGAAGAAATATGTCCACAAACAATTCACTGTTGCAAAACGTACCGTGGGAGAGCCAAGCTTCGGCATGAATGGGCCGGCTCGATCAGAGTGATACCACGGCCTCGCAGACCGGCGTGAAGCAGCACTGTGCTCTGTTTCGCTGCGTGAGTGAGGGTACCGGAGGCCCAATCCGGGGGATACGGGGGTTTAAAGGTTGGCAGCGCACTTGTGACTCCACTGGTGCCGCAAGTATATTATTTATTTATGTATTTACATGCTCGGATTCGAACCATGACCCCCCCCCCCCCGTTAGGAAGGTGTTATCCACTGAGCTACCATCGCTCGCGATATGATTCCCTCTGATTACGTTTTTTTACGATTTTTATTACGTATTACAACATTGTATTCCTAAACATCCATCCAGTAAGTATCATCAATAGTAAGTACGAAGCCCAAAATGCCACACTAAACAAAAAACAATGGACTATCTGACAAATATTACACGTCAGAGGCCTTACCATGAGTTTGAAATACAATCCTCGCTATCAAAAACTATTGCTCTGTCTCTTTCACATGCACCACAATGAAAGGGACAAAGCGATAGTTTTCGATAGCGAGAACAGTTTTTCAAACTCATGGTAAGGGTACTGTAGCGATACGGAACGTAACTGGGCCTCAGTGTACCACAAAGTGCTACCTTAGCACTTTCGGTGCTAAATCTGGCACTATTTTTCGTCCGGGCTGACACTAAAAACTTCTTAACAGAAACACTCAGGTACAAATTTTGGCCCGACCCGGGTATCGAACCCAGGACGCGCGTTTAAAGCGCGACCCACTAACCACTGCGCCAACGAGTGACTTAATAGGCAACACTGCAGTGTCCGTGAATTATACGAAATTGATTAGATTACCGAGTGGAACAGTCAAACCGGTCTGCCAGGTCCTCGTCCTTTGCCTAACCTACATACCCTGCCCGTGGGGTCAGCGTGAGCCTGAATACAACTACACAATAGATGCAGAATATTCCTCGCGTTTGATAGTGCGCCAGATGAAATGAGATCAGTCAGATATGCATGGATTTTGAGAACCGTGCATATTATAAATAAAAATAAATAAATAAAATTTATTGAAAAATCTTTAGAACATAAAAGACTTATCATCTACTTAAACTTAGGGAACAATTTTAAGTTTACTGCCTAAACTAGGAATTTCCTGTATCTTAGGCAGAAACGAAGAGATAAAAGGACTTAAATTAACAAATTAATTTAGCAATAAAACAAAACATAAAAACATACAAATAACTAATCATTAAACTAAATCTCGAAATTACCTAATCTAGCGTGAATGTAAATAATACAAATACCTAGAAAATAAATTGTTTCTCGTCCATCGACGTAATAACAAGTCAGACATGAAATCAAATCCAAAATCATTCAAAACATTAGGGCCAGACTATTATTATCTTACTCTATGCATTAATTTATCTATTTCCTAGGTATGAAAATTATTTTAAATTAAAAAAAAACCGACCTAATGCGAGTCGGACTCACCCATGAAGGGTTCCGTAGCAGCAAGTAAGGATATTACTTAATTGTAAAACAGTTGAGTTGACTAAATGGAAGGTACTCTGACAATCCACGAAGCCCAGGGACAGACGTTCGAGAACGTTGCGATAGTCAGAACAACTCCCAAACAGTCCCATCTCCCGCAACGTGTCTCACACGCGGTGGTGGCCATCTCCAGACACACAAGAACTTGGTTATATTATACAGATAACGCCACTAACGACGCCACAGCGCGCCTAATATCCATGGCATCGAAGGCTACCATCGAAAAAATAACCGAGTACCTCAAAATGGCGATCCGCCGGGGCGATGACGCGGTTAGGGACAAGCTTGCAAATAAAAGATAAATTACTAACATACCCCTGAACCCCCCTCTGAGGTCCTTAACTACATAAAATCACCAAACCCCCTACCCCAAAATAATAATAATAATAATAATAATAATAATGACAGTACATTTTATACATCTTATTAACATTAACCATGCATGACTGCCTAAACTTAAGATTGTTATTGTAATTTAATTTAGTTTCATTTTATCGCGGAGCAAACATCAAAAATAATTTGTAACACTTAAAAAACGAGCATAATAAAGGCACAGTACCAGTGTCCGTGGAATTTCATTAAAATTAAAAAAAAAATGGAAGGTAAATTGCGGTTTACGGTTTATAACGTATTAAAAATACTACTTACTAGATCTAATTCAAACCAATTTTCGTTGTTAGTTATCATATCATAATGTATATCGTAATTTTTTTTAATTTCATAATTCTTTTATTTTAGAAGTTAGAGTGGGGACACACAGACACACACACATTTTACTACTTTGGGAGCGTTTCTTGCGCAAAGTATTAAGTTTAAATTTTTTTATTAGAAACCTCAACATCATTTTTAAATACCTATCTATAGATACCCTACACGTATGGGTATGATAAAAAAAATGACTTTCAGTTCTAAGTAACCCACTAATTGGGACCCACCAAAATTTTAATTTTTTTCCTATTTATGTGTAAAAATCGTAATGCGGTTTACAAAATACATAAATACATCTACCTATTTACCAAGTTACAATAGTATAGTTCTTATAAGTAGTTTCGGAAAAAACTCGGCTGAGACATACGGACGAACGGAATATAGATTCGTCATGTCCGTTCGTCCGTAAGGGTTCCGTTTGCCATTTGACTACGGAACCCTAAAAAGTAAAGAAGTGGACTTAAATATCAATTGAGGGAATAAAATTAACAAAGTTGATTGTAACATCTCTAGTGCAACCTCCGATCGATCGTGTCGGTTTCATCTTGTGAAAGCAGCAAAAATTTTGCAGTCTGAATCAGTTTGGCAATTAAATCAATTGGCCATGATATCAATTATAACACAACTAAAATCAGTCATACAGCAGGAAATTATTAAAGCCACAACAAATCTTAAATTGGAATTTAGTCAGCAAACTGAAATAATAATTGCAGAGCAATCTAACATGAAAGACGACATTACCAAACTAAATAATACAATAAAGACAATGGAAATGGAAAACATGACAATAAAAAACGAACTTGAAGAGTTACAAAACAGGATAAAATCATACAACAGAAAACACGACCAATTGGATGAAAGTAAAATTATAGTATTGTATGGCCTTGACGAATACCAGGGAGAATCTGAGAGTGACACGCATAACAGAATATTAAACATATTTTACGACAAACTTAATGTGAATTTAAACGGCTACATTGAGGAGATAAAACGAATCGGAAGACATGGCTACCGAAGGCCTTTGTCAATAGAGTTGATAAGCAAAAAAATGACTAAATACCTTCTTCAACACAACCACCTTCTAAAAAACACAGGATTTTACTTATCGGAATATCTAGATGAGGCGTCGCAAAAACAAAGAAGAGAACTGAGGCAAAACTTACTAGAGGCTAGAAAAATGGGTAAACACGCAGTTATCAAGGGAAACAAACTCTTCATTGAGGGACAGGAACACAAACCTAAATCCAAAAATACCCCGATACAGCAGACCCCATCCAAATTACAAAACACTATACTCCGTGACAGCGTCTCAAATAGTCAACACGGCAAGGAGCTACGCACCACGAACTTGCGGCTAAGTCGGTCGAGCCTTACTTTTCGAGCCCAACACTAGCATCCTTGTTCAGAACGTGCAAAGCCTAAAAAATAAACTACATATTATGGAACAACTACTACTTGGCCAGCAATACGATGCAGTTTGCTTATCGGAGACCTGGATTACTAGAGAGCAAATAGATTACGTATCTCTACCTAACTATGATCTCGTCGCAAACTTCTGCAGACAACAACGAAGGGGTGGCGGAGTAGCCATCCTACTAAAAAACGGTTTACAATACAACAATCACCATCACATCGCGGACCTATCGGTGGAATACATCGTAGAATGCTGCGCAACAGAAATAAAACCTAATATAATCTTAGTTACAATCTACAGACCTGACCGTGAAATCAATAAATTTTTTGACTTTCTAGAAACACTTCTACAAAAACTTAAACCTAAGAGTAAAAAAAAGATAATAATAACGGGCGATTTTAACTTGAATGCCTTAGAAAATAACAATGACTACAAAAAAATCGTGAATAAAATGCTGGAGTACAACCTAAACCAATTAATAACAACCCCAACTCGGGTTACTTCTAATAGCTCAACCTGCATCGACTTAATATTTACAAACACAAAGGATATTGAAATAACCATCGAGGACCTTGGTATCTCGGACCATAAAAGTATTGTGTTAAAAGTAAAATCACAAGAACCGCCGGCATCAAACCCACTAAAATATACGACTTATAAAAGAATGTACACAAAAACCAACATTGCGGCATTCAAATTAGCGCTTCATAAAGTAATCTGGAACGACATAATTACTAAAGACAAAAATACTAACGAAAATTATAATAAATTCCATGACAAGATGCAAGAGTTACTCAATATACACATTCCATTAAAACAAATAAAATTAAAACGCAAAAAAGCAACCACCTGGTTAACAAAAGGCTTAATACAAGCATGCAAACACAAACGAGTCTTAAGATCTCTTACGAATGAAACTAATGCCCTATTATTAGGAATTACTATAAAACTTACACTAATATCCTTAAAAAATGCGTTAAAACATCAAAGAAACTAAACTATATACAACAAATGAAACAAACAGACAATAAAAACAAAACGATGTGGAATGTAATCAAACAAGTAACCAATGCCACAACGAAGTGCAAAAGTAAAAACATAACGCTACGGATGGAAGATAAACAAATCATTACTTGCCCTAGCTCAATAGCAAACCGGTTTAACGATTACTTCGCGTCGATCGGTGAGTCATCCCAAACAACTAACAGCCCCGCGGGCGCGCGTACAGCGCGGCGCGGGCGCCCGGTAATCGACCGCTCACTTAATTCTTTATACTTACAGCCGGTAAATGATCGTGAAATAGAGTTGTTAATGCGTAAACTCCCGAAAAAATCTAGCCACGGTTTTGACGAAATCCCACCGCATTTGGTAAGTAAGTGTAGTCACGAACTGGCTTCACCGGTAACAGCATTAGTTAACCAGTCGTACAACGAAGGTATCTTCCCCGACAAACTGAAAATAGCCAAAATAATACCCATTCCAAAAAAGGGCGGAACACGATCCGATATTGGCCAATACAGACCGATAGCGCTACTTCCTACTATGGCTAAGATACTGGAAAAAACCCTGTCGAAACGTATAAATCAGTTCCTAGAAAAGTTTAGCTTGTTTAGTAAGGACCAGTATGGTTTTCGGAAAAATCGCTCCACAGAACTGGCAGTTTATAAATACACACAAGAAATTCACAACCATTTAAGAGATAAATGTCATAGTATCGGACTACTGTTGGATATGTCGAAAGCCTATGACCGGGTTTCCCACAGTATCCTCTTAAACAAGCTCTACGACATAGGTATACGCGGCAATACACACAAACTGCTAAAATCCTACTTGTCCGGCAGAACCCAGTACGTACAGATTGAGTATGTTGACGAGAATACTGGCGAAAGACGTAGTATCCCCTCTCAAAGCCGACACTTGACTGGTTCAATTCCACAAGGGAGTGTGTTGGGATGTGTATTATTTTTAATCTACATAAACGACTTGCCCAAAGTTTCCAATACAACGTGTGTCGTTTTTGCTGACGACGTCTCTCTGCTATTCAAATGCCCTAAAAACTATGACCTACAAGAAAAAGTCTGTCAAACCTTCACAGAAATTAATTATTGGCTCCTAGAGCATAATCTTGAGATAAACTCAAAAAAGACCAAATTGATCCAGTTCAAACCCTACCAAAAACCATCTCTCGACCTCAACCAATTAACCGACATTCTTAAAATCGAAGAAATCTCAGATTGCAAACTACTGGGAATACACATAGACAGACATTTAGACTGGAAAAAACATGTCGCTAGTATAAAAACAAAACTATGCCAATTCGTCTACGCTTTAAGCGTCCTAAAAGCAAACACTAATATAGAATGCGCGCTATCTGCATATTATGCGTATGCGCATTCATGGTTACGCTACGGCATTATAATTTGGGGCAACAGCGTGGACGCCCATGATCTTTTCATCATGCAGAAGAAGTGCTTACGCATTATATACAACATACAAAGTAGGGACAGCTGTAGGCCATATTTTGTGAAGCACTCTATTATGACGCTCCCCTGTCTGTACATAATGGAAATGGCAAACCTTGTTAAAAAAAAACTTACAACAATACGAGTTTGTTAAAAGCGTCCGTCGAAACCACATCATAGTAGCTCCAGAACCCAAACTACAACTATACAAAAATAGTCCTTACTACAAATCAATACAAATATACAATAAAATTCCAGTTGAAATAAAAAACGAAAAAAATATTAGTACATACAGCGAAAGAATTAAAAATCTGCTCACCAATAAATGTTACTACAGTATTGAACAATATCTAGCGGACAAAACATTACAGACATAAAAAAGTGAATAATTTGAAATAGATTTAACACGCGTCTCCCAAATAACACAAATGCAATTGAATACGATAGTCTCGTTAACTCTATAAGATCATGTAAATTGTATAATATACAGAAGTGTTCCTAGAATCAAACTACTTTAATCTAACAACTTTAATTTAATATTACCTTTAACTTGACGGATACGAAAGTGTGAAAAATACCTAGAACATATATATTTGAATCTATTGTACCTAATTAGTAACAACGAAACTTAATAATTCCCAATCCCAATTATTTTTAATGATTGAGATATTTACAATGAATTTAAGATGTACCTAATCCAATTACTCCCTATGACACCATACTTATTTTAAAGATTTGACAGTTTATACCCAGAGAACATAATATTTGCATGAAACAATTGGTAATGTACTAAATTGCGTAATCACTGTTATCTATTAAGCTAATCACTAATGACGAAACTAGTATATTGTTAATCTTGCTACACCCTAACAGGGTACATGTATCTACTTACCATTACATTTAAAGATCTGTTGACATTGTACATGATGCATTACTCAATAAATAAATAAATAAATAAATAAAAAAAATCAGATTCCAAAGATATGTACCACAAACGTGATTCAAATCCGAATGCTTATGCAAATAGTGTTTAACACAACTAACAGCAGACTAAGGCTGCTGGTGCAGCAGCCATGGCATTTAGGCCTCACGTGTGCAGGTTGCCTTGTGATGTGATAGGTTAATTGCTTCTGTCTGCACTCTGCACTTATATCTAGGGTTGCCTGATGAAAAGTTGTCTATTTGTCAGGGGGTACGCCTTGGTACCTTAATGGCCTAAGTAAGTAGTAAGCAAGATTCAATTCCACAACATCAGGTTTTAGGGGACAAATTCAGTAAAAGAAAAAAAAACTACGTAAGTGAAGTTACCGGAGGCCCAATTAAAGAGGGGTTTAAGGGTTGGCAGCGCATTTGTGACTCCACTGGTCTCGCGGGTGTCAATGGGCGGTGGCAATCGCTTACCATCAGGAGATCCGTCTGCTCGTCTGCCACCTATAGAACATAAAGCCACATAAGGAAAAAGTTGTCAATTTTTTTCATTCGAACGTTTGGTTATCTTAGTAAGCATTACATTAGTGAAACAGTTTTAACAATTTCTATATAGATACGGGTACAACCTTCCCCTGTCACTGTCACCTAGGACCAAAACAGACAGAATGATAAAAAAATTGTGCTCGTATCGTAGAAGTTTGTCTGGCAGCCCTTTAAAGGACTGTGTTAAATCATCATACCATGGAAATAGAGGTGCTTGACTCGTGCTGTGCAAAGGATAAATCTTAATCTACACACACACACATACACACACACTACTGCATGGGTGACCTGGATACGAAGGTCGCCTGGTCGGGAGACTGGTGTGGGCTAGGCATGTGTTATGCTGATGAATGATTTACGCGATAACGAATGGGCATGACATGATCTCGAAGTACTTAACTATCAATCTACTATATTTTTTTATCGGTTTGCTGTTGGTCTAATAAGAGTAGAGAGTGAAATAAATAGATACTTGTAATAATTTTAATTAAAGAATACAATTTAAATTAAGAATTTTGACATTTGAATTTGATTCACAACAATAACTAACATAGTTATAAGGTCACTGTTACTAACTTGATATGGGTTATGCCCGATTTTTATTTTATTTTATTTTATTTATTTAATAGTTACATAATCATTATATTATTAATCAGGAAAGATACCTATGTAGATAGGTAGGTATTTACGATACCTACTCTTTATTATACAAAATGTTAAGTACAAAGCTTAATACTATATGATCATTGGTCACATGTAAATACCACAACCTCGGCGGTCTTATCGCTAATAGCCGGGCAAGAGGTCCCGGGTTCGATCCCCGGGACCCAAATATTTGTACCTAAGTTTTCGGTAAGAAATTCTTAGTGTTGGCCCGGAGTCTTGAAGTTGGCGGTCTTGTACCGCCGTGCCTCAAAAAGCACGTTAAGCCGGTGGTCCTGCACCCAATCCCTCTCCGGTCGTGTCACGCTGGTGTCCCATCGGAATATAAGGGTAAGGGAATAGGGAGTGCACTTGTGTTTGCGCACACACTTGAGCACTATAATATATTCTGCGTACGTGGCTGATCGTTGAGATTGGCCGCCGTAGTCATAATCGGTTGGAGGATATTATTATTATGCTACATTTTGCTTAGGAAAGAAATATCCCGTTCAGAAAATCTTAAAGGCTTCAAGACTTGTAAATCATGACTCCAAAAAAGATTTCTTTTTACTAAGCTTGCTTCTATGACAGAATGACTTCTGAATTATCGCTAAATTATATTGATTTTAAATGGGTCGATCGAACGCTCTTTATTCATTCATTCAAAGCTACATTCGCCATTAACTTGACATCGTATCCGCTAATAAATACATGTCTAAAAATTCGTGTAATTATTTGAATGCCTAATGATCTCCGCACAAACTGAAGGACGAGCCATAAAATATGTAAACAAGTAGCTTTATAACTTTGATACTACACAGCAAGTAAGTACATAAATAGCTGAATTGACTGTTCCAAATTCCATGTTTATTATTACAAATCTACTGTTCTCACGTTCAACAATCAAATTCTTTGAAGAGAATCGAAAATCGTGTCGACACGTCTCATAATTTGAGAGATTACCAATAATTTCGATGTCCTAATAATTTACACTATTGCAAAGAAATAAGACTCAAAATAAAGTTTATTTTTATCGAAGCTCAATCAGCACGAGACAACAGTTATATTTTTTTCTCGATTCGGGGCATTCGAGTGATGATTTCCGATGGAATTGATCGATTAATGGAGCGTGGTAATCGTTTTACGTTTTTGAGTTGTAGAAAGAGAGAACGGGCTTGATGGCGGTCTTAAAGGTGAATCTCGAAGCGATCTCGCTTGCCGACCTTGCTCCACATTACCCTCGTTATGGTGAATGATGTCACAGTGTCAATGGCGACAGTGAGCTAACAACCTACAGGGAACTTGCAACGCAATGGCTTAATTATAGAAGAATGAACTAAATCTGCGTCCTTCTTAGGTTTCGCAAAATAGATCAGATGAGAAAAATTAAGGATTGGGCATTTCCATTATATAATGAAAAAAGGCGTTTCATACACTTTCTTATCTCTATCGTAAGACTGCATTTAAACGTATGCTTCATCTTCTAAACTTGCAAAACTATGCCAAGTACATACTGATTACATACTGTTGGCGACTGGTTGTGGTGCAACCTTATTTTCGAGAGCAATTATTATCTATGATTCCCTGATCTTTGTCATCATAGAAGGATCGTTTCGTTCATGATTTTAATTCTAACTCATTAGTATACAGTCTACTAGCATCATCAGTAGTTATCACATACATTATAATACTAATCTTAAGAAACTCCTCTTCTATGTGTTTTGATGCTCAATCGCAGGCTTTATATCAAATATACTATTTTATGAATAGATAAGCATTATATGATGATCGTAGGAGAGCCACGCTTCGGCTCGACCGTAGTGATACCATGACCTCACAGAATACCGGCGTGAAGCAGCTTTGTGCTGTGTTTCGCTACGTAAGTGAACCCACCGGTGACAGCGCACTTGTGACTTCACTGGTGTCGCGGATGTCCAGGGGCAGCAATTGCTTACCATCAGGTGATCATCTGTCACGTAACACATAAAAAAATATTTAAACCTCAATCACCAAATAGTATTTTCTTTTTATTGCTGTTTAGTCGCTAATTTTTTTTTGTATCCACACGACTTTAAGCATTAAACTTTCAATATTATGCGAGTTATTTTCTTCACTGAAAAGCCAGTACTGCCTGCACTGTGGAAATGTTGTCGTCTGGTGGCATGTCCGGTTTTGATTGTAAACTGATCGTAAACATGTTTTCTCTCGTGTTTTCTTTCGCCGTGTCTCATTGCAAACATTATATAGAATAAGTACACGCGTCAGGAATATTTTCAAAAGAAACTGTAGGTAATCTATTAGATGGCCTTTCATTGCTTGAACATTCATTTTACTCGACAAAAAACATTGGCAACACACAGTTAAATGAAAAGTCGAAGTTATTTTTATGATTTTAAGAAGTCATAGATTAAAATGTATTCCAAGATGAACTGGACATACTGAAAGTTCGAGTAGGAGCATTAATAGCGTTTAACTGTTACGAAATTTTCTATCATTTTGATCGACATCTACTAATGTTTTTTTTTTATTGTTACAGGCAAATTAACAGGCGAAGACGATGATCTGCTAACTTCCAAAGGTTCCTCAGGAGGTGAAGGTAATGTTGTACCTGTCACATCAACCACGCTGGCACCGACCAGATCCATAACCATCGAATCGAAAATAGAGAACATAACTGAGGAGGCAACTACTACAGAAGGTCCTGAGGCATTTGTAGTGAAACCAAAGCCAAGATTATTAAACTTGAATGTAGATGAACTTCAAACTTTTGCTAATGCATTACACAATCAGACACTCGAGAAGGAACCGAAGAAACCTCTGACGGATCTGAGTGATGTCAATTTAGATGGTGATGAAGAGGAGGACGTGAAAATAGCGACGGAGCCTAAGAATAAACAGATTTCTGATAAATTCTACTCAAATCTACAGGCTCCGTTTCATTCCCTATTAGCATCTGGCGAATCAGAAACCTGGTGTAAGGAAAATGAAGTTATTTACAAGGTCAGTGTTCATATAATATCTGTGGTACTCATCGAATTAATTAGCTGTTATTTATGGCCCTATTAGGTACCATTATGATTTAATAAAATTAGACAAAAGTCAATATCATAATTCAATGTAGAACATTTTTACGACAAGCATTAATATTTATCGTAATTGATTCCATATCTTCGCCGTTTTTCACTAAACTTTTTTCATGTAATAATTATTATATTGGTTTACAGATTGGTGAAAAAATGGATCGAGGGTGCGAAGAGACTTGCGAATGTACTGCTGGGGGCGTGTTCGAATGCTCCCCGCGCTGCAAACACCCTTACATCCGTAGAGGAAGGAGGCTTAACGACCCTCTGTGCTTCGAGTCTCCAGTGGATGATTGCTGCTCCATCATAGCTTGTGCTACTGGCAACGGAGGTTAGTGATATTCTTGAATGTGCCGAGCTTTGCAAGCATTTCCTGCATCCGTCATGGCATAGAATTGAATAACCTTCTGACCTAGCGATAACGGAGGTTGATTATTTCTTAGAGTTCCTCGGCCACGACAAGACGGTGCGCAAAGCGTTTTCAAAAAAAAAAAGCGTGACAAAAAAAAGGGTTGCAGACAAGCCGGGAAAAGTTGCCACATGACGTGTCTTTGAAAATCACTTTGCTGCTTTTGAGGTTTTTATGTATTTTTGTTACTTATGACATCGTAAAATATTATTTTTCAGACATGAAGCCAACTAAACTCGAGGTGTGTCGGTACGGAAATGACACGTACCCCGTCGGGTCGCAGTGGCATGTCGGCTGTGAGCAGACCTGTTCCTGTGAGAAAAACTCTGTTGTCACGTGTAAGCCTAGGTAAGAGGTCAACTTAGTAACCTATTCTACCTTTTAGTAAAACATCGAAACGATACACGGAGATATTTTTTTTATATTATAGGTGGCAGACGAGCAGACGGATCACCTGATCGAAAGCGATTGCTGCAGCCCATAGACATCCGCGATACCAGTGGAAGCCTTCTAGTACCCTTCACTCATCGCAGCGAAACACGGCACACTGCTACTTCACGCCGGTTTTCTGTGAGGCCGTGGTATCAGCTCCGGTCGAGCTGGCCTATTCATGCCAAAGCGTGGCTGGCTCTCCTACGCTCAAATTTTCAAATGATCTATTTTTCAACCAGCTCTCAAAAAAAGGAAAAATCGTGACAAATTTTTGAAGACCAAATTTTTTAGAACTTGAACAGTGTCGTAGATTCATATAACTTGAACGATCTCCTTTATACATTGGTTCATTACACAGTCTAATATTATGTTTTTTAAGATGCGACGTATAAAATTATGTTTTTTTTTAGATGCGAGCGATACACCCCTTCGGAGAAGTGCATCAACGTGCAGGACCCCAACGACGCCTGCTGCGAAGTGCAGGTGTGCGACGTCTCCCACGACGTGCACGAGGAGCCAGAGAACACTACTAGTTCTACTACTACAACTACGACTGAGGTAAACATTCCATAGAACTACTCTTTTGCCCGTGAGAGAGCCACGCAGAAACGGGCCGTCTCGACCGGAGTGATGGCACATCCTCATAGAAAACTGCTTGTCTTTTGCATTGATAGCGGTGAATTAATTGGCACTCACGTCCTCTTAAGAGATAAGGTATGAGTGCTATATAATGACGTAAGCCTTACCATATCAAGGCAAGCCTTAGACTCACTTTGCCGGTGGTGGTGGCATGGCAATGCCGCTGCAATACTATGAAATTAGTGCCATTCAAATTTAAACTGCATGAATTCCTTGTTCAGAGGTTATAATGCTGTCAGCGACTTTTTATCTGACCAAAAATTAACTTAAATCTATACTAGACCATCCTTGTATTAACTTTACCAAACTTCGAATATTTTATGCCAATTAGGCGGAACATAGTGAGACTATTGTATTACTTTAACAAGTATCAAGTATTGAAGTGATTTAGCTTTTATGATTTAGATTTGTTACCTAAATGGGTAATAAATGCAAATCTCTTATATATAGCATTCGATTTCTGTAGGAAATGACCTTAATGACTTTTGATCTCACTACTAATCATTCAACTATTAATTTTCAGATGCCTAAATCCTCCGAAGACTATCCTGAAGTTGATTTTACGAGTAAAACAATGAGACCACTCGTTTTGCCTGAACCGATTGGCTCAGTGAAAGTCCTTCAAAACAACACTGTCCAAGTGAATCTCATACATATGAACAACACTGAGGACCCAATACATCTTCTGCTGAGTGACAATAATGGGAAAACTTTCAAAGACGTAGAACTTAAATACTCAAACATGATCCTCAATTTAGAAGGAGGGAAGGACTACATTCTCAAGACGAAAGAGACGGGGACAAAGTTCAACTTCACAATAACTACATCTGATGCTGGATTCAACGAAGTGCCGAATGAACATATCGCAAATGATACTAAAATTGGTTGCTATCAAGATGGAGTGTTTTATGCAGTTGGTAAGCTTATAAATGTACATTCAGCACCAAATCACAATTCAAAATGTGTAGTAATTCTGAGCAAATTCTTTTTTGTCTTTATGAAGACATTTGAGGCTTTGAGACTGTCTATCGTAAAATTTTAACTATTGACGATTTCACAGCTTAATTATTTCAATCCATTTAATCAATTGTTTTCTCAAGAAATATTTCTCCTTATCTCTTATTCTTCATCAATGTTCCTGCAGGTGCGCGTTTATCGTGGCCATTATGTCAACAATAAAGATAAAAATTTCATAATAGCCTACCTACTTTGACAATAGCATTTTCTTCTTTAAATGAATTCTCATTATTTGAAAAAAGTAAGCACTGTCTTACTGATTTTTTCATTGTAGAAATCAGCTGCTGATACATTCGTAGGTATTTGAACATTTTAAGTGTTAACTTGAATAATTAATTTCCTTTTAAATTAAACTAGGTGAAGAGTTCCACATCGGCTGCACAGAGCTGTGCGAGTGCACAGGTCCGGACACACGCGAGTGCGCGGCGCTAGTGTGCCCGTCCCACGTCGGTCTCGAGCTCGTCTCCAAGGGCTGCGTCCGCTGGGCCCCTAGCCCGCCGGCTCAGCCGCCCAACTGCTGCCCCAGGTCTGCGAGATGCTTGAGCGATGGGACCTGCCATTACAAAGGAGTTCCGTGAGTGACCCATATGAATAACCTAGGTACCACATATGTAACCATCATCTTACCGTATCATTTCCTGTTGTGTCCAAAACCGTCGCTTTGGAGCCCGGGGTAGATTTTTTTATGTGATAGGTGGCAGACGAGCAGACGGATCAGCTGATGGTAAGCGATTGCCGCCGTCCTTGGACACCCGCGACACCAGTGGAGTTACAAGTGTGCTGCCAAGCCTTTGAACCCCAATTTCCCCCAATTGTCTGAACTTGGAGTAAGTTTGGTAGTAAAAATGAAGCGACCCTGGTCACCCTTACATAGAGGAACCAAATCAAATGGAAACCCGGTATACATAAAGGCTGAATAGTCAAACAATCCCCAATAACTAGATGAAACTCCTGCCTTGATTGAGGTATCAGATACTTATCTTACTGGTACACTCAGAGTCGTTGATTAACTTATTAAGAAAAAATATTGACACTTATCTTGACACTCACTTAGCAACAGTATTCAGTTCTTGTGCATTTTTTTTTATTATCGAGCCTAGAAATTCTTTGCTACCTTATAGTAACGTGACTTTCTTAAATATTATTCCAGAGTACCAAACTGGAGCGAAGTGCCGATAGCATTAACTGGATGTGAGCAGAGATGCTTCTGTGAGAACGGCGACCTGGAGTGTCAGGAGACCTGTTCCCCCTTGCCCCCCCTCCCTCCTCAGACCCTTCGCTGCCCGCCACTTACTCGTCCAGGTCCTGTCAACATATCTGATGATGACTGTTGTAAGCAGTGGGGGTGTATACCCATGTCTGGTAAGTATTTTTAGAGATTGCAATCCCGTAGCTCATTCAATACCATGGGATTAGTCCATCCTGTACGGCAATGTGTAATCCTGTTTTGTGGGGCTGCCTAAGTTTTAAAAGGTTTTTTTTTTTCAAATATAGTACATTCATTAGATACATCAATAGCATCATTCATTAGCAACTGGTGAAGGTTACAAAACTGCACTGGTTAAAAGTTACAGATTCATTGTCATTTAGTTAGATTTTATTAGTAACACTATTATCATCATATCTAACGAATTCATTTCACCAAATGGTTTTGCATGGTTGCTCATTGATCATAAGTTAATGGCATGTTTCATTCATCACACATTATTCCTTACAGCTGGAACCAACGCTACTTCTTATCAAATATACAGAATGCCGACTTATGACGAGACAGCACAGAATTACGTGACACCAATAGCACCCATTTTTCCTACAAATACTCCATCTACAATAGCCGCAAGACTCACGACCGACCCCAATGAGTTTTATCGTCACTTGAGCCCATTAAAAACTTTCCCTAAATTTTTAAAACCACCATCACCAATGTTTAATGATATTCCTAAATATTCTGCAGAAAACCAACGCAAAGCCCAATGGTGATAATATAACTGTGTTCACTATGGATGATCCCGAATCTCCTTTTAAAATTATCCGTCCAGATCCTTCACTTTCCGGTAACAATAACAATTGGCAATCTAAAGTCACGAAGCCTAATGATTTTATTCTAAATCCTATTAACTTACCAGCTAGTGTTTCGTATCCTAAAACCACAGCCGTCGCAAATCTATAACGACTTTGTTTTATCAGACCACAAGATGCATGATATGATACAACATTTTAAAATAAGTCCCGAGATGGGGACTGTTTCACCGTCGCCTCACGTCATGATCACAAAACCGAGCTATGAACATGTCAGAAAGGTTCCTATATCGCAAGTTGACCATTTTAACTATTTCTTACCAACATATGATAGGAAATCTACTAACTCCTTTTTACTTAAGGAACCTAGCTCTAAGTCCTGAAACTAAAACTACTCCTGTTCCAATGTCAACTGTAACATTTTTTAAACCAATCCAAAATAATTTAACCGTTTCAAAACCCCAAGAACATACTGAACAAACAGTTCCTAACCCTTACCACGTTGTTCGGGACCATTCTCTCCATGGCTCTCGTGGTAAACATGTTACTATACTTCGAACAAAGGACTTGACTGTAAAGAATCAAAGGCCGAATGACAACACCGTGATGTGGGTTCAAGATCCAAAAACACATGTATTAACTAAAGCTCCAAATCCATACGAGACTGTTTTGCTAAGACCTATTCCTAACGCCATGACTCAAGTAGCGTCGAAAAATACACTCAATACTAAAGTTCCACGGATCGCTGAGAAAACATACTCAGCGTTAGATTTAGAGCATCTCCTGACTCAGATGGAAGTGGAATCCGAAGTGAATAGAAACCTCGGACGATCGGCGGATAAGATTCCCGATACCTCAGGTCAGCGCCGACTATGTGCAGATTTATGTTTGTTCTATGTAGTTTCTACCTTTAGAAGACCGACTTGAAGCTCATTGACTGACTGCGCGACTGAAGCTTAGCTCTTCATTACACTAACACAGCACTTTCGTGTCTTATGCACTTTGAAATTGACGAAATTCTATGTATTTAACACGTCCATGTAAGCATATACTTGTTTAGTTTAAATAATTTGGCAACATTTATTATACTACTAGTATTGGCGCATCGTGCATACGTTTTACCCATTGATACTTTTAAAACTTCTTTTCCTATAAAAACATTGGAAACCTTGGCATATGCAATATGTTAGTTAGATCATTAAAAATAAACAATTTGCATGTTACGAGAGTTTCTTTACAAATATTTTTTGCACAAGTAGCATACACTGTAGATTAAAAAATATTCGAAGTATTATGGACTAATTTTTAAACATTTATGGTTTTTAGGAGAACACAACTCTATTTTGGCTAAGTTTTTAAATTGGATCAATAGGGTTCCAAGTTATAGATTTATAGAAAAGCCTAACCATATCCCGGAACACTACCTCCCCTGGACATGGACTTTATCTCGTCTGCATTAGGAGTCACTACACATTTAGGTACCTGCATGTTTGTCGCATTCGCGCGCTGTCATACTAAGTACGTCGTCTTTCTTACAAACGTGCGGCCGCCGTACTCTTCATCGGCTAGCGTCTCACCGCGAAACCGTATGGTACGTAAGTTAGATGTTTTTTAGACGATTGTGTACCTAATCTCAGTAATATTGTGTTTTAGATTTCTGCAGAAAAAAAACGCAGAGGCCAAACGTATTAGTAAAAACAGAAGGCAATATTTTAAGCAAAAGCCACTTTGTCAATATAATAAGTATTTATACAATAGAAATTAATCACTAGATCGTTTTGAATTATTATAGTTGAAAGTAGATACTAATCACCTTAAAAACCCCAGAAAAAAATTTGGTTAATGTAATTTAGTTTTTTTAAAGTAGTTAGTCGTGTAGGTAGTTGTTTTTAATACTTAGTAGGTAACATCTCAATACGTCACCGTAATCACACAGTATAAAAACTCGTTATACTGTGGTAATAATGTACAAAATGATCAGTACCTAACCGTAATAATGTAACATTTGGGAGACCATGCGCAATGTGGACCGAAAAAGATGTTCGCATGGACGTGTTAATTACAACATCCCATATCTACTCATTCATTAACATAAATGTTACTCATACTGTATTAACAAATATTACATTACTTATTTTGTTCAAACGGATTCATGTTCATTTCACCTCTTTGACTCGTAAAAGTTAACCTTTTTCACATCTTCACAGGTCAAACTTTACCTCCAGAGATGCCAGCGCATACTTCTCATCAACCGCCGTTCCTGCCAACGGTCACACCCGAAATTCATTTCCCTCAGGACGACATTACCGACTACGACCAGAATAACATCCACCGCCCACCACCAGGGTTACCACCAGGGCTTCATGTCCCGACCAGCTATGGAGATGCTAATAAGAAGCTGACGGTGATATCGCTGCAAGCTGACTCGCCGACCAGTGTGATGATGCTGTTTGGACTCCCTCCAGTGCTGGTTGGCTTGCGTGGGAGTGTTGATTTGAGATACACTGATAAAGCGTGAGTATCTTTTCTCAAGCATCAATTTCTGAAAATTTATTTACCATTTTTAGCATACAAGTGAGTAAAACCATCATCCTGGTAATAATAATACGGCCATAGACTTATTATTACAGAGGTGCGTGATTCGAAGGAATCGAACACAAGTAAGAATGACTTGGAAAACGTACATTCTTCAGCACTGATCCTACCATCATCATCTTAGCGTTTTGTCCCGGTTGCGTCCCAAGCTGTCGCTTCGGAGCCCGGGGTCCGCTTTCCTACTTCTACTCCTCCACTTTGCGGGTCTTAGTGCATCCGTAGTGGTCAGTTTATTAGCACGCATGTCATCCCTTACGATGTCAAGCCACACCTTTTTAGGTCTACCCCTTCTGCCGGGACCCGGCGGTGGTGCCATGGCCAGACATTTGTTTCCCACGTAGCTGTCCGGTTTCCGTAGGACATGACCGTACCAACGTAGGCGACTCTCCAGTAGTTTGTCTGCTATGTCACGGATATGAAGGCTCCCTACTGACCTACCATCATTGCTATATTTAACGATGGAATCCTGATCATTGACATTGGGCGAAAATGAGCATTGGAGCTTCACTTCATATTTATGTTACTATTTATTTAAACTATAATAATAACTATTCAAATCATTTTCGTCTTTTTTCTACACATATTTAGGGATGAAGATATTTCCGGCTGGTACTCTCAAGTGTTCGCCCCGGCTGACGAGGTCCTCACCACTCCGCGTCTCGAGTTCAGACTCACTGGCCTGAAGCCGTCCACCACCTACAAGGTCCGTGGGAAGTTGTACCTTCACAACTTGCCTGTCGAACCAGAGAGCGAAATCTATACTGTCAGGACTTTGGACCTGCCAACGGTAAGTAGGTACCTATAATTATTATCTGGTTACCTCTCAATAGGGCACCTATCTAATAGATTGATTATCTAATCCCATAATTTTCCTTAACTTTTCTGATTCATATTATGTAGTATGTTATGTAACAAGTTATTTAGTTCAACACAGTGTACAATGTATGATGATACAACACTTCTTTGAAAAAAGCCTTGTGTCAAGAGTAAGATATCCTAACTATTTGATATCTTCAGGTGGCACCAACCGAAGAGAAACGCAGGGAGATCGACAGTAGGCTAACGGTGGTAGATGTGAACGACACGGCTGCGCATGTCAGCTGGAGGCATTTCAACGAGGACGAGCTGAGTTATATAGACGGCATACAAGTCAGGTAAGAGTGTTAATCAAAATTCCTTACCTGTTTTCAAATGGTTATCAGCCTTCATTTGTTTGTCATCAGCTTCAGCCAAGGAGATTCCTCAGGACTTTCATATATTTTTAGTCCAAATATGAAAGTGTTGGCCAAAATGAAATTTTGCTGTATCCTGTTAGGACGCGTCCCCCTGATGTTTAAATGTCAAGACTTGGCATAGCAAAAGAAAATATTTTTCTTAGTCAATTCACTGAAAATGAACAAGTTCTACAGAATACAGCAAAGTTTTTTCTGGCCGGCATCAGGCACTTGGACAAAAAAAGAGGATGTCATTAATTTCTCGTCCTTAAAAATATATACTAATTTCAGATACCGTCCAGTGGGAACACCCATCTACAGCATGACAGAGCTTCTCCACCACAGCCGATCGACAGTGGAACTGCATGAGCTCCGTCCTGGAAGCCGCTACGAGGCTTCGCTGGTGCTGGTGCCACCACCAGCTGCATCTGTCGAGTTGCATGACCCGGCTAGAGTAGAGTTCATTACTGCTCCGCCGTCAGGTAAGTGCATATTCCTCATCTCATCTGAGCATGTGATGCCAAAGCTATCGCTCTGAAGCCCGGGGTACGCTTAGAATATGATTCAGGATTTGGGGAGTCCGGTAATTACAATGATGCGACTGCCGTCTGACCTACGCAACCCTTTACAGGGGAACCAAACCAATTGTATCCATTTTTTTTATAGATTTATCCCAGTTTGTGTATTATTAATTTAACATTTCTTTCCAGATCCATACAACTGGACCGTGACAATCGAAGCCAGAGCTGTGGGCTCTGAAGCAGCGGAGCTGACTTGGCGTGGTGTACCGTCACCTGGCGAGCGGTGGGTGCGGGTGTACCGCGCAGCCCACGCCTGTGGCCAGATGGCATCTAAGAAAGAGCATGACGCCTTCCGATTAGCTACGAGAGACCTGCCTCCCGCCATCACTATTACCGGTTTAGAACCTGACACGAGGTATGTTCAGCGTTTGAGAATTTAGACACTTAAGGAGACGGGTAGGGCACACTAGCAACGCCAATCGATTTTAATTTTTAGCTACTAAACCGGATCTATTTTAAACAATTTCGGGGTTACAATCTTTCGGCAAACACTATACTATTTATTAAATAATCATGCACAAATGTTTCGAAGCCGGATTCGCTATTCATGAATTTGGTTTGGGACGATGTTTGAACATAATGTAAATAGATTTAGAGCGTTTAATTGTGACCTTGTCTTTTCATGGAAATTAACGATTATACGTATTAAACTCGTAAGATACCATTTTATCAGTCTTAATATTATCATATTATTTTATCTTATGTTTTGTTGGCCAAGCTGAAGGTAAAGGGAATTCACCATTAACCTTTTCGTTTTTGTTTACAGATGTAGAGTTTGGTTAGAGCTCTTCCTCACGAATGGAAAAGTGAAAACCAGTAACGTGTTGGATATCATGACTAAATCTTTGGACTCACCAGAGCCAATAGACAGTAAGTACCACTTCATCAAGTGTGCTGAATTTATCGTTTGACGTTTGGATAGCCGATATTATAATTTATACGACCACATCTGATCCGACGTGATGAGAGACTGGCTCAATGACGATGACAATTTTATAGTAGGTAATCTTGCCTTAGGCTCTTAAGGTCTTGGATTCAATTCCCAATCTATAAAACATTCGTGTCAGTTTGTTGGGTGCCTAATTCTGGCACCAATAACACTAGTACTTAAGAAATTTACTACAGAGGATCTAGAGAGAGATGTTTGTGATATCTTACCTATTTATACTTATTTCCATATTTATCTTAACAACAAAAATACTTGTCGTAAGCTGCAAACTTATTTTTCTGTGAAGTTTAGCATTAAAATGAATTAACTGGTAGGATGATTGGTGCAAACTGCAGATATGCATGCATAGTTGTAAAATAAGCCTATAAAGAGAAGTTCATATCTGACCCTTCCTTACTTGTGGTCAGAACCCTAGATAGACTACAATGTATTATTTGACTTCCAGATGAGATAGAAGCAGCGTCCGTCGCGAATAGCCGCGGCAGCCCGCGCGGTGACTACTACGGCGCGCTGGTGGTGGTCGGCGTGGTGGCGGCGCTGGGTGCACTCACCTCGCTGTTGCTGCTACTCGTGGTCGTGCGCCGGCATCGGCCGCGATCTGTGCCTATTACTCGTGAGTGAAACATTAGCTAATGGTAGTCAAGCTGTCGCAATGTCGTCACAAACTACCGCGGCAGCTTAAGCTGTGACTACTACGACTACGGTGAAATGTTATATTTTTTCGGAACAAATCTTTTGGTGTAGTTAAAAAACAATACCAAGAATAAGACTTAGTGAAACTAACTCTAGGGTATCATCAAGTTATGTGAAAGTTTTTTGGTCAATAAATCTGTAGATTAATGGATAATCCATTTAATAATAATAGCATTTCAGATACCTGTTACCTTGGCCAATGTTTTCAAGTAAAATATGCAATTTTTGTTTTGGATGTCAAAGTAATTAAAATGATTTAGGTAGATGACATTATCATAAATTCAAGCTGCCTTGAAGCAAATTTTTTCTTATATTTTTTATCTATAGCTGTGCCATCCGCCCCTCGCGAGTCGTCGCTGCCGCCATACGACAACCCTGCGTACAAACTAGAGTTACAACAGGAAACCATGGGTATGCTGCTAAAACTCTCATTATTTATACAGCCACATTATTTTATGTATTAAGGTAACAAATTTTAATGCATTTATCAATATTACTTCTTTTATTTCAGATCTCTGACAGTTAAGTTCCCGTGGGCACACCAACGGCCTTAACGGGATATCAGAACGTGGCGTCGACGTACCAAACGGCCGCTCGTACAACGAAATGGGCGTTTAAAGTGAGCCTATATAAATGTGTATATAATTGTGACAAATGGACATAATAAATAGGTACTAGTGGAGTGAGAAACAAAAACTGAACTCGTCTATAAATCAAATTTAGTTCGTAATTTTAGAAATAATGTTGATAATAAAAATACAGGAATATTATCCGGGTCATGTGTTCCAAAACAATATACTCTTCAAGTTATGAGGTTTCAATAAAATAATGTAGGTTAAGCATTTTTAAACTATCTACAATGATCCATACATCGATCAGTGACTTATTTATTTTACATTTATTTAGAAGTTTTTTCTGTTGCTTTAGTATTCAAATTCATTATGTAACAATAAGTATCTCTTCTTGTGTAGAACGTCCTACCTACCTACCTACATATTTATAGAGACTAAGATTTTTCATGACTTAATCAAATGTTGAATAATAAGAAATCAGTGCCTTATTTTGTAAAATAGAGATGAAAAATATTTATCTACTTACTAACTTTTACGATTGTAAATAATGTTAATAAATTGTTTTTTAAAGTGGTTACAATTTATGAAGTATACCAACCAAGTTATTTTTAATGACTTACTTTTACTGCCGCAATTGATTACGTCTTTTGTAATATACCATACCTTTTTCAATAACCGTGTCTCATTTACTGCTTGTCAGTACTTAAATATAATTTAATAATATTATTGAGTTTTTTTGTGTGTAAGCAATTAACACAACCTACTGGAAAGATTTTTAAATTCAATCAGTAGTCCTCCTAAAAAGCGAAGTAATCTCTGAGTAAATATAGCTTTATTTTCTACGGGAAAACGTCACATTTCTATCGGAAAATATCATTTACTTATGGGGGCAACAGTGTGAGTGGAAAACTAGCATTGAGCTATTGAATATTAAGGTACATACACTTATCGACCAGTTAAGGGAAAGGAATATCAATTACAAAAACGTCTTTAATTCAAATACAACACCAAATCACATTATATTTTCTATAATAGTAATTAATACATTATAATATGTTTTATATGTTTGTATTTTGCTTAACGACTATCCTAACCATTTTGTATCCTACTTTATGCCCATATTATTTAATGCACATAAAATCATACAAGCCATCATATTTTACTTGGATATTACGGAATTGAAAACGCAATAAAATATTTGATTTATGTATTTAATAATAAATTGATCTCTTTAAGAAAATAGATATAAAGAGCCTGTTAATAAAATAATCGTATCCAATGTTACTGGGCCCGAAAGAAAGTTCATTCATTTCATGTAATTATACAAACCTTTATTGTATCTTATCCAGTAACGATAATTCTCTAATATATTCTTTGTTTTTAATCTAATTATGTATTTAATGGTGGATCACCATCAATACACGCAAAAAAGTTCAAGTGAAATTCATTTAGCTGGGTTAAATGAAGTTCACTTGTTTCAAATAACTTAATAAATAATTTAAAGTATTAAAAATAAATAGGTAAATTATATCTAAATGAAAAGATATCACTGTAAAGCGAAATAAATCTTTAAGAAGGTAGACGTAATATTATATTGTATTGATGAAAGATTTAAACATTTTTATTAAAATATTACAATAAAAATGTTTTTTAAAACCAATAGTACATTTTTATGACACACTTGATAAATGTTAGTATAAAATGATTCCATTTTTTGCGCGGACTTCTAAAATATTTGAAATGTTGTTTAACGATCATTTAAAAAATATTGCATGCTGATTTTGATGCTAACGTTACATATGACATTGATATGTTACCTGACTATGGTAAATTACACATACGTATAGATTTTTTTAATGTTAAAAATGACATAAATATCTTTGCTACAAGAAATCCATAGTATTTTTTTTTAAATAGCTAGATATAAAAATAATAGTATATACGAGAATGCAACAATACAAATGACAGAAAATATATTTTAGGAGTTACGAAGTGTGCAGTAGTAGGTACATCATTGCCTAGAGTGCCGATTAAAAAGAACCTTTGTATTTCAAGCTAATGACTAGATTATATGATTACAAGATTACCCGTATATTATTTTCGGTTATAAAATAAAATATATACTTATAAAGACATTCAATGGTTAAGTAAAAAAACGTATCAACATAAAATATATTGATAAATAATTCAAGTAAAGAGAAAGTATAATGTTATTTTTTATTTTGTACTTCAAAGACTACTTTTTAAATTTCATAATGAAAAAAATATTGCCTGTGATTTGCAAGTAGAATATATATTGTAACAGAACGAATTACTCCAACCTAGAATTCGTAATCTGATACTTCATTCAAACAAGATAATATCGAAAAATTAAGGTATATTTAACAGAAATATAACAAACAAATAAAATTCTAGATTTTAGTTATATACATTCTTCAATTAATAAATGAAATAGAAACGGATTTTCTAAAGGAAGATTATATCGTGACAAATGCAGTAGATATTACAAACGCTTTCAAAATAATAATAAATTCCTTGAAGAACAAACCGCTACGAAAAAATGTTCTTAATGAACAAGAAAAATAACGAAGGAATAATAACAATTTTAAAGAAGAAAAGTCAGTTTGTAATATCTAGTTTTAGGTATTTAATTTTATTACCGAGAAATGAGAAGTCATACCAGCATACAGTTGTAGGAATCCGATATTAAGATTTCAATCTCTTGCAACATGTTTTCAATTATTACCACTTTCATTAAATTAAATATTATAATATTAATAAAATCACAAGCCACAAAAATGTTAAAATAGACATAATTTTTATGACCTATCATTTCAAGGTAAAAAATTGCATCAATCATTGTCTTATTCAACAACGAGCTGGGATCAAGACATAAGTACTTTATTTTGAAAAATTCTAGAAAATATATTAGATCTTTTGAATCAAAACGTTTCGTTGAATCCCAGTTCGTCCAATCTGCGGATGTCCTCTCGCTCCTTTTTTATACGACATTTTTATTCAATCTTTTGGCTTTTGACAAAATCAATGATTGCATTAATGACTGATAAAAGTCATTATCAATTTTTCCAACACAACGTAAAATGCAGAAGTCGTGTTCAGTGCAGCTTAAAGAGGTCTTATTTTTTTATGTGATAGGTGGCAGACGAGCAGACGGATCAGCAGATGCTAAGCGATTGCCGCCGCCCATGGCACACCCGCAACCACGATACCAGTGGGGTGACAAGTGCGCTGCCAACCTTTAACCCCCCTTTCCCCCGAACTGGGCCTCCAGTACCTGCACTCTCGCAGCGAAACACAGCACATGTGCTGCTTCACGCCGGTTTTCTGTGAGGCCATGGTCTGAAGTCTGTTGAAAGCAAGCACACCTGCAAACTCATATCTGATAGATTCTTTTTAAACGTTGTCGTACTGCAAGAAAAGGCCTGATTCTTGCAGTATGACTTAGAATAAAGAAGCCATTTATTCATTTTTTCGATTTCTGATAGAACTGAATCGGTTCTATTTTCTTCAAGGTATGCTTGCTGTGACTTGTTACTCCCATTGTTACTCCAATCACCAAACTCAAATTCTACACCTTCTACACTGACCACGACTCCAGCGAATATCAGTAGCATTGTTTCGGTTAGTTGGTGAGCGTGTTGTCTTCGTGTGCCTTCTTCACAATGGCCAGTTTGGAGTGGGGGTCCTGTGGCTGCAGCTGGGCGTAAGGAGGCGCGCGGGTGCCGTGGAGGACCAACGACCACCCCCGGATCCAGCCGGCGGCTGAACTTGGAGCGGAACCACCATTAAATCGCGCCTGGAATCACAATGAAATAAAGTACTTGACAAAGTTTGAGCAGAGGATGGACGGAGGACTAATGACAATCATGGCAATAATTATAATCTGTGAATATGGTCAGATATTTATTGATTTAAATCCAATGGATTTTCGTACTTCTGTGAGAGAGTGGTACTTAAACAATGTTAAACAGGAAATAAGTTCGTGACAAGAAACAGCACAAAGTTTTATTTCGATCCAAATATGTCAGGATATTGTTATTGGGATGTTTCTGAACCGTTCGATTTTGAGATCACCACCGGCCATAGACATCCGCTATATCACAAGGATTGCATGCATTGCGAACCTTCTATCAGAGTTAGTACAGCATTTTTTTATAGAGGTACAGTATAGGGCTCTTCTCAGCCTGAAGGTAAGCAGGAGAAGAGTCCAAGTTGCAATTATAACGGAAACGATGTCAAGGCATCACCTTCGTTGGCACCGCCTTACTGGGTAGCGAGATGCTTCTTCACGCTTCGTATATTGTTGGAAGGGGAAAATACATGCGCTGGCAACGAGTTCCATTTCTTGAAATTTTTGCGCAAATACATTTATTTTGCAGAATTTGGCAGAAATAAGCATTTTTTGGAATGGCTTCAATTTTCCACCTAATTTACTAAAAACGAGTGTCATTTCTACCATACCTCTAAAGTCCAAGTGCCCTGAGGGTATTCGCCCCATGTGTGTGTGGTCATAAAAGGCCACTTGGTGAAGCCATCCCTGGAGTCATCATCGTTGGCACGCCTGCTCAGGATCATTGATCTGAAAGCAACCATGCAAACAAACATTTGAGTATAATTCAATAATTTTTAGGCGGTAGGGCTTCTAGGCGGCCTGGACGACTTAGCGGCAAAGGGGATGAAGGGCCCTTTAGCTTACTTGGTGCCTAAAGGATTGGTTATAAAGAGTTTGAACTCACCGCGGTTCGTGGGGTTGTCATTTGGGTGGTACTTGTTTAGAACGCAACCGGGAATCAACGCTAAGATGATGATGGCATGATTAGGCAAGTTGGTGGAAAAAGGATAAATAAACCAGGTACTCACTTGGTGCCGTGTAGTCCCCGGCAAAGTAGAATAGGCCACCCTTACTCTTACCGAGGAGTCGTAAAAGGCGACTAAGGTAAAGCTGCTGGCACGATTATCAGCACCCAGAGTAGAAAAACTCTGATTTATATCAAAACCCTCGCCAACCCGTCTGCCAAGCGTGGTGAGTATGGCAATTACCCCTCATGTGATTGAGGGAGGTCCGTCCCCAGCAGTGGGGACTTAAATGGGCTGATGATTACGATGACTCACTTGGTGCCCATAGGGCTGGTGAGGAAGAGTTCCAGCTCTCCACGGCGCGTGGAGTTGGCACTGACCACGGCCTGCACGTGCTCCAGGTAGCGCACCTCGCTGGGCGAGCCGGCGCATGCGCCTGTTTCGATCTTCAGCGTGATGCTGCCTTCTGATGGGACCTCGCTGGAAGAAGATATTAGCACCAACTATTTTTTATTGCTCTAGTAACTTAAAAAGAGTACTATCACATTATATGCTGCCATGGTCTATCTATAATGCCGTTAAGTACCAAAACCACATTCGAAAAAAGTTTAAAAATAACATTTTTAAAACTTTATGTTACACATTAAATAACATTTATTAACTGTACACTCGAGAAAAGATATTACCGAAGTCGGCGCCCAAGACTATCTTGTAATACTTCATTCAATTTATTCAACAAGGATTAGGCGCCGACTTTAATAACACCTTTTCGCGAGTGTATTGTTATATAATGTTATTTAAAGTGTATGAAGAGATATTTTAAAAATGTTATTTTACACTTTTTAGTTCGTGGTTTCAGAAGGCGGTTTTTTTTAGATTTTTTTTTCATACTTTTTAGTGTTTCATTCTTTGGTTATCTACATAGTTTAGTTTTGATGTTGCTTGATTCACTGTTTTGGAAACCCTTTTGATGAGATAGAGGGCAGACGAGCAGGCAGATATTTTTGTCTGCCTTTGAATTAGTATATTAAAATCAAAATCAACGTTCTCGTATGTACCTTTTAGCAGTTTTATTTAGATAATGAAGAGACTAACGTATGAGTATTAACAGATCCAGCCTCGCAGTGGTACCGTGGCGGGACGGACCGCCAGTTGGCAGCAAGGGCGGTCATGGCGCCCGCGTCCAGGACCCCGAAGCCGAAGAGGTGGTTGAACTCCAATCCTACGCCGTTCATTGTCCAGTGGAATCGACCCTGGAGTGATGCAAGTTCTTGTTTAAAGGTTTGAGAATAATGGGGTTGCAATTTGAATGGTAAGCTTCCTTGCTCTTCACACAGGCAAGAGGCCAATTCTCGTGCTTGTGATATTTGAGAAAAATCAAAATAAATCGTAAAAAAATAGATTTTTCTGTATGGTTTTCATGCGACTCCAGCCATGTTTTTTCATATCAAAAATTCCGAGAATTGGACTCCAGGATTAGTTTGCATTAGGCAAGAAATTTAAGTATTTTTTTATGGAAAGGATTAATTTACTTATATTTCGAATGCAGATTAATAAAATTTACATACCTTGGCATCATAAAGTGAGTTTCTCTTTGATGTTAAAACGGTCAAATGCTGTATGTCCCTCCATGTCAAGTTTGGACTGAAAATATAAATTTCTTTGTTAATCTCTACCTACTGCAGAAAATAATCGAAGGTAGAACTAAGTATAATATATTTGCGAATTTCACTTTTACCGCTAGGTTAGAACCTAACCTAATGGTAAAAGTGTACTTTATGGTATGTACTTTATATATATATATATATATATATATATACCTACCTACCTACTTGGTAAACTAACTGAAATATAAAAGTCGTTTTGAAAGTAGTCGCAGACGTCCCAATGTGGGTTTTTTTATGTGGTAGGGGGTAGACAGGCAGACGGATCACCTGATGGTAAGCGATTGCCGCCGCCGCTGGGTGGCGCTACAAGTGCCGTAGAGGTGGATGGTTGCCACTTTGATGCTGGATCAAAGACTAACTTAATTCGAATGAAATGCCAGCGCGGGTACCGCAGCAGATGTTCCAGAGAGGTTTGCAGTGCATTTTCCAAGGAGTTTGGTATTGGCCACTCTGGTGCAGGAGCCAAGACAAACTTACTTAGCATGAAGTGCCAGCGCAAAGACCCCAGCCGCCTCAGGTGCTGCAGCAGACGTTCCAGAGTGGGTAGCAGTGCATTTGCCGTAGAGGTCGGTGGTGGCCACCCCGGTGCTGGGGTCACGGGCACCGTTGCTGAATGTGCTGGCGAGAGTTGACGAGCAGGACTCATCGTAGTGCGCGTTCTGACCATCATTAATTGCACTGGAAGAGATAAGGAAACAAATGAATTAATAACTTTTTAATTAGGATTAGGTTTAGCTATTTTGAAAAGTACAATCATACTCGTTCTGTCTAAATAGAAACATTGCTAGTTTTAGGTTGTATAAAAGTCATAGGTACAAAAATTTCTATCACTGTAAGAAATATGAAAGTATTTTTTTCATGTGATAGATAACGAAAAAGGAAAATGACGAGCAGAATCAGGGCGATGTCGGAATCAGGGAAAAAATCTCAAAGTGTTTTAGAATTACCTAAAGGGACGAAAGTAGTGTATTAATAATATGATCTTATACCAGCGATGACCAAATTTTAGCCATTGGTGTTCCACAGGGGAGCGTTATTGGGCCAACCCTATTTCTAATATACATAAATAGCTTATGCCAGATGAAATTGCCAAATTGTAAAATCATAGCTGATGCTAATGACTACTATTCGTTACCTACCCCTGTGTAACTTGAAACAAGCCTTATACTAATATTAACATACCTATTGATTGACACAGTCCACATGGAAGCAGCGTACCCGTCGCAGTTGCAGTCGTCATCCTCTCCCCCGTCGCCGCTCGCCCACACGTAGATGTTGCCGAGTCCATTGCGGCCCTGTCAAACAAAAAGCCCGTTTAACATACGCCCGATGGCACATTTGGTAGTGGTGACCCTGTCTCACCTAAAAAACAAAAGTGAGTCAGCAGCGGGGTAGGTAAATATAATCCGTAAAATAAAGCTGGATTAGAATGACAGTAGTCACTTGACTTTTATATTAATAAGCATAGGGTTCAACAGTTAACTACGTTTCATACCATAGATTTTTGTTACTATGTACTTAAGATCATATCCTCTGACACCAATGGCCGTCATTTTAGTCAAGTTACAATTTACGGGCTACTTATATATCTACTGTGAGGGTGAATTGAAGTTTCATCAAGTAATTTGATTAAAGTGCTACAAAACTAGAAAACAGTTTTTCTACTTGTACAAATTAATGAGTTTTTAACGAGATTGGTTGAGCTAAAGGTCAGCGCACACGACCGCTGGCGTGATTGTGATTCATACTAGTTATAAATACAAGTTATTTCCGTCACTGGAAGCACTTAAATACGTAAAATTTAAGTACAGCGCTGGATAAAGTAAAAATAGTATGTGCTTATAGCTACAGTTAATCTATTTATTTATAGCGCTACACGTTGGGCGCCAATTTTAATATACATTTTTTCCATTTATTTCATAACTTATGCACTAATTTTGTATTATCAATATGAGTTCAAAGGCAAATTTAAATTTAAAAAGATGGCGTGCGTTATAGCTATCAGACTATTAAACAAAAAAAGGCCCTTATTAGGTAACCTACTCGTAACTACCACCAGTCATTGACTATCAAAACGAATTTACTTAATCAATTCTTTCCGTTCAAGTAAATGGGTTTTTTTTATTTTAACCCATTTATTGTAAAAGCCGTAACACCTGCATAAGAAATTAAACCACCTGGATCATGTTGATCTTAACAATGTAATGCAGGTATCAACAACTTTTCGAAACTATCCAACAATTGATGGATGTGTCACGATGTCCCTCTGCCACAGAGCTTGAGGTTTTCAAAACATAGATTTGATCTTTAGACATTTCTAGGTGTGTGCTCGGATTCGAACCTCTCATTCTGAAGATGCAACCTCTTATCCATTGCTACCGTCGCTATCTTAAGAGAAGACCGAGAGTGCAATTTAGAAGCCCCCCTCTCTGTAAACGGGTCACGTAGTTACGTACTTACTAAGTAGATACGCTCCCCAGAAATAGTGACACGCGGTACGACCTAATTAGGCCACGTCTTTATTTAGAAACAGGAGAGTCAATTATATGTGACCAACATGGGCGACCGGTATCGTACACTTAGTCATTAGAAAATGTCGACTTGATAGGTTTAGTAGCGCTGACATTTGATTTTTATTAATTGTGATGAATTTAAGACATTTAGAATTTAGAAGTCAGTTATATAAGTGATCATTTTCTTCGCTCACTAGAAATTTAACTTAACTTTTTTTCCCCTTTTTTTTATGACTGCTGCAGTAAGATGTATTGTGTCTGTTCCAACTCTTTAATGCTTACTTTAATATTTCTGTTTTTTTATGTTTTTTTTTATATAAGTTAATTATAGTATAAGTAGGTTTATTGTATAGTTATGTATGTATATTGAGTCATATTATATATTACTCACATGTATGTTTATGGATATAAATTTATTTAGCCGTCATACATATTTCTGCATCGCCTAATGGTTGACTGGTAGAGAATGCTGTATAGCATTAAGTCTGCCAATTGTACTTTATTTTCTTGTGCAATAAAGAATAAATAAATACATAAATGAATAAATATATTGTAAGCGACGCTTTTTATATCTTGGTTTATAATTTCAAACGGTTTAAATGTAATAATGGCAAAATATGTATGTACCTATATTCGGGTGGTGTATGACTCAATGTTTGTAAGGCGCGAGGAGTGCGAGGGGTGTGAAGGGCCAGCGGGAGGAAATTGCTCGGTTAACTAAGAACTTTAAACAAAATAGTCTAACAGCGTACCCCACGCACGCCGCACGCTCACGTTTTTTCTAACGTTGTATGTGTAACCAGCCTTTAAAAATATAGCCAGTTAAGTTTGGATTTTACCCTAAAATTGACTTTCATTTTGCTGCCATATCTACAAAGCCTACATATATAAACTTTAGGTTTTACATGTCAACATTTTATTTAACATTAAATTATTTGTTAGTACATTAAAAGAAAATTAAAGTTGTACACAATTACAATGACTGTTATTTTTGGGCGGTTTATTTAAAAACAGACAGACATGTTCGTGTCACATGCAAAGCAAAAATCCCTTCATTAGGTACCTCAGTAGTGATTTGTGATTTTAGAGTCTTATTTAGTACCTACATTTTCCGAAATGAAAAAACTATTACTAGATTAGACTCATAGGTATTTAAGAAAAATAATTTCAGATTTTTACACAGATATTTATGGAAAAAAAAGAAAAAGTCTTCCTGTGACGTCATCACTCGGCATAACAAATGATTAATGCTTTTGCTCGCATTGATTAAAAAAAGTAACATCCCTGATCATAAAATGACGAGACAAAATAATAAAACTGACAGTAAGTAACTAAAAGTCACCTAATTTTTTTTATTGGACATATAACACCGACATCACAATATGTTCAGCCTCAGGACTACGTCACTTCCGGCATGTTAGTAAATACTTTGAAAAAAATATATATTTTAATAAAAACAAACATTCCATGATAACTAAAAATATGGGCTATCTTTTATCCGAAAAGTAAATAAAAATGATACTAATATATTTTTTTGTCGTATTGTCCATTATGTTGATTTGATAAATTTTTTTTCTCGTAATCATTAAATTACTTTCAGTTATGCTCAAAGATTTGAAAGCATTAAGGTTGCAAAGAATCCCCTTTTCTACTCTACCCCTTTATTTGGATTCACGCCGACGTTTTCCAGTCAGATAGGTCTACCGTTTAGGAGCGGAAATTGCTCCCGGCGAGGAAATAGCCCCTCCCCCAACCGCCTCCCAAGCACGCCGATCTGATCTGCGAGTGTTTGTTTTCCAACAACTTACATATACCCATCAATTTCAGTTGCAAAGGTATTATTACTGCTATTTTTTATGTGTTAGATGACAGATGAGCAGACGTATCACTTGATAGTAAGCTATTAACAACCGCATCGCCAGTGGAGTCACAAGTGCGCTGCCCACCTTTTTTAATTTTTGTGCAATACCCATACAAGTTAAAGGGTTATAAACCACTTCTAAATTGACAAATGCTCAAGTAAATAATACGGAATCAAAAAAGGAGATTAGTTTGGTCCAAATTTTGATGACCCATTTAGCACAGTGGTTTGAGCGCCGGTTGAGACGCAAGGATCGTAGCTTCGATTCCTGTCATCATCATCATCATCAGCCCATTTAAGTCCCCACTACTGGGGCACGGGCCTCCCTCAATCACATGAGGGGTAATTGTCATACTCACCACGCTTGGCAGACGGGCTGGCGAGGGTTTTGGGGTCATCTCTGGGTGCTGATGATCGTGCCAGCAGCTTTACCTTAGTCGCCTTTTACGACACCTCGGTAAGAGTGAGGGTGGCCTATTCTACTCTGCCGGGGACCACACGGCCACGGTCGATTCCTGTACCATCGCATATATTTGTTGATGAAAAAGATATTTTCGCTGGGTCTGGGTGTTTGAGGTACCTCCGTTGTTTCTGGTTTCGTACAAGTACAAGGGAAAACCTTAGTTTGGGACCAGGACAATGTATGTGATGTTATCTCAATTTATTACTATGTTCGTCAGTCGTTCAATTATGTCCCGGACTTTTGGAAGGCGTGCGTGGGGCCGAAACCAAAACGTAGAGCCAACGTAGTACGTAAATAGTTTTTTAAATTTTCGCGTTGCATTATAACTATAATATATCAAGACGGAAATTTTTTTCGGACCATACAATCGATAGTGTTAGTATTGTTGTTGTTTTGACTGCTTCGGTAGCACAGTGCTTAGAGGGTCGCACTTTAAAGCGACGGCTGCGCAAGAGGTCCCGGGTTCGATCCCCGGGTCGGGCCAAAAATTTGTACCTAAGTTTTCGGCAAGAAGTTCTTACTGGGAGCCCGGAGTCTGGAAGTTGGCGGTCTTGTACCCCCGTGCCTCGGAAAGCACGTTAAGCTGTTGGTCCTGCGCCCGATCCCTCTCCGGTCGTGTCACATTAGTGTCCCATCGGATTATGAGGGCAAGGGAATAGAGAGTGCACTTGTGTTTGCGCACACACTTGAGCACTATAATATATTCTGCGTACGTGGCTGATCGTTGAGATTGGCCGTAATCGGTTGGAGGATATTAATAACAATATAAACAAACTTAATTTTTAAATACCTATTTAATATCAGACCGTCGTTTTAATGGCACGCCTACTCCTAACAAAAGATAAACAAGCATCCCTTTGTAACAGTGGAGACAAATTGTTGTCACGTAAATGTTATAGATCTTTTACGCAATTGATACGGTTCGAGTCGGGCTATATTTTTAGATCCTTGTAAACCTTCTATTTTGTTTTACGCCCGTCGCAAATATACGAGCGTTAGTAGAGGATATTATATTACCAGAGTAAGAGAGCGTTTGTATCTCAGTGGATAAGAACGCGCTTTCTGTTCGAGGTTCGAATCCAAGCATGCACATCTGGATTTTTCTGATATGTATAACCAGGATTCAGTAGGTCTAGTTCCCCTGTTTTATAAAATAAAAAATAAATAAAATAAAATAAAATGCTTTATTACATGAACATAGATATTCTTTTAAGCATAAACCTGTGCCAGGAGCCTCCGCTCTTCGGTTTTTTAACATTTAATTTTGTTAGTAAAAAAACAAAAGCATAATATGTGTGTGTGTGTGTGTGTGTGTTGTGTGTGCGTGTGTTATGTTCGCTTATTTTAGTAACTTTTCAACTTCTTCATACTTTAACGTTGTTAGCCATTCTGTTATTATGTTAGCCATTATGTATGTTAAAGTTCTTTTTGGGTTTTGTTGTAAATATCCAGTACTTTGTTAATTTTGTTATATTAAGATGCTGAAATATGTATATATTGTAGGTTAGCAGTTCTTTCTATCTGAATTAATAATTCTCATAATTCTCACAACATCTCATACGTTGACCTGATTCCGTACTAAGTAGCTTAAGCACTTGTGTTACAGATATCAGACAAAAGAGGAACACAAATATATACTTAAATACATATATTACACCCAGACACCGAACAAGTACAAGTGTTCATCGCACGAATGTTTGTCCAGGGTGGGGATCGAACCCACGACCTTTGGCGTAAGAGGCAGGGTCACTACCAATTGCGCCATCCGGTCAGTCGAATAACTTTATGTTTTCTTCTTCTGAGTGTTATTCTCGGTTCGTATACAAGAGAATTATGACGCTTGCATAGAGTTTGTAGAATATAGAGTTTACGAACTGATAGCAGATTACATTCATTATATAAGCTTTCTGTAGAGTATCGACGCGATTTGAAATACATCACCTTAAGTAACGCACGTTGGGCTCTTTCGATGTCCATAAAAGGGTGATGGCGTTGTTTCGCCATGTTGTCGCTTTATTGTAATTACTAGACTCCCAAATACTTAGTCATGGTTTAAGCGTAACCTGGGCTCCAAAACGTCAGCTTTATTATGCTACTGAGCACTACACGCTAAGATGAGGAAGATTATATAGTACAAAGCGATGTCTGTTTCCCTTGAGTGTGTATCTGATAACTATTATTTCTCCCTAGTAGCAATTTGTTATAATTAGGGTTGTAACATGTTATATAGTTATTTACAGAATGCTAAAAATAAACAAAAAGAGGAATACTATTTACATGAGATGATGGATGCGATGAAACATCTGCCCCGCTACTCATCGTGCCCAGAATGCTGGCAGCGTTACCTCTTTGAATGGCCAACCCAATGCGTTGGCCGAGGTAGCTGCCAGCATTGCTGTCACCTGAAATGTCGAGTCGCTGGGCAGACAACTCGCGGAAAAGCTTGAGGGCCTCAGGCCCCCACGTTCCCAAGGTTTCCACGCCGAACGGAGCATATGTTATATAGTGTTAAGGATTTTTTAGACTCTGCATGACAACTAAAAAAAAATACTTTGCCATTTATTTTAATTGTATTGAATTTATCTCATTGTTTGTAATTGAATTATATTTTAAGATTATTTTTACATGCCATGTACGGCGAAACTTGTTGATCTGACAAGTTCATGACCATCCTATTGATAAATTTAATTTCATATTTATTTAGTATTTATAATACCGATATATTATAAAATCAGCGATCCTGACAAAATAGGAAATTGAATTTTGCTAATACTATACGACATTTTTGCCACACTGTATATGAATAAGTACATGTGCAGGAATAATTTCATATAAAGTAGGTACCTCAATCTATTTCTAAACAAATATGAGTATGATAATAATAAATAAGATGATGTCTCTAATATTCTAGGTTTTACCATTTATTACATGCGCCGGCTATACATTTCACAGCATTAACTTAATATACCCCACGAGTGCGAGTATAGACGCAAATAGTGTGCGAACGAGAAGTGAATAGATGCGCCGCCATTTCTGATCCCATTCTTTATCCGCACTGGTAGTATCTACTTGTGGATAATGTTGTTGATTGTACAATTACTAAATACTATGTGGTAACTGTATTTTAAAGTAAGATACATTGTACATTTGTTTGTTATCCTCAATAAATAAATAAAATAAAATTTACCGTGTTTCTAGTAAATAAAGATATTCATTCATTCATTCATAGAAAGTCACTTATTGCTATTACTCTTACACTCTCTACTTGAGGGTCTGTTCTCGTGCTTTCGACGTTGACGTCGAATTAGACGTATGGACGTATGAAAATCTCTTATTCGAATTCTTCGTCGAGTTCAGGCCCTCTGATATTACTTTGAAAAACAGATTTAACAGATTTGAAAAGTAGATTTGACAACCAGTCAACTTTAAGAAACATTTTTGTCCCAAAAATGTAACCTTTGTGTTCTTGGTCTAATTCCCCTGTCCATGTGTCGAGATCCAATATCCTTGGTAACAAGTGTGTACAGTTTAGAATATAAAATATAGGACTCACTTACAGTCTCTCGTAAGGTGACAGGTAGGGATTTAAATTGTTAGCTACTGAACCGTATCTATTTTAAACAGTTTCGGAGCGAGAGTCTATAAGTAGACATTTAATATAGTGATATTATATTTAATAATTGTGCACTACTTTATGATCTGTTTTTGCACACGAAATTTGAGTTTACGCCATAAGTGGCCGTTTTTGGCGGTAATTCAAATTTCGAGTACTATTGTACTCGACCCAAAGTGAAGTATAACTATTAAAAAAATTGTGTAAGTGTTTTCCGAGAGGCTGCAGCTACGAAATTGTTCAAAAGATACCCAGTTTAGTTGCTAACAATTTAAATAAATTTGTGTCGCTAGTGTGTCGTACTTGTTACATTAAGAGAGACTGTAGGTAAGTCCTCTATTTTATGTCCTACATTGTGAGAACGGCGAATATTGGAGGGCAAAGTAAACAAAAGGCAACAGGGTTGGAAAATAAAGAAACTCGGCTATAAATTAAGTAACGTATCGGGGAGCGTCACAAACGTTGTTCCTACAAACGGGTATTGCAAACCGATACTTATGCAGTGTGCGTTACGTGCTAATCTAGAATCGAGACTTAATTTAGATTGAGCTCTTAACCAGGTACTTTGGGTATAGCGGTAACCGCCGTCTTAAAAGTTTTCTTTATGTGATAGGTGGCAGACGAACAGACGGATCGCCTGATGGTAAGCGATTGCCGCCACCCATAGACACTCGCGACACCAGTGGAGTCACAAGTGCGCCAACCTTTAAACCCCCCTTTCCCCCGGATTTGGCCTCCGGTACCCTCACTCACGCAGCGAAACACAGCACAGTGCTGCTTCACGCCATTTTTCAGTGACGCCGTGGTATCACTCCGGTCGAGCCGGCCCACGTATGCGAAGCTTGGCTCTCCCACGGTTTGCCTGTAGGTACTTAACTGATGGTGGATGAGAATTACTTACCAATAGAATGGGTCTCGCCTATGATGTTAGGTGGGACCACCCAACAGCATAGGCGAGAGACAAAAGCGCATCGTCTTCGCTAGCTTGACCTCTTGGCGAAAGCATACTTGGGTTGACCGATCGGCAGACCCGCTGGAAAAACGTCTTCGAGGCTGATCTACGAAATCTTCGGGCCAACGACTGGTGGGTGTCGCGCAGGATCGACCAAAGTGGAGATCTCTTGTTTCGGAGGCTAAGACCACAATTTATTCATGAGGCTAAGACTCAGATCAGATTGCTGAGCCAGCGGAGTGAGTAAGTATTCTTCTTGACCCTGAACGTGAACAGACGACGGTGACAGCCGTAGTACATATGTACGGATCATCGACTACACTCATCCTAGTTTGAAAGTTTTCCATTTTACTTTAATGTATTAGTTGATAGTTGACAATTTACTCGTTTAAATAATTTTACAAAGCAAACTCTACTAATTATTATTTTACTGATAATAATAAAAAAAGCGCCCTGTTGGTCTAGTTATTCGAGCAATACTTTTCACGCGAGCATCTCTCACTACACTTTACTTGTTTATATCCCACCATAATATTAATTTGTATCTTATTTTATATTTATTTGCACACCTTTATTAGACAGAACATTATCTTTAATTTATTTATAAACTATTTATGTACTCATACATATAAACTATTTATGTACCACATATATCGTCCGTGCGTCACATTAGGGCTCACATAAAACCAGCGCCATGGCCTGAAAGTACTCCTACCTTAAGCCATGGCCGAAGCTAAGTGAGCTACTTTTCACTGACTATCGCGACTTACCTTACACACACACATGTACGCAAATACTTAGTGCCCGGCTTGAGAAGCCGTATTATTACTTTGTTTTTTTTTTCTCTTTAAATTTTTTTTTCTGTTTGTCTCCTTTTATATTTGTAATGTTGTGTTTGCTGTTTTAGTTTGTATTTGTTTCTTTTTCTCTTAGTTTAAATATTATATGATTATACTTGTTGCGTTCTTATCTGTAAAATGTGGTGTGTCGTATTTTTCAGTGAATAAATGTTTCTATCTGTCTATCTATCTATTTATTTCTCAGGTTTGTGATCACCAATCCGCATTAGACAAGCGTAGTGATTAAACCTAATCCCATGATAGTAGCGATAACTTGATTTCTATGATGATCTGCCTTTGCCCTGCAGTGAGACAGTATGAAGGTAAGCTGATACTTTACTTCTTCAATAAACAAAAAAATTGCCTTAGCTAGAGTTCAATATCATGTTAAATAGTTTAAAAGCTAATAGTTACTTAATATTTGAGCAACCAACGAAATGTACATAATTTTATCAGTCGGTTTGTATGTACTTATAACACTGCATCCTTAACTACCTGACCTTATAGTAAGTAATTTAAGGCCTTGTTAAGAATACCAGAATCAATGAACGTTACACGAATAATAACTTAAATATATCATGTCACCCATCCTATATAATTTATTTTATATAACTGACATGGGTAAAACGCAATTGTGCAGAAATAAAGGTAAGGTGTCCCTAAAATATAGTTTAAGGAAAAAGGAGCGAAAAAACGTGTCGAGAAAATCGAAAGAATGAACCATTATCATTTTCTAGGTAGTTTATTTTTATGTCACCAGACGAGCAGACAGATGGTAAGCAATTTCCGCCGCCCATGGACACTCGCGACATCAGTGGAGTCACAAGTGTTCTGCCAACTTTTGAACCCCCCTTTCCCCAGGATTGGGCCTCCGGTACCCTCACTCACGCAGCGAAACAGCACAGTGCTGCTTCACGCCGGTTTTTTATGAGGCCGTGGTATCACTCCGGTCGAGCCGGCCCATTCATGCAGAAGCGTGGCTCCCATGGTCAAACAGACAGAAGGTAGTGACAGAAAATAGATGAATCACGCGTTCAGTAATCTCTGTGTGGTTCGGAATGAGACTGAGAGTCTATACGGAAAGTGACTGCCTAGTTGCCGCAGTGGGTAGTGCGTCGCGCTTTAAAGCGACGGCTGCGCTTGGGGTCCCGGGTTCGATCCCCGTGTCGGGCTAAAATTTGTAACTGACTTTTTCTGTTAATAAATTCTCAGTGTCAGCCCGGAGTGTGAAAGTTGGCAGTCTGGCACCTCCGTGCCTCGGAAAGCACGTTAAGCCGTTGGTCCTGCGCTCGATCTCTCTCCGGTCGTGTCACACTGGTGTCCCATCGGATTATGAGGGCAAGGGAATAGAGACTCAAAGAGCACAATTGTGTTTACACACTTGAGCACTATAATATATACTGCGTAAGTGGCTGATCATTGAGATTGTCCGCCTTAGCCGAAATCGGTTAGAGGATATAATTAGTACGATTAAACTTTGAATGACCATAAAACCGGCTAGACGTTATATTTACCTATATTTTGATAAAATATTTATATTTTGTAAAATCTCGAGCTTAGTCAAATTGCCCCTCTCAGAAAAATAAAAATTATCCGACGGCATTAAAGCACTTAAGACTTTTTCGCGCGTGCCCAAAATCGGAACAAAATATTTTGTTTTCTTATGGGCCGGTCTCTGAATTGAGAATTTGAAGATAAGCACGATTTGAGCACAAAGTTTGACAGTCGAAGTATGACTCAACTGTCAAAGTTCGTACTCAAGCCGTGCTTAACTTCAAATTCTCAATTCAGAAACCGGCCCTTAGTGTCATTTTTTGTGTCCATGCGCCAACCGTTCCATGTCGCACTGTAATTCAGGTACACTTGTGAATAAATTAGATTTAGCGTAGGTTTTGTTTGTGCCACTTCTGCCCTCCCTCAAACGCTAAAGGAATTGAGGGTAAAACAAACAACACATAAAGGAACCCTTTAGGTAAGTACCTCTTCTGTAAAAAAATACGACGAAGGAATTTAATAAAGGTGCGTTGACAAGACTGGAAGGGAAAAGTCTCTGATAAATTTGCCGCCGCTCATAGACACACCAATGAAGTCAATTCTAAGTTTTTCTCCTGATAAATTGTATGTTACGTATATGCAAACTAAGTGTCCCACGGAGAACCTGTTCCGCCCTCATCATCATCATCTCAACGTTTTGTCCCGGTTGCGTCCCAAGCTGTCGCTTCGGAGCCCGGGGTCCGCTTTCCTACTTCGACTCCTCCACCCAGCACGGTCTTGTGCATCCCTAGTGGTCAGTTTAGTAGCACGCGTCATCCCTTACGATGTCAATCCAATTGTTCTATTTCATTTTATGGATATAAAATGATAAAGTAAAGGACCGTGGGAGAGTCACACATCGGCATGAATGGACCAGCTCGACCGGAGTGATGACACGGCCTCACAGAAAGCCGGCGTGAAGTAGCACTGTGCTATGTTTCGCTGCGTGAATGAGGGTACCGGAGGCTCAAGTCGGGGGACAGAGGGGACAGGCAATCGCTTACCATCAATCAGGTGATCCGTCTGCTCGTCTGCCACCTATCTCATAAAAAAATACAACTGATCTTACGTTACGAATAGTGTAATTAACACGACTTTGGTTTATATACTTTTTATCGTTTACATCCCGAAAATCTCATAATAGGTATCGTAAATAAAGTCCATTTAGCGTGTTAGATCATCAAAATAAGTTAAAAAAAAAATCTGTTCGCTTATTTTGATGATCTAACATGCTATAGAGACTTAATTCACGAAATCTATTACGAGGTTTTTGGGACGTTAACGATAAAAAATGACAATGTAAGATACAAGATTACATCAATATGAGATATTGAAAAAAAATTACTTCATCCACATACAGTCATCCAGGATTGGGATAAATATATTTATTTTGCTTTCGTTACATTAAAAAATGTAACAAATCAAAATCCTATGAATAGCTAATAGGATCCAACTGTCGATCGAAAACACAACACTACACAATTCTTATTAGAAAGATCTCAAAGAACTGAAACATTTCATTTCGGCGTAGCTAGAAAAATCCCCGTCACTTATGTTGAAAAGGAATTCTTTCCGATTTGTCTCGTGAAAGGCGAAATTGTAGCAATCACTGACTTTTTTTGTAAAAGAAAATGTTGAATAAGCAATAAAATTTCACAAGAAATATTTATCGGGAAAACTGTAATCTATTTAGGTCCGAGTAAACGCAGCGCTAGGGAGAATTCCTATTAAGACAGGTGTCAGAAAAAATAACGCTTCGAAGGAAAATGCTGTGGGGAAGGGGGAGGGGGGGGACCTCATCCCAATACCTTCGGGTGCTAGAAAGTGTGTACATATTTACATTTTAATACGATATTGAACAGATCTTGAGACGTTTTCATCCTAAAATGCTACTTGAGTTGCGAATTTACAAGTAACTACTTGGTTTGTTCGATCTACATTTTTGCTAGATTACTTTTTTGAAGATGTGAAGTGTAACAGTAAAAGAAGGATAATGATAAATTAAGTTCCTACTTAGAAGACCTACAACGAAACCCTCCCGTTACTGAGTGGTTCCTCGACATGTGACTTTCGTGGCCGTCCTCAAATCGAATAGTACTCCGGAATTGACAAAATAATCTTAAATTATATAATTAGTCCATGATGATAACAGATAAAAGTTATATTCTTTATAAAAGAGCCCATTCATTGAACGGTTTTATTTACTGAACGGTTTTATTTACTGAACGGTTTTATTTAGCTCGACCCGTACGGTATTTATTTATACAATATAGTAATATCAATAAAATTGTAAATCTAAGATGGCCGCCGGTACGAAATGGCGGATTTCATATTTTTCCACAACCCCCTCAATATGGGTATCAAATGAAAGGGCTACACTAGTAGAATACTGTGATTATGACAAAATTTTAAATCCCATATGGACGTCGTTACAAAATGGCGTATTAAGTGCGGGCATGAGTACCTAGTCGTGTCCAGGACAGTTGTGTCCAAGATTGTGTGACGTTAAAAGGACAGATAAAAAAAAATAGGTGATTAGATGTACCCACGTAGTTAGCGGTAGCTTTACCACCCAAATTAAGGTAATAGGTTAAATGGTACGGCTGAAAGAAGGATGTTACCCTTAATTTTGTTATGGGCATCCACCGTCCATACAATGCAGGGCAGCACAGGTGACCTTTTAGTAGTGTATTTGGGCTCAAAATAGTTTGAGGAAGGGCAAGCATACGCGGCTCTAAGTCGAGTCAAGTCTCTGGAAGGGCTATGTATTGCGGAATTAGATTGTAATAAATTATCAGGTAAAAAACCATGTAATAATGATGCACTAAATGAATTAAATAGAATGAAGAATATTCGGTAGGCATTTCCGTTAAATACTAAAAACTATAAAATAAAAAATCGGTAAAAAACTTTTAAGTTAAACGGTTTTATATTATGTGCACTGAAAACTAGAAAATAATAATAACAATTAGGTATTTTGAACTTCTAGTTCAGAATTTTTTTAGTACAAGGCAGAATAGCTTTTAGGCATATTAGACTAAAATAAAAACGAGGGCCCCTCTGAAGTCCTACCTATGGCAAAGCATATCTTTATACTTTGGTAGATCAAGAGATCGGCGTTCGCTGGTGAAGCCGACACGGCTGGTTATTGATTGTCAAAATTTCAATTACTTCAGTTTTTTACCATTTACTTCAGTGCTTCAATGCAGTTTATGTGCTCAACAACTTCGCGACTGTAAACTGTAATCTACTTTTAGTTGCGCTCCGAGGCTTATGCAATACAATGTCTAGTATAGTTACAGGAGCATTCGGCTTTGATCGCGTGAGCTTGTCAGAGAATTGGCCCGTCAGGTCTGGGGTTTGCTATTCACTTTCCTTTTCACGGGGATTCAAGTGCTTTGTGTGATATTCGTCTCTAGAGTCAATAAAGTGTTAATTACGTGAAATGAGACGTGTAGTATGTGACGTTATATATAAGACTGTACTCATTTAATATTACCTAAAACAAATATACTGAAAACAAACAGCCTTTAAAAAACATGAACTAAAAAGTGTAAAATAATATTTTTAACTCTTCATTGACTTTTCATAACATTTTATAACAAGATAATGACAATAGTTGATATTTTGCAGCGTTCGCTGGTGAAGCCGACACGGCTGGTTATTGATTGTCAAAATTTCCATTTACGATTATAGTAAGTCGTTGTAATCTACACTTAGTATGAAAGAAAGTATTAGAGCAATAGTTAATGGGCCCCATGTTTTTATGTTAGTCTAATATGCCTAAAAGCAATTCTGCTTAGTACTAAAATATTTCTGAACTAGAAGTTCAAAATACCTAATTGTTATTATTGTTTTCTAGTTTTCAGTGCACATAATATAAAACCGTTTAACTTAAAAGTTTTTTACCGATTTTTTTTATTCAGAAACTTTAAGATTCTGACGTCATTTTCGGAGCATTCCTTCGTGGCAGGCCACGAAAATCGAAAAATAACTTAACTTATTATCCGACAACCTGCAGGAGTTGCAGACATAGAGCTCTTATATTTACCGTAGGTAGATGTTTTAATTGCAAGCAAGAAACTCGATTTAATTTTTCTTTTTAATCACCATTGTTATATCTTTTTCCTTGTTCCACTGCGACAGATTATTCTAATACCCAGAATTCCTGAAGCCGCTTATAGGAATAAAAGACTCAGCAAAGTAACGATCGGTTACAAACAAAATTGTTTTAGACATAAAAGAAATAGCGACATTGCAGGCAATATGCTGGCATTAGGCACTTATTAGATTACAAGATAAAATTCAAAATAGAAGCTATACTTATGAAAATCTCTTCTTTCAAGGCTTATCAGCTCACCAAAGTAACAAACTGACGCTTTGATATTAAACGAGTAGGCGGTTTATCAATAATAAAACAATGACATTTCTTTCTACTCCCACTACAGACCATCCAAAATCAGAAGGCACTTCAGTGATATTGACATAGGGGCGCGTACAATATTTTTTCTATGGGAAAATGTCAAAAGCACTAACATTTGTAAAGGAAACAGCGTTAGTTCTGACTTTTGCCACGTGCCAAATAACCGTGATCGGACTGTATGAATCACTTACGGTATTATTATACGGATGGTCTAAAATCGGACATCCATTAAGTCGGTACTCGTAGGCAACATAACGACACATTTATTAAATTAATATTTAGTGAGGCATTATTTTTTGCATGAAGCAAGCACGCACACCTCTCCGTAGTTGTTTGTCTACTGACAAATGATAGGCAAATGATGACAAATGATATAATCGAATCAGTAAAAAAATAACGCTAGAAAAACAAACTAGATTCTTGTGTACTAGACACTCCGCGAGTACTTGAGGGGATGTGACTATGAAATGACTGAAAATCTACTTCGAATACATACATAAGTTATGATAAATATTTGTATGAATTTTTAAATAGCATAGGCTAATTAAACTAATTAGTTTAATATACCTATCTAATAAGTATGTTATTAAACTATTTACAGTGTGTACAAATTGGAGTTACTTATGCACAATAAAAGTTATTTGTATTATAGGGCAGTATGATTATAATGGCGGATTAATTTTAATGACGCCTTCTTCAGCTCGTTTTCGTTTTTAATTCATGCATTCTTACCTCATTAACGCCTCTGACAATAGCTCTCATAGTCGCGTTTCTGGGCCCGTCGACCGTCCTCCCATCATCAGTGGGGCCCCACGACGCGCTATAGATGTGGATCTTGTGGGGCTCGTGGCCCATGGAATTGGCCTCAATCAGGTCCGTCATGTACGGCTGGTCCAGCATCCGGATACCTGCAGATAAAGGAATCAATTACTTTTAAGGAACAGATATGATAATGGCAGTATTTTGAATAACTCCAATTTTAGCTCTATCTCTTATAACTTAAAGCTCTTGGCTTGCTTAAAATACTTAATATGCTTTGATCCATACCTATAAAAGGCATACCTCAAAACATACAAAATGGAAAGCCAAAATGAATAATAGAGTTTTTTAAATTTTCCACCACGTTGGGCGCCAACTAATTGTGGCGCCCAACTTGGGGTACATTTATCACATTTCTTCTGCAATCATAACATTTATTTTACAGAGTGAATACATACAAAATAGTAAATACATGGACTTTCTGTACGGTAGGTCGTACACCGAATCAATGTTCATATTTCTACCACTTACTCGTGAAAGAAAGCATCGAGAGGGAATTTGCTACTTTTCGAATAACACGTTTCTCAATCTGTAGACATCCACCATTGTTAAGATAATATAACGTGCAGGTAATTAAAAATATACAAAATATACTGATGGCCTGGTTTGCCTCTCTAAGGGCTGTGAAGGACAGACGACCGTCGTTACATTATAATTAACAGACTTTTCGATCCCTGGATCATGGTTTAAGCGTTTCGGCTCCGAAAGGATGCGTTTAATCGTTGGTACTAACACGTTGGTATGTTTTTATGCTAGATGCAAAAAATGAGCAAGCGGCTCGCCAGATGGTAAGTAACCAAAGCCGCCCAAGAGCATCTGCGTGAACAAATGAGTCGTTGATGCAGTTACTGGTCTTAAAAATTATGTTGCAGATAAAAACTAAGTCGTTTGGGGCCGATTCGACCAACCTTATTCCGATACCAAATCTATGGTACAGCGCTATCATTCCATGCAAATCTGACGTTATACTATATATTCATCCACGGATAAAGATTAATCGAATCGGGGCGAAGTACAACATAAAAGTTAAATTCATTACGGACAACATTTAACATTTAGCTTCAGTGCTTCAATGCAGTTTATGTGCTCAACAACTTCGCGACTGTAAACTGTAATCTACTTTTAGTTGCGCTCCGGGGCTTATGCAATACAATGTCTAGTATACAGTCAAAGGAGCATTCGGCTTTGATCGCGTGAGCTTGTCAGAGAATTGATCCGTCAGGTCTGGGGTTTGCTATTCTACTTTCCTTTTCACGGGGATTCAAGTGCTTTGTGTGATATTCGTCTTTAGAGTCAATAAAGTGTTAATTACGTGAAATGAGACGTGTAAAATGTGACGTTATATATAAGACTGTACTCCTTTAATATTACCTAAAACAAATATACGGAAAAACAAACAGCCTTTAAAAACATGAACTAAAAAGTGTAAAATAATATTTTTAACTCTTCATTGACTTTTCATAACATTTTATAACAAGATAATGATATTTTGCAATTTATTCTAAAGTAAATAGCACACTGAAAAGTTATTTACTTAAGATAATGACAAACCTAGTCTTAAATTTAGTTCATCAAGTCAAATTGTTCATTATTACAATTTCAGCGCTAGTCACAAATTATGGCCCAAAGTACCCATTAATCTTAGCGCCTGAGTTCATTCAGTATTAGAGCCTAGACTAGACCGCACTTTCGAAGTAGCACTATTTATCTTGCCACAGTTCTAGTTCATTAGAAGGGCTTGTTATTAATTCTTACATATTTACGTGTAAAAATTATTACAGGAGGCTGATGTAGGTAAGTATTTAAGAGGAAAATAATTAGATATTTTCAGCTAACTCAATAAAATCGAAGTTTGTGCATAAACATTTATAAAATCTACCTACCTACATAGCTAATTGACCGTGGGAGAGAACCCTGCGGCGTGAATGGGCCGGCTCGATCGGAGTGATACCACGGCCTCACAGAAAACCAGCATGAAGCAGCATTGTACTGTTTCGCTACGTGAATGAATGTACCGGAGGTACAATCCGGGGGAAAGAGGGGTTTAAAGGTTGGCAGCGTACTTGTGCTCAACTCCACTGGTGTTGCGGGTGTCCATGGGCGGCGGCAATCGCTTAACATCAGGTGATCCGTCTGCTTCGTCAGCCACCTATCACATAAAAAAAGCTCAACTGTCTTAAGCCTTGAAAAAAAACAAAAATAAGACTTTTGAAAGATTTTAAGAATCTGTATTAAAATAAATTATTAAGTGAATAAAACTTTGTATAAAAGTTCTTTATGAAAGTAAATGATGCTAAGGTGAGAATGTTATATTAAAGTTGTCTTGCGATGTGCGTCAAAATATACAATAAGATTCCTAATGATCTGAAAGTGCTAAATACGTTCCTATTTAAAAAGAGATTAACTAAATGGCTAAAAACTAAAAACTTTTATAGTATTAATCCACCTTATCATAAATCTCGAACTAAGAATAGTCCCGGAACAAAGTTCGTGCCAGCCCCTTTTAAAATTGCGTGTTGGAATGGGATGACATGAGCTTTAGTACATTAATAACTTTAGATCGCGATTTATAATAAAGTGGAAGGAGTTTATTAACAACCAATTTATATAACTGACATTGAAGCTAGAAGATTACCATACCACGAGGAGGCGTGGAAGGAAGCGAGGGGCATGAGCACCAACGATCGCCCCGTTGCAGGGGCGAATCGGACGGATTGATCAGCGACTTTGACTGATTTCTTTCGGCACAACTGACCCCTGATTAACTGACCCCCTGACTAATTCACTGACTGACCGGATGGCGCAATTGGTAGTGAGCCTGCCTCTTACGCCAAAGGTCGTGGGTTCGATCCCCACCCTGGACTAACATTCGTGCGATGAACTCTTGTGTTTGTTCGGTGTCTGGGTGGTGTAATATATGTATTTAAGTATACATTTGTGTTCCTCTGTTGTCTGATATCTGTAACACAAGTGCTTAAGGTGGAAGCTCACGCAATCCTGCTAAACGATTGCTAAGAGATGGCTCTGTTGTCAGTGAATCGAGAAAATAAATAATTACGACTTCTACAGGACAGTAATTTTAAGTGTAGAGTGATTCGCGACATCTACGTAATAACTGCGATTTTTTGATGTATTTCAACAATTAACAACTAAACCAGAATCGTTATATTCCTGCATCGTAGCTAAATTAATATCAACTTGTGTACGTACGTATCGTCCCCACACACACATACAAAGCTGAAGCATGTTTTTTATCGGATAGCTGTTATTCCTCGCTGGCAATAGATGGCGCGCTTAACACTAAAAATATGATGTGGATAGGAATTACGGAATATGTGAATTTCTTCTTCAGATCTATCGAATGGACTACGGATAGGTAGCGATGGTAATCTAGTAGATAACTTAACACACACTGGACTTCGAAATTGAAGTGCGGTTTATTATGCAACTAACAACTAACTAACAATGCACTTCGTTTCGGGACGATTTTTTGCCACATAGCGTCTGTAGACCTAATAGAGTAGGCTAGGTGTGCGTAGGTGGGCGCCTTCTAATAACTTCATGTAGGTAGGTTCGTGCAGAAGAAGTGGAGTGGTATAAGTCCTTAGGAATGTTAATTAAAAAACAATCAATATAATAAAATCTATATTTGAATCCTTTAAAACCATTTCATTAGTATGTATTATTTACATGTGATTACATAAATATGCTGATACAGGGACATTTGGGGAGCATGATCATTCGTGAAGTTCCCGTCATATGTTACAAACAAAAGTAAATATTCCAAAACTAGTTAACTGTATGACAAGGTGTACAAATTAGTTGGTGTAGGTAGGTAGGAGGTAGTATCAAGTCAATTTTTAATAATTAATAAAAAATATTTACATCAATTTATATACAATAAAATGCTTCTAAAGTAACTTTGAGTGTTTCTTGAAAATCACCATGATTGAATGCTATGCATTCTATCCCAAGTGGACTGAAGTATCTGTAAAAAGAAATAAATAATGTAAGAATGTTTGTATGTAACAATAAATTTATATTATTTCAATTTGTTATTAAATATTGTTACCAAACATCTGTCCCCTTTATTACAAAAATGGTCTACAAGGTTTAAAAATGACGCTGTCACTTTTATATAGCTTTCAAATGAAAGTGACAGCATCCATTTTAACACATTCTATTATTACTTTGAACTCCCGAATTGGTAAGAAATTTTTTTAAAGTAATAATATGGGTACACACGGAGTTACCCTTATTGGACTTTGTACCGCCCTTATGTCTGAGACACATTTTCAGTGGCATTAAAGTTTTACTTGCAAAAATTAAATAACAATGAAAAATGTATAACAAACAAGTGATTATAACAAAGTTAAACTTACCATCCCAGAAGATGAGTTAAAGTTATGCCCATATGATCTTTTCAGACAGTGATATATGGCACCCCATCAGGGGACATGTGTCCCTTTTCAATGGCGATGGCTCTTTCTTCGGCTCCAGCTTTTATTATCTCCTCTGTAAAGTGTTGTTGCCACACAGATCCCAATTCTTTTTCAATTGAGTGAAACTTATTCGGTGATAAAGTTGGTATATCCATAAGCGCAGTCATCTGGGCTACTTGTGCATAGTAGCTGCCACTTGTCACAGCACCCCAAACTTGGGCTTTATTTATGTGACCATCCTTTTCACTAGCTCGCTTCCAGAGCATTCCACACATGGTAAATTCAAAAGAGTAAACACTGTGTAATCCATTTTTTGTTTCATCATTCAGTTCAATTTGAGGTTTGGTTAGAGAATAGGTCTTTCTGTAATTGAAAAGCAAAGTTTATTGTTCTGTACCTATGTACAGAAAAGAGTAACACATTAAAAAGCTCGATTTGTTTGTCCTTCCAAAGTCCATTGTGAACACCCAGCTCCTCACTTCATCTCAAACAAAACTATCAAAAAAATCAACAAAATATAGGAAATTCAATCAAATTGCATATAATACCTAAACAACGATCAGAACAAGTCAGTCAGAAATTCAGACAGAATGAAAAAAAGTTGTTTGAAAAAGTACGAGTAGAGTTGTTTATTTTGCTATCAGAGAAGCTGGCAATTTATCGATAAAAGCATTATTCAAATGAAAATTTATCATCATAGCATAGCATACATTTTATTGGAAAAATACTATTAAATTTTAAATTACAGACTATCACTTTTTAAAAATAATATTATCATAGGTAGTAGAAGTTAAAAGTAGCAAGAAAAGTAAGTTCAATTGGTAGGTATGTACTTACCAAGCTTAACTTTTTATACTCAATTCAATCAATGACCACAAGAGTTACATTTGACTCTTAATTCCAAGTGTTTATCACGAGTTCCCATAACTTTAAGGCCAATACATTACCAATGGAATCACTATTTATCAATCCACATTGGACTTTATCCTCTAAACTCATCACTTAACATTCGAATATTTAAAACACTGTCGCTTGATTAACACTACGCGACGTAAACAACAAATTGCACTGATGAGTTCCTAACTTTGTACCCTGACGAACTTGATTCAATATCACTCAAAAAAACCGTTCGCGCATAGAAAATTCGTAGCAACATTCGACTCTAAATACAGTAATTTCACTAAAACTAAAAAAATAATTGGTTGTACTTGTACGTATACTTTTGTCTCGGAACCCGAACGGAGCCGAGAGTAGCTGATGCAGAGTTCCATCCAATTCTGCTGTATTGGCCTAGTTGTACTACATATTATATATTATCAGATAAGTACGGATAACGCGTGGCTGTTACGTTTCGCGCGAACTGCAGATGTCAATGTTTGTATTTCAATTTCTTCAACAATGCACCTACCAAACCAAGGCTATGAATATCGATATTTATTTATTTTAGCGTTGAATGGATTGATGCATACACAACACTAGTTATCACAAAAATTAGATTACGTTCCGTTACAGCAAATGGTTTATCATTCCTTAGAAATATATTATAATTAAGTTATTGGAAATAATTATGTATGTACTATTATTGACCAATCATTTGTAACAATAAAGTAGGTATTTCTTAAAATTTTATTACTTTACAGTTGAATTTTTTAGTTGAAAAGTTTTGGAAATTAGCGGTAGGTACATTTTGTAAGCGTAAACAGGATCGCACTTCGGACGATGCCGCGATGCTAGATTGAGTCATAGTTGCCAGGTACGATTTTGTATTTGTCCCCAAATTCCTGTCCATAAATATACAGACTAGTTTTCTGGCCTCAGTCTCACGGCGATTTTAGACAGCCAATACCAAGCTAAACTCTGTTTTTTTACTATGCAGACTAAAACTGACAGAGATGGCAATGTGTTATCCCAGTACATTTTTGCTCTTTTTGGCAGATCAATTGTATTTCGTACCTGCATGCGTATATAAATTGCATGTTCGTTTCATTACACTCACTTCACAATATTTCTCCTATGGAACCAATGAAAAAAAAAGGAAATTAAAAAAATGAAAGACTACATTTTACCAAGAATTTCAGGAAAAGTACCTTCTGGCAACCCAGTAAAGGAGCAAATTTCTAAAATCCAGAAATAATTTCAAGTTGAAGAAATTGGTGCTATAGAAATATGGCAACGACGCGTAAGAGCGGCAACGTCGCTAACACATGTCATGCCTCGATGGCCCAGCGGGTAGACAGACGGTCGCACTTAAAAGCCTCTATTATTTCTTATCAATGTAAAGTCAAAGTGTGTGACCTTTTTTGCATTTTGTGTTTTATTATAGCAACAAAATGATACAATTTTTAATATATTATGAATATAAATTAACAAATCGCTAAAATATCATGCATATTTTTATTGCAGTTCAGCGCCATCTGTTCGATAGCCAGTTCGTTTAGCTAAGCAAACATAGCTTGCCATCTAGGAAATTTAAGTAGATTCGTATAGATGTCGCCGTTTTTACGAGAGATTGCATTCGTTTCAAGCACACACACATTCAAGCGATTTCGCAAATTACTACGTTATTTAAAATCGTAATTATACTTTGTTTATGTTTTAAACATGAAATATTACACCATTCGCGTAAATAGACACACATATATAATTTTTTAAAAGACATTTTAACCATATTCAAGCTTCTGCCTGTAAGTATTCCTGTAAGACAAGTTTGTATAGGAAACGGACCACCTTAAGCTACTTAGTACGGAATCAGGTCAACGTATGAGATGTTGTGAGAATTATTATTATTATTAACCGTGGGAGAGCCACGCTTAGGCATGAATGGGCCGGCTCGACCGGAGTGATACCACTGCCTCACAGAAGACCGGCGTGAAGCAGCGCCTGCGCTGTGTTTCGCCGTGTGAGTGAGGTTACCGGAGGCCCAATAGGGGGGGAAGGGGAAAAGGTTGGCAGCGCACTTGTGACTCCACTGGTGTTGCGGGTGTCCATGGGTGGCGGAATTGCTTACCATCAGGTGATCCGTCTGCTCGTCTGTCACCTCTCATTTAAAAAAAATAATGTGATATTCTTATCGTATCATGTGTTTCTATGTGACATTTTATTGTTTTGCATGCAATTTTTTCTTGTGATCTTTTATACCATGTTTGCGGATAAAGAATGGGATCAGAAATGGCGGCGCATCTATTCACTTCTCGCTCGCACACTATTTGCGTCTATACTCGCACTCGTGGGGTGCGAGTATAGGACGCAAATAGTGTGCGAGCGAGAAAGTGAATAGATGCGCCGCCATTTCTGATCACATTCTTTATCCGCACGGGTTGTATTTATTTATATAAGGTTATAAACTGACGAATAGTGTACCTTTTTACTATTTGCGACATTTTCACATTTGATTTCCTCAATGTAACTTGTCTACGTTATCAAACTAACGTTACAAATTAAACCATTCCCCTAACTAACCCTGTCTACAGTGGTAATCTAATCTGCGTCATGCAAGATTGATTGGCATAATGAAGCATGTCGGTACAGACAGCCTCACATCAATGTTTACAAATCTATCCAAATTCTTCAATAGATTCTACAATGTAGCATGTTAGGTTCAATTTAGCTACGCCCTAGGACGCCCTGTTGGTCTAGTGGTTTAAGTACCGGGCCCTGATCTCGGGGTCTTGGTTCGACTCCCGGGTCGAGCAAAAGTAGGTTTCGAATTTTTCGAACATAGCTCGGGTTTGTAATCAATCCGCATTTGGCAAGCGTGGTGATTAAGCCTAATCCCATCATAGTAGCGATGACTTCATTTCTATGATGGAGTCCTTTGCCCTGCAGTGGGACAGTTTATAGGCTGATACTTTAAGTGCCTAGCGCGTATAGTAGATCCATGCCGTGGCAGGCCCCCAACGAGGTAGACCGGCGATCTGGTAAAGGTCGCAGGAATCCCTTGAATGCGGGCGGCACAGGATCGATAAATGTGCAGATCATTGGGGGAGGCCTACGTCCAGCAGTGGACGTATATTGACTGAAATGATGAAGTGCCTAGGCTATCCCGTTTTTCGTCACCGATCATATCTGTTGACGCAGGTGTCTATGGGCGGCGGCAATCACTCTCCACCAGGTGATCCGGCTGTTCGTCAAATTTGTCCGGTTTATGCATTTAAGTCACTCGTGTTTAAATTTGTGTTCTTCGGCCAATAAAGAAATCTTTAAGCCAATAATAAACCCCAGGTTTGATCAAATAGCTGCCAGTTGAACGTGGCTGTTTAGTAAACAGGCTAGGCTGTAACATTGTAACATGGCTGTGACATACATTTTGGAGTATATCGGTGAACATTCGGTGTAAATAAATCTATTCGGGGGCACTACACGGGTTTGATATTAGATAACAAGTGTGATAAAAGCCAATTCATGTCACCAGCAGCGATGGCTGTAAGCTTACGAGTATTTTTAGTTCGTGTATAACATGATAAATATGATAGTGACTTAATTAAGTATTAGAAGCTGTCACGGAAGAAGGGAGGTGGTGACAAAGCGATTACATGTATACATAATGAATGGGGAATGGCTCAATAAGTGGTTTATTTACAGAACACAAGAAGGATCACTTTAGAAAATTAATATAATAACCGAGACCTAAAGTTAAACTAAACTAAGTAAAAGAATATTATTTTTTGGGAATTATGATTCACAAACTATTCATTTATTTACTCTTCATTGCACGAGGGGTGTAAGCGGTTGCGCTCAACATCTAACGGGGCCTAAGTCAACCTCACCTGCACGTGGCGCACCCTGCTGCACAACGGACGAGGCTTTGGCTTTCCCCACCAACCCGCACTGGGCCAGCGTGGTGGGTGTAGGCCCAAACCCCCCCTATGGTTAGTAGAACCAATAGCCCCAAGTGCCCGGCGGTACAGGAGGCCGAGCCAGCGATGACGGAAGCGGGCGGGGCGCCGGTACCAGGGGTGCCAAGAATCCCCGGGTGGCTAACACAAACCGTCGAACGACCTTGGCCCTGGCAACGTACAACACACGCACACTGAGGACCGAAGAGAAGCTGCTGGAGCTAGAGGAAGAATTAAGTAGAATTCGCTGGAATATCGTAGGATTATCCGAAGTCCGACGACAGGGCGGGGATACGATAATCCTTAAATGCGGGAACCTGCTTTATTTCCGGGAGGGCGAAGCTCTATCCCAAGCTGGAGTCGGGTTTTTGTTCACAAGTCTCTACTTGTGAACAATAAACCCGACTCCTGTACAATGCTGTTCACGAGAGCGTGAACAGCATTGTACAAAACGGAAGTGTATCGAATAGGGTGGCGTATCTTACACTCAGAATTACCAAACGGTATTCGCTAAAGGTAATACGTAGTCTCCCTGCGTGATCGGATCAGAAATGATGAGATCCGCAGGAGAACTGAGGTCACAGACATAGCCCATAGGATTGCATGCCTCAAGTGGCAATGGGCAGGGCACATAGCGAGGAGAACAGACGGCCGTTGGGGCGGAAAGGTCCCCGAGTGGTGGCCACGTACAGGAAGTCGCGGCCGTGACAGGCCCCCCACAAGGTGGACCGACGATCTGGTGAAGATCGCGGGAATCCATTAGATGTGGGCGGCACAGGATCGATCTGTGTGGAGAGCATTGGGGGAGACCTATGTCCAGCAGTGGACGTCTATTGGCTGAAATGATGATGATGATTATTGTACAAAGTAAAAAGTACAATTGGCGGACTTAATGCCTTATAGCATTCTCTACCAGTCAACCATTGGACAAGGCAAGAAATTAATGGCGGCATAGTATGATATTATAATAAATATAAATAACTATACATTTTTAAAAATATATATATGGGAGGTATAATAGGTAATACATATTATGAAGACTTTACAAACATGCCTACTTACATATATTTAAATACATAGATAAACTTAGGTACTAGCAACACGAAAGGAAAAAAACCGGCCAAGTGCGAGTCGGACTCGCGCACCGAGGGTTCCGTACAAACCTGCAAGGTTTACAAAGTTCGTTCATTACGACAATCGAGTCATAACTATGGTATTTTTATTGCACAATGAAATTCATAACATTACAATGGGGAAAGATGGAGGAGCATAAATTTAACACAAAGATCTCTTTATCGTTTAAGTAATCCTTTATTTTATATTAACACATATCATTTCGATAAAAGAACGTCGAAATATAAAGAAGAAGGCTATTTCGTCTTCTTTAAATGTTGCCCTCCCCATAAATAGTATAATAACGCGCGGTCATTGCTGTAACTACAATTATGTTTACAATCACAATTTTTTTGGTGGTATAACTACTTAAAATTTTAAGCTTTTCGGAATTTTTCTGTTACCTGTGCTGTAAGCTATTGCTTCTTACCAAATTTCGAGATTCTATGTCAACAGGTAGTGGTCTTTAGGTTTTAATTCCCTTGCGTGTAGTTGCGAGTTTCAAAATATGCGGTATCAATGGTTGTTCTTTTGCGTTTTTGCGTTGACTTAGAATATTTTTTTTCACGGGTTAAAGGCAATTAGATCTAAGTATTTGATATCAATTTCAACTTGATAGCTCTACGCGTTCATGAGGAAAAAAGTAATAAGTTTATATTTATTAAAAAATATATATTTTGTAATGTAACTAAAAATTTAAGGTTTTCGGAATTTTTCCTTTATGTGTGCTATAAAACGTTGCTTCATGCCAAATTTCAAGATTCTAGGTCGACTGGCAGTACCCTTTAGGTTTTGATTCCCTTGCGAGTTTCAAAATATGCAGCTTAAATTGCTGTTTCTTTTGATTGCGTTGACATAGAAGTTTGATTTTGTTACAACTTAAAGGTATTATAGACCTGAGTATTTGGTATGAATTTCAATTTAATACCTCTACGCGTTTATGAGGAAATGGGTAGTAACTTTAAAATTATTAAAAAAATATATGTTATGTGATGTAACTAAAAATTTATGGTTTTCGTAATTTTTCCTTTATCTATGCTATAAGACGTTGCTTCGTACCAAATTTCAAGATTCTGAGTTCACGGGAAGCAGCCTGTAGGTTTTGATTCCCTTGCAAGTGTCGAAAATTTGCGGCATAAACGGCTGTATCTTTTGATTGCGTTGGCTTAGAAGTTTGATTTTTTCACAGCTTCAAGGGACAGTACCTGAGTAATTGATATAAATTTCAGCTTCATACCTCCACGCGTTCCTGAGAAAAAGGGTCTTGACAGACGGACGGACTTTTTTCCTTTTGAGGTACGGAACCCTAAAAAGAGTTCAAAGAAGCCATTGGTTACTTTTGTTGACCAGGTGATATCACTAGTGAAACCCCAAAAGAAGTTGCGAGCGAACACGAAGTGTGGAGCGGATTCGCAAGTCGAAGGCATTATAAAATAACTTATAATAATAATAATAGTATTTTATTTTTCCACAAAAACGGCACGGCACTTCGGAATACGAAGCACAGTTCTGGGCGCACCCCGATGGATCTGTTGGTGGCGTCCCATATCACCTGCGACGGACAGGCGTGCACGATACTAGCAAATCTTGGTGCAGCACGTGTAAATGGTGATGCATGGGCAGCAACATCCGCCGCAGCCGCCACCGCAGCAGCCTCCACAAGGTCCGCAGCACATTTTAGTTCTAGGGGAGTTAAGAAGAGTACGTAAAAGTCGAAATTAGTCGAATAACTTGAAGGGTCTGTGGAAAGAGGTTTAAGAATTTTTTAATCTTTTTATATTATGTGTATCAATAACTGACATATATCTGTAAAAATATATGAGCTCCTTTTTAAATAACTATACTTTTCTTCTGGACTTCGTAAGGACTAGATGAAAATATGAAAAATCTTATTAATTTTTATAACGTCATTTCATAATAACGATATTTTAATACGCTAAATAAATAACTCAATAAATATTTCGCCATTATTGTTTACTCGTACTATCACTGACTTGTATTATAGATCTTTATAGTTTAAAGATGATTTTAAGCTCTAATTCGAATATGTACTTTTGTCATTTTTATTTATTTTGTATACCCTGTAACGTTACACGTTATTTTCATTAATAATATAACTGAATAAAAAAATATATATATATTTTCTTAAATAATATATATAAAAAAAAAAAACTAAATTACATAATAAACAAGAATATTATTTTTACAATTATAAACTTAATAACTTATCAACTAAACTATTAAATAAATCAATAACAATCAATACCTAACTAATCTACTTACATCATTACAGTTTTAAGTCAATTTGGGCTATAATAAATTCATTTTCATTTTCATTTTTAATTAAATTTCAAAACTTACATCACTTTAACCAACCAATTAGAACTAAATTTGTTCTAACTTGTGCTTGACTTCCAAAATTTAGCGAAAAGAGAATAAATAAATAAAAGAAAAGATAATAATTAGTTGCGAATTTTAAGTAGGAACTTTTATCCTTAATTTTTTTTGGATTACCATCAGTATCCAAATAACGAACCTTAGTCCTAAGCTATAAAATCAGAATGCCTAGTATTAATTAATGATGGAAAATACCACATTCATCGGCAGCTGGAGTGCCGTAACCATAATGCTCCTAAAAGTAATTATTTAATTATTAAAGCAATATCTCCTGTTATAACCCCACCAAAGCTGCTGTAATTAATAATTTTTGGTATGCGGTTACAGGCTGCGATCCGCTTTATTACTCCGAAGGGAAAATGATATGTGATACGAGACCTACCCGTATAAACCAAAAAATATGTCAGTACTGTAATGAGGACGTTTTTTAAATAAATAATGTTATTTTTGCAGTTGCAAAACGCCCTAGTTGGTCTAGTGGTTTAAGTACCGGGCCGTGATCTCGGGGTTCGGTTCCCGGATCGAGCGAAAAGTATATTTCAAATTTTTCGAACATAGCTCGGGTTTGTGATCACCAATTCGCATTCGGCAAGCGTTGTGATTAAGCCTAATCCCATCATAGTAGCGATGACTTGATTTCTATGATGGAGGCGTTTGCCCTGCAGTGGGACAGTATATAGGCTGATACTTACTTAATTACAGTGAAGTTAACCTTAGCCAGAACACAAAGCTGCCAACATAGCGTGCTAAACATGACACTCACATGATAATGGTCTTTGGCTTTCATAGTATCACCCCGGTTAAGCTGACCTATTCATGTCGAAGCGTGACTCTTCCACATAACTCACTCTCGTGTGGCACCACTAGTACTAGTGAATGAAGTAATAAACTAAGTATCTGCGCATACAATGATCACAGCGTTGTTGGGCATGAGACAGTGATACAGTCTAAGGCAGTGGCAGCTGGTGGGTCTTCAAACTGGTGGTGCACCTCACTTGCTACGAATAGAATATGACTACGTACCACGACGATAGTTTCCCAGAGAGAGGCTCGTACCTCTAGAAATTTGACGCTACATCAATCGACTCGTCTCGTCTTATGAAAACTAGAAAAAACAAAACGCTTGCGCGATGTGATTATGCACAGAGCCATCTATTGGCTCGTTGAGGTAAACGGTCACCGTGAGTTTTGGGGCTTTTCGGTTATCGTCGCTTCGCTCGAGCGGCGCACGAGAACTGGCAATTTTTTTCGGTACTCTATGGGTTTTGTCTTACGCGCCAGGATATTTTCTCATACCTCATACAAGTTATATGAGCAGTCCTCGGGCGCAGTAGCGCACGAGAACGTTTCTTTAGAGACCAAATTTAAATTAAGTCCTTAGTATTTTGTAATTGTTAAATCTTTTTAATTGGTGGATCAGCGCGCGAGCGCACTTAAATACAGCCGCCACTGCTCTAAGGAACATATGCGGGAGATACACTAGCGCGTTGGTCAACGATCTGGTTAGCTGGAGCCGACCTTGTGTATTTTCTTCTGTGGCCAGATGGTAAGCAAAAGAAAAGCCCACGTTGCAATAACAAAGGGTGCGATTGCTGGCTGCCACTGTAGTATACCTAATACTTTTCTTTTGTAAATACATACTCACAATACATATAAATCACCCAGACCAATACAAACAGACATGCTAATGCACACAAATAATGTGCGGGGATCGAACCTGCAACCTTTGGTCCAAAGGCAGCGTTCACTACCATTGTTCCAAAGTGGTCGTCAAGGGGTTTTATTCATTAAATAGACAAAAGTTTATTATAAGATGGGTATTATCACATTCCTTACCTTCTAAATAATCCCATTTAGCTAAGTCATTAACTCCACCTTCTAATCACGGGAAAAGTCTTGTCAGAAAGTAAGTTATTTCTAAGGGAAAGTTATAAGTAAGTTCGACGTGATTTAGAAGTTTGCAAAGGTATATTTCATCTCCAATATCGTTTTTATAAAAGTTTCGCTCTCACGCTGAAATAATACATAGTGTGGAAGCTTGAGCAGTCAATAATTTACTATGTACCTAACTAAAGCTATTGTATATGTAACTTAGCAGGGACCTAAGGTATCGTCCGAGTTGATGGCGTCAATTAAACCTGTTTGACCGTGGCAGAGCCTACGGCATGAATGGGCCGGCTCGACCGGAGTGATACCTCGACCTCACAAAAAAACCGGCGTGAAGCAGCTCTGTGCTGTGTTTCGCTGTGTGAGTGAGGGTACCGGAGGCCCAATGCCGGGGGGAAAGGGGAGTTTGAAGGTTGGAATCGCACTTGTGGCTCCACTGGTGTTGCGGGTGTCCATGACCGGCGGTAATCGCTTAACATCAGGTGCTCCGTCTGCCCGTCTGCCACCATGTCATAAAAAAAATGTAATATCCTCCAACCGATTACGGCAACGGCGGCCAATCTCAACGATCAGCCACGTACGCAGGATATAATATTAGTGCTCAAGTGTTAGCGCAAACACAAGTGCACTCTCTATTCCCTTACCCTCATATTATTAAAATAATTATTTTTTTTTTTTTATTCTCACAACATCTCATACGTTGACCTGTTTCCGTACTAAGTAGCTTAAGCACTTGTGTTACAGATATCAGACAACAGAGGAACACAAATATATACTTAAATAATTATATTACACCCAGACACTGAACAAACACAAGTGTTCATCGCACGAATGTTTGTCCAGGGTGGGAATCGAACCCACGACCTTTGGCGTTAGAGGCAGGGTCACTACCAATTGCGCCATCCGGTCAGTCTATACGGTATATCTATATTCCGTTGGAACAGTACTGCAACACGACCGGAGAGGGATTGGGCGCAGGACCAACAGCTTAAAGTGCTTTCCGAGGCACGGGGGTACAAGACCGCCAACTTCCAGACTCCGAGCTGCCACGAAGAATTTCTTACCGAAAACTTAGGTACAAATTTTTGGCCCGACCCGGGGATCAAATGCGGGGGATGGGAGTATCACTCTTCAACTGCACATCAATATACTGCATGTGATTGATTTAAACAACATAAATAAATACAATAAAATAAGGCCGGCAACGCATCTCCACTCCCTCTGGTGGTGTGGCTGATGTCCATGAGCGGTGATCACTTACCATCTGTTGACTCGCTAGCTTGTTTTCCTCCCTTTCTCATAAAAAATGCACACAAATATGTATAAAATACAAATAAATTATCACGCCCGCAAGCATACATGGATCACAAAAAAATTTTATATTTTTAAGGCCATAAATATTTTTGCCAGGTTATATTCGAAATAAATATTTGTACTGAAACTCTTTTTTACTATAAATGCCTTCTACATGAACGTACGCAGAACAAATGAATTAATTTTAAATACCTATGCGAAAAAATACTCGTACCATAGTTCACACGTAGGCGTAATTTCATAATACATAGGTCAGACATTTTTGACGAAGCGTCATTTGAAGTGGCACATTCAACCAACGCCCAACGTGACATAACATTGTAATCAATACCTATCCCTGGACGGGATGTCGACATGGGGTCATTTAAATGAACATCGCCCGCAAATTGACAATTTTGCCTCGCGAAGCGTTTGTTTCCGAACAATTTGGTTGTTGCTCGATGTTTGCTGCGGGAATACGGGATTAGCACGTACCTACGTGCAAATCCCGTATTCCCGCAGTCAAGAACGGAATTGCAGTTTGTTGTAACGTGTTGACATTAAAGTTATTTAGATACACTTTATTGCACAAAGTTTACAGATCTTAGTCTATGTAGGCGGGCTTATCGCTTATTGCGATCTCTTCCAGAAAACTTCGGGGTAGAGTAAAATACTAATTATAAACAGTAATAATACATTATCGTGTCTCAAAGGGGCCTCTTTGTTTTGGATCTGTATGCCCCCCGTACCGTACCCCGCGTACGCCTTCCAAAAAGACTGGCCTCCGCGTCGTGATTTCCCGCAGGAGAAATCTATCTTATAATAGTAACCATGACCGTGGGAGAGCCACGCTTTGAGATGAATGGGCCGGCTCCACCGGAGTGGTTGTACGGCCTCACAGAAAACCGGCGTGAAGCAATACTGTGCTGTGATTTGCTGCATGAGTGAGGGTACCGGAGGCGCAATCCGGGGGAAGGATGGATTAAAGGTTGGCATCGCACTTGTGACTCGTGTCGCGGGTGTCCATGGGCGGTGGCAATCGCTTACCATCAGATGATCCGTCTGCTCGTCTGCCACCTATCACATAAAAAAGAAGTAAATTCCAAAACAAATATTAAATAAAAATACATACATACGTTAGTATCTATGTATTTAAATACATATCTACGTTAGTATGTATGTATTTTTTACGTGTCTATCAATCAAATAATTAGTTATAATTATTTGATTGATAGACACGTAACCAGGGAATAGGAGACAATGAAAGAAGCTACAAAGGTTTAGGAAAATAGGATATGTTCCATTTATGTTAACAGAGTACTGCTCTGTTAAGTACCTATTGAAAGAGAAAGGGTAATTTTGATGTAGGATGGCTCCAAATTATGATTTTTTGTAGGTTAGATGTTAAGGTGCTGTCAAGATTCCTGGAAGAACTTGGGTGGTTAAAGTGATTTCACTCTCCCCACGCAAAATGTGTAGGTACTTGCCTACAGCAGAAACCGTATAGAAGAGAAGAAGAAGAGTAATGGTGCTTGGTTTGAAAAAATCTGGTATCACGCATACCTAAGCGTCATTACCGCTTACAATGAGCCGCTTAAGAAGGCTCAAGGTCAAGAAGAGAGCAATGGAAGGGCTATGCTTGGAGTCTCCTTGCGTGATCGTATCAGGAAATGATGAGATCCGCAGGAGAACCAAGGTCAAAGACATAGCCCAAAAAATTGCATGCCTCAAGTGGCAATGGGCAGAGCACGGTGTGAGGAGATCAGACGGCCGATGGGGCAGAAAGTTCCTTGAGTGATGGCCGCATATCGGTCGAAGCCGTGGCAGGCTCCCCACAAAGTGGACAGATGATCTGGTGAAGGTCGCAGGAATCGCTTGGATGCGGGCGGCACATGACCGATCTGTGTGGAGATCATTGGGGCAGGCCTATGTCTAGCAGTGGACGTCTATTGGCTGAAATGACGATGATAGTGATGAAGCGTCATTAATTACTTACTTGTTTTTCTCTATGTGATAGACGGCAAACGAGCAGACGGATCACCTGATGGTAAGCAATTACAGTCATCCAGAGGGTGTGTACACCAGTGGAGCCACAAATGCGCCGCTAACATTTAAACACCCCTTTCCACCAGACTCGTTTACTATACAACCCACTGTAGTTGGTTAAATCAAACAAAATCCTATGTGTAGTCATTTATTTATTTACAAGCCCAAATTGGTAGTCGCTGAAAACCAGCGTCGAGGTTGGTCATGGATCAGCATCGACTATAGCTGAGCGGCCGCCTGTTTGGCACATACAGGGATAATGTTGTCCTACTTTTCGTCATTATTTATGTCTAGGTTATGTTTCTTATTAAGTTTCCTTGTTTTGTACAATACAAAATAAGTTATCATTCATTCATTCATTATTTATTCTAATAAATGTAAGTGTAACTGACTTTAATGAAAGTACTATTGTTACTAACAGTATATGGATTTTGTGCTTTACACTTTTTATTTTTTAATATACTCCAAATTCTCCCAGCCGCGACGCTGTTATTTGAAGAGCGAATTGCAAACAATTTTGCCGAATATTGCTCGCTCCAAACAACAGGATTTGCTCCAGATTATGTTTGGAATTGGAACTGTCGAGGCATTTTGTAGACCACGCTCCACAGCTTGCAAAATTGAAACTAGACAACAAAATATTTGGGCTTATTCTAGTAAATATTATCAAAAACTATTTGGAATACTACTACAGAAAACTAGGTGTGCTTACTAATTCCCTTTTCTCCGAAAAAACCTAAGTGGAATAATGATTATATTCTCTTTGTGTGGAATACCAGTGTGTATTTTTTCTTTTTTGTTGGTTCTATTCCAAAGACGAGCTTATAGAATATCTTTCTATCCAGTTTTATTTATTTAAAAATAAAACGTTTCTTTAAGTAAAATGAATTAATTAAGGATTTAGTCAGCTTTCATTATTGGCCTTATACACCGTGCTTTTTTAATCGTCTTACTCCCTTATCGAGGGCAATACTTATACTGATGATAACAAACATTTTTTTCTAAGGAACATAGGGTCTTATCTCAGAATAAAACCCACCTATCCATACAATGTGCACCAATCAGCTGATTACTTTTGTATGGGGAGGTGTTTTTTTTTCTGAGATAAGACCCTAATGTTCCTAGGGGGAAAATGATTGTTTTCATGAGTATAGTGCTCTCGATAAGGGAGTAAGACGGTTTAAACAGCACGGTGTATAATTTTGCCAACCTGTTTTGCCAAAATAATTATAATAATATCCTCCAACCGATTTCGGCTAAGGCGGCCATCTCAACGATCAGCCCTCATAATCCGATGGGACACCAGTGTGACACGACCGGAGAGGGATCCGGCGCAGGACCAACGGCTTAATGTGCTTTCCGAGGCACGGGGGTCCAAGACCGCCAACTTCCAAACTTTAGGCTGATACTGAGAATTTCTTAACAGAAAAACTCAGGTAGAAATTTTGGCCCGACCCGGGGATCGAACTCGGACTCCCAAACGCAGCCATCGCTTCAAAGTGCGACGCAGCACCCACTGCGCCAACGAGACAGTAAAAAAAATTGTTAAGATAAAATAATCTTTGTGAGACAATCAAGGCATATTCGGCACTCCATTTCATATTGTGACTCTCATCTGTGACTTCGTAATTTACAAAAATAAGGCGACTATATGTTACGTACCATTTTTTTTTCAAGTGTATATTTCTGGTACTTTTGTCGAGTCACTATCACTTCTTGTTAATATTTAAATTAAATACACCATCTACAACATAATTACTGTGTTTTCCTATCTGCGGCGGAACCGAAGAGAAACGTAAATATCCGTTATTCTTGTTTTTCTCATAAGAGATATTGCCAATTCTGGCATTTTGTTTTTCTCATCCTTTCAATGTAAAATTATTTTCTTCACTCCGAGTAATTGCAAACAAATCAGTAAACATTTTTCTCTGAGAGCGAGCGAGCATGCCTAATAAACACCAGAAAATTGCCTTTCAACAACAAACAAAAGACTCTCAAGTTCATTAACCTCAACAAAGAGTCCGTTCTGACCGAAAAGATAGGAAAATGAATTTTTAAAATAGGAATTCTCTGACGTCAGTATCGGAACGCGGGAAGCTGGAATGACCGCAAACCGGTACACACTCATGGCCCGCAATACCACAAAATGCTTTAAGGGTAGGTGCACACACATGTTAGTGAAGTGTGGTTTCAATTCAGTTTGCCAATTGAAGAGCATGACCCGTTCATTTTGTTCGATATTATGACGTTGTTAGTTCAAGTAATGTTTTTCACTCTTAGGGCCTCGTACACCATCTCTGAGTAAAATTCTGATTAGTTACTTCCCGATTAACACTACTCAGTAATTAAAAGTAATAAGTAAGTTTTCTCAACATCACATACGAAAATGAAGTTCCGATTATCTCACAAACTAAGTAGAAGATACTATGATTATTTACTCAACGGTTAAAAGATTGACTTGCTTTAATCATTCATTCTTATTGTTTGGTTCACTCAATTCTGTCAGCGACGTTAAAATGGCGCTAGTTATTTACGTCAAAAACAAATCTCGCGGTATTTTTTTTGTCGTGTGTGTATTTATTATTTTAGGCATATTTTTGATAAAACTGCTCGACTCCTAAAATTCAAGAAAAAGTTATTACTAGATGTTTGAATGTATGTATAGTAGGTACAAGTTCAACTGTATATAATTTAAGTATTACCTACACTGATTTTTATCGCTCACCTTTCGGTTTTGGTTATTAGGTATTTCTTAGTTTTATTAAATTATGCGTGGTTCACTGCATACATTGTATTTGGATAAGCGAAATCTTGCAAAAAACTCTTGATCGTCAAGTTCTAAAAAATGATCAACACGGACATTCAAACTCGAGTTCTAGGAGTCCTTTGTATTGAATAAAGTTTATAGTGCTCAAGTGTGTGCGCAAACACAAGTGCACTCTCTATTCCCTTACCCTCATATTCCAATGTATAATTTGTGTTCTGTGGCCAATAACGAAATCTTTATCTTACCGTGACATGACCGAAGAGGGTTTGGATGCAGGACCAACGGCTTAACGTGCTAGAAAACCTGAGACATCGAGGCTTACACATTGACATAATCGTCAATTAAATCTTTTACTCAATAATCGAAGCTACAAGTAAGTTACATGTCATTTAAGCCTTTGATTATCGTTACTCAGAGATCGTGAAATTAGAAAAAAAAATACTGGTCACTTTAATCGAACGAAGTAGCCTACTTGGAACTTTACGCAGAGATGGTGAACGCCCCTAAGACTCTTAACATTAAATAAGGACCTAATTAAAAAGGTAATAAAAGACATCTGAAATTTGTATATAGAACACCGATAACTTGTACACGATTTAGTTTTAAAAGGGTGGCATCCTAAGTCTATGTTTAATATTAATAAAGTTGATACCACAGAGTTTTAACTGAGTGAACTGAGCAACTTCTCTTTGAGTAGGTACTATCCAGATATGAAGTCCCCGATTCATTTTCATTGCGGCTAAGCTCCGACGACTACAGAGAACGGCGAAGTCTCTCTCGGGAAAATATTTAAGACTTTAAAAGCACCTCCGTCGTCTTAGTAAGTACATATTATTGTCATATTATGGACCCATAACGCTGATAGAGAACGTCGGATTGAGAGCGGAATTTCCTTGTGATTTTAAAGAGTTTGGTGTAAGTTTTTCTTTTAATATTTTATGATTCGGTTTGGAGCGATGGTTTTTCATTTATTGAGGAAATGGCCCAAGTCATCCCCCTGGCTTCAAGGCTGGCAAACCATTGCTACAAAAGGTGTCAAATGTCGGTATTTAGGGGAGGCCTTTGCCGAGCAGTGACAACATAGGCTTATTTTATGGTCTTTTTGGTTTAACTCTACATCAATACTATAAAAAGAGTAACGTTTTTAAGTTTGTAGGAACCAGGATGGTGTCTGAACCTACTGAGATTCTGACTGAATTTGAAATCTTTTTCAGCAATAGCAAGCTACGTTATTCTTGAGGGATATGAATTAATATTTTATTTTAATTGCTCTGAATTCAAAGGAACAGCCAGCGATGAAGCAAAAAAAAATTGATGTAACTAGGTAAGCATACAGAGTGTATTTTTAAATATTTAGTTACATCCCTTTTCAATTAAAGTCATAAAATCTTCGACAATTTAACTCGGGACGTGGTAAAGCGCAGATTTAGTTTTGAAAAATTTTGCCAAAATCCGCCCGGGGAAGGGAAGTTTAGTGATGGTCTGGATATGAATAAGTAATGAATTGAAAAGATGGTGTTTGTTTTCGAAGATTGATGAATCACTTGCGCACAGCAGCGAAAATGCAGGTAAGTACTAGAAAAGTTATAATTTAATACCGCGGTAGCCTAGTGGTCTGGGCGGTCACCTAGATGGTGAAAGGGTTGGATTGCTGAAACAGCCATTTAAATACATTTAAGTATCTCTTATGCCTATTTTTTTAAGTTATCTATTTTGTGCAATAAAGTAAGTATATCTATACAGTGTTAGCTGTTTATTCTAGTAAAAATGTAATATGCATCTAAAGCTGTGCGTAGAAAATTTGCTAAATATATTTTGTTTGAAAGAATGTACGAATGCATGAATGCCTGTCACCATGTCAGGATCTGACGATGAAATCTTAGGGAAACCGAAGTGACTCTTCAATAACCAATAGCAAATGAGCCGCGATAACTTTTATTTTTGTTTGTTGTATTTATTCTTCAATACTTCTCACGACCAGTATATTTTCAATCCATTTGTCGTTCTGTCTCTGTTCTTTCAATTTCTATTTCACCTCCTTCTAATACAGTTGTATATAGAAAAGCCCATCTGCACTAGTAGTAACATAAAAACAGTCAATAAGTAAGACATTAATTATTCATTCTATCTATCATTGTTACAACACTAATCAAGATCGTGAAAGATCGTGCCAACGTACCACGATATCGCCTATTGTCTTTTGGGGTTATTTCGGTCGCAAAATATGTAGATGAAAAATGTTATTATTTTGTGATTAACGTTTATTTTATTTTAAAAAATTCTTATGCGTTATAAGAAAGATAAATTAGATTTTTCTGATCGTCATTCGCAAGTAAAAACTGCACAACAACCATTTTGACGAGTTCCGCTCAGCGACAGATACGAATTCGAAATGGCGTACACGACCAACGTGGAAGCCAAAGTACACGACCAACGTGGAATCACGTTGGACGTGTACTTTGGTAGAGGGGAAATCGTCCACATGCCACGTCCCGTGTTCAATTGTGTAAGCATAAAATGAATGGTTGGTAGAAAATGTTTTTAAAGGGATGTAAATGTTAACCGAAACCACCTGTATAAAAATTTTGTGATATTTTTGGCCGCATTTTTTTTTTTGAAGAGTTGATTATGATGATGGGATTCTCGACTTTTTTTACTGAAAATATATGATACATTCATAAGTGCCCTCGTATTCAAACGTCTATCCAAAGGTTAGCTTAGCGGTAAACTTCGTACAAAGCTTCATACGTACGTAAGTATAATAGATGATACATAAGATGTAGGTATCGTACCTACAATATTTATTTATGTAACCGACGTCAGCTTACAGCGAACCAAACACTAACCTAAATTCGTCGACATACATATGTCCTTGATAACTCCGATGATCAGAGCATTTGCCTGTTTCGTAAACGTCGTGGATTCAAAACCCACTCAAAAATTTACGATCATCTAATTTTAAGTTCATTATTATATGATACGTATATGTGTCACTTTATCCTCCAATATGGCCGAGGTTCTTATACGATGTACAGGTAAAAAAAGTGACTTACCAGCCACTTTGGAGTGGTAAGCGACGCCGACTCCACATACGCCATTGTCGCGCGCCGCCGCCACCTCGCCCGCGCACCTCGTACCGTGACTGAACAGAGAAAACACCTTAAATTAGTTCACAAATAAAAAATACTAGGTACAATTATAATTCAATAATAACTGTGGGAGAGCCACATGAAAGGCTTGAGAGCCACGCTTCGACATGAATGGGCCAGTTCGACCGGAGTGATACCACGGCCTCACATAAAACCGGCGTGAAGCAACACTGTGCTGTGTTTCGCTGCGTGAGTGAGGGTACCGGAGGCCCAATCTGGGGGAAAGGGTGGTTTAAAGTTTGGCAGCGCACTTGTGACTCCACTGGGTGTCGCGGGTGTCCATGGGCGGCAATCGCTTACCATCAGGTGATCCGTCTGCTCGTCTGCCACCTATCACATAAAAAAAATATTCTTCAACCGATTACGGCTACGGCAGCCAATCTCAACGATCAGCCACGTACACAGGATATATTATAGTACTCAAGTGTGTCCGCAAACACAAGTGGACTCTTTATTCTCTTACCCTCATATTCCAACGGGACATTAGCGTGTCGCGACCGGAGAAGGATTGGGCATACGACCAACGGCTTAACGTGCTTTCCGAAGCACTGACACTAATAATCTCTTACCGAAAACTTTGGTTCAAATTTTTGGCCCGACCCGGGGATCAAGCCCGGAACCTCTTGTGCAACCGTCGCTTTATAGTGTGACCCACTAACCACTACGCCAGCGAGGCAAGAATTCTAATCTACCAGCGTGGAAGTTGGTCTCTTGGGCCAGCACCGAATATTGCAGCCGTCTGTTTGGTACATCATCATTTAAGCCAATTGACGTCCACTGCTGGACATAGGCCTCCCCCAATGTTCTCCACACAGATCGGTCCTGTGCCGCCCGCATCCAATGGATTCCCGCGATCTTCACCAGATCGTCGGTCCACCTTGTGGTGGGCCTGCCACGGCTGCGACTTCCTGTACGTGGCCTCCACTCGAGGACCTTTCCGCCCCAACGGCCGTCTGTTCTCCTCGCTATGCGCCCTGCTTATTGCCACTTGAGCAATGCAATCCTTTTTTTTTTTTGGTACATCGGTACAGGGATAATGTCATTGTTGTTCTAATTTCATCACTCATCGTCAGGTCGAGTCGACTGGTAACGCTATAGTCGACTGTGTAATGTAAAAAAGTAATTATTTTATTATTTTTTTGTCTAAGTAGGTTAAGTTACAAATAACGTTGCCTTGTTTTGTATTGTGCCAAATAAAGATATCAATCATTCATTCACTCATTAACCAGGTTTATAGGTGGCAGAAGAACTGTAGGATCACCTAATGGCAAACGATTACCGCAGCCCATGGACACCCGCAATGCTAATGGAGTAACAAGTGGGCTATGAAACTTTTCGCCACCCTCCCGGATTGGGCATCCGTAGTGAGTGAGGAACACACTCGGCGACACAGCACGATGCTGCTTTACGCCAGTTTTCTGTGAGGCCGTAGCATCACTCTAGTCGAACCGGCCCATTCATACCGAAGTCCGAAACCCGGCTCATCCACGGTTAAAATGGTAGAAACATTTACAGTTGACTGCAAATTATCGAATAAACAACGCGCAATCAGCTAATTGCTTCCTGCTGTGTCTTTGTAATATCGGAGTGATGAAAATATATGACAAAAGCCTAACTCTCCAGGGGTCCCCTGTCGTCAATTTTATGTGTCAATATCTCATTAAACGTATAGTTGACTTTGTATTAGGTATTAATTAAGAATTTTGTCAGCTTTTGAAAGAAATTTTGTCAGCTTTTAAAACTAAACGTCATGTTAATCTATACTATTTGTAAAAAGGTAAATCCTACAGACAGCGGCAACGCTTATAGGTAATCCAAAAACACGAAACGCTTGCGCGATGTAATCGACACTTGGCGCCATCTATTGGTATAAAGTGGAACTAATGTCACGAAACGAAGTGAGGGCGGGGCACTATAATAGATAAAAGTTACTAATCGGGCATTCGACCAATATTTATCCGTACATAAGTCTATGATATCAAGTAGTGTATGGTCCTTTCGCGTTTGCCTGATACAGTGACAGACAGATGACAGTTGTCAAAATCTATACATTTTTCACGTTAGTCTCGTTAGTCTCTTTCTCACGTATAATTCTGTCCTGCTGTCACTGATATCATGCTAAAGCGAAAATACCATAGTATCGGAATAAGATTTTTTTTATGTGATAGGTAGCAGACGAGCCGAACGGATCACCTGATGGTAAGCGATTGCCGCCGCCCATGTACACTCGCGACACCAGTTTAGTCACAAGTAGCACTTCCAACCTTTAAATCAACCTTTTCCCCGGATTGGGCCTCCGGTACCCTCACTCACGCAGTGAAACACAGCACGGTGCTGCTTCACGCCGAAACGTGACTCTCCCACAGTCGAATCAGCCCTAAGTGGGTACATAATTAATTCTTTAAAAAAGTAAAATACATTTAAATCAAATTATTATCTGTGGCAGTGTCCCTAAAATGCTGGCAGCATCTCTCCGCTGGATTACTTTGGAATATCACTTTTCGGAATAAATCTAAAAAAGCTTGAAAATCTTTATAGCTCCAAAGAGACATCAATACCATGTTAAATATTTCCGAGCTGTGACAATTTTATTTTGAAGACGTTCGCGTTAGTCGGGATATCCTTGAAATTCCGTGACAACTCGTGTACGCTTGCAATCTGGGATGGTACGAGTACCTACTACTTGCTGGTATTTGAAACTTCTGCTTTGAACGGAATTCCTTTTGGTGACTAAAATGCGCTCGGAAGCTACAGAGGAATTTGAAACTAAGTGGCATTTCAACTTTGTAGTAAAGAATCACTATTCCCTGGATATTTGACGTATGACTTCTACTTACAATAGTAGGCTAGCTAGCTCTTTTATCTTGTTAAGTAAGTAAGTAAACAGTAAGTAAACATTTATTGACCATTGATAGTGTTGATCTACATATCTTGCTCAAACTATTTAAGAGAGCTTCGGTACCAAAACTACTAGATGACATCTATGAATATACATTGCGATTCTGCGACTTTCGAAATACCCGAGAAACTTCTCGAGTTTGTCTATTATATACTAATGAAAACCAACATTTTTCCCCAAGAAATCTAATCTAAAAAAAAAACAAACTTTGTTTAAAAATAAATCGTTAGTAGGTATAATGCCCTCAATAAGCCCAGTTGAAAAATAAATGGCCGCGTAACTAGCAGACGTGCTACATACCTATCTAGTCTGAACAAGACTTGCGCAAATCAGTTCACTGAAGTGAAAAGAGTGATGTAGTTCTTTTGATGCAAATGAACTGTATCACTCATCTAGTTCACTTAGCTCAATTACTTCCGTAGTTCTTCTGATTCACCTGTTCAGTTTAGTTCAATGTATCTTTGACACAAGCGACTCACTCACTGAATCAGTCAACAGAACTACTGAGTCCTACTTACACTTTTACCATTATACAAATGCCAAAATAATTTAAGTTCAAGCGCGAACTTGCAAAGTAAACAAAAAATTTCACGTAACTTATTGTTAACAGAATTGAAGAAAAAACGTTATTCCATCTTAAAAAACTTCTTTCACAAAGAATCCGTCACCTTTAAATAAAACTAAACCTTATTTCTTCATCATTAAACCATATTTTCGCTAACACCTTAATATATTTAAAATGTCCTTAGACTTCAGAGTTCTAATTCGGTCAGTCAATCACGCACGAAACTATCGGTCTCGTTTTTACTCGTAGTATTTCTAATCTTCTCTCCTTGTCGCTCTCACCGCTAGTAATTTTGCCACTACTACAACGTATCTCTCTAATTCTAGCTTTATGTATTTCCGTTCTTTTTACTCTTTGTCAGTCCAACACAGATTGATTTGACTGAACTAAATGATGCAGTGAACTACTTCGGCAAGAAAGAGTGAGTGACAAGAACCGGTTTAAAGGGTGAACTGGTACAATTGAACTACTCACTCATGAACTACACAAGTCTAGTCTGAAACTTTAATGATTCGGTTCGAAATAGTTCAGGCCCTGCTCAAATAAAGTCTACCAATGAGTATCTTGAGTATTTTTACAAGGGTCGTCTGTCTGTAAGTCAAACAAGTTAAGACGTCTAAACTCAAGAGTTTGCAAAAGTTTCATATCTTGTGAAGGGTGTCAAGTTTTTAATATATACGTATGACATGTTGGAACGTTTTCTAAAGAAAATAAAGGTGACGGGTAGAGCAAACTAGAGACGCCAATCGATTTTAATTGTTAGCTACTAAACCGGAGCTTTTTTAAACAATCTCGCTAAAAGTGGCCGCTTTTGGCGGTAATCAATTTTTCGCGTAAAAAACGGACCCAACATTTGTGCATGGTTATTTAATATATAGTATAAGTGTTTGTCGAGAGGTTGTAACCCCGAAATTGTTTATAATAGATCTGGTTTAGTAGCTAACATTTTAAATCGATTGGTGTCGCTGGTTAGGCTACCCGTCGCCTTAAGAAATTGTTTCTTTATGCTCTTTACATTTGAGCGGACAAACGAGCAGACGGTACACTGATGGTAAGTTATCATCACAGCCGCCAATGGACATCTGCAATTCTCGAGGTATTAGGCTGCCCTCCGAAGTCCGACATTTTAAGACCGCGGGCGATGTTTCCTCGATTCTTTTTCTTCTTATTTCTCACCTACTTTTTGTACGATGTGTGCATTGCAAATAGTGCACTATTGCAATCAGTAGTTCCTATTTTTCTCCTACGAGTACACCATTAATCGGATTTGGGCCAAAGGCAGCATTTCTTTGACCGAATTTACAATTTTACGACGTAGAACTCAATTCTCAATTGGGGTTTTAGATAAAATATTTTCCTTATAGATTTTGTTTTAGCTTTACTTTATTATTATTTTTAGATATATTTTGAATAAATTAAGTTTTCTTTTACTTTCACGGATAAAACGAACCATTTGGTTTGTTTCAAAACTAATATTGAATTTGCCTCTTCAAAGTTTCTTCAAGAAGGTTCTATTTCAAAGTTTTCTTTGTTTTAGGGAAAATGGTAATTTAAAGAGAATCTGCAAAACTTCGGATAAGAAAATTAATGCCCTTTGTGAAAATTAATGACAACAAGGCACCACTTCGAGCTACCTTAAGGTGACGGGTAGGGCACACTAGCGACGCCAATCGATTTTAATTTTTAGCTACTAAACCGGATCTACTTTAAACGATTTCGGGGTTACAACCTCTCGGCAAACACTTATACTATTTATTAAATAATCATGCACAAATTTCGGGTCCAACGCGTACGCGAAAAATTGATTCACGCTAAAAGCGGCCACTTTTAGCGTGAATAAATTTTTTGCGCACAAAAACGTACCCAAAAATTTTGCATGGTTATTTAATAAATAGTATAAGTGTTTGCCGACGGCCACGACCGAGAGGTGGACCGACGATCTGGTGAAGATCGCGGGAATCCATTGGATGCTGGCGGCACAGGACCGATCTGTGTGGAGAACATTAGGGGAGGTCTATGTCCAGCAGTGGACGTCTATTGGCTGAAATGATGATGATGATGAAGTGTTTGCCGAGAGGTTGTAACCCCGAAATTGTTTAAAATAGATCCGGTTTAGTAGCTAAAAATTAAAATCGATTGGCGTCACTCGTCACCTAAATGATTTATAGCTATTTAAAATTTGAAGTTAATAATATATTGTTTTAATTTTCATGGTCACTAACATCACTTTAGTCGTAAATAACTATTCCAATGAAATTAATAAACTTAATATTCCGTGGGAGAGCCACGCTTCCATACGAATGGACCGGCTCGACCGGAGTGATACTACCGCCTCCCAGAAAACTCACGTGAACAGCGCCTGCGCTGTATTTCGCTGAGTGAATCAGGGTACCAGAGGTCCAATCCAATCGCATAACATGAACATTATTGAGCTATAGATCGATAGGTTTTCGTTAAATGGAGCTGTTAAAAAGTAGACGTTGCTTTAAAAAGCAATCAAGCAGGTGGTTCAGCGCTGTATCGGTAGATGTCACTATGCATTTTTACATCGCGCTAGTAAAACGTGTTTCCAAAACAATGACATCAAGCCGCGCCCACATTGGCAATTTTAAAAATTATGAGAAATAAACTCGAGATTTATAGACTAGACTTTTTTATAAACTAGACTTTAAGTAAAGGTATTAGGAACTTATTTCTGGTATTTTATTTTATCGTCTCAATGACTTAAACTCGTGGTCGTTCTACATAAGTACATAGCCGACCCGTTTGGATCAGTGGTAGTGAATGCTGCCTCTGTTGCAAGGGTTGCGGGCTCAATCCCTGCTCAGTACAAACATTTGTGTGCATGAACATCTGTTTGTGTTGGTCTGGGTGTTCACTATGTATTATAAGTATGTATTTACAAAAGAAAAGTATTATATGTATCATATGATCAACCAGAGAGCAGTGTGTTATTTTACGTATTTCAAAGATTCGTATATTTAAAAGAGCTTCAGTGATTGGTCGAATATATAAAATTTTACGAATAGATATCCGTTATTTAATAATTTTACGTCGGAAATTGATAAATATACGAAAGTGTGGACGTAAAATAAAACAATTTATCTCCTCTTTAGAATCCAACGAAAGTTTGTAAGTTGCCTAGTAAATTGAAAAACTTACGGATCTTGTTATATTCCGGTGACATATATATTTGTAATCCCACTGTTGATTCTGATATCCGTAACACAGGTGCTTGAGCTACCTATCTTGGAGTCAGATCAATGTATGTGTAATGTTTTCCTCTATATTGCGCTAGCACTGGCTAGCCAACTGATGCCTTTATCTCAGTATATATAAGTTTCTGGGGAGCGTTCGATGCCGAGTGGTCACTGCGACCGTATATATATGTTACTCTATGATTCAATGTACAAGTACTCTTGTTAAGAAAACGGAATTAATTAGTTCAATTTTTAGTTATTTTTTCACGTGTTACATCCACATCACTTAGTAGGTACGTTTAATATTAGGGGCCATAAAATATTCCTAAAACTAAACACACCATAATCGTAAAATACAATCAAGTTCTCGAACGCACCCTAATTACCAGAGATATTGTAAGAATTTATGAGATATACTCGCATTTGTACTAAACGTGTAACACGGTGGTAGTAACCAACCCGGGGAAAAGCTTCACTCCAGCATGAATGGGCTGGTTGGACCGGTGTGATACCACGGCCTCAAAGAAAAATGCCGTCAAGCAGCGTCAGTGTGTGTTTCGCTATGTGAGTAAGATTACCGGATGCCCAATCCGGAGGAAAGTGGTAAGGTAAAGTTTGGCGGTGCACCTGTGACTCCACTGGTGTTTTGGGTCCATGAGCAATCGCTTACTATCAGGTGATCCGTCTGGTCGTTTGCCACCTATCACATAAAAATAAAATTACTTAATAATATTCTAGTTACTAAATAGCCATTATGACGATTTGTAAGTGATTTGAAACAAACCTATACAAAAAAAGTTTACTTGACTGCCTCGTTGGCGCAGTGCGTCGCACTTCAAAGCGACGGCTGCGCTTGGGGTCCCAGGTTTGATCCCCGGGTCGGGCCAAAATTTGTACCTGAGTTTTTCTGTTAAGAAATTCTCAGTGTCAGCCTGGAGTCTGAAAGTTGGCTATGACACGATTGGCTGCCTCGGAGGCGTAATAGTTATTGGGTCGCACTATAAAGCGACGGCTATGCAAGAGGTCCCTGGTTCGACCCCGGGTCGGGTCATATAAATTGTACCTAAGTTTTCGGTAAGAAATTCTTAGTGTCAGCCCGGAGTAAGATGACAATGATACTCTACGTATATTTTACTGACTGCCTCGGTGTCGCAGTGTTTAGTGGGTCGCACTTTAAAGCAACGGCAGCGCTTGGGATTCCGGGTTCGATCTCCGGGTCGGGCCAAAATTTGTACCTGAGTGTTTCCGTTAACAAATTTTCAGTGGCAGCCCGGAGTCTGGAAGAACGCGGTCTTGTACCCCCGTGCCTCGGAAATCACGTTAAGCCGTTGGTCCTGATCCCACCCACTCCGGTTGTGTCACGCTGGTAAGGGATAGAGAGTGCACTTGTGTTTGCGGACACACTAGAGCACTATAAAAAAAATCGATTTTGATGATTTGATTTTGCCAAGGAATGGATATACACACACCTGTTGAACCAATCATCGGTATATCGCGGGTACGGGAAGGGATCGTTGCTGCTGAAGTCGTAAGAAGCTTCTGCGTTCTGAAACAAAGAATAAAATTAACTTCAAACCCTACTTCAACCCCTTCTAAAAACTTAGATATTTAGAATTAATTGATTTTTAAACGTCGATAGTTATGCATGTTGATAGTTAGTATATATGTTACAGTCATAGTGATTAAATAGCTGTTATACATAATGACTGGTCATTATAGATAAAAGCCAAATTCACTAGTCAAACTAATAAATTAATCACTTTGTCTGGACATTATTCATAATAGCATGTCAAAGTTAGCCAAAATAATAAATACGGTCTGGCCGACTTGTTGGGATGAAGAGCGGGAGGGGTCTCCCGCTCTTCATCCCGCTACCGCCTGGCGTGATCGGCGTCATTTCGTGGCTGACGCAATAGTGTTTGTTGTCGTCTAAAAAGTCAAACCTCATGTGTAACTCAAAATGTCACAAGAGCCTTACTTGTAAGAATAAATAATAATTATGACCTGGTTAATTAATGTCAGTTAGTTTGAATATTATTTTGTCTTTATTGGGTGTTGATCCCTGTATTTTTATTTCTTTTGTTTTATAACCAATGAGCTTTAAATTTACTTTATAAATTAAAGTTAAATAACTTTATAACAATGCCAATTGACGTGAAATTATTATCTTGTTATTTTAATTTTTTAAATAATCTTTATGATTAGTTAGGTATGCTTAAGGCAATGTCAGTTTGTTTTAAAAACTTTATTATTTTTGTCTTTATTGGGTGTTGATCCCTGTGTTTTTATTTTTTTATTTTATTGCCAGTGAGCTTTTAATTAAAGTTATATAATTTTATAACAATGTTAATTGACGTGAAATTACTATCTTATGTTATTTTATTTTTTTAAATAATCTTTATGATTACATAGTTAAGGCAAATTGAAATAGAATTATATAATCTTAAACGCATACCTACGTGTTTTATTACATTATCCAAGTTATCGAAGATATTATATATAATAGCTAGTTAATGTGATTAATTTTGTGCCCATTATCACTTTAACCAAACTGAGTAGATATTATGCATAATGGCTAGCCATTATACATAATATCCAGATTTATTACTTTGGCTGTAACATATATACTACTAAGACGGTACTAAGACGGGACGGCGTCCTCTGGGTAGACCGTCTGCACGATTGGTCTGACGATATTGTGACGGCAGTGGGGAAACAATGGATAAGGCTGGCAAGGACCCGAAGGGAATGGCGGGATAAAGAAGAGGCCTATACTCAGCAGTGGGTGGATGTGGGCTGGTATGATGATGATGATGATAGTAAAAATTAATAAGAGGAATTATGAAGAAAACACAATTATTTTCTGACATTTGTGCATGGTTATTTAATAAAGAGTGTATCCGGGAGATAGGGGGGATTTAAAGGTTGGCAGCTCACTTATGACTCCACTGGTGTCGCGGGCGTCCATGGGCGGCGGCAATTGCTTACCATCAGGTGATCCGTCTGTTCGTCTGCCTACCAATTACATAAAAAAAGTGTTTGCCGAGAGGTTGTACCCCGAAATTGTTTGAAATAGATCTGGTTTAGTAGCTAAAAATCGATTGGCGTCGCTAGTGTGCCCTACCCGTCACCTTAAAGGATTCGGCGGGTAGGGTTAAAACAAGCCGCATGGGCTGATGCAATACAAAGGTTTTAAATAAGCGTCTATTGGTTTTAGTGTACAAATTTGGTGTTTACTTGTGCAGTGAAGAGCCGCAAAGTGATCCCAATAATAAGAATCGTTGGATTGTATCGTTTTTTACACTGCTATTGTGTGTCGAGTGAGTTGTCACGTGACAACTTACTTAGACCTAATAGAGTCTTAAAACCCGCGATTGTTTTTATAGTGTGATATCCGCTGAATCCGTAGGTCGATTTAAACGTAAAACACCGGCGTTTTATTGAGTTAATGTGATTTTGACTTACTTCGACTGTTGACTACCTACTTATTCTCATTAAGTTACTTGACATTGGCGAATTATCTTCTCGGGTACAGCTGTATTAAAAAAAGAACAACTTAACTGTCATTTATTATAATTCATTATTATTGAATAAAACAAATAAGTACTTTACTCTATTTGTAACGTTTACTTTAGTCGAATCTAAATCTGTTTGCTTTATTTATGTGATAGAATAGAAAAATATTTATTCAGTGTAAACATAAAATTAGTTACATGAAAAAAATAATTAAATTAATACTAATGATAGATGGCAGACGAGCAGACGTATCACCTGTCAGCCTAAGCAGTCGTATGAAATAATGTGAACTGATTTAAAAGACACAGAAATTGTCGCGGCTACCCTCTAATTATACAATTACAACAATACCTACACAATACTCAAGTATAGTATGCCCGAATTCAATTTTTCCGCGCAGCTAATATACCTACTCCGCTGTAATGGCCGTGTGGTCCCCGGCAGAGTAGAATAGGCCACCCTCACTCTTACCGAGGTGTCGTAAAAGGCGACTAAGGTAAAGCTGCTGGCATGATCATCAGCACCCAGAGTAGGAAAACTCTACATTTATATCAAAACCCTCGCCAACCCGTCTGCCAAGCGTGGTGAGTATGGCAATTACCCCTCATGTGATTTAGGGAGGTCCGTGCCCCAGCAGTGGGAACTTAAATGGGCTGATGATGATGATGATGAGTAAAAACCCTCCTATAAAATATCCTTTATTGGTCCTTTAAAATACAAATTGTACAAAACTAATCCCCATTCCCACAATTGTAAAAAAACACAAGTACGATTATATTTCTGAGGGTAACTCCTGCTTAAGGAATAGGCATGGCTACAAAAGGCTGCAAAAGGTAATAAAGAAAAGTCGGAAAACTGTTTATCGTTTCCCTTTTTCTTTGTTGGAACTGGGATCGTTTTCTGATGTCCATATCGATATAAGAAATAATAGATGCGTGCAGAGAGTATTAACATCAGCTAGGGATTTAATTTAATTTTTAATTATGCACTCAATGACATAAGTGATTTAGCTACTTAGTTCGGCGTCAATATGTATGAGATTTCGTTGAGATGTTGCATCTACGGGTTGTATCTGTGACCATTTACATCCCTGTAACCAGGTGTTCTAGTAACCCAATTAACCGTTCTGAACAACAAATTGTTCTACGACTTTTAGAAAAACGCAAAAAAAACTTATCATACCAAGTCACGTCACGTGACTTAGTCATTTTCGAACTTAGTCATATCAGAAAGGTCGTAGAACAAATTTTGATCACGTGGTTAAAGCAATGTAAATGTTCACAGATACCCTCTTTATACCAGGTACTTAAAGAAACATATCTAAAGTCAACATCTCCACTCCCTCTGGTGTGGCTTATGTCCTTGGGCGGAGGTGATCGCTTACCATCAGGTGACACACTTGCTCGTTTGCCTCCCTTTCTCATAAAAAAAAACATCATATTTTATGTAAGTATCTACTACTAAGGTACCTACTTAATTTTGTAAAATATGTTGGCACACAACAATCTCGATAAAAAAAAAGGTTAATCAAGATGTTTAATCGCATTTTTTAGTTACGTTACTTACTTTTAATGAGATTTAAAAGCAATTAGCCTAAGCTGAGCTTCTGAAGGTGATCGAATTGCTTTAAACCTCCCAACCCGCCCTCAATCTAAGAAGTTAAACCCGGGGTAGACCGAGGGAAGAATGTTCATTAAATTTCTCGGCTCCATTAACGTTACGGCTCGATTAGGAATTGAAAATTAAATTATTAGAAGGAAGAAAACCACAATGAAATTGCAACGGAGAGTCAACCTTTAGATGACTAGAAAAATATATATATATTACTACTACTGCCGAAGTGGAACTTGCTGGACTTAGGCCTCCCCCAATGTTCTCCATACAGATCGGTCCTGCGCCACCCGCATCCAATGGATTCCCGCGATCTTCACTCCACATTGTGGGGGTCTGCCTCGGTTGCGACTTTCTGTACTTGGCCTCCACTCGAGGACCTTGTCGCCCCACCGGCCGTCTGCTCTCCTCACTATGTGCCCTGCCCATTGCCACTTGAGGCATGCAATCCTTTGGGCTATGTCTGTGACCTTAATTCTCCTGCGGATCTCATTATTTCTGATACGATCACGCAGGGAGACTCCGAGCATAGCCCTCTCCATTGCGCTCTGGGTGTTCAATAATGTCCTTTAACGTACCAAGAATACTAACATTAATGTTCATTGCTGATTGGCTTAGGTTTTAATTAATGTCGACGTCTAGAAGTCGCAATAGCAGGATCATTCGTCTTCATAAAAGTAGTAGCTTTAGGACATTACACGATAACAATTGATTACTGTCTTCCTATTAGAAAAAATACAAATCAATGCAATAATCAACTCTAACTCTAAAATATTACCAACAAAAATCTTTCCTCACAGCGTATTATTTCACCTTTCAACAGACTGAGCTTATTACTATAACAATTCCAGTTACTTTTATGAAACAAAATGTTTTGCGAAGCAAAAAGATTGAATGAGCCGTTTAGCATTTTAATCTAGCCCAGCAGCCATGAATAAGGTATTCGTATTAAAAATTCAGGCTTCAGGCAAATCTGGGGTATGAGGTGATAAGCAATATCACGATGGAATGAGCCTTTGTTTCGCTCCGCTTTCTTAAGCTTGAGAGTATTTTTATGCCTTTGTTCGAAGGTAATGAGAGGGGAGGGAAATTGTTCGGTTGGTCTTGATGCGAACACGAGCCTGTTTATGCATCTACATTGCTAGATGAAAACCTTATTATGTATCTATCTTTCAGTAACATTGACTCTACAACACTACGTTTTAGCTAACAAAGGATTATCGAACGTTTCTGAATAAAGCCCTGAGGTACCTACATCTTTTAGCAGCCGACTGTACCTACGTAATACTGCCTGCTATTTTTATGTGATGGTACAAAGGATAAAGACTACAATATGCGTAGCTTCAATGTCGTAAAATCTGGCCTTTTACCGAAAGAAGTAAATAAAAAGATAAAGGCTCTTTCCAACAAAATCCCAATTTCGGCCGAGTACAAAGACATAAAAGTCAGTGATACCCGAAGCTTCTAAAAACGCATGATTGCTCTCATATTCAGTTCTTTTACCGTATTGGCAATGGCATCCTGATGTCAAAGTATAATGAACAATTTAAAAGTTTAGTTGAAAACAAGACCCGAATCCTGGAATCATCAATCATCTTGGTCAATGATATGACTCAAGCCTGCATTCCTTACCAATACTGGGGCCACTTTTTACACAAAGCGGTATGTTCACGTGTGGGTTTGAAATTTCCGAATTCCGTCTTTACAGACAACACGAACACCCCCGTATGCCCGTAGCATACCTCCGCTGTTAGCGGAATGAAAGAAACAGTTTTATAGTCAATTCTAAGTTCTAGAAGAGGCAATTCGCTAGTGTTCCACTCTTCCAGTTTCCTCAATGACATAGTGGACCAATATTATGGTCCACCGTACATTACTGGGTGGAGATCTACTACAAGCGATAGCCTTTACTACACAGAGGCAGAATAATATTCCATTGTTTGCCCTACATAAAGTTGGCGAGTTACATGAAAGCCGGATAACTGCAGAGTTCAGGGATCTATGCTCTATGGAACTAGACCCCTAACAACATAGACACAACGGTTTTCATGAAGTTAGAAGTCACAACTATGCCGGGGAAACGAGATATATAGTTGGTAAGCCACCAGTCCGCCGGGAGGCACCTGGTGGCTTGGAAGAAAGGATGCACCAGGTCTTGTATACGTAACTGGTTAATTATTGATAATGCAAATGGCATGATGTGAGAACATCTCCAAGGCTTATATACTAGAGATACGCATACATACGTGGTCAGAACTGCTGACATAGTGTACGTGACAGAGATAACAGTAGGTCTTGGAGATTATCCTTATCGTGTGTGTCGAGCTGCTACTTTGCAACTTGTTTAAACACAAAACACAGTATAACCTCTTTACTTAACAGCGCCGTTCAACTGGCGGCCTTAATGGTTTTCAGAATTTTGTCTAGGTAGACCCATGACGGTTAATTACTTGCCTACTTTGTTCATTAAAATATAGTCTGCCACCTATCAGCGACACTCTAAAAATTTCAATATGGCGTAAAATAACAATGTCTCTCGTCGGATATGTCTGGGTGGGATGAATATTTGTTGATTCTGTTGCCCATCACAAAAGTGCGTAAGCCACTCTTTTGGGGTCACTCATTTCGTAATATGAATAGTAATTGTGCCATGATCTCAAGAGACGTGTAGAAGACACGTCGACAGACGCGTCTGCGATTTCGACGATTCTGCATCAGCAGAGAAATCCTTAAGAGCTGTCCACAAGGAGACAAAGGTTGGCCGGTCGTTGGAAACCTTTTGATCTGCCCCCGCCGTCTCCCTAGCTATACCACTGGTCTAGGGTACCCAACCTCGATTTATTTAATATCGGTGAGTTCATTCCAATTTAAAAATTTATAAAACTATTCAACCAAGAGAAGTTCAAACAGTGTCCATTACGGTTGAGAAGCTAACGTCGCTCAATTAGTAAAATTAAGAGTTATTAGATACTTTAAGGTTGAAGTCGGTTGCTGTTAATTAAAAGTAATGTTAGTAAACTAATTTAATTAAGTTAGGAAATTTCCCCAACTGAACTTACACCAATTTGAATTTGAATTTTAACCAAACTTTGCTACTAAAATATAGTAAAAACAATACTTTACGTAATGGTTTGTTAGTTATATTTTTGTATGAGGTGTTAATGAGATGTAAAAATCATCAAAAAAAAAGCAAACTCACGTAGTTAAACTTCAAGTCTGGATGCATGTAATCGACACCTGAAACAAAAACATACCACACTTATTATAATATCCTCCAACCGACTACGGCTACGATGGCCAATCTCAACGATCAGCCACGTTCGCAGGATATATTATACTGCACAAGTGTGTGCGCAAACACAAGTGCACTCTCTATTCCCTTACCCTCATATAGTAATAGTCATTTATTCACCCAATTTGTAACAGTGGTGCATATTATCATACATTTTTAGAAGCAGGTATATAAATATTCCGCATATGTAGAGATATTCCGATGGGACACCAGCGTAACACGACCGGAGGGGGATTGGGTGCAGGACCAACGGCTTAACGTGCTTTCCGAGGCACGGGGGTACATGACCGCCGACTTCCAGACTCCAGGCTGACACTAAGAATTTCTTAACGAAAACTTAGCTACAAATTTTTGGCCCGACCCGGGGATCGAACCCGGGACCTCTTACGCAGCCGTCGCTTTAAAGTGCGACCCACTCATGATTGCACCACCGAGGCAGTCCTTACACTTATTATAAGCAAAACATAAAAACTAATATAAAATTATATTTCTGATTCCTCTGATATCCGTGTATTGCTACGGACCGGAAGAATAGAAGCGCGATACGAAGACTTAATATAGTAAGAATTATAAGCACAATTTTGAAAGTCTTTCAAATAACCTCTACAAATGTTTAGGCAAGCCTCTCACAACAAACAAGCACATCTTTATTTATCATATTCATAAAATCCCTTTTCGTCTTAGAGCTTGGCTTCAATTACTTTAATGCGGACAGGAAGCCGGACCCTACCCTTTTGAATATTACAAGAGCTGCCTTATCAAAGAGGCTATGTTTTAGCTTTTGACATCCAGGTTAAGTAATATAAGTATATTCTTAGAGCTTATCCTTTATATATGTAAATGAAAAAATAACTATCAAATATTTGGCTACCTCGAAAAAGCTGATGATATTATTTTCATGTTATTTACTAGTTTTAATGCAATTTTCATACCTATTACTTCCCGGAACCTTGAAGGTAGGAATCGTATGGCTCACTCTGTAAAGCATGGGCCGATGCAAGATTCTGTGGCGTCGGGAGAGGTGGGATTTCTAATTTTGCTGGTGATGCGTAAGTTGATGGGGTTTGCACCTTTTCGAGCGATATCACTGACGTGTCAGGCATCGAGACCTCAGCTAGTTTCCTAACGTCCAATTCTCGGGATTTTCGATATGAAAAAATATGACGGATGTCGCATGAAAACCATACAAAAATCTTTGTTTTAGTGATATATGTATATCGTATCCCGAGAATTGGGCTCTTAGGAGGAAATATCGAGTCAATTTACAATATCATACGCACTCGAATAATTGATTCGAGTGGTTCTTAAGTGCTTAGTCGAGTTATCTGCACGTCTCGGATAGTTTGTCAGAGCTTTGTATGCTCATACAATTATTGAGATAGTGATTCTGAATAAGTATTATGATCCACTTGATCTGGTTCCCCTGTTTAAGGGTCGCGAAGAACAGGCAGAAATTGCTTATATGAAAGTAATTGCCAGTTAACCAGATGGGTTGACGGCATAGTCAGAGCGGTGGGTAAGACCTGGATGGCGCTGGCACAGAACTGTTGTGAGTGGCGCGCACAGGAGGAGGCCTATACCCTGCAGTGGGATCAAAATACAGGCTGATGATGATGAAGTAATTGCCTAACTAGCCAATCCCGAATCATGGTCAAAGCGTATTCCGTATATTATAGGTAAGCATAATTTCGTAGGCAAAATAATGAAATGCAGTTTACATACGGGGCGTCATTAGTCTATAAACCCTCATCGTCAGCCCATTTAAGTCCCCACTGCTGGGGCACGGGCCTCCCTCAATCACATGAGGGGTAATTGCCATACTCACCACGCTTGGCGACGGATTGGCGAGGGTTTTGATATAAATGCAGAGTTTTCCTTCTCTGGGTGCTGATGATCATGCCAGCAGCTTTACCTTAGTCGCCTTTTACGACACCTCGGTAAGAGTGAGGGTGGCCTATTCTACTCTGCCGTGGACCACACGGCGTTATAAACCCTCGCTATTATGTATTATGCAGAAGGTTATAACGTTGGTAAGGTTAGGTTAGGAACATGGTGCAATTATTTGCATTGAACATAACTTGCGTATTTAACATTGATTTCTTCAAAAAGCCTGTGACAAAGATTATGTTAAATTTTTTGATAGTATTCAAGTCGAAACTTACCAACAATATGCATGTAAAATGTTTCTGCGTGTGATATAACAAAAAATACTACTTTTATCTAGAAAAAACACGAGAATAGTCAGGCCGCGTTCCGAATTACTCTTACATCGCCATCAGCACTCACAACGCCAACAGCCGTTCCGATTTGGTTTTCGTTCTTACAGCGTTGATAGCGATATTTCAATTCAGAAGGATTTGTTGGCATGCTAACAGTGATTATGACGTTTTTCAAACGGATAGTTCGCCAAAGATTAAATTATTATATTATTTTTGTCTGTCGTATGTATTCCTTACGTAATTAAATAGTTTTTTTTTATAAAAAAATTGTATTTTGTTGTGTTATTACCTCAAATAAACGTTTTACTTATAAAAGAACCAAAACAACAAAATACTATTATTGAAATGTCACTTTTGACAGCGCTTATAGTAATATTGCCTCTGACTGCAGTGTTACTGCAAGATGGCGCCGATAATGATGTCATGCATGACGTCAAGAAATCGTTTAAGTACGCGCTCACGTCAAAACGGAACGACTGTTAGCGCGCTGACAGCGACGCTCTGAGCGCTCTCAGCGCACAGCGCATCTCGGAACGCGGCCTCAGTCGGCTCGAGTTCCATCACAGTAGTAAGCGCAAAAAGTTAAAGCTTTGTTGTAATTAAAGTTCGCGATAAACGGTTTTCTGATTAGCTTTTTAATTTTGCAATTATGTTTTTATTACAGCTTTAATGCTGGTTGTTGACTCTTTAACCGCGCAATTTCCTTTTTACTGATATAAAATGGGGGACCATGTACCCGATTTAAAAGTAAGTAGTATAGGTAAATTCATTGTCAAACTTCAAAACGAAGTTCATTCGACTGAAGTGTAAATTGCCAGGGAAATTAAAAAAACTTTTAAAGCTGCTTTGACAGCATGGTAAAAACAAGCTGCTTTCACGATTACTAGAATTATGTAATTTTTGTTTAAGAGATAGGGGGCAGGCGAGCAGACTGATCACCTGATTTTAAGCAATCACCACCGCCCTTGGACACCTGCAACACTAGAGAAGTCTCAAGTGCACTGCCGACCCTTTAAAAGGGAATAGGTGCGCTCTTTTCTTGAAGGTTTGCAGGTCCGCAGGTACCGCAGGCGGTAGTTCATTCTATATCATCATCATAATTTCAGCCAATAGACGCTCATTGCTGGACATAGGCCTCCCCCAATGTTCTCCACATAGATCGGTCCTGTGCCGTCCGCATCCAATGGACTCCCGCGATCTTCACCAGATCGTCGGTTCATTCCATAGTTTACTTTATTATAGCCGTGATCCAAAATTATTAACTTACCATCATCCATAATCGCGGTGGTGACATTCACCCCAGTGTACCCTTGCGCCCACGCCGCCTCCACGTTGAGGTCGAGCTTGGGCTTGCCCCCGTTCTGGCCCGTGTTCTTGAGGTACCACTGCAGAGGGAAGTAGGGGTCGCGCTGGCTCGTCAGCCGGCGCCGTCTCCGGCAGCCGGAGGGGGCGGAACCCTCGCTTCACGCGCACGAAGCCGGTCTGCTGGAACGGCTGCGTGGACCTGGGGACGATATAAGTTATTTAGTCACGATGTTTTTTACATCCTGTTGGTCTAGTATTTTTTTTTAATAGTGGTGGACTTGCTCTTGGCTTTACACTGAACTCTGACCCTCTTATTACAAATCGCGGACTAAGGATAGTCCCGGAACAAAACTTGTGCTATCCTTTTTTAACATGTCGCGTTGGAACGGGATGACATGAGCTTTAGCACGGTAATAACTTTAGATCGCGATTCATAATAACGTGGTGCGAGTTGAGAAAAAGCCTACGATTGGAGCATGCTTAACTCAGAAATAGCCTATTCCTTCTAATTATATAACAATTTGAGACTGAAATTTAAGTACCCGGCCGTGATCTCGGGTTCCTAACTTCGACTGTGGGGTATAAAATAACCAAATCAATAAATAAATAATCCATATTAAACATTTGAAAGTGTGTCTGTCTTTTGCCCGTTTTTCACAGCAAAATGGAGCAAAACGGTTTTAGTGTAGATAGTTGAAGAGATGAAGAGTAACATAGGCTACTTTTTGTCTCGTTCTATCGCGAGCGAAGACGCAGGCAAAAGCTAGTTTAATATGAAGACAATTTTATAATCACAGGGTGTTCTTATTGTAGAATATCGGTTTTTGTTAAATTCAAAGGATCCTTTTTTACATCCCCAGAATTCTCTCCTGTTTCATAAAAAGAAAAGTAATTGGCGAACAATTGCAAAGATCCCTACATTTCCCCACGTTGTTTGACCCTGAGTTCAGGGCTCCGAAATAAGGACGGCTTTCACAAAGAAATAAATCAAAACAAGATAAAACTGATGACAGTTCTTTGTGACTGCGACACCGGGTGTGACGGCGTCTGTTAGGCTTTGATGTGACATGTTTTGTAGCTATGGTAATTTGAATAAAAATAAAATGTCTTTTTATTCTGGAGGGTGCGTCCACTTCTGACGAATGCGCAGCTCGCAAGCGCAGTATCGTAACCCGCTATGAACATAAAATGCACGCGCGCAGCTTGCTAACAGCTCGCGGGTAGCTTGCAAGCTGCGCATTCGCAGCGCGTTCAAATTTGTTACTACTTTTTTGTCAAGCGATGATACCTCAGTGTATAAGAACGCGCTTTCCATACAGTGGCCCGTGGTTTGAATTTGAGCATGCACTTTTAGGTTTTTCAAATTTCTACCAATAGCTCGGCGGTGAGGGAAAACTTCGCGAGTATATTGCACGTCTCGGATAGTTTCTCAATATTGAAGATACCTAATATTTGTGTACGAGCTACTCGTACAGTGCAACACAGCAGCGACCTACATGCAGCGCGCCTGACCGATGGACCGCCTTCGTGCACCATCGGCACTCTACACCGACAACACACCAACAAATACTTTTCTTTGTACTAATAATGTAAACCATGTATATAAACCATTGAGATTTTACCAAGAAACAGATTTCAACCGTCTGGGTTGGGTCTCATTTCTCCCGCTGCGGCCAAGACACCTTTAGCCGTCACTATGATCAGTCGAGTGAGCCTGCTCGACTGGCAGCGGTCCCCCTCCTACCTACCGTCCTGACTCTTCCCGCTTGCTACCCTGGGCGACCCGGGACCAAGCTCCCATCACCTTATCTATTTATGTATTTATTCCGGATAGGCAGCGCTAGGGCTCTAGGGGCTCTAGGCTCACTAGAGAGTTAGGTTCCCTTTCTTTCCTTATAATCTGTTCGCCGGGACGCGGTGCCTAAACCGTCGCTTCCCGCCCGTACAATCTGAGATAATGATTCTGTAACCGTGCCAGTTGGTCTGGTTACCCTGTAAATGTTGTGAATGTCACCCGGCAGTCGCTTCATTATAATAATCCGACTTCCCGAATCCTAGATCATGGCCCAGGCGTACCTCGGGAGAAGCAACTAGGAACTACACGCTAAGATGAAGAATATTGTCACTACTCTCTATTTTATATCCACCGACAATATTTCTGTTTCACAATGTTTTTGCTGTGACATTCTAAACTCTGTTAGTTGGTTGTCTGTATAGATGGATCATCATCATAATCAACCCGTTGCAGTCCTCTGTTGAACATAGCCCTCCCCAAATGTTCGCCACTCCGATCGATCTTTCGCTACTTGCATGCAGCTCTTGCTAAACATTTTGCGCAAATAGATAAGGAGATGCATAATTATTTATTACACCAAAACACGAAGTACCTACGTCAGTAAATAAATAATTGTAATCTAATTCCATTTACAAAATTCCGATTAAAATGACTAATCAGGCAGTGTCCTACATAAACAAAACCCAAATAAAAAAGTGCCTTAATTAATTGGTTACGGTGAATTTTGAGCACTTAAAAATTATTACATATTCAAATATTCGGGCAGCCGTTTATGTTAACTCTTTAGGGAAGGAATATTTTAAATAAGGCGATAATGTTTTAGGTAACCGAGATTAAGTTTAAATACCTAATACTAACTACCACTCAAATCACCGGTCAATTGCACCATAACAGTCAGTGTCTATTTAATCACTTGACATTGGCAGAATTACATTAAAAAATACGCTAGACGAGCCAAGCTAGAGTTCCACGAAAGTAGGCAAAATACGGAACTAAGAATAGATTCCTTGTATCTATGTTAACAAAGCTCAAATATGAATGTTGACGTGACAAAAGAACCGCCTATCACGGGACTCCTTCGATGGTGCGAACTCTAGAGCAAAACACTAGCCGAGCAATATTTCAGGTATTGGTATTCGTGTGTTTGTTAAGTGTCAGGGTGTTATAATAAAAAATACTTAAATGCATACATTTAAGTATTATATTTGACTGACCGGATGGTGCAATTGGTAGTGACCCTGCCTCTTACGCCAAAGGTCGTGGGTTCGATCCCCACCCTGGACGAACATTCGTGCGACACTTGTGTTTGTTCAGTACAGGGTGTAATATATGTATTTAAGTATATATTTGTGTTCCTCTGTTGTCAGATATCTGTAACACAAGTGCTTAAGCTACTTAGTACGGAATCAGGTCGATATATAAAATGTTGTAAGAACATTATTATTATTGGGGACGGACCTACAAGCACATAAGAGATTTTCTTACTTCGTGCTAGAATCTTCAAATGAGCGCGTTTCGAGCATATGGCTCGTGCTCGACTGCTCTGCGTATATAACTCTTCGCATTGTAATTACTCTTTTAAACTAACCTTCAAGCGAAGGCGTGATTGGAAAGCAATCTCGAGGCGAGTTTATCGGGATAAAATATAAATTGGTTCACTTTCAAACTTAATTTAAGTTATCGATGTGTCGCCATCTTGGGGAACTGGCTGTGTAAAATGTTTATTACGTGAGTTGTTTGTGTTGGTCCAGCCATGTGGGGCAGATTTATAAAGGTCGACCCGTTATTTTGAACGTAATTGTATTTTTAGGGTGATAAAACCAAGCAATGTACGGAATATTAAAAACAAATTAAAGTACTTGTATGATTTTAAACAAAACAGATTTATACCAGCTAGATAGATACTAGAATTGTCTTTGTAGGAGCAATTAATTCGATAAAAATGAGCAGTTTTCCAGTAGGTATTTTCGGGTGGTTTCTAAAAGCAACACCAGATGACGCTACTCTCACTATCAATTAAAAGTTTCTTTTTTGTCTATGATAGATAGGAAATATTTGATAAACCAACCATCATCATGACATTGACGGTCCTGCCATATTTAACTTTATTTTACCCATAAGAAAATAAAGATAAAAAGTAAACAAGTAAAATACATATTTTACTTGTTTTATCAAAAGTTTCGTTTTGAATCACTCTCTGTCATTTAAAATGTACATAGCACTAAATATACATATTAACTGCGAAGTATTAATATATTTAATGTAAAAACCTAAAACAATTTTCCCATAAATTAGGGTCTACATGAAATGTCATACCACACCTAACATTTACAGGGACTGATTGCGCCATCTAGCGAATCGCTGGGAAATTTATAAATACCTACTAGAAAACTGCTCATTAAATTAACATAATTTAAGTAAATCAATAAATAAATAAGATTTTATATTTGTAAAGGCCTTTGTGAGTGGTTCCTCTTTATGAGAAAGGAAGGCAAACGAGCAAGCGAAGCACTTGATGGTAAGTGATCACCGTCGCCCATTGACATCAGCCACACCAGAGGAAGTGGATGGTTTGCCGGCCTTTTAGGAAGTTATAGACTCGTTTCTTGAAGATCTCAATGTCGTACCAGTTATAATCGATAATCGATGAAAAGATTAGAGCGATGGTAGGTCAGTGGTTCAAAACGTGCCTTCTGTACCTGACGACCGGATTTTTAAAATATATGTGCGTATTTCTACCATTAGCTTGGCGGTGAGGAAGAACATCGTGAGGAAACCTGCACTGATAGTTTCTGATAGTTATTGAAACGTGTAACTATGATTCAGTTGGTCTGGTTAAAGGGTTGCGAAGGGCAGACGGGAGTCGCTTCATTGTAATTACCAGACTCCCCAAATCAAGAATCATGGTCCAGGCGTACCCCGGGCTCCAGAGCGACATCTTTGGATTCCACTGGGTGTAATTCCCAGTCGCTAAAATGAGGAGATGAGGAATCGATGAAAATATTTAATTATTTACTCAGTTTTGAGTTCTGACTTATTATGATCATATATTGGTTGTGATTTTTTTCATATCGGGTACGATCGAAGTATTGCGCCTAGTTATAAAATAGAGGTTGATCAAATTACTGAAAAATTCAAAGTTAAGTTTTAGTCACTACGCACTTCATCATATACTAAGCCATTACGCGTTTATTTTCTAAAGTACGAACGAATCGATCCAACAGTTAAATTATATGATTTGATATCCAATGTGGTTTCCCTGTGAAGTTGTTAAAGATAAGACTTGGTATGTGATCTTCTTAGCTTAGTAATTTGCGAAACATCATAAATCTGACGTAGATATTAGGGGCGTAACATACCATCAAGGAGAACTTATTCAGAGATGAAATCCCGACTTAGCATCGTCACAGATAACAATGAGATCAAAGCCGCTTTTATCTCCTGTGAAGCAAATTACGCCCTCAAAGTCCACATTTCATTAACTGGTATTAGTGATGTGTGTGGTGCTGGAGAACTACAGCACGGGCCATTTGATTTTTATTAACTAATAATATCCTCCAACCGATTACATGATGATGATTTTAACAGTGGGACCGAAGTAATACCACGTCCTCACAAAAAACCGGCGTGAAGCAGTGCATGCACTGTGTTTCGCTGCGTGAGTGAGGGTACCGGAGGCCCAATTCAGGGGAAGGGGGGGTTAAAAGGTAAGCAGCGCACTTGTGACACCACTGGTGTTGCAGGTGTCCATGGGCGGCGGTAATCGCTTACCATAAAAAAAAATTACGGCTACGGCGGCCAATCTCAACGATCAGTGTGTGCGCAAAGACAAGTGCACTCTCGATTCTCACCTCATATTCCTATGGGACACCAGCGTGACACGACCGGAGTATCTGTATGAACAGTAAATTGGCGAATTTTTTTAATGCTAGAGGCGACAAACGAGCTAGCGGGTCATCTAATGGTAAGTACCTAGTCACCAACACCCATGAAAATCTGCGAGATCAGATGAGTCGCTAATCCGTTGGCGGCATTTTAGATATATATTTTTTTGGCATTAGTGGCAGACGAGCAGACGGATCACCTGATGGTAAGCGATTGCCGCCACCCATGGACACCCGCGACACCAGTGGAGTCACAAGTGCGCTGCCAACCTTTAAACCCCCCTTCCCCCGGATTTGGCCTCCGGTACCCTCACTCACGCAGCGAAACATAGCACAGTGCTGCTTCACGCCGGTTTCCTGTGAGGTCGTGGTATCAATCCGGTCGAGCCGGCCCATTCATGCCGAAGCTTGGCTCTCCCACGGTCTAAATACTCTCTTCTTAAGAACCCTGTATAACATAAGTCTCAAAAATTACTATTCCGTATGTAAACACTAAGAAAATATAAATAATATTTTAAATCATCATGTAGGTATAACAGTTTTCTTTTTAACAGGCGTTGTGGAAATTCATCGTTTATTAAAAACGTCGTGCCATTTTCAAAACTTCCTGATTCTTTGCTGAGAGAAATAAGGCTTTGTCGACTTTGGCTAACTCGATCGTAAGTAAATAATGCACTTAAAATTAAAAATGTTTCGACAGTCTTCGGGTAGGACTCGAACCCACGATCTTTTGCTGACCGGGCAACTGCTTTACCGACTAAATTGTTAACTGCATTATTTACTTAAGAATAAATTGCAAAAAATTGCTATACCCAACCCAAAAAATCATATTAACTCGATCCCACTTCTATGGTTGTATAAAATAAGATGCAAGAAATATCATATAGCCTCTTTGCCAAAAAAGGGGCTAATTTAACACTCGAATGAAACTCTAAATGACAGCCTGTTTCTGCCCCCTGTCGAACGTAGGCCTCTTTCTGCGCAGGATTTTCTCAATTCAGATATTTATTTGCACAGTTATTACAGGGTGGCAAATCAACAAATTGCCACGAGACACCCAACTGAGAAGGGGGACCTAGTCAGGAGAATCCCAAATCCTAACATGAGGGAAAAAATGTTTTGCCTTGTTTTAAAATTAGATTTAAAAAATTCAATTTTGACGTCGTCTTGTAATCTTTTTGAAGCCAAAAACAATCGATTTTCTACAAGACGTTGCATTTGTAAAAAAAAATACCCCAGTTAATAAGTAACCATTACTTCTTACTGCTTACTTATTAACTTATGATTATAAATATTATTCGCCACGAGCCTCGAACGTTAATAGTTAGTACCACTTTGGCATCTCGAATAACAAGAGTCGAAAATTGTACGTTACCCATTTCGCATCACTAATTATATGTTCTAATCTGGCTGAACATATCCAAACCTTCGCAAACGCAATGATACCAACCTAATTTCATGCTTAGTCTAGGTGTCAAATTAAATTTACCCAAAATTAGATCAAAGGCATACTACGATTTGATTAAATACTTGTAAATAGAATATTTCGAAGGTAAATTGTTTTGCGACATATAACTTATATTTTAGATTAATTAATTCTGAATAGATGATGGAACCAACGCGTACCTACTTAGTGTAAAAAAGGAAAGAGATTTGAATACCTCTCCCCTTCATGCGGCAATAAAAATTGAATAAAATAAATTATCGAACAAAGGCACGGACTGCGAGTCCGTGGACTAAACTTATGTTATTAAAATACAGGGTGGAAAAAACCATTGATACTGGAGGGAAAATACCTTTTACTTTTTAACAAAAACATTCCTTTACTTTTAAAAAATAATTTAAACTGCATTTTAAGTTTTTAAGAATGTAGCTTGTATCGCCGGCTGTTAAACCGGAAAAAAACTGAAAATGAAGATTGGCTATTTTATTCCACTAATCGATAGAGTCATTATTAAGGATAACTTTTCTCCAAGAAACCTTATGTAGGTCGAGTGTAAGAACACTCGTATTTTGTGTAACATATCCATAATATTATTTTGGATACAACAATTAGTTTGGATACAACTTCTTTATCAGAAATAAAAAATCCATTCTATTTCACCAATTGACACAATACTAAAACTATTTTTTCTCCAAGAATCTTTCGTAAACCCACAATTTCTAAACTAGTTGTATACTAATTAACGCGGTATCATGGATATCTTATACAAAATACCATTGTCAGACCTAGGGTTTTTTGGAGAAAATGTATCCTATTATTATTAGTTATAATGTCTCTATCGATTAGTGGAGTAAAATAGTAACTCATAGTTTCATTTTTTTCCGATTTGATTCGCGGGTGATACAAGCATATTTTTTTTTATTTTTTTTTTAAAATAAAGGAATGTTTCCTTTAAGTAAAATTAACTCTACTAATCTAACAATTTAACGTAGTTTCCTTCCAGGGCCGAATCTTTTTTTTCAACTTGTATACATTGCAAAAAAAAACTGTTGTGGGTCACTGGTTTCTGAGAAATCTGCATCCAAGATATCTTCGAAACCGGGCACTAACCCGGTATACTACGTATCATCCGGCTGACCACTATAGTAAGTGTTTATTGGGGAAGGCGGACGTTCAGCAGTAGATGGCGATTGGCCGATTGATTGATGTATTTAGAGTACACTAGAGTTCAGTGTGAAGCTAAGAGCAAACTAAAACAAAAAATATGCTAAAGGCCACCAACGGCCTAGGTCAGGCCGATGATACGTAGTCACCGCCGCCTATAAACATCTACGAGATCTGATGAGTCGCTGATCCGTTGTCAAGTTTTTCGAAAGGAGTACCCCTAAGTCCATTGTGACTTTCATGGGAAAAATAATAGTTACTCATTGTTGGCAACACTGAAAAGATCACGAGGCCGATCACCAACACGATGGTCTGGTCCAGATAAAAGGAGCTACATCCCTACCAAAGTTCTACGATGTGGTGAAGGCTACTTCCAATCGGAATCAATGGAGAACGATTGTTTGGTTGATGAGTTCTAGTAAACCCCGATTCTCAGTAATGAGGGACCGACAAGAGAGAGGGAAACCCTTAAGTCGTAACTGTCAGGAAATAGTGTTGTAGTCTAACTGTAGCAGACGAAAGCAAAGGCACGTATCAAGTAGAAAATAAATATATTAAAATAAATAAATAAAAAATACAGCCCAAATTAATCTTTCCAAGCAGAATTTTTAAATAAGACACGAACAAAGGAGAAATGACAAGTCCTGTCAAGATAAATAAAAAAATATATAAACTAATCTAGACAAAAAGGAGTCTGTCCTCGATATGGCCATCCCCGTAAGGGACCAAAGGAAAGGTTTCGTAAGGAAAAGGACGAAACCCAAAAAATAAAGAAACCAGGCTCCCTGCTGCAACAAACTAAATCTAAATGTGGCAGACGAAAGCAAACGCGTGTAATAATGGACGATAAATATATTAAAATAAATAAAAATAAAATACAAATCATATTAGCACATTTTCTAAGCAGATTTTTAAAAAGACACGAATAAAAGCAAAAAATGAAGAGAACAGAATCCCTGCTGCAACAAACTAAATGTAAATGTAGCAGACGAAAGAAAACGCGTGTAAAAATTCGAAGATAAATATATTAAAATAAATAAATAAAAAATACAAATCATATTCGCACATTTTCCAAGCAGATTTTCTAAAAGACACGAACAAAAGAAAAATGATAACTCCTGTCAAGATAAACAAAAAAAATATAAAAACTAACTAGATCCAAGGATGTTTGATATTAGATAACCTAATATGAAGATTTGAATTTATTATTCTAATTATAACCTAAATCTTATGGAGACAAGAACACGTCTCTTCTGACTGGCCGGATGGTGCGTTTGGTAGTGACCCTACCTAGTTCCGCACTAGCAGTGTAACTACGAGGCATGGTTAAAAATCACTTAAACGAAATTCTTCGTATCCACACCAGTGTGACAAACTTCGGTGTGGACACGAGTCATACACGCAAAGGTAGTAGTTTCGAACCCCACCCTGGACAAAAAATCGTTTAAAGAACACTTGTATTTGTTCAGTGTCTGGGTGTAATATGTATATAAGTATATATTTGTAATTCCTCTGTTGTTCAATCCCACACAGGTGCTTAAGCTGCTTGTTACGGAATCAGGTCAATGTATGAGATGTTGTGTGAATTTATTTATTTATACTCGTATGTAATATAAGTCTGTTTTTGTTTCAGACTAAACACTTCTAAAATTCATAATAAAATACGGAGAGATACAAAAATGTTCTAAGCAGTCCCAAACAAAATATGTATTTTTGTCTCATGCGAATATTTCAGAAAACAATCAGAACATTGTTGGTGAATATACGATACAATTAAAAATAATTTCCATTCCTTTCTAAGCCTCTCCTAGCCGGCTTTGTTCTTTAGCAATACCGCTGGTAATAAAGGAACAATACCTATTCTTTCATGGAAATAATAGCAGTAGGAATACAACCGTTCCATATACTATATATTGTGTAGGCAGGTAAATACAGTATTATTTACTAGGATATTTTGTTAAAGTGTCTGCAAACATAATATGGCTAATATAGGAATACGAGTAATAAATTCTAAACAAGTTCCTGAAAATAACGGCATGGTATTCAAATCAGTTTGTTTCTAAATAAAGATTTCGTCATCATAATTTCAGCCAAAAACCTCCACTGCTGGACATAGGCCTCCCCCAATGATCTCCACACAGATCGGTCCTGTGCCGCCCGCATGAAAGGGATTCCTGCGACCTTCACCCGATCGTCGGTCCACCTTTTGGGGGGCCGGCCACGGCTTCGGCCTCCTATACGCGGCCTTCATTCGAGGATCTTTCTGCCCCATCGGCCGTCTGATCTCCTTGCAATTGCCACTTGAAATAAAGATTTATTCAATAATTAAGTATTTGTAATTCCAGCGTGGATAATTCTACCAGCACTTGGGGACACTGCCACAGACATTATTTTAACTTTAAGTTTAACGCAAGTTTTCTGTTGGTAGTTGATTATCTTTTCCTTAGTTTTTCTTCTTTTGTTAATAAATAAAATATTTCTGCCCCAGAGTTAAAAAAAGGAAAACGAGTTGAGTTGTGGCAGAAGTAAGTAATGCTTTCAAGAAATGTTTTCGTAACTTCTTCGCTACTTTATCTAGAGACGTTACTGTCTGTAGATAGATAGAAAATGTAATATATTCTTTTAGCAAATCACGTCTTAATTTGCTTATGGATGGTATCAACACCCTCATAGAATCATGCTCAGAAAAATAGCCCACCCTACATCATAACCAACAACTATTGAGCTGAACCGCAAAATGTACGTCCCAAAATAAAAAGTATAAGTACCTATATTTGCGGATCAATTGGTCGACTTTGTTGGATGCAAATGATGTGAACAAAAAGGTAGAATTTTTTAACAGGCAAATCATGATTTTATGTGACACACATGCGCCTATACACGCTGTTCGCATTAGGCGACCTTCTGCTCCTTGGTTGACTCGTGGCATACGTATGGCCATGACTAGGCATAACAGAGCGTTCCGCCAGTTCAAGAGGGATCGGTCCGAAGAGAAAAAACAACCAGTACAAACTCGCACGCAATCGCTGCAATCAAATGATACGGACAGCCTAACGTCGATTTTTAATAAAATATCTCTCAGATTCACTACTTCAAAAGCGTCGAAATCGCTCTTAGGGCAATATGGCGTTACTTACAAGCTTATGACGAAATCGCTCTTAGGGCAATACGGCGTTACTTACAAGCTTATGACGAAATCGCTCTTAGGGCAATATGGCGGTACTTACAAGCTTATGACGAAACCGCTCTTAGGGCAATATGGCGGTACTTACAAGCTTATGACGAAATCGCTCTTAGGGCAATATGGCGTTACTTACAAGCTTATGACGAAATCGCTCTTAGGGCAATATGGGTTACTTACAAGCTTATGACGAAATCGCTCTTAGGGCAATATGGCGTTACTTACAAGCTTATGACGAAATCGCTCTTAGGGCAATATGGCGGTACTTACAAGCTTATGACGAAATCGCTCTTAGGGCAATATGGCGTTACTTACAAGCTTATGACGAAATCGCTCTTAGGGCAATATGGCGTTACTAACAAGCTTATGACGTAATTGAACGACTAATAGCACAAGTAGATATAGCATACGTTAATAATACATCACTTTTATATTAAAATAAATTGTCTGTTGAACAGGCATCTACGTGTTGACTTTGGAATAAGAAGTAAAGAAGATTAGTATGCATTAGCTAGTGACCTTTAGGCGTCCCGATACAACGTAGACCGTTACAGCAAATGGGAACGTCCCTTTCAAAGAGGGTCTCTGGCTACCTACTTTACTCTAGAGTTTCAGACATTTGCATAACACTGGATGTTACAAAAGCTTTGCGATCCTCTCGCCGAGGAAATAAAATGCAGTAATTTTTTTCATCCCTCTTTTACATTTAGAAGGGGTTATTATTTTGCATTTGCTTCTTTTGACGAGACCTTTGTAGTTTGTTTCAAAGCTAGTTGGTTTCATTTTTATGTTAAGAGAAATTTAGTCTGATGCAGCTTTTGATAATATTTTCTTTATTTATCAAGGTATCGCTAGAGAGACGAGGTCGAAAAGAATTTGCGCGGACTCCTGGCGGATGACTGGCAGGAGGTGGCGCAGGAGGGACCTAGATGAAGACTCTTATTATCGGAGGCCAAGGCTCACTTCGTCAACCCAGTTTGTATTAGTTACATATTTATTAATATTACATATTATATTACAAATGTCAGAGACTGGCGTGAAACCGTGAATGATCGAAGGACCGTGGAGGCCAAGACATATTTTGGGTCGCTGTGCCATCGGAGTAAGTAAGTACATAGGCATAAATGAGTCGGCTTGACCGGAGTGATACCACGGCCTTGGTACCGGATGCTAAAAGGTAGAATCACGTGTTGAGTTCACTGGTGTTGCGAGTGTCTATGTGCTCGTCAACCACTCACCATTAGGTGTTCCGTCTGCTCGTTTTTTTATGTGGTAGGTGGCAGACAAGCAGACGGATCGCCTGATGGTAAGCGAATGCCGTCGCCCATTGACACCCGCGACACCAGTCGAGTCACCACAGAGTTTGCCACCTATTACATAATTTAAATAGCTTCTATATTACGCCGTTGTAAAGTAAATCCAAGATGGCGTCACAAACCTACGAGCAAGTGCGGCTTGAGTAGCGCGCATGTGTGTAGAAGCGGCGCGTGCGACAAGCCTCAGAGCGAAAAATGTAATTCTGTTGTGTTTCGCTCTCCAGTATAGTCCGATTATTGTTATTTGGCACGTAGCAATAGTCGGAACTAATGTTGTTTTGACATTTTCGCATATAAAAAACGTTGTACAACGCCCCCCTATCAATGTCACTGAAGTTTCTTCTTATCGTGGTCGGTCTTCAGGAGTAGTTAAATAGTTAGCTTATGTATTTCGTCGTAGTAAAAGTCAAAAATAGTCACTTACAAGTGGGTGCTGCTTGAGTAGCCGCGCATGCGTGATGGAGCGGCGCGTGCGCGCGTGCGGCAGGCCGCGGTGCGAGAAGTGCCATTCTGTCTCCGAGCCCAGTAACTGTGGACAAATAAGTTAACGTTTATTAATATCTTTTTATATCATTATTGTTAGTCTTGCTTCTAGCTTCACACTTATTACACACATTTTTATACTGAGCTGTTGGCCGAAAGATGGGACTCCCCACTATTGCACCGCTGAGGGCAGCTACACTCCCCGGTGTGTCGCTTTCCATACTTGTGATACAGTCCAATACTACTGATATCTTCTGCAATAGTACTAACACTAGAATAAGTCCATTATGTTACTAACACATTTTTATGGATTCAAGATCTGAAATAAATGATTATTTAATTTAATTTATACTACAAATATAACGTACCTATTAACTGGTTTTTATCATAAAATAACTGGATTTCCAATTATCCGATATAATTTACATAGACTTAAAAATTGTGCGATTAGCCAATTTACAATCAAAAAATTTTTTTTATAAACTATAGGCTAACGCTTACCTTACCTGATGGAAAGTGATAATGAGGTCTAGATATATTCTCATTATTTTATTTATTAGCACTGCGCCCCGTGGTTTTACTCGCGTAGTGTTGTTCAATATATCTTTGTGAATGGTAGCCTAGGTTTTATTTTCATATATAAAATATATTTTTGTAAAGTTTCATCAAAATCCTTTCAGTAGTTTTAGCGTGAAATAGCAACAAAACATCAAACTTTCACTTTTATAATATTAGTAGGATAGCATTTATTGACAGTGCTACTCTGTCTATTAACATCTACCCTAACTAAAACCTCTAGGGTGTCCATCACAGCGCAATATTGGTCGGAAACCCCACAGCCGGGACTGGACCATACTGTTTATCTCTGCTCGCCGCGCTAGCCCTTCTCTGGTCTATGACGTACCAGGACACCCAGTGACGTCGTTCCCCGCGAAATCGTGTGCTGAGCAAGCCACTACCGGTGGGATATGCTTACGTACTCCTATGCCCCGATTAGTTAGGCTTACGACAGGCAGGGAATACCTTGGCAGTATTCTAAAAACCCCTAGTCACTGAGCTACATACATAGCTCAACTTAACCACAGAATTCATAATAAATAGTAAGTATGTACAAGGGGTGTAAGGGGGCGATCTACCACCTTCCCGCCCCAAGCCAACCTCACCTGCCCGTGGTGCATCCTGCTGAATTACCAACGAGGCTCTGGCGACCGACCGATGGCGGTATAACCACGACGGTATAACTATGGCGTGGGCAAATACGCCAGGCCAGTGACGGGCAGCAGCGTCATTGGCGCAAAAATCCACGTCCTGCGATCGCCAACCCGCCTGCCCAGCGTGGCGATTATGGGCAAACCCTCCAATGACAGTAAAACTGCAGCCACGGCCCCACGTTCCCGGCAGTCCCGCTATTCCTGGTCATGGTGGAGACCATGGTAACGGCGGGACGGGGGGTGCGAAGAATCTCCGGGCTACGGGAGGCCACCACATTAAACTGACCCTGGCGACGTACAACGGACGCACTTTGCGGCTTGATTCGCATCTAGCACAACTCGAGGTGGAACTTGGGAAAATAAGGTGGCACATCCTTGGTTTAAGCGAAGTCGAAGAGAGGGCGAGGACACCGTAACCTTGGAGTCGGGCCACCTAATGTACTACCGCGAGAGAGACCAACATTCTCAAGGCGGCGTCGGGTTTCTGGTCAATAAGTCCCTCTCTGACAACGTAGTGGAAATGTCTAGCGTGTCGAACAGGGTAGCGTACCTCATCATCAAGCTCACCGAGAGGTACAGCCTCAAGGTGGTGCAAGTGTACGCACCGACTTCGACACACTCAGACGATGAAGTGGAGGAAATGTTCGATGACATATCGAGGGCCCTCCACTTCACCACCAAAACCCACTACAATGTTGTCATGGGGGACTTCAACGCTAAAGTGGGAGTACAGAATTGCAACGAATCGGTAGTAGGATCCCATGGATTTGGAGTTAGGAATCATAGGGGGCGGATGCTTGTCAACTTTCTCGAACGAGAGGGGCTCTTTTTGATGAACTCTTTCTTCAAGAAGCAGCCCCAAAGAAAGTGGACATGGCAGAGCCCCGACACTATGACTAAAAACGAGATCGACTTCATCATGGCGGACAGGCGGCATATATTCAGAGATGTCTCCGTGATCAACAGGTTCAACACCGGTAGCGATCACAGACTTGTCCCAGGCACTCTGAATATCGACTTTAAAGCCGAACGAGTCCGCTTGATGAGGTCAAGACTCCGGCCTACTCTACTGCAATCCATGAAAGGATCTGAAAAGTTTCAGTTAAACCTGGAAAACCGATTCAATGCCGTGGAAACCACAACGGGCGTTGACCAGAACCTCGAAAATGTGGTTCAAGTCCTCAGGGAAGAAAGCACGAGATTTTGTAACATGCAGCGCAAAGGTAGGAAGTCAAAACTCTCTGATGAGACCTTGGGGCTAATGAGACAACGACGTGAGCAACCACCGTCCACTTCGTCAGGAAAACGGACTCTAAACCGGGAGATCAGTAAACTTGTGCGACGCGACCTCCGGTGCTCCAATACTCTCTCGATTGAAAGAGCTATCGAGCAGAATCGGGGGTCGAAGGTTTTCGTACAATCTCTCGGAAGAAGCCACCTGACCAAGCTGACCACATCACGTGGAGAAGTTGTTGCTTCAAAGCCGGCGGTCCTTCGAGAAGTGGAAGACTTCTATGGCCGATTATACGCTTCGCATGCATCTCGACCTGATCCCGAAAATGAGGACTCTAGGGCCACATTAACACGCCATTTCACCGAAGACTTGCCAGAAGTCAGCATTGGTGAAATCGAGATTGCTCTTGGACAGCTGAAAAATGGAAAAGCCCCTGGAGAGGATGGCGTTACAACAGAGCTGTTGAAAGCTGGAGGATTACCCGTACTGAGGGAACTCCAAAAGCTCTTTAACGATGTCCTCTTCGAAGGGAGAACTCCGGAGGCGTGGAGTAAGAGTGTGGTCGTCTTGTTTTTCAAAAAAGGGGACAAAACCCTTTTGAAGAACTATAGACCCATTTCCCTTCTAAGCCACGTCTATAAGCTGTTCTCAAGAGTGATCACGAACCGTCTTGCGCGGAGACTCGACGAATTCCAACCACCGGAACAGGCTGGGTTTCGGAGCGGATACGGCACCATAGACTACATCCACACAGTGCGGCAGATTATACAGAAGACAGAAGAGTATAATCAGCCCCTGTGTCTAGCATTTGTGGATTATGAGAAAGCCTTTGACTCGGTTGAAATCTGGTCTGTTCTGGAGTCCCTGCAGCGATGCCAAGTCGATTGGCGATATATCCAGGTGATGAGATGTCTCTATGATGCCGCTACTATGTCCGTCCAAGTACAGAACCAGCAAACAAGTCCTATACCATTGCATCGAGGAGTGAGACAAGGGGACGTCATCTCCCCGAAATTGTTCACAAATGCAATGGAGGATATGTTCAAGACGCTGAACTGGAAGAGACGTGGCATCAACATCAATGGCGAATACATCTCTCACCTGCGATTTGCTGACGACATCGTCATAATGGCAGAAACGCTGCAGGACCTGCAACAGATGCTGAATGACCTGGCTGACTCTTCTAAATGCATCGGCCTACGGATGAACTTGGACAAAACCAAGGTCATGTTCAATGAACATGTTCTACCGGAACCGATTGCAATTCACGGTGCCGTCCTCGAAGTTGTTCAAAAATACGTATACCTCGGGCAGACTTTGCAATTGGGTAAAAACAACTTCGAGGATGAGGTGAATAGGAGAATCCAGTTAGGTTGGGCAGCATTTGGAAAACTACGTCGTGTCTTCGTGTCGTCGATACCACAGTGCCTAAAGACGAAAGTCTTCAATCAGTGCGTCCTACCCGTCATGACATACGGAGCCGAAACGTGGACACTTACGGTACGGCTGGTCCACAAGTTAAAGGTCGCTCAGCGGGCTATGGAACGAGCAATGCTCGGCGTCTCTCTCCGAGATCGAATCCGAAATGAGGTGATCCGGCAGAGAACCAAAGTTATCGACATTGCTCACCGGATTAGCAAGCTTAAGTGGCAGTGGGCTGGCCATATTAGCCGCAGAACCGATAACCGATGGGGTAAACGGGTTCTGGAGTGGAGACCGCGTCTTGGAAAACGTAATGTAGGGCGCCCTCAGGCTAGGTGGGGGGACGATCTGCGCAGGATGGCTGGCAAGAGCTGGATGCGAGAAGCCATGGATAGATCACAGTGGCGAACAATTGGAGAGGCCTACGTCCAGCAGTGGACTGTGATAGGCTGATGATGATGATGTACAAGGTAACTCAACACTTTCACAATCGGTTTTGGTAATCTCAATTTTTCGTTTACGAGGTCACCCAAGCGTCGCCCTGTATCTTACTACTGGCTATAAACTGGTAGCAATAAAAACCCTGCACTGATATGACGCCAAGGATACAAAGTTGCTATTCATCGAATAACCAGAAGAGCTGCAGTCTTGGCAACACTTCTTTAATTAAAAACTTCGGGCAAACATTTTGATGCCTTGGAACTAACAAGATCTACTTTATATTCTGTGTTGGAAAACTTGTTGGAGGAAAAGTTTAATAAGGTTAAGAAGTGTTAAAGGAAGGCTGTTGAAATTAAATGCGTTTTATTTTCTTTCCAAGTTTTGTAACTTAGTTGGCGAGACCGATACAGACTTAATGTATTCACCAGTCAGGGTTGGCCACTGCGACATATTTGAATGATCAAACTGCCCAATTAATTACGTTTTTAGGCAATTTTGATTCTTATAAATTACTATGTATTTCCATACACATAAAGGATTAGATTAACCTCGTTTTATGAAGTTTTAACTTAAGAGTACTTACTGTAGAGTATGTACCGTAGAGTAAGGTGTTAATAATCCGGTTATGTACGTACCTACTCAAATAAAATATCCTACATTGAAGACGGCTTGATAGAGAAGTCTTGCGGAAAAACACGGAACGAAAATTTGAGATTCCTTGTGTCTATAAGAATAAAGCTCAAATTTGAATGTTGATGACGACTCAAGCGAGCTTTTCACGGGACTTCTTTGGTGGTGCGGGCTTTAGATTTGTGAAAATTTTTCCGAACAAATTAATAAGTGGGTAGGTGAATACAATATTTACTCGAATAAAATTAATTTCTATTTGAAATATCGCCTGTAAGATCAATGTCATTGAGGTGGTGGCGCTATGTGGCGGGTCATTACATTCCCTCTAATATGGTTGAGTGAAATCATGGCTGACACATACGTCATACTTGTACACAGGTGTCACCTTTGGGGGACTGGTATGCTTCGATTTATCTCATAATATTTATTGTATTGTATTGTTATTTACTTTATTTTATTTTGTGTTACAACTGTATGGCTTGGTATGATGATGACACAACATTGTATAAAACTTTAGCAATTATAAAGAGTAACTGGCGAGTTTCTTGCCGGATCTTCTCGACCAGAAACAACTTTCCGAGCCGGTGGTAGAATAGCATTATGTTTATTTTTTAAATATATTTTATGTATTAATATACATATGTATCATGATGTAAATTATACATAAGTACTTATAAATAGTTTTAAGTCATTCAAATGTGTTGTATTTGTAAGTGCTGTGTACAGGCATATGAAAATAAAGAAATATTTGAGTTTGAGCTTGATGTAATAATTCGAATTACACACAACTCTTTAATTAGAACTGTCGCAAAGATTTGGTACTCCAAAGTAATATGTTTTGATCGTCGCAGACATCTTGCTCTCATGTCTGAGGAACTGTTCGACGTTATACTGTGAACTAGGTCAAACTTGGTACTTGTCTGACTTCTTGAGTCTTTGTGTCAGTTGCAGCGGAGTTTTCACTGTGGCCAACTGTAACTCACTGTAACTCACTTAGAACCAATCAAGAAACTAGCAACCTTCTACATCGTGACCTTTGCAATACCCGATAAACTTCTCGAGGGCATTATACTAATAAAAACAAACATGTAAAAAGGGAAATCGCCTTTCCCTTCAATTAATTCAATCAGCCGATCATTTGTATTACAAACAAATAGACTCTAGGGTCTGGGTCTACAATAGACACACACATTCCAAAGACCTTGGTTCCTTTTTAGCTAGAAAACCACGCCTCTATAAAAAAATAGACTCCATCTCCCTCCTTTCATGAGGGAGATTCATGTGAAAAGTTTTACTCAAGCTCTTAAGATGTCAATAGAGTTGCAGTTGAGCTCAGTTTGTAGGTAATTTAATAGAGTTTATTAGTGTAGAAAACATTATTCGCAAAAAATGCATAGTTTTAGCCCTGGAGAGAAAATAATGAAAAAGACAATCGACACCGGTACATGGTAGAAATACCAAAAGTCCGCACAAAGAGGTTTGAATCCTGTTTCCTTATTCGTACTGCGAAACAGTCGAATCAGTTGCCTGAAGAGGTGTTCCCTAGAGGCTACAATTGGGGGTTTTCAAAGCGCGAGTGAATAGGTATCTTCTTGGTAATCGTGCTACATCTTAGACCATATTATCACTTACCATCAGGTGAAATATGGTCAAACGCTTACCTATCTACAGTAAAAAAAAAAAAAAGGTCACAAAATTACGTAGTTTCTCTCAATTTTCACAACTTTTTCGAAGTTGTAAACTGGAATTTACACTACTTAATAGCCCTACAACAACAACCACAACCTACAACAATTGTACAACCCTACAACACACCAAAAAAATGCAGAACTACACCACGCTTAGCAAATTCTACTGGGCTAATAGACATTACTGGACAATAGACAATTCAAGATAAAATAATTCGTACTTTGAAAGAAAAAAATGCTTTCCCCAAAATGTGTCCGCATACTGTTACCGTAATCGGATATGCCTCTGACATTTGCAATTCAAATAAGTAAGTGATGAAATTATATCGCGAACGCTGTTTCCGCTGATGACATGCTCGTACGAGCTAATGTGACGTTGATATCTTAATTACTGCGTCTGGGAGTTAGGGGATAATGTGGATGAAGCAGCTGAAACACGTGAAAATGTTAAAGGTGATGGAATCAAAAGCATAATCGTATGAATATGAATGTACAATTTATGTTGCGTACAGCTGTTGTTTGTTTGTTCGGCGCTTTGTAGATCTTGGCGGGTTCTACTATGGACTGCCAAGCCTCTCCGTGTCTCCAGTTCGTAAATATTTCTTCTTGTCATCGTGTTCATCATCATCATCATCATCAGCCCATTTAAGTCCCCACTGCTGGGGCACGGGCCTCCCTCAGTCACATGAGGGGTAATTGCCATACTCACCACGCTTGGAAGCCGGGTTGGCGAGGGTTTTGATATAAATGCAGAGTTTTCCTTCTCTGGGCGCTGATGATCATGCCAGCAGCTTTACCTTAGTCGCCTTTTACGACACCTCGGTAAGACTGAGGGTGGCCTATTCTACTCTGTAACCATCATATCATCGTGTTATTCTCATCTAATGGAATTCTCTGCCAGTTTAAGTGTTCCCCAAAATTATTAAGACCTTTTTTAAGAACAGAGTAAACAGGCTTACCAGATAAGAACCACCCTCGTTCGTATCATTGCTTATTAACAGGTAAGATTTCGGCAAAATTTTGGCGGCTCTACAAAAAAATAGTATAAAGCATAGGACCGTTTCATAATCGCTTCAAAGTAATTTTACCAGATCCTTTGAAGCAGGGACTGGTTCACCGAGTTTGTTTTTAGTTTTAGGCTGAGTTTCTGCCAGAGATGAGCTAGGATGTGTTGCGAGGAATATGTTTTTAGAGCCAAATAGAATCCGCTTCATTTATCCTAGTTTCTCTCAGTGAAGCGATTATACTGACTCTTAACAAACACATTTCTCGAAACCCATCCTCGCTCATCTCTTGTTGGAAGCGCAGCCTAAGAATGTATTTATTAAATTCATTCTTTACTAAATCATTTCGATTCGAGATACTCGTGTAAGTGCTGAAGAACAACATTCTGAAGGTGATTGAGCCACAACCGAATGACTAAGCTTGTTTATTTTCGTTTTAAGGTATGACGTAATTTCCATTCCATTTCGTACCTTTGATGGCCATATTACGAAGCCTATGATTATCCAGTGGAAAATGCAATTCATTGAACAAATATGGGTCAAGTGATTACAGGATATGTACTACTCACAGTTAGTCTGTTCATGGTTCATGTTTTAGTTGTTGATGTTATAAACCGACACAGATGTGATACTTCATGTCCGTGACATAGGTAGCAGACAAACTGCTGGATACCCATGTTTATGCCGTACGTCATGTCTCTGGGAATACTGCAGTTACTAACGTATAAAGCCCGTGGGAGAGTTACACTTTGCCATGAATGAGCCGGCTCGACCGGAGTAATAGCACGGCCTCACAGAAACCAGCGTAAAGCAGCGTCTTTGCTGTATTCTGTTGTGTAAGTGAGGGTACCCAATCAGGGGGGAAGTGAGGTTTAAAGGTCAGAAGCGCACTTGTGACTCCACTGGTGTTACATGGTGTCAAAGGGTGGCAGCAATCGCTTATTCGTAATCCGTCAGGTCGTCTGCCACCTATCACATAAAATATATAATATATTTATTAATTTCTTAGATAAAGCTTACCAACTAAATACATACAGGCAACATATATTTAAAAAATACTTTCAAATGACAAAACTTTTCTTATATATTCTTAAATTAAATGTGATGATGGTCATTGTTTTAAATAAAGACGTATTTATTTAAAAGTTCGGATTAAGCGCCCTGCCTGTGCGGACGTAGCCGGCCATTTTTTTTATGTGATAGATGGCAGACGAGCATACGGATCACCTGATGGTAAGTGATTGCCGTCGCCCATGGACACCCGCGACACCAGTGAAGTCACAAATGCACTCTATATCTATATTCGTTAGTATAAATTCAGTGCCATAGGACCTGTAACAAATGCTATGGTACCCGGCCCTCGGGAGCCCTAAGCTCCAACGCCCATTTCTATATGTGATGGGAGCAAGACGAGCAGTCTTATCACCGGAAGGACACCACAGGGTTCACAAATGAGTTATCAACCTTTTAACTGTGTACTGAAGTGTACTGAAGCTATGTCCGGGAAATGCCCGGACATAGCTTCAGTACACTCAATCACTTAGCGAAACACAAACTTAAAACCAACCAAGGGCCATGACACTTGGTTCACTTGGGGCTTGCCCCGCGTTGGGTTAATCCGGCCCTGTATAAAACTCAGTACTTAAATGTGCGTACTGTAATTTGCCGGGATTTATTATCCTCGCAGAGCCGTTATACCTCGCATAGGCACAAATGAAAACAGGCTTTATTGCCGGGCACTAAAGTCCAAGTGGCTATTACTTTTATTGCATGACCGAGCTGTTGCCTAGTGCTTATAAATATACGAACCGGATAAAGGTGTGTTCGATGTTTTAGTTCAAAGAGGAAAATGTCAAGTGGGATCCATAATAAGTAAATAATAAAACCTATTTCTCATTTCTCCATCCTCCTCATCATCTTAGCGTGTAATTCCCGGTTGCGTCCAAAGTTGTCGCGCCTGGAACCCGGGGTACGCTTGGACCACGATTCAGAATTTGGGGAGTCTGGTAATTACAATGGAAGGCGCGTTCTGAACCACTGAGCTACCATCGCTCTTGCTTACCGTATTGCGCAAATCGATAAGTAGATAACTACATAAAACACAAAGTACCTACTAATGTGGGTTCCATTTCTTTATCGTGTGGGTTTTTCTCTTGAGCTCTGTCTTCATTAAGGGTCCGGCGAACAACGTGTTTCCCATACAAACGTAAAGCCAAAATAATTGGCAATTTGATATTTCGACATTTAATTGCTATTACACGGATTAAGGAAGTATTTACATATGTCTCGGTTGACACTTGGACTTAAAAATATTTACCCACTTAAAAATATATGCCATTACATTTCATACATTTTTCGACGTTAACGACCTATTTTCTGCCTATTTGTTTTATATTATAACAATTATACATTATGAAAATTTAATAGAGACAGCTTGTATTGTCTAGTTACACAATGTCTTAAAGAAAATCAAAATATAATCAAGTTTCATTTATCATTTTTGGTGCACATACTTTTCTTACTAATGGGGAACTTGCACCATTTTTTATTTTAGTCTATCTTAAAATTTTAAGGGCAGCTAAGAGCGATAGCCCTTAGCTGCCCTTAAATGCTGTGCTTAGATAAATGCTTAAAATGCTCTGCTTAGATGATAATGAATGAGATAGCAAGATGTCCGAGGAACGGCGAAGCTTGCTGCGAATTGAATTTGAACGACGCTCCGCCGCACTCTTAATAACAAGTATGTGTATAGGTATGTATAAATAAGGATTGAAATACCCTATCTTCAAACGTAACGTTATTGTATACACAAAATCTTCTCAACAAATCAATTTGCGGTCGGGTCTCCAATCTATTTGTTACGAATTCAGCCGTGATATTCGTATTTGTATTCAATTTAACAATTTTGTTCACTGTTGAACCACAATTTGACTGAATACATCGGATACACCATCTATACTATACAACTGTATGTGCTACTTTGGCTACATTAGCGATTATAAGACTAGCATTTGCCTTCGGCTTTGTTTGCGTTAGAAAGTGACAAAGTTCCGACACATCAATCCGTCGCTCCGTTTTTTTTTTTTTTATGAACTGTAGGCTAACGCTTGACCACAATCTCACCTGATGGAAAGTTTTCGGACTCTGTAGTCGAAAGGCGGATAAACAGACAGACAGACTTTCACATTTATAATGTTAACTATTACATGAATAATAGTCACATATAACTCTGCCCAGTATACAGTGTTCATTATCATCATCAGCCCATTTAAGTCCCCACTGCTGGGGCACGGGGCTCCCTCAATCACATGAGGGGTAATTGCCATACTCACCACGCTTGGCAGACGGGTTGGCGAGGGTTTTGATATAAATGCAGAGTTTTCCTTCTCTGGGTGCTGATGATCATGCCAGCAGCTTTACCTCAGTAGCATTTTACGACACCTCGGTAAGAGTGAGGGTGGCCTATTCTACTCTGCCGGGGACCACACGGCCTACTGTATTACTATACAAGTCACGAGTATATTTGGATATAGCTAACATATCTTTAAATGTCAGAATACAAAGTTTCCGCTAAAATACAGTGTTACCTCGGATTAATAGAATCCTCTTACATACACGAGTGTTCTTGATCGCTTTAAATAGCTTGACGTCAAGAAGGTACATCTGATCTTGAGGAGTTCAATATCAGAGAAGATTTTTAATTTACAACCAATGATCATTATTTAAGTTGAACATTATATAAATAAGAGTTATGTGAGTTTCATTACGTCCACAGTTGATTAAACATTTAACAGCCTACAAACTTTTCTTCTTCAGTCAGAAGTCCAATTAGTGCAGGCTCGACGCTTACTACGACTCAATTGAGATATTAAATTATTTTATTATTGAAATTAATAAATGATCATCACTTATAGCACTTTGTAAAATGTCAAACGAGTTTCCTCGTTTAGTTTCGTATTACTTAAATAAAAATAAATCATTTATTTCTCGCCACAAATAGGTCTTAAGGGCTAGGAATTAGTTGCTAATTTTAGATGCAACCCGTATTTGTAAGACTGGTGCCTGATATAGGTTTCAAAAAAAACCTGTAATTACAGGACACCAGGCCCCTTCATTTAGGGCCGCATATACTAAAAACATCCTAATATCTTGTTACCTAAGAGCAGAGCATCTAAACAATTGTATGGAGATACTTCAAAATATAATAAAAAAGTAAAACTACGTAATTTATAAATAAAAAAAAAGTTGTACTTTGTATAATGTTTCTTGTGAGTGTAAATATGGTGTGTTAAAATTGCATGTATAAGTATGATATTGTAAGTGTGTATAAATTCATTAAGAAGGGAGGGTAGGTAAATCACTCGGTGACCAAAAAGCAGGCCGTGATAATATTTATTAAATTAATTGGACCAGTAGAGACTCTGTGGATTCGTAGTCCAAGGATTTGAGGTAATTACTAACAGTATATTTGCAACAAGTTTTGGTAATTCAAACGACTAAGATAAAAAAAAGCATTAGGTACACTGCGTAATGGAGCATATTATTTGTCGTGCTCGTGCTACATGTTGCTGCGCTCACGCCGGAGATAAATATGAGTGCTACGACGCGTCATAACGACTACGAGAAGTGCTACGAGCAATACGCTATACTACGAATACAAACTGTGAATGACTACAATTCTGCTACGAGATGTTTACTAGTAAACTGAGCTTGTGACTCGTAATTTTTGTTTGTGTGCAATTATTATTTGACGACCCGTTTGGAACAGTGGTAGTGAACGCTGCCTCTGGTGCAAGGATTGCGGATTCGATCCTAATGTGCATGAACATATCTGTTTGTATTGGTCTGAGTGTTATCTATGTATTATAAGTATGTATTTACAAAAGAAAAGTATTATATGTATATATTTGTAATCCTACTGTTGATTCTGATATTCGTAATACAGGTGCTTGAGCTACTTATCTCGGAGTCAGATCAATGTATGTGATGTTGTGAAATATTATTATTATTTTTTCTTTTATTTATTGTCATAAATACTTACAATGTACTGTTCTAATAGTATTTCTATTATTACAACGAATCATCTTATCTATTTCTATATTTTATATTGTTTCTTTTCTAATATCTAGTAACTTGTAAATCACATAAGATCAAATACACTGACCTGATCTACATGACACGTATGTTATAGATATAATAAATACAAGTCACGAGTATATTTGGATATAGCTAACATATCTTTAAATGTCAGAATACAAAGTTTCCGCTAAAATCTAATAAAAGAAAAAAATAGAAAGGGAAACATTTTATTTCGACCAACTGAGATTATATTTACAACACACGAAATTATATACACATTATAGCAGATGTTCAGAAAATGTCAAAGTAGGTACCTATAAATGGAACGAGATAAGACTTCTTACATAATACATGAGTTACAAACTCATGAATCTTCAATGTACACTTTAAGCTGGACGCGGTACGTAAAAGTGGGATTTTAAAATAAACATGACGAAACTTGTTTTAGACGTCATGAACAAAATGCAAGCATTAATATACGTCCTTTTACCGAGTTGTACTACTCGGGACAAAGGACTGATCCCTGCCGCTTCATTTCGCCATCGTTCCACTCGACAACAGTTCCATCGACATCATCTGGATGGTTGGCAGTCTTCAACTGTGCGTTTCTCAAGAAACTTTCTGCCTCGTACGACAAAAGTATGGAATGAACTATCGCCTGCGGTATTTCCGGACAGATACGACCTGCAAACCTTCAAGAACAGAGCGTATTCCTTTTTAAAAGGTCGGCAGCGCACTTGTGACTCCTCTGGTGTTGCAGGTGTTCATGGGCGGCGGTAATCGCTTACCATCAGGTGATCCGTCTGCTCGTCTGCCCCCTATCCCATAAAAAAAATGTTTTGGCTAGGCCTGGTGGCAAATTTGGTAATGGCGCCCACGATCTTGGGCGTACCTCATACGCCAAAAATATTGATTTGATCCCCATCCTAGACAAACATTCGGGTGATGAACACATGTGTCCGTTCGGTGTCTGGGTTTATTTTCGCAAGCTCACGGCTAGTCAAGCGCTTACAAAATTCGTAACGCGTAGTTTAATAGGTAGAATAGCTACCCGGAACATGGAAGATGTATGTTCAAATACTGTCTGAATACGCGATGACTTTTTAAGTGCGTTGTATACTTAATAAATTTATGTATTATATTTGTAATCCTCTTGGGACTGATATCTGTAGCACAAGTACTTAAGCTAGTCAGTACGGAATCATATCACCTTTGTCTTATGAGGCAGGGGAACTACCAAATGCGCCATCCGGCCTGTCTCTTCATCTAAGCGAGTAATTCCCGATTGCGTCCAATGCTGTGGGAGAGCCACGCTTAGGCATGAATGGGCCGACTCGACCAGAGTGATACCACTGCCTCACAGAAGACCGGCGTGAAGCAGCGCCTGCGCTGTGTTACGCCGTGTGAATGAGGTTACTGTAGGCCCAATGTGACTCCACTGGCGTTGCGGGTGTCCATAGGCGGCGGAATTGCTTACCATCAGGTGATCTGTCTGCTCGTTTGCCACCTCTCATTTATAAAAACAAAAAGCTGGCGCTCTGGAGCCCGGGGTACGCTTGGATGATGAGGATTTGGGGAGTGAGGTAATTACGGTGAAACGACTGAACTTCGCAGCCCTTCAACCAACCAGACCAACTGAATCATGGTTATACGATTCTGAAACTACCCGAAATGGGTAGATTTCCTTACGATGTTTTCCTTCACCGCCGGTAGAAATATGCACATACATTTGAAAAAACCAGAGGTGCATGCTCGGATTCGAACTACGACTCCCGTATGGAAGGCGAGTTCCAAACCACTGACCTACCATCGCGCCATCCAGCCTGTCTATCATAAAATATTATTAATAAATATCTTAAAAAGTGATTTCCGTACAAAGGCTCTCCCACGCATACCGGTCGAGAACAACACCATAGCTACTGTGCCATCAAATTTTATTTTTATGGCTCAATATAATTCCACTTAAAATTTGTGAACAACGAACCCGCTCAGCCGTTGTGTTATCGACTGTTTTCGTAATTAAATATTTTCAGATTTCAGCTCTGAATATTAATCAGAAATTTTCTTGAAGCTTTTATTTTCCGAGTAATTGAACTCTTGTTCCATCTGTTCGATAAATTTATCGAAGCTTATTAACCACCTCTGGCTCGATTTTAATGTTGATTTTAATTAACAGTGCAATTGAAAGTGCATGTTTGCGTTATCGCTTTATTGGGTAACCATTAATTCAGTTACACTCATATTCAATGCAATATGTCAAAATATGAGTAAATAACGACATAATAACAAGTATTCAATTCAATTTGTTTACTCTTTTGTTGAATGTAGTATAAAGATCTTTTTTATGTGATAGGTGGCAGACGAGCAGACGGATCACCTGATGGTAAGCGATTGCTGCCGCCCATGGACACCCGCGACACCAGTGAAGTCACAAATGCGCTCCATATTCAGTGCCATAGGGACCTGTAACAAATGCTATGGTACCCGGCCCTCGGGAGCCCTAAGCTCCAACGCCCATTTTTATATGCGATGGGAGTCAGACGAGCAGTCTAATCACCGGAAGGACACCACAGGGTTCACAAATGCGTTATCAACCTTTTAACTCTCCTTCCCCGGACTTAGCTTCGGTACACTCAATCACTTGGCGAAACACAAACTTAAAACCAACCAAGGGCCCCATGACAGATTCACCATGGACATCCGCGACACCAGTGGAGTCATAAGTGCGCTTCCAACCTTTAAACCTCCCGTCCCCCGGCTTGAGCCTCCGGTACCCTCACGCACGCAACTTAAATTAAATAATAAAATAATAACAATATGGAGCCTGTCACACACTGCAAAATTTAGGGCACAATATATTGGCTCTCCTCAGCCTGATGGTAAGCAAGAGGAAAGCCCACGTTGCAATTACAAAGGACGGGGTGTCAAGGCATCGCTTCCGTGGCACTCCCAGCCGGCCCAGGAGATGCTTCTTTACGTTTCGTTTGAAGGAATCCATATTCTAGATAGGAGGAAATACATGCGCCGGCAACGAGTTCCATTTCTTAATGAAATATGAAATTCCAAATACTTAGTCCGTGATGGAATGGTACATTGCAAGCGAATTTTCACAAACCTAGCGTGAACTACAAAAAGAAGCACACTAGTAACATCAGATTTAAGAAAATGTTTGAGAAAACATCTTATGAATAATATCCAGCAACATTCCAATATCTTTTCACTTTGATACTGCTCGTAGCGAAAGAACTTTCGAAACTTCCAAAGAGTATTTACATATGATACTGGTAGTCCATGATCCCAAATAGGGTGACCAGAAGCTATTTAAATTATGGATCGCCTAGCTTCGTCGAAAGCATGCTAACAAAAGCACGAATGTTGGATTTTCTTCTTCTCATCTTAGCATAGTAATTCCCATTTGCATCCAAAGCTGTTGCTCTCCAGAGCTGCTCTCAATAGCTTTGAACGCAACCCCGGGCTCTAGCTTGGACCATGATTCTTGTTTTGAGGAGTCTGGTAATTACAATGAAACGTCTGCCGTCTGACCTTCGCAACCCTTTTCCAGATGAATTGAATAATGGTTATACGTTTCAGAAACTATCCGAGACGTGCCGGTTTCGTCACGATGTTTTCCCTCACCGCCGAGGTAATGGTAGAAACATGCACATAGATTTGAAAAATCTAGAGGTGCATGCTCGTATTCGAACCCGGTCCCCCCGTATGGAAGGCGCGTTCTAAACCACTGAGCTACTGACTGACTGAGCATTTTTAGGGTTCCGAATATTACAACGAGAATAGAAACTGATAAGTCCTCATAAGAGTAAATACAGATCCCATATGGGATCAGTCTTTCTTCAAATCATCACTCACGATACCCGGTGGCTGGTGGATACAAGCTGGGCCCCGCGGAGATACCCGCAATCTATAAACTCTACCTTGTGATAGTTCAGGAAATCAGCTTCTTGCATTTACAATTACATGAAAATTAGCCCAGCCGTTTCCAGGTGAAGAAGAAATTAATATTTACAAAATTAGTGTTATAAATGTAATTTTGTAAATGAATATTTACAAAATTTGTGTATAATATAGTGCATAGGTGAATCTATGCATTTTTGTTACTCTACATATTTCGTATTTCGTTGCCCGCATAGTTTTCACGTTTGTTTATCTCACTTGATTCAGGATAAAAAAGTATCATATGTCCTTTTCCTGGTTTTAAGCTACCTCTCCATCAATTTTTAGTCAAATCGGTTCAGCCATTCTTGAGTTATAAATATTGTAACTAACACGACTTTCTTTTATAAATATATAGAAGATACATTTTTTTTTTTTCATTTTAGTAGCGCAGAAAATGTTAGATCCCGTGAAATATTGGCCGTCTAGGCACCCTAATTCGAAGGTTTCGGGAACTTTAATACAGGGACGATATTACCTTCAATATCACCAAGTAAAATTCAAACAGACTGCTTAGGTGAAGGCCGCTGTATTCTTTCAGAGCTGCCTTTTTCGTTTGTCCCGTTTTTTGTGTGTAGAACTTTCAGGGCTCTATAATGGAAAAGTATAGGATCACCCGTTGCATATTTATACAACGGGTGATCACGGCACATTTGTGCACCTTAATAACTGTAGAGTGTAACAAATTGGAAATCTCAAATACAAGGGACACACATTCTTGTTAGTCAACGCAATCAATATATTAATTAATACATTTAAGTATTTTTTGGAAATTCAACAGGGGATCAAAATAGTTCGTTCCTATTCAAAACGATGTTTAAATAGCAAGTAATCTTTTGATAGATATTAAATTTGCGAGTTTTAAATGTCTAGCAAGCGGCTTACTAAGGTCTCCAATAGTTAAACGATCAGAGCGGTTCTCCATTTAGTAAAAGATCATGGGTTTGGAACGAACTCGAAAATCTTCGTGAAAATTGTATTCCGAAAATTTAATTATCTCAAAAATTTGATCTAGCATCCTTAGTGCGTGAGTATAACTCGCAATTATCCCATGTTTTCCTATTGGTTCCGATTTGTATCTCGTAGTTTTTAATTTTGAGAAGGATGTTTGACCTCCATATTTTTGCGAGTGTACCAGGATAACGTGAAATGGGAGGAGGTTGCGTGGGTGAGGCAAAGGCAACAGTAAATGCTAACAAAGATAAAAACCAAGAATGTAATTAACACTACCTGTGGTCGATGGTATGGAATGGACTGATGATGGATGATATGGTATATACCATCTACCATTTATTCTCTATTGCAATCCGTGTTCAAAAGTTTCGGTTTGTATTTATGTTGATTTCAGAAAAAAACCTGCTGTTTCATACAAAAAAGGCGTTCACTCACTCAACATATAACACAACACTCAACAATTTACCCTTTATCTTTACAAAAGGCACTGAACCAACATTTCAAAACAATTGAATTCCTACTATGCTTGACAATTGACAAGGATCGAACATGTCGAATCATTACGTTAGCAACAAGGACAGTTATATCGCAATATATCATACCGTGTAAAGTCTTACCTATCTCAAGTGCGGATGTTTCTTCGTGGGACATAAAGGCGACAAAAGGGGAATGCCTAAAGTAGGTCGAGTCTTATGTCACAGGTCTATAATAGCTGGTACCACGCGACGCCATCTTTGATGTGTTGAGAAATAAATAAAAACACAAATAGAAAAGGTTCGTATTATCTTCGTTGAAGAAAATTGGCTTGGTACTTTGATAAATTGTTTATATATATAATATTGAGAACCTTTATAAAGTAGAATACTCGACTTTCTATTTTGTTTTATGGTTTAACATTGCTTTGTGTATGTTTTGTTCTGTCTTGGTTTTAGATGGTGCTTGGTGATAAACTCAATTAAGATAAACATCAAAAGGATTTAACTCGCCACACCGGTCAATAACCATTAAATTAACGTGTCTCTTTGATCACTCGACATTGGCAGAGTTATTATGTGTTCGCCGTAGGCAACACAGTAGCAGCCGTATAGAAAAAAAAAAACATTGCTTTGATTTTATTTGCATCCATTAACCAAAATATAACAAGACCGCGAAGGTATTATTTAGGTGTTGCTGTAAGTGTTATTCTATTGCATTTCTGATCAATTTATGTAATTTTAACACTCTGAATGCAGTTGCGTTCATTTCTCGATTTAAAGTTGTTAATACAATAAAGTTCTCAATGAGTACACACATGTTTTTCCTAGAAGCGGTCAAATAATATTTGTTTGATAAAATGGAAAGCAACTGAATTAGACAAAGGAAACAAGTTCGAAGTAGGTTGCTGGCACGTGCCGCCCGCCGCCATTTACCGGCGAAAAGAAATAAAATCCACAGATAAAAGAGAACCTCAATGTCAAGTTCAGTTCCATTTGCATCAAATTTTCGTATGTTTCGCTACTGTTACATAATAGTAATTCATATTGTTGACAATATAGTGAAATCCACGGGGAAATTACGATGGTAGTAGAAATATATTTTCGTACTAAAATATTTTGAAGAGTGGATGATCGTACATAAAAATAAGAAGATACTTTTGCATACAGGATAATAGTAGTAGTAATAGTATTTATTTTTCCACAAAAACGGCACGGTACTTTGGAATACGAAGCAGGATAGAGAGGGGTTGGGTTGGAAATTTTACTCTCCAATTTCATAGTCTCCATTATTTGTTTATTGACTGCCTCGGTGGCGCAGTGGTTAGTGGGTCGCACTTTAAAGCGACGGCTGCGCAATAGATCCCGGGTTCGATCCCCGGGTCGGGTCAAATTTTGTAACTAAGTTTTCGGTTAGATATTCTTAGTGGCAGCCAGGAAGTTGGCGGTCTTGTACCCCAGTGCCTCGGAAAGCACGTTAAGCTGTTGGTCCTGCGCCCGATCACGGTAGTATCCCATCGGAATATGCGGGTAAGGGAAAAGAGAGTGCACTTGTGTTTGCGCACACACTTGAGCACTATAATATATCCTGATCGTTGAGATTGGCCGCCGTAGCAGTAATCGGTTGAGGATATATTATTTTTATTTTTTTAAATTATAAAACATAAGATGTTACCCTCATTTAGGGTAGTATTACCCTTATACTCAACAATGTTCTCGGTAAGATTGTGATTTATTTCCTAAATCGTTATATAAACCAGCCAGCAACTGGGCAAAAAATTTACTTAAAAGGAAAGAAATTAGGTGTTCCATCGCAAATTAACCTTTTTGTTATCTTTGAAGCAACAATAAGATTAACTGGGCTCGCTGTAATAACGATTCTGGCGCTATGATATTCACTGAGGTCATTTATTATCTGTGCGTAATGAGAGACTCAAGTTAGGCGGGAAGATGCGGGAACGCTCAGCGAATAATATTAAGCTTAAGGCTGGGTATTCACGAGGAGGATTGTTATTAGGCGTGGATGCCCGATGGCCGTAAACTTATTTTATAATTTGATTTGGCATCATTGTAAATAGGTAGATCAAACTATTTACAATGATACTGGGCCACCGGCTCATAAAAAATACATGAAGTTTCGACGAGCGTTTTCTCGTCGACCTGTAAACAAAAACTTAAGATTTTTGGGGTCTTGAGGAGGAGATGAGTCGAGCTCGAAGTGCAGATTTATAATATTTATTTACAAAACCTGAACAAATATAAACAAAACTGTTCCTAAATCATTGGCTAAAATAACTCACACACAACACATGTTTTATTACCGATATGTCAATCAGTTTTCGAGAACATGCATTTATTTACAAGTATCTGATCACTCTCTCGAGTTATCTCTCTTTCCCTCTGGGAATTCTGAGATACTGCAAGCGGACCTCCGCGGTCGCAATTGAGTCGGTTTCAAATTCAAATTATGAATTGCACTCCAGTTGTATACAGGTCTTAAATATGAGGTTGGAGTTCAACATGAGCCCTGCCAGGGCACGGCAATGACTAAAAACTAAATACTTAAACTAGGTACTTACACATTTAATAAATTAACATTTAATAAACTGTTATTTTGTAAACTTTAACAATTTGGGTTATATCAAAAACATTACACTTTAACTATATACTATAAACTATGTCATTTAGAAACCATCCAACTTCAGAATGCGCTTTCTAGCTGTGATACCACGGTCTCACAAAAACCGGCGTAAAGCAGCCCCGTGCTGCGTTTCGCTGCGTGAGTGAGGGTACCGGAGGCCCAAACCTGGGGAATAGTTTAAAGGTTGGCAGCGCACTTGTGACTCCACTGGTGTCGCGGAAGTCCATGAGCAGCGGCAAGCGCTTGCCGTCAGGTGATCCGTCTGCTCGTCTGCCACCTGTGTGTGCAAACCGTGAGTTCTCACCCTAAATACGTTGAAATGCCAAAGTGTATATATTCTACCATACGCCATTCCTTTGTGTGAGACTTATTATTCAAGGGCGCGTAAGAACTTTTCGTATTAGTCGCTAGGCAAATGTCAGCTTTTTCTCTTCTCAAAGTCTGTGACAAAAGGGAGCTGAGTTCCATTGTCTTTGAGAAGCAATTTGGATTTAATGGTAGTAAAATAAAAAGTTGGCGAAGCGAGGAATGGGAGAAATGAAGATGATAAACTTATAAGCTTGAAACTGAACCGTAGAGTTGAGAAGCCCACGATGATTGCAACTTATCCTTAACGTATAGAAGTAGCCTATTCAATTTCATCATCATAATTTCAGCCAATAGACGTCCACTGCGGCACATAGGCCTCCCCCAATGTTCTCCACACAGATCGGTCCTGATGCCGCCCGCATCCAATGGATTCCCGCGATCTTCACCAGATCGTCGGTCCACCTTGTGGGGGGCCTGCCACGGCTGCGACTTCCTGTACGTGGCCTCCATTCGAGGATATTTCCGCCCCAACGGCCGTCTGTTCTCCTCGCTATGTGCCCTGCCCATTGCCACTTGAGGCATGCAATCCTTTGGGCTATGTCTGTAACGTTAGTTCTCAATTCAATTTAGCTTTAAAAAAAATAGATTGTAGACATTGGAGTAACGTAACTTACTTATTCCGCTTGCTCAGCGACCCAAATATAGTCTTGGCCTCCGAAACAAGAGATCGCTACTTCGGTCGATCCTGTGCGACTTCTTGCCAGTCATTGACCAGTAAAGTCAGTTTGTAACGTAACACAACCTCCATAATAGGAGGAATTTGTAATCATAATCAGCCCAGCCCATTTAAATCCCCACTGTTGGGGCACGGGCCCCCCTCAATCACATGAGGGGTAATTGCCATACTCACCACGCTTGGCAGACGGGTTGGCGAGGGTTTTGATATAAATGCAGAGTTTTCCTTCTCTGGGTGCTGATGATCATGCCAGCAGCTTTACCTTAGTCGGCTTTTACGACACCTCGGTAAGAGTGAGGGTGGCCTATTCTACTCTGCTATTCTACTCTATTCTACTCTTAATTTGTAATCAATGTCATTTATTTATGTACATTAGTATTTATTTATTTATGGTTATTCATTATCACGGTCGTCACTCACAACAGGTCCTGCCAGAATACCAGCGCTGCTGCGGCATTTTTGTCGGTGTCGTGGCAGCACCATGCTGAGGTCGGGACCTGATTGACCTCACACTTCACACACACCTATTTATTTAGAATATTTTCATTATATAACTGTGTATTTACCTACCTATCGTCTGTTCTCGTACTCACCTTTGTCTGTAGTTTTAATGTGTCAATGTTACCTATGTTTTCTAATGAGTGTTCATTGTTAAATTATTTATTGTGATGGTCAATAAAATATTTCTTTCTTTCTTTCAATGTATTAAATTTTTTCCTCATTATCCGTGGAAAACGTTGATTACTTATTTGTTTATACATTTATAATCATTATAATTTGTTGACTGCAGTTTACACCAAATCATCAACATACTTTATCCCAAAATAACATTAACCTTATTCAAATAAAAACGAGTGAAAAAAATAAATTAATTATATAATACCTAGCAATAAATTGTTAATTATGTTTAACAATGGGTCGTCAAATAAAACTATATTATCGTGCCGAGCGAGTATAAGTATTACTGCTGATATAAGTAGGTATAAACTACTTACTTATACTGAGGTCACGAGTGTCTATGGGCGGCGGCAATCGCTTACCATCTGCTCGTCTGCCACCTATGACATTAATAAAAAATATAAAAAATCTAATCGAAATATTTCACACATGAGATATTACCAAAAGTGTGTCCCCTAATGGAGTAGGTAGGTACTATCATGGACCAAGTATGTAAGTATAATAGTCTATGGTACTACAGACTAAGGGCCGATTTCACCGTCGAAATTGAACGCGATCAACGCTTAAACGCGATCAATGCGAGCGAAAACAAAGGAACGGAACTCAGTTTAGCGCGTAAACCGAGTTCAAGTGAATTGAACGCGTTCAATTTCAACGATGAAATCGGCCCTAAGTAATAGTGGCCGGCACCATCGAACTTCAATCTGCCTTTATTTTTCTTGATAACCTTTTTGAGGATTTTTTTTCCATTCGGCTACGGAATTCACAAATTGAGAAGAGACACCAAGGAATTCTACGAAAATTGTTCCGCTTAGAACTAAAGTTGTTTTCTCCAAAATATTAGGACTATGTTAATCATAATTAAAACATAATTTACATACACCTGTGGGCGTAAAGTTTTAGACAATAATAAGATACTGAGAAAGTTTAAGGACTTAATGTACACTTGGTAAGCAAATAAATACTTGGATACTTGAAGTTTCGAAGTTCAAACTTCAAACTTCAAAATTTTATTAGCTCTTAATACAGTATCAGAACTTAGGACTTAGTGACCTTTTTCAGATATAGCAAATTACAACAAGAAGGTATCTAAATAGTAAATTCAGTTACAATAGCAAATTTTAATTCAATAAATAACATACATTAGGAATAGTCATTAAATTATTATAATATAAAAAAATAATAATATAAAAGACAGCTTCATTTACACCATTTTTAGCCCATTTATATCCATTATACATTGCTAAAACTTCTATGAATGACCAGACTTACCAAATCCCGGATCAGGAACCACGGACACCCTGTATAGAAACGAGACTAAGAGTTTGGAGGAGGACGAAAACAAGTATTCCATAAATAATAGGTACAGCTAAGAAAATAATTATTTCATGCCTGAATTATATTATTATCAGTTAGCAGCTACATACCTTTTTTGTTTCAGAAAAATTACGTTTTTTATTAATTTTGTGAGAAAACGTTTTTCCTTGCGTTACTATACAACTTCTCCTTTCGACGCACTACTGCACTTTCTGCATGACCCAAAGATTGACTAGTAGAGAATGCCTCTTGGCATTTAGTTCGCCTATTGTATCAAAATTTGTGCAATAAAGTTTTAAATAAATTATTAAAAGCTATACTAGGTATTTGTAAAAAGGTAAATTCTGGATACAAGCGAATCGCTAGCGCGATGCAATCTACGCCCTGCGCCATCTATTGTTGTTTGAAACTAATAAGTATGATAAATTTGAGCCGACCGCTTACAACGCTTTGTTTCGAACTTATTAACACAAAGTTGCCCCTGACATCGCACTGAACCCCTCAGGCGCGGAGTTGTCAAGAAATCTGAAAATCTTGGATCTTGATAATTTACTGTAATCATCATCGTCAGCCCATTTAAGTCCCCACTGCTGGGGCACGGGCCTCCCTCAATCACATGAGGGGTAATTGCCATACTCACCACGATTAGCAGACGGGTTGGCGAGGGTTTTAATAAATACAGAGTTTTCCATCTCTGGGTGCTGATGATCATGCCAGCAGCTTTACCTTAGTCGCCTTTTACGACACCTCGGTAAGAGTGAAGGTGGCCTATTCTATTCTATTCTATTCTACTCTCTCTATTTACTGTAATAATTAATGATAAAATCATTTCCCAGAATTGATTCAAGTTCACTGATATTGACTTTCCCTTGCCTTATATTATCTGTGCCATTGCATGATTAAAAACAGACCATGTTTTACCGTGGGAGAGCCACGCTTTGGCATGAATGGGCCGGCTCGACCTGAGTGATACCACGGTCTCACAGAAAACCGGCGTGAAGCATCACAGTGCTGGGTTCCGCTGCGTGAGTGAGGGTACTGGAGGCCCAATCCGGGGGAAAAGAAAAAGGGGTTTACTTGTGATTCCATTGGTGTCGCGGCTGTTCATGGGCGGCGACAATCGCTTACCGTACGGTGATCCGTCTGCTCGTATGCCACCGATCACAAATTAAAAAAAAATCTGATACATTGGACTAATCCCTAAGTAAATAGCTTAAGCACTGTTTTATGACTATCAGAATCAATGAAGTTACCACAAATATTATGTATAACTTTAATAGATATTTTATTCCTTCTTTGAGATTCAAAGAAGCGTGAATATGTTTTTAAAATAACTACTTACCAAAGTTCCTATCACGAATGTATATTGAACAAGAATTTCCACGAAGTTTATATTAACAAACTATAGTAGCAAGTGTCAAACGGTCTGTAACTCCATTGTATTTACTTTAAAAAGTATCTTTAAGCGAAGTTGTAATATCAACGAAGAGAGTTGGAATAAAGTTCCGTTAATAAATCAAGAGAAGCTAACTTTATACCGTTAAAAACGTGTAAAGTGTAAGTTGATTTCGCGCCCCAAGGATTCTCTTCTCCTTTAGCAGCATTCTTTCGCCCTATTTGTCGGGCTTATGCCTCTCCAAAGCACCCCCACTCGGCGCGGTCATTAGATTTCCTAGTCCATAAGATACCTGTATGGTGAGTTTAGAGTATCAGCCTATATACTGTCCCACTGTAAGGCAAAGGCCTCCATCTAGACTTGCGCAAAACAGTTCACTGAAGTGAAAAGAGTGATGTAGTTCTTTTATTTAGTTCAATTACTTCAGTAGTTCTTCCAATTCACTAATTAAGTTTAGTTTAATGTATCTTTGACACAAATGGCTCACTCACTGAATCAGTCAACAGAACTACTGAGTCATCTACATTCTTCTGTTTTTCGTTGTGAATACTTTGGATGACTATTGTTATGAATAAACTTTGTTTTGTGAACGGACGAAACTATCGGTCTAGTTTTAGCTCAAAGTATTTCAGAATCTTCCATCCTTTTCGCTCTCCACCGCTAGTAATTTTGCCACTTCTATAACATATCTCTCTCATTCTAGCTTGTAAGCTTTATATATTTCCTGTTTTTTTACTCTTTATCACTCTAAGACAGATTGATTTGACTGACTTAAATGATGCAGTGAACTACTTCGGACAAGAAAGAGTGAGTGACAAGAACTGGCTTAAAGGGTGAACTGGTACAATTGAACTACTCACTCATGAACTACACAAGTCTACCTCCATCATAGAAAATCATTTATCGCTACTGTGATGTGATTAGGCTTAATCAACACTCTTGCCTAATGATCACGAACCCGGCAATTTTCTAAAAATTCGAAACATACTTTTTGCTCGACCGGAAATTGAACCCAGGACCCGGATCACGGCCCGGTACTTAAACCACTAGACCACCTGGACGTTGTAAGATGTCTGTGTGGCTTCTTAAAACATCTGGCCAACTGGCTGGTGGTCTGCCTACGATTCTCCTACCCATATGTGGCCCCCCAAGCCTAAACACACTTGCTCCATCTTTCGTCGTGTCGGCGACTTAAGTTGCCGGCCCCTGATCACTTCTCTACCAACTAGTAAATAATTAATAACCTCCAACCGATTACGGCTACGGCGGCCGATCGTATCGATCAGCCACGTACGCAGGATATTTTATAGTGGTCAAGTGTGTGCGCAAACACGAGTTAACCCTCTATTCCCTTACCATCGTATTCCGATGGGACACCAGCGTGACACGACCGAAGAGGAATCGGGAGCAGGATCAACCGCGTAACGTGCTTTCAAAGAGGCACGGGGGTACAAGACCGCCAGCTTCGAGATTCCGGACTCAGAATTTCTTACCGAAAAATAGGCCCAACCCGGACCTCTTGCGCAGCCGTCGCATTAAAGTGCGACCCACTAGTAGTTAAACTTGGCAGTCCCACTTGTAAATAAGTAAATAGTTCATTGACTGTTGTGGTAAGCTGATATGTCTGTAGATATTTAGCTCACATTTACGAATCCATCATCAGCAACCCACACTCGTCCACTGCTGGATATAGGTCTCCCCTAATCCACGCCACTGCTCCCGATTTTCGGCCACTCTCATCCAGCCCACACCGGCCAGCCTTCGAATGTCATCGTCCCATCTTGTCGCAGGGCGTCCTACACTACGCTTACCGAGTCGCGGTCTCCACTCAAGGACTTTACGGCTCCAACGGCTGTCAGTTCTGCGGCTAATATGACCAGCCCACTGCCACGTTCAGTTTGTTAATTCGGTGGGCTATGTCGGTGACTCTGGTTCTCTGTCAGATTACATCATTTCTGATGCGGTCCTTCAGAGATACTCCGAGCAAAGCCTTTTACATAGCTTACTACGAATACATGCTCAGTTCCTATTTCCTCACTTAATACGCCTTATAAGTATTAATTAATTCCATTGATCTTATTATCAATACGCGCGGAAACTGTAAGGGATATTCTATGTATAAATACTCTATATATATCAGGTAAGTACTTATTACCTTTACCTTCGCAACCTGATACGTCAGAGGCAAACGGGGATAATTGAATTCGTCCCAGCTCTATCAGACAGACATACGAGTACCTAACTATATAAATCTACAGAGGTCCATTCGACTTAGTCTGGTAATTAAACGTGTAGGACTTAATTTTTATTAGTAACCTGGTAATCTAGGAATTGTTGCTTTTGCGAAATAACGGTCTCTTTAAAAGGTATAAGTATAGATTCACACTTTTATCTTCCGATAGTTAAGTTTTACATTCCTTTGCCTTTGTTAATTAGTTAACAATGAATCAATGTCAAGAAAATAAATATGGTTAATACCTAAATTCCTTCATACTGATATTCAGAAGATCTAAGATCTATTAAGCACATCTAGAAATTTACAAAAGAAAAGTATCTATAATATATAAAGCTAAATTACCACTGACTGACAGATCAGGGCTGTTTTTGGGGGGGACGGGGGTAGTTTTTGCTACTGTTGGTTCTGATATCCATAACACAGGTGCTTGAGCTACCTATCTCGGAGTCAAATCAATGTAGGTATGTGATGTTGTGCAAAATATTTAAAAAAAATATGAAAAAGTATATTTAAAAAAATGCAATATATACTTCAGGATCACTCGAAAAGAAAAACAAAGCAATGAAGTTTAATTATCATGAACACACACAAACACACTCACATACACACACACTATATTACACACAAAAACGCACGTTCTCAAATAACAGCATAAGTATTGTATAAGGTAAGGTATAAGTTGACCTCCGCGGTGACCTCCCCCATGGCATGAGTGTTATCTGCTATGCAGATGACACTCTTGTCACTTTCATGGGGGAAACTTTCAGCGAAGCCGCTCTTCTCGCAGAGAGCGGCGGGGACCTAGTCGTGGAGAGGATGCGCCTCCTCGGCCTCGAGGTGGCACTGGAGAAGACCGAGGCTCTCTTCTTCCCACGGCCTCGGCAGCGTCCTCCCTCCGGCGCGCATATCTGCATTGGAGGGACCCAGGTTGAAGTCAAGGCCGAGATGCGCTATCTTGGCCTGACACTAGACCCGTGGTGGCATTTTGGCCCGCACTTCACCGGGATGCTACCACGGCTCTTGAAGGCAGCAAACGCGCTGTCGTGGCTGCTGCCCAACCTGGGGGGACCAGGCTCCAGGTGCCGGCGTCTTTATGCCGGCATTCTGCGGTCAATGGCGCTCTACGGGGCGCCAGTCTGGTCCGACTCCCTCGCAAGACGGGAAAATATTCCCCTCTTGCGGAGGCCTCAGCGGGCGATAGCGCTGCGGGTCGCTCGAGCCTACCGAACGGTAGGTTTCGACGCCGCCTGTGTGCTCGCTGAGACCCCCCCATGGGAGTCAGAAGCTGTGGTGCTGTCCGCCGTCTATAAGTATACGGTGGACAGGAGGGCAGAAGGAAACCGCTTCTGCCCCGTCGAGCGGGAGGCCGTAAGGAAGGAGGCACGGAAGTGCCTCCTGAGGCGATGGTCCGAGAACCTCGGCCTTGCCCGTTACGGCCGGAGAACCCTCGACGCGCTCGCCCCGGTCCTAGACCATTGGCTTGAGCGTCACCACGGCTCCGTCTCCTTCCGTATGGTGCAGATAATGACCGGACATGGGTGCTTCGGTTATTATCTGCACAAAATACAACGGGAGGAGGCGCCTTCCTGCCATGAGTGCGGCGCTGCGGAGGACACGGCACACCACACCCTTGCGGAGTGTGTGCCGTGGGACCCGCAGCGTCAGGCGCTGGTAGCGGCGGTCGGCCAGGACCTCTCCCTCCCTAGTATAACGAGATCTATACTAGCGAGCGATGGGGCCTGGAAGGCCTTCGCTGCCTTCTGCGAGCACGTCATGGTAGCGAAGGAGGCGGCGGAGCGCGAGCGAGAGCGAGATCCCCTCGCAAGCGCGCTCCGAAGGGTGAGGAGGGGGAGGAGACGCCGAGCAGATGCGCGTCTCCCCCCTCTCCGCGAAGGGAGCCCGCTGGTGCGTGGTACGGGGGCACCAGCACCAGCATTGCACAGGCTCCCTTTGCTGCCCGATAGGGACGGCTCAGTTCTCCCGGCTGTCCCTATCCCCTCTCCCGGCACGTCCGGGGGAGGAACCGCCTAGTCCGCCGTATAGGCGGACATCCGCCCGGGGAATATCGTGGAGGAAGGCTTTGGCTGTATCACCATGATACTCCCCAATATGGGCGATGAGGGAGAACCGCAGGGGGTTTAGTGGGTATGCCTTTGCCTGGCTTCTCCTTGGGAGAAGCCCCCCGCCAAAGGAGAGCCCCACATAACCCGGCCACCCCCCGGTGGTCTGGTATGCATAAGGTAGTCGGCTCATCTCTTGAGCCGGCGGCATTCCCCCTGCGAAACCAAAAAAAAAAAAAAAAGGTATAAGTTGACACAAGCTCAAGAGTTTAAAAGGGGGCTTCAATCCCTAATATGATAAGTTGTTTACGATACAATAAAAAGCTTTTATTTTAATTTATTTTCATAATGATGTTATCAAATTAAAATGTAAAGGCTCAATTTGCTTGGAGAACCACTATTTTCTTGTGGAGTGGAGAAAATAGCCGTACAAAAGTAATAAAAGTACGTATAAAAGAAATCCACAAATCTTTTTGTTTTGAACCGAATGCCATTGTTTTTCGAGGTCTTTGTAAGAAAACAATAGATGTGCCCAAGGGTAAAACATTTATTTTATTCAGTGAAAAGGGCAAAAGATTTGATTTTCTATAGAAAATATTACATCGAGCACAAAATATTTTATTATTCCTCTAACAGGCACAAAATACTGCACATCGCATCATTTTTACCCGACTGCGGCAAATTCATAATTTTAGCAGTCTATTTATTTATTTAATTAAGGACAACCAACAAAGCATACACTTTACAATCTTAACTTATAATTTAAAAACATGATATAGTGATGCCTTAATTATAGGCTGCCACGGCATGCAAAGTGACTAAACAAACTAATAAGAGCATTAAACATTACAGTCTATGTATGTTTATAAATCTAGCTCGTGTCTGAAGTATCTTGAGGTTGATAGGTGTTGGGGATGTGTTAAGTAAAACCAGCAGTTAGCAATATCATGTTGTATTGTCTGAGGTTACAATACAAGAGAGCGATTCTAACGTAATCAATTATATTTAACTTAACTAATTAGTAGGTCATCAGCGACATACGTCATGTAGCAGCGCGTAACATTAAGTGACGGTGCAAGTCTAATACGGCTATAGTACACCTCCCCCGAAAGACATCCTTTACCCCCGGAGAAAAAGAAAGAAATAGGAAAAACAATTATGACGTACATCGTTGAGAACCTAATTACACAAAATAAAATACAAATAAGAAAAAAATTTTATTTTTGTTTTTGCATAAATTTTTTATAAATAAAATTCAAACTTACAATTATTATATTATTATTATTTTTTACAAAAGTACAAAATATTAATTTAAATAACAACATCTTAATTACAAAACAATTTTGTATTATTCTTATGAGTGACATATTCTTTATTATTTTTAAGAATCTTTACATTTGGAGAGATATCTTCTAAAACTAAGAAAGGACCATTCCAAATTGGATCTAACTTACTTGCTATTTGATTTTTTACTAACAAAAAGTCACCAGGCTTATATGTTAGTGAGTTTATTTTCTTATCGTATGTTAGTTTTCTCTCGGTCTTACTTATTAACAAACTATTCTTAGCATCTATCTGTGCTTTTTGTAATCTAAACTTAAATTCCTTAGGGTAACTATCGTAATTATACAGAGGGTCCACAGAAGTGCTCAAATTAGTTGGTAAATTACACAACTTCCCGAAGACTAACTCGTGAGGAGTATATTGTGTCTCTGTATGAACTGCAGTGTTAAAAGAGAAACACCAGTAACTTAACCAACTACTCCAATTAGATTTATTATTACTACACATAATTCTAAGATACGCACCTAGATGTTTATGTGTATTTTCTAGCGCCCCCAATGTCTCGTGGTGGTAAGCAGTAGAATTTAATTTTTTAACTTTTAAATAGCTACACACTTCCGTAAACACATTACTCATAAATTCCGTTCCCTGATCAGTAATGATCTCCTTAGGGACACCATAGCGCAAAATAAAGTTATTTACGAATGACCTACTCACCGATTCAGAGTCTTTCCTTTCTAAAGGGTACGCTTCTACGAACTTAGTTAAGTTGCACTGTATTGTTAAAATATAACTATAATTTAAATTATCTACTTCTAAGGGGCCCACTAAATCTAAACTTATACGCTCGAACGATGTGTTCGGAGTCGTTGTAATTACCATTGGTTCATGTGTATTTTTATTAGTGTGTTTCTGAATTTGACATTCTTTGCACTTTTTAACATAATCCTGGCAGGATCGCCATGAAGTATCTTGAGGTTGATAGGTGTTGGGGATGTGTTAAGTAAAACCAGCAGTTAGCAATATCATGTTGTATTGTCTGAGGTTACAATACAAGAGAGCGATTCTAACGTAATCAATTATATTTAACTTAACTAATTAGTAGGTCATCAGCGACATACGTCATGTAGCAGCGCGTAACATTAAGTGACGGTGCAAGTCTAATACGGCTATAGTACATGTCTTAATAATCCTTAATATGTGACAGTCACATTTTTCGATGTTTTTTGTGCAATTAAGTAATGCAACGTTATAATAATACTAAAATTCATGAAATATTCATCAGTTTTATTAATATTTATCTAACGAGACGTCATATGGAAAATTGTACAGGTATAGGTAGAGTTCGCCTTCCTGCTTGTTTACAAACATCAGACTTGATCTAATAGAATAAGAAAAATTAAAAACATGTCTCTTTTTTCTTGTAGTACTATCCCACTATGCTATTATTTTCATAAAAAATATAAGCTTATTAACACACGGACAGTAATAAGGAATCGATTGATATTCGGATGGCGCAAATTTGTCTGACCGGATGGCGCAATTGGTAGTGACCCTTATGCCAAAAGTCGTGGGTTCGATCCCCACCCTGGACAAACATTCGTGCGATGAACACTTGTGTTTGTTCAGTGTCTGGGTTTAATATATGTATTTAAGTATATATTTGTGTTCCTCTGTTGTCTGATATCTGTAACACAAGTGCTTAAGCTACTTAGTATGGAATCAGGTGAACGTATGAGATGTTGTGAGAATTATATTATTCATTCATCAAAATCGGCTGGGTAGTTTAGGCAGAATCGGGGAACATACATACATAGACTGCTATAACCCTTACTTTTTGGCATTGCCGCTGTCGGGTAAAAATGATAATATAAGCTATACAAACACTCCTCCAATGCTATATTCTACCTAAGCTACCTAATCACAGTGTGTGTGCAAAAGCACCAAACATACTTGTGAATCTTCTAACCTAAATGTTACATCCCATAGTAACAAAGCATCATGAACCTGATGGCCCAGACAAACGCAAAGTAAACCAATAAACAACACTCCCAACTAATTTTACAACTAGAATTTGATCAATTACGGGACACCTGCAACCGGACCTAACCTATCCCATTTCAAATTACAGCGCTCTCGGGACGGGACAACGCCTCATCACGTGGAGAATATCAATTTCTACGTAACAGAATGTAGCTTCACGTGTTACGAATCACGTGTCGTAAAATAAATGCATCTAAATGCAATGTTGATTTGTTGTTGATGCGAACACGAGATGTGGAACTCATGATCTTTTAAAGGGCATAAAGGGAGATCTCCGAGCCATCACTATTTGCCAAGGGAAAAAAGTCAATCTACAGAGTGGCCTGACTTAAATCGAACTTGGGGAGCTTATACTTAACATCTCTATAGAGTGGCCTCACTTGATTCGAACTTGGGGAGCTTATACTTAGCATCTCTATAGAGTGGCCTGACTTGGATCGAACTTGGGGAGCTTACACTTAGCATCTCTACAGAGTGGTCGACTTGAATCGAACTTGGGGAGCTTATACTTAGCATCTCTACGGAGTGGCCTGACTTGGATCAAACTTGGGGAGCTTACACTTAGCATCTCTATAGAGTGGCCTGACTTGGATCGATCTTGGGGAGCTTACACTTAGCATCTCTATAGAGTGGCCTGACTTGGATCGAACTTGTGGAGCTTACACTTAGCATCTCTACAGAGTGGCCTAACTTGATACGAAATTGGGGAGCTTATACTGAGCAACAGCTACATGCTATTGCAGCTAGCATCAGCTAGCTAGCAAATGCTTGTCCATATTATTTAATATGGACAAGCATTTGACATCAGTCAAATGCTTGTCCATATTAAATAATATTTCACCACAACATCACATGATTTGACTCCGACATAGGTAGCTCAAGCTCCTGTGTTACGGATATCAGAACCAACAATGGAATTATAAATATATACATTTAATAATTTTCTTTTGTAAATACATACTTATAATACAAATAAACACCCAGACGTATACAAACAGACATGTTCATGCCCACAAATGTTTGTACTGTGTGGGGATCGAACCCGCAACCCTTACACCAGAGGCAGCATGCACTGCCACTGATCCAAACGGGTTGTCATATTAAGAGATAAAAATATTTCTTTTAGCTACAATCAATTTACAGATGTTATCTATTAATTAATTACACTCAAGTCTGTCATTGAATGATTTTATCAACTAGATAGAGCATAGATAATAATATCCTCCAACAGATTACGGCTACTGCGGCCAATCTTAACGATCAGCCACGTACGCAGGATATATTATAGTATATAGCTCATGAGTGTGCACAAACACAAGTGCACTCTGTAATCCATAACCCTCATATTCCGATGGGTGACCAGTGTGACATGACCGGAAAGGGGGGGCGTAAGACCAACGGCTTATATAATAGACCGCAGCACTGTGCTGTGTTTCGTTGCGTGAGTGAGGGTACTGGAGGCCCAAATCAGGGGGAGAGAGGGGATTAAAGGTTGCAGCGCACTTGTGACTTCACTGGTGTCGCTGGTGTCTATGGGCAGCGGCAATATCAAGCGATCCGAGACGAGACAATAGCCCTAGAATCAAGAACCTTAAAAAAGACTATCAAAAACGGAAACGTTGTTCATTCGTTTATCTTTTATCTATATCTTTTATCTTTATAACTTTGTCTCTTATTCTCTTTGCCTCTTTCATACAAAATTCCTGAAATTTCAATCACTTTGCCGTAATACAGGTAATCTCCTGATCAGCACAACTCTAATTAATATTGCGAGTTGGAATCAATTTGCTGAGGACATCCGGTGCATTCCCTTCGGCGAGTGACGTGCAACCCTCGCCCCACATCCTGTCTGAGAGTAGCGACAGATGTGTGTCGTAATCTATAAGTATACTTATATAAAATGAGAACCTGAGTGACTAGCAATGCACCCAACCCAATAAACTAACCTAGAAACTTGAAATTGGGAAAGGGATAATCCTTTAATAGTGAAAGTGAGTACTAAGAAACGATTTTTTTTTAAATTCAACCCTTAAGTAGGTAAAAAGGGGGGTTAAAAGTCAATTCTCAGTAGAAATCGACATTCCGAAATAGCGGTAGATGATAATATGTGTACCTATATTAACATTCATAAGTGTTCTGTATGGACCTAAATTGAATAAATATTTTTTTATCTTTATTTTATCTTTATCAATATTTTCTTATGACGTCATGACGTAGAATGATACCGACTTAACAGCCAATCATTTTTTTATTCTCTTTGATGTATCAAAATGTCAACATCATTTTATCTACCACGTGGTATATAAAATGATATTATATATTTTAGAAGGATGATAAATAGTTTTTCCCGTACATAGGTGTACACCTACCTATTTACTGCAATTTAATACAATTAATTTCTTAAATCAATCATCAACATGTGTTCATTCACTGCTGAACGGAGGGCTGTCTTTTTTTATGTGATATGTGGCAGACGAGCAGACGAATCACCTGATGGAAAGCGATTGCCGCCACCAATGGACACCCGCGACACCACTGGAGTCGCAAGTGCGTTACCAACCTTTAAACCCCCCATTCCCCCGGTTTGGGCCCTTGGTACCCTCACTCACACAGCCGTGTGCTGTATTACTCCGGGTGAGCCTGCCCATGAACAGTAGTCAATACCGCCCATGAACATCTGCGAAATGAGAGATATTGCTATGAAGCTAAAATTGAGAATCGTCAAATGTGGCTTATTAGTTAGCTCGGTGAGATTATTTATTTGATAAAAATAGAAGAAAAAGTTATTAATTAATTTACGAGTTTTTGGTGGTACGAGGTGCAATAAAGGGAATGCGTGTGGGTAAACAGGAAAAAGGCATAGTTTCCCTTACTACACCTTAATCCTCCGTCCTCCCTTCCCATATGAATTGGGGATTATCCCACGAAATTTGTGAGCCCTTTAAATTACATAAACATTAATCTAAAAGCTTTACGAAGTCGATTCTGTGGCTTGCTTTAATAATCTTGTTTATTTGTTTGCCCGAAACTAAAGTTATCGAAAACGCTTCGAGGGCAAACTAACTTGAAGATTTTGGAATTATTTGGTAAACCAAAGAAATCCACGCTGTGGAGTCTTGTTTAGATAATGACAACAATAGCTCAGTGGATAAGAACGTGCATCTTTCAAATTGGAGGTCGTAGTTTCAAATCGAAAGACTACTGTTTGCGTACTGTGGAATCCCAGCACGCACTACTGGATTATTCTTATAATGGGAGGAGTTGTCCCTTAACCCGTTTTACCGGGTAGGGGACAACTCATCCCATTAAAACTTACTTGAGATCTTCAAGATTAGTCACTGTTCTAACTGTGCGTCCTACCCGTCATGACATACGGAGCCGAAACGTGGACACTTACGGTACGGCTGGTCCACAAGTTAAAGGTCGCCTAGCGGGCTATGGAACGAGCAATGCTCGGCGTCTCTCTCCGAGATCGAATCCGAAATGAGGTGATCCGGCAGAGAACCAAAGTCATCGACATTGCTCACTGGATTAGCAAGCTTAAGTTGCAGTGGGCTGGCCATATTAGCCGCAGAACCGACAACCGATGGGGTAAACGAGTTCTAGAGTGGAGACCGCGTCTTGGCAAACGTAATGTAGGGTGCCCTCTGGCTAGGTGGGGGGATGATCTGCGCAGGATGGCTGGCAAGAGCTGGATGCGAGAAACCATGGATAGATCACCGTCGCAAACAATTGGAGAGGCCTTCGTCCAGCAGTGGACTGCGATAGGCTGATGATGATGATGATGTTCTAACCTAACCTACTTAACCAATATATTTTTGACGCTGATATATACTAAAGTCTGTAACTAAAAATATTGGATTTTTTTAGGTTAGAAAAGGAACTAATAAAATAATCTAGAAATTTTCAGGCGATTTTTAATGGGACGAGTTGTCCCCTCACCCCATTTTACAACTATCCCCATTTTAGCTTGAGCCCTCTAAAACGCTTTTGCACAAATTTTATAAAATGAAGTTAGAGTCGTCTTTGACACAAATGAAATTGGCTTCTGTGACTGACAAATGGATAAAGTTTTGGAGCGTTAAGTCCTGAAATTGTCTTATAGAGTTACAGAGTATAAATCGCCTTAACCAAATACCTCAAATGAAACTGGGTAAGTTTCACAAATCGTTATGACAGCCAATTATGGTAGGTATGGACGGTCCAAAGTCCAACAAGGGTAACTTCACGGGACGCCGTGGTACATAAATGACAAAAAAGAAATAATGACAAACCTATCCCTTATTATTTAATTTATGTGATCCTCGTCTACATACGATGATCGAGCGACGGATCATACGGACGAGCAGACGGATCATCTTTTGATAAGCGCTGCCAACGTTTAAAGTCCCTCTTTCCCCTGGATTGGCCCTCAGTGCTCTCACTTACTCAGCGAAACGTAGCGCAGCTGCTTCTTGAAGGTTTTGTGTGAGTTCGTGGTACTCGTATCACCCCGATCGAGCCAACCCATTCGTGTGCAAGCTTAGCTCTCCCACTGTCAAATTCCTTGTAAAACTTTCAATCATCAGTTCAGCAAATAGACGACATAGGTCCTCCCCCAACGTTCTCCACACAGATCGGTCCTGTGCCGCCCGCATCCAATGGATTCCCGCGATCCACCTTGTGGGGGGCCTGCCACGGCTGCGACTTCCTGTACGTGGCCTCCACTCGAGGACCTTTCCTCCCCAACGACCGTCTGTTCTCCTCGCTATGTGCCCTGCCCATTGCCACTTGAGGCATGCAATCCTTTGGGTTATATCTGTAACCTTAGTTCTCCTGCGGATCTCATCATTTCTGATACGATCACGCAGGGAGACTACGAGCATAGCCCTCTCCATTGCTCTCTGGGTGACTTTGAGCCTCCTTAATCGGCACATTGTAAGCGGCCACGTTTCGGTTCCGTATGTCATCACTGGCAACACACACGCATTGAAGACTTTCAATAAACTATTATTATTTTATAGCAGACAAGGATGAGCTCAATAAGTTTTGAAACAACTACAGTAATGTTAGTAAACCTAACCTTTGCATTTGCGCGCAGTTCATCCAATTTGAACGTGACGTCATTCCTCTAGCTCAGAGCTGATTGGCTATTACTGGTCGGATGCATTGAGATGAACTCCCTGCACCACTACATCCTGACTACTCGGCGCTTTAGGATTTTCGACAAGATATTTTGATAAGCCACCTTGCAATCACTTAAGGTGACGGGTAGGGCAGAGTAGCGACGCTAATCGATTTTAATTTTTAGCTACTAAACTGGATCTATTTTAAACAATTTCGGGGTTACAACCTCACGGCTTGTACTATTTATTTTATTCAATAACCATCCACACATGTAGGGTCCGTTTTCGTACGCGAAAAATAGGAACACGCCAAAAGTGGCTGCTTTTGGCATGAATCAATTTTTCGCGTACGCGTTGGACATTTGTTTGTTTACCGAGAGGTTGTAACCCCGAAATTGTTTGAAATAGATCCGGTTTAGTAGCTAAAAATTAAAATCGATTGGCGTCGCTAGTGTGCCCTACCCGTCATCTTAAGGCAAATCCGCCTCTAGCATAAAAAAAAATCTTTTTTTATGCGATTGGTGACAGAGGAGCAGACGGATCACCTTATAGTAAGCGATTGCAAGGTGTACCACAGACGTGCACCCCAACCAAGCTGAGCCTTTTTATAGTAAGCCATACTGATATCCGCGAGAAGCTGTTAGTACTGGTACTGTGGTGAAGTGCCGGGCGAAGTTCTTTCTCTACCGCACCCGTATAGAAATGCATTAAAACTGCGTCAGGGCCGGTTGGATCACTTTCGCACACAGTGAAGTTTTTTCCGAAAATGGCAGCGCGCATTTTTTAGTTACATGGGTTGTACACGTTCGGAAATACCAGTGGAGTCACAAGTGCGCTGCCAACCTTTACACTCCCCGAATGGCCGCTTTCTGGTTTATCCCGATTAATTGTACGGAGAGCAGCCAACGTCGTAAATTAGCCAAAAACAAACGAAAATTATGATTTTCGCATTAAACACTAAGCAAACTGTCCCAAGCAATTTGCGAACCAAATGGGAGTAATAAATGAGTAAGCTTTCGTTTGTAAATTATGCGAGACAGGGCGGAATCTCAAGGGCAGCTGGTGTTTAGCGCAGGACGTGACCGATTTTTTAAGCTAGCACGAACTTTTTAGGGTTCCGTAGCCAAATGGCAAAAAACGGAGCCCTCATATATCTGTCTGTCCGTCTGTCCATCCGTCCGTATGTCATAGCCACTTTTTACCCGAAACTATAAGAACTATATTATTAAAACTCGGTAAATAGATGTATTTTGTTAGCCACATTATAATTTTTACACAAAACTTAAACTCTAAAAATTGTTGTTCATTCAAAGGTTTTAAGTCTAGGGTATTTATTGATAGGTCTTGTGTGCCCCCTCTAACAACGAAAATTCGTTTAAATGAAATAGAAATGAAATAGATCTAGTAAGTCGTTTTTATAACACGTTATAAACCGTAAACCGCAATTTACCTTCCATATATCTTACTTGCTGCTACGGAACCCTTCATGGGTTCCGTAGGACAAGCACGTAAGTTAGATTGTGTGGAGGGTAGTAGAACGAGTCGTATCGGCTGATGCAATTCAAAGGTTTTAAATAAGTATTTAGTGGTTTTAGTGTACAAATTTAGTGTTGGTTGGTGCAGTGAAGTGCCGAATAGTGATATTAATATAAGAATTGTTTAATTGTATCGTTTTTAACATTGCTATTGTTGTCACGTGAACAATTCGCTTGGACCTAATAGTCTTAAAACCTGCGATTTCGTTATGAGTAGTCTCGGCAGAATCGTTCGTTTTACTGAGGGACTAAGACTTTGACTGACTTCGACTGTTGACTACGCACTTTGCAACCCTTGGACAAGGACACCAGACAAACTGGCTGCACATTCAGAATCATTATCTCAAATTTTGTACGAGTAGATATCCACAATTTTGTGAAACTATCCGAGACGTGCATATTTTCCCATCACCGCCTAGCTTATGGTAGATTGGTAATGACTCTGTCACTGGCGCAGTGGAGAGAGGGTCGCACCTTAAAGCGACGGCTGCGCAAGAAGTCCCGGGTTCGATCCCCGGGTCGGGCCAAAAATTTGTACCTAAGATTTCGTAGAATTTCTTAGTCAAAATTCTCAGCCCGGAGCCTCGAAAAGCACGTTAAGCCGTTGGTCCAGCGCCCAATCCCTCTCCGTTCGTGTCACGCTGGTGTCCCATCGGAATATGAAGGTAAGGGTATAGAGAGTGCACTTGTGTTTGCGCACACACTTGAGCACTATATTATATCCTGCGTACGTGGCTGATCATTGAGATTGGCCACCGTAGCCTTAATCGGTTGGAGGATATTATTATTAATGGTAGAAATATGCACATAGATTTGAAAAATCCATTGGTGCATGCTTGGATTCGAACCACGCCCCCCATACATAGAATTCAGCTCGGCATCCTAAGTCTACGCCCCCATCACATCACTCTTGTCGTCACATCTCATCGTCAATTGATTTAAATGGTGATTTAAAAGCTACTAAACCGGAACTAACTATTTAAAATAATTTCGAACCGTCAAAATCTTCTCAAATCTCTTTAATGTTACCTTTCGGCTCAACGAAATTCATTTGAAAATAATAATTTTGTGCCACTGTGAGACCACCTAATCAATCGATATAGCATCGAGCCGTACAAATTGTGCCGTGGATATCACAAACCGCAACGGAACGTGCTGTCCGTGACCAGAATGGCCCGATTGCCTTGTGTAAATATTAATGAAGCGAATTGGATTATTATTATGTTATATTAGATCAGCATGAGTTTCAGGCTCTAAGCCTTGTATTTATAGGGGCGTAGCTTACGTCGCGTCGTATCAGCCATATCACTGATAATTATCTCGTGACTCGTGACAAAAAGACAACTATTGAGTTTGTCTGTTAAGATATTCATAAGTATCATAATTTCGAAGTGTTCGTGTGGGTCTGCTTTTTATGGAACGTAGGCAGGGGCGTCTTTAGGTAAAGACCCCCACCCCCTCCACTATAGAGTGGAGGGGGTGCGGTGCACCAGGGCGCAACTTATACTATTTATTAAATAACCATGCACAAATGATGGGTCCGTTTTTGTACGCGAAAAATTGATTCACGCGAAAAGCGGCCACTTTTAGCGTGAATCAATTTTTCGCATGCAAAAACGGACCCAACATTTGTGTATGGTTATTTAATAAATAGTATAAGTGTTCGCCGAGAGGTTCTAACCCCGAAATTGTTTCAAATATTTTCGGTTTAGTAGCTAAAAATTGAAATCGATTGGCGTCGCTAGTGTGCCCTACCCGTCACCTTAAGCACCAAACTATTCCATTATGTTTATTTATTTATTCTTTATTGCACGAAGTAAAAAAAAGTACAATTGGCGGACTTAATGCCTTACAGCATTCTCTACCAGTCAACGATTGGGCGAAGCAGAAAATTTGTGGCGGCAAAATATGATATTATATAATAAATATTAATAATTACTTATACATATTTAAAATATGGAATATATATAAATAGATATATGGAAGGTATTATAAGTAATAATCTGAAGACTTTAAACATACATACTTACACATTATCAAATACATAAATATAATTATTAGCATCACGGAAAGCAGATTCTTTTTTTTTATGTTCGTGCATTTTTATACAAGAGGGCGTCAAATATTGATTGCACCCGGGCGCTACATGGTCAAGAGCCGCCTCTGGACATAGGTATATATGTTGTAAACAATGTCAAAGTTAGACGAATTTAATGTCGTTATGTACCTTACTCGCGTGCGATTGCGTCAAGAGCGCCGACTGCGTCACGGTTCGAGAGCTTTATCTCAGCGGAGAGTATTACTTCCACAAACAACGGCTTATCTGTTCCTACGTTGCGATTTTCCATACAAAATCTACACTGTGACGCATGTGTGACGTCACAAATTTAAATTTTATAAAACCGACAAATCTATGTAGCAGACTATACCTGAAACTGGAATTCAAGACCAAAAAAGCTACTACAATGTTGCCACTGCAATAAAATGATCGTTCAATAGTATATGCCTATTTTCTAAAAACATACGCTGACATAATTTATTTATTGGCAATTTTAATTTTATAATTAAAAGAAGTAATTGTATTGACTTATTTTTACATAAATACAAGGAACTTAAATAAAAACTTAATCATCCGTAATGTTTGGTAGAATAGCTGGTATTGAGCTTGTGTCACTTCAGGAGTTAATAACATTTGGTACAACATTTTAACTTACATGTTCTTGTTTCGTGCAGTGAGGTGCCGCAAAGTGATATTAATATAAGAATCTTTGAATTACATCGTTTTTAACATTCGTTTAGAGTTCGTTAAGAGTAATCTCGGCAGAGTCCGTAGGTCGATAAAACGCTAAACGCCTCGTTTTATTGAGTGACTAAGACTGACTAACCTCGACGGTTGACTATCCACTTTGTTAAAATATCACTTAACAATTTTTCTTACGAGATGTAAAATCGAAAACATGTGCAAAATTGGACGAATTAATTACTGGAGTGGTGGAAAACTTCATTATACACGTGACCGACTCAGATTCCGTAGTCAGAGATTCTGATATTAGTGATGGTGAATATGAAGACAAATAAAAACAATTAATAAAAATTGGGCTAATTTAACTTTTCCTTACTGTATTAATAATATGCCACACTTTTGTGGGTAATTTAGTTTGTTTAAGTTCTTTATAATAAATTTTTGTCAATTTTAGTTGACTTGAAAATAAAGCTTGTCGCGTAACGGAGGGTTACGGAGCTAAAAGGTAGGGGGAAGAAGAAAAGATAAGAATAGAGGGAAGAGGGCTATAATTATAAGTGGTATGTACAATGATGGCTCGTCCAAAAAAATCTTAAATCTAGCTTAAAACTAACTTAAAACTAGCTATTTACACCGGTACACTACACTATATATATATACAAGGTAAAAGTTCAAAATGGGCAACCGTGGTAGGGCGGTAGCACAGGGTGAGCACAGGCAGCGCGCCGGTAGGATCCAGTGTCGCAAGAGGCGGGCGGTAGGGCTCCGCCGAGCGCAGGAGGCGGCAAATGGGGCGCGCGACGCAGATACGCGCACGCCGCAAGCCGGCCGCGGGTAGGCGCGACGCGGATACGCGCACGAAGGAAGGTAGACGCGCGTAGGTGCAGGGAGGCAACACCCCTCGTGCCCCGGCACCGTTACTCTACGGGTAAACGTATACTGGCACTGTTATAGCTTGAGGTTCTGAGCTTCTTCAGAGCTGGTGGTAGACTCGGTGGTCCTGCCCATGTGCGTCCTTTTATATTGCCCAATGCGCATTCTATTCTACAACATTTAAATTTTAAAATTCATACAATATAGAATATTCTCGAAACATAGCTAAACTCCATAGTTAAATTTGAATAGACAATTCGATAGAAAAAATAAAAACAGTTAGACAACGTCCAGCTGTCGGACAATGTCAGATAGACAATCTAAATATTTACAACAATAACTTTAAATTTATTTACAGATAAAAATGTACAAGGAACATTAAAATAACACATATAAGAGTAATGCTAATACAAGACATAAACATAAAATGATATACAAGCTCTATAGCAAACGGAAAACGAAGCTCTATAATTAACACCAAAGGTAACTTTCTTTAAGAGTAGTTATGTAGTATAACGAAGCCCCTGCAGGCTGCGTTACATTTCTCCCACGACCCCAGAAAAATTTTCGACTCAGAGAAAATTTTGATTATAAGGTTAAGAGAATACTATCCTTACTATCAGTCTAACCAGTCAACCTTCACTTAAACATACCATTCCACAATCCAAAAACAATTCAAATCCAGTCACTCTAACAATCACTCCAACATACGAACCAATCACAAAGAGGAGTAGGGTTCACTATCAATGACGCAAACTCCATAGGAAGTACCCTATAAGAATGACTTTAGGCTTATTTAGGGAGTTGTCAGCCGCTCCGTTTCTTAAAACCCATTAGTGTCGATGACCATAGCCGACAATCTAGTCTCTCTCAGGTATTCCCTATCAAAGGACACAAATTTTAAAGGTTGAATTTACCTTTAAAAGAAACGCCTCTGTAGTCAAAGAAGCGCTAAGTAGTAAGTAGATAAGGCAAAAGAGAGCCCTAAAGTTTAGAATTAAAAGGTCAAGAAGCGCCTTTTAAAAGAAAACGTTAAGCAAGTAAGTAGGTACTATAAGAGAGAATCCTATAAGTAAAGAGAGACGAGATTAGTCGCTAAGTATATATAAAAAATATCAGACTGAAGTAGCCAAAAATCAGTCCAATGTGTGTGCAAATAAATACATATAATACTAGTAAAGTCAAACAGTAAGGTAGTCATTTCTTAAAGTCTTTTACATGCCATTTACCGCGGCAACCGTTGCAGTCCTCAAGAATGTATACAAGAGGTGACAATTTCTCAACGACTTTGCATTTAACATATTTAGGTGCTAATTTTGCGCTAAAATATGCACACAGCATTGCTTAAAGAGTAGTCTTTACGCCACACTATATCTCCAACATTGAATTCTTTAAAAGAGTGCCTTAAATTGTAACGGTTAGAATTCTTACATGAGATATACGCAGTGCAACCTGAACTCTATCAAAAATTGACGATAGAAGGCCAATATTTCTAGCATATAAATCACGAGGTAAAAAGGTAATTTCTTCTAAGTCGTAACCCTGAGAATAAATAGAACCACAAGTAATGAGTTCACGACCAAATACTAAAAATGCAGGAGTAAATCCAGTTACTTCATTTACAGAGTTATTCATTGCAAACTGAATCTTAGATAGGTGAAGGTCCCAAGACCTATGGTCTTCACCGGACCAGTGAAGCTAGTGCGGTAATAATTGTTTTATTGTAGCGTTCTGTAGTATTGACCTGAGGACAATAGTGAGGAGTGTAAGATATATGCGGAATTCTATAACGTCCAAGGAAATTATGGAATTCATGCGATTGAAGTTGTGGACCGTTATCCATAATAATTGTTTGAGGTACTCCATGAACTAAGAACACGGAATTCTCCAAGTAATGTATAATACTAGTAGTTATAGCTCGTTTCAAAGGAAAAATAAGTGTATATTTGGTGAATAGACAATTTACAACGAGAATGTACTGGTTACGTCGCCTAGTCATTGGCAATGGACCTATTAAGTCCAAAGAAATGCATTGAAAAGGTCTAGAACAAATTTTGGGTTTTCCCATAGGACCGTAAGGCGAGTGGTTAGAGTGTTTATAAGCCAAACAAGTTTCGCAATTGGAAATAAATTTAGCTATATCTTTAAACATGCCAGACCAGTAATATAACAATGATATTTTTTTGTATGTTTTAAATACGCCCAAATGCGGATCTGTAGCGGAACCATGAGCATTTCTTATCAAAGATTCTCTTTCAGAAGGGATAGGGACTTCTTTCCAGATGAAAATCGTCTGTTAAAGAATAAGGAGTATTAGTGCAACGAAATAGTTTATTATCCTTAATCGTATAGTTAGGATGACTTTGAGGATCAGTTAAACAATTACGAAAGATTTAGACGTGGCTTCATTCGAAGATAAAGGAGGCGATAATATGACTGTCCTCGCTTTAGAACGAGAAAGTAGATCAGGGACAATATTATCCTTTCCTCTTTTATGTTTCAGCGTGAAATTAAAGCAAGAAAAGGCGAAGTGACCAACGAGCGAGTCTACCAGAAGGATTTGTTAAATTCAAAAACCACTTTAATGCGGCATGATCAGTGTAAACAGTAAACGGTTTGCCATTGTCAAGATAGCACCGCCAATGTTCTAAGGCAATGATAGCAGCTAGAGTTTCTCTTTCAGTAGTAGAGTAGTTTCTTTCATTTTTACCCGACTACGGCAAAGCAAAAGGAGGGTTATGATTTTGACAGGCTATGTATGTATGTATGTATGTATGTATGTATGTATGTTCATCTGTTTCCACGTAACTTCTTAACTACTTATCAGAATTCGACAAATGACATATCATTATAAGCGTCTTAATCGTCCGCTGGTTATAGGCTATATGAAGTTTCACAAAATCTAATGTGGCGCCCTCTAGCGGACAAAACATACAGAGTAAAAAAATAAAGTTATGATAAATATGCCGTGTTTGGTATCATTTGAAAGCGCTTGACTTGTACATTTTGAATATATGTATATATTACTAGCACTTGGACACCAAAATAGTACAAATAAAATAAAAGTAAAAAAACTAAAACCCAACTACGACAAAAAACGTCGCTGAAAAAGTATAAAACAAGCCTTCGTTGTCAATTTATGCAATATTCACTATGTAGAGATAAAATTTCATGTTTGGAAAGGCGTAGTCACACGTTAAATATACTACCCTTTTTGTTAAGTGATTTGCTCATGTAGGCTATAACAACTTCTTTGTCGTTAACCGTTTGAGTAAGCATGGCTCCAATGCCAGTGTTAGATGCATCAACAATGCACAGAAAACGGTTGATCAAAATCAGGGCAAGCAAGAATTGGGGTAGTTACAAGATATTCTTTTAGTTTCAGAAAGGAGAGTTAGCCTCAGAACTCCAAGAAAATTTCGGAGAAGTTTTAGCAGATGATGTTAATTTATTAAGAGGTGCAGCTATAGTACTGAAATTAGGAATGAACCTACGAAACCAACTACACGTACCCAGAAATTTACGCACTTCTTTGCGTGAAGTAGGTACAGGAAAGTCCATAATAGCTTGAATTTTGCTAGGATCAGCTCGTAAACCATTATCGTCAACAACATATCCAAGGTACTTTAATTCTTCCTTAAAAAAAATGACTTTTTTCAAAGTTAATGGTAAGTTTAGCGTAAGTTAATTTTTCAAGCACTTTAATTAGAAGTCCTATGTGTTCTTGGAACGAGGAGCCTATGATAATAATGTCATCAAGATAACAGAACACTTTGTTGTCAAATTCAGGAGTGAATAAGATATCCATTAACCTCTGCTGTGTAGCAGGTGCATTAGTTAAACCAAAGGGCATAACAGTGAATCTGTACATTCCTCTACCGGGGACATAAAAGGCGGTCTTATCCCCGATCGTCCACATGTAAAGGAATCTCCCAGAAAGCTTTAGCGATATCGATACTCGATAAAAATTTAGCGTTTTTGAGATGGTCAAGTATTTCATTGATAAAAGGAAGACTATAGGCATCCCTACGAGTAACTGAGTTGAGTTTTCTACTATCGACACAAAATCGCCATTCGCCATTCTTTTTAGGCGTAATAAGAACCGGAGACAACCAAGGGCTTTCACATTTCTCAATGACCTTCCACTCAATCATTTTATGTTGTAATGTAGCCTCTATGTTAAATAGGTACTGGCTATATTTCTATTAGTTTAATTGATATTCCATTTACTATTTTGTATCTAGACTTTTACTTTTCTATTGTCATTTCTTCCTTCCTTTCACCTTGTTGACAAGTAAACATTTCAATCTTCAACAGTGTTTTTCTCTAATTTTTATCACGTTATCAGCACGAGGCTTTACAAGCGAGCTAGCTGATAAATATAATATTAGTTGTGTTGTTGTACTATGATTTTCACGAAAATATAGTTCGTCGAATCTCGAAAAAAAAATTGTGCTACGTCATTGTGCAAAATGCAAGGTAGCGGGGATAGAGTGTCCCCAGGCACAAGCAGCAATGCAATGGGAATGGGAGCGATCCGTATGCTTTCCGGACGGGAAGGCTACAGTGCATGGAAGTTTAAGATGCGATTTTACTTACTGCATGAGCAGCTGTGGGAAGCTGTTGTGGGTTATCCTGATGGAGATGAAACCCCAGAGTCAACGAGAAAGCGTAAGGATGAATTAGCACTAGCCAAAATCTGCATGACTTTAGATGGAGGAGCCATCACTCATGTAAGGAGTGCGGAGAGTGCTAAGGCCGCTTGGACGTCGTTGCAAAACGCCTATGAAGATAAGAGCATGGGCAGAAGGTTAGCTTTAGAACGTAAGCTTTACCGATATTGTCTTGAAGAGTTTAATACTATCGAAGAGTATATAAATGCCGTTATAAGTACCGCTCAAGATCTCGCTGATATTGGTAAGAAAATCGAGGATTCTTCTTTGGCTGCGATACTATTGGGAGGTCTAACGCATAACTTCGATCCCTTGGTCATGGCTTTAGAAAATTGTAATGTTGAGGTTACCACGGTCATGGTAAAGGCAAAACTATTGAATGAGATGTCGAAAACCAAGCCTTATGATTGTGAGTCTGCGTTGCGTTCGAAGAAAGGTCAAATTATTCAACATAGTACCAAGACGAAGAAGAAGAAGCAGGTTGTATGTTTTGATTGTCACGTACGAGGTCATACTAAATACAATTGCCCCAATAAGTTGAAGAATAAGCATGATTCAACATCAATAACTGCCTTGGGAGTAAATGGTAATAAAGATACGTGGTACATCGACTCTGGAGCTACTTCTCATATGACTCCAAGGTCTGATTGGCTGACAGAACTCAAACCGCTGCATTCTGGCAAGGTGACCGTCGCTAGCGGAGAAGCGATAGATTCCGTGGGAATCGGAACAGTTTCAATCAGTACTAATAGTAGTATCGACAAGATTAGTGAAGTTGTACTTGTACCTAAATTGAACACTAATTTAATTTCGGTTAAGAAAGCAGTCGATAAAGGTTTATGTGTACTTTTTGATAATACTGGCTGTAATTTTTTTGATAGAGATTATTTCTCTTATAAAGGTAATCCTGTTTTACACGGTTCAGTACATGGCGGGCTTTATACATTAGATGTTAATATTAACAAAAATGTAGCTCTTGATGTGAATTCTGACTGTCATTCTGCAGATTCTCAAGTTCAGGCTGTTGATGTACGCACTAACCGTCTGTCTCAATTTCAGCTGTGGCACAAGCGGTTAGGTCATCTTTGCAGGTTTGACATGAATCTCCTAAGGAATGGACGTGCAGTTGGAATGGATTACTCAGCAGTGGATAAGGAGCCATGTATACCATGTGTTGAAGGGAAACAAGCAAGAAAACCCTTCACGGTAAGTGTGGATAAGCCTAAGAGTACAAATTCGTTATTGGAATTGATCCACAGCGATATTTGTGGACCTATGTCGGAAAATTCATTTCAAGGTAAGAAATATGCGTTATTCTTCATTGATGACTTTTCTCGACTTACTTTTGTTTATTTCTTGGCTTCTAAGACGGAAGTAAAAGCAAAATTTATCGCTTTTCAGTCTTTAGTCGAGCGCCAAACAGGAGCTAAAATTAAGGCATTAAGAACAGACTGCGGAACAGAGTATGTTAATGAACAGTTCTCTAGTTATTTACGTTCTAATGGTATTGTGCATCAAACCACAGTTCCACACAGTCCGCAACAAAATGGAGTATCGGAGCGTTCAAATAGAACGATTGTGGAAAAAGCGCGGTGTATGTTAGCTGGTGGTTTTCTTAGCAAAGCCTATTGGCAGGATGCTATAGAAGTGGCAACGTACCTGAAGAATCGATCCCCGCATAGAGCTCTAGATCGCCTTACTCCTTATGAGATATGGTTCGGCTCAAAACCCGATTTGAGTCACTTACGAGTGTTTGGCTGTAGAGCACTAGTACACATTCCAGATTGTCAAAGGAAAAAGTTGGATGTGAAGGCTAAACAGTACACTTTTGTTGGATATTCGGAAGATCCAGGTAATTATTACTTCCGAGATGCGAGCTATCCGAGAAGACTCTTAAAAGCTAGGGATGTTGTGTTCTTCGAAGATGCTTTCTCTGATTTGAAAGGTGATAATCCTGCAGGCCAGTTTCCTGTTGATCCCCCTGCAGTGATGGTATTCTCAAACAGGAATGAAGCGGAAGTTCAAAATCCCATTGCTGGTAGCTCTGGCACTTCTACTAAGGTGAACGTAGAAGTTGCACAAATCGATCCTGATCCAGAAGACCCTATTTCTGATGAAGAAATTCCCCACGATGAGGAGGATATTCTCGAAGAACAGGTTTCTACTGATGAACCTACTTTCCAAGGAAGGTATCCCTTAAGGAATCGATTAGCGAAAGATAAAGGTTTTGTGTCAGCAAGCTATAGTTTTGATGAGCCTGAAACCTTCAATCAAGCTATTCAATCAGAAGATAGAGACAAATGGATGGGTGCTATGAGAGATGAATATAGATCCCTCATTAATAATAAAACATGGATTTTGGTTGATAAACCTGATGGTCAAAAGATAATACCATGCAAGTGGGTATATAAGGTAAAGAAGGATGCAGAAGGTGCAGTTGCGAAATATAAAGCCCGGCTAGTAGCCAAAGGCTATAGCCAAACCGCTGGTGTGGATTATACAGAAACCTTTGCGCCAGTAATTCGCAATTCTTCGTTACGTATGATGTTTGCACTTGCAGCAAAATTAGGCCTCAAGATGCGACATTTAGACGTGGACACAGCGTTCCTAAACGGAGAATTGGAGGAGGATGTATATATGGTACAACCGCAAGGTTTTGAGAAACCAAGCCAACAGAATAAAGTTTGCCTACTCAAGAAAGCTTTGTACGGGCTGAAACAAGCGCCTCGTGCTTGGAACACAAAGCTAAATGAAACTCTTTCTGCGTTAGGTTTTAAACGGGCTCCTTCAGAACCATGTATTTATACCAAACTATTTGGAAAGGAACTTGTCATACTGGCAGTTTATGTTGACGACATAATTGTTTGTCATAAAGATGACAAATTGGCAGACGCTGTCAAATGTGATTTGCAAAAATATTTTGGTATTAAGGATTTGGGACTTTTAAACTATTATCTTGGTTTAAATGTTTCCCAAACAAAGAACTGTGTAAAAATTAATCAAAAAACGTTCATTTTAAATGTTCTTAAGAAGTTTAATATGGCAGACTGTAAATCTGCCCCTACTCCCTTACAAAAGGTGAAGTTGGAACCAAATAAGAGCGGTGAGTTGCATCCGTATCCATATCAATCACTCATTGGTAGTTTAATGTTTATATCTGTGAATACTCGCCCTGACATTGCCTATGCAACTAGCTATCTTAGCCAATTTCTTGCAAAGTTTGATAAACAACACTGGTTGGCTGCAAAAAGGGTGTTGCAGTACCTGAAAGGAACAGTAGATTACTGCATAACTTACAAGAGGGTTCCAGATTTCAGTCTGACTGGGTATGCAGACAGTGATTGGGCAAATGATCCCACTGACAGAAAGTCCTATACGGGTTTCTATTTCAGCTTATCCGGTGGAGCAATTAGCTGGGAATCGAAAAAACAGCCCACCGTTGCATTGTCATCAACGGAAGCAGAGTATATGGCCCTAACTTCAGCGGCTAAGGAAGCCACCTTCTTACAGAGGTTGATTCAGGAGGTAAGTGGCACCTCTCTGACTCCGGTTACCGTGCACAATGACAGTCAGAGTGCACATAAGATTGTACTTAATCCTATTCATCACAACAGGACTAAGCATATCGATACCCGTTTTCACTTCATAAGGGAAAAAGTCGCTGAAGGCACTATTTTAATTGAATATGTACCAACTAGTGACATGTGTGCCGATATGCTGACAAAGCCGTTAGGTAGGGTTGCGCATTCCAAATGTACTGTCGGTTTAGGGTTGTGCACTTGACATAGTTAGGTTATTTAGTCAACTATGGAATCTCAATTAAGGGCTGGTGTTGTAATGTAGCCTCTATGTTAAATAGGTACTGGCTATATTTCTATTAGTTTAATTGATATTCCATTTACTATTTTGTATCTAGACTTTTACTTTTCTATTGTCATTTCTTCCTTCCTTTCACCTTGTTGACAAGTAAACATTTCAATCTTCAACAGTGTTTTTCTCTAATTTTTATCATTTTATCCACCTCAGCAATTAGAGCTTTTTGTTTCTCGGGAGAGAGTCTATAACAACGTTGTTTAATAGGCAGCGTATCTCCAGTATCGATACGATGGCTAACCAGATCAGTACGACCAAGTTCACCCTTAGCTTCAAAGGAAATTTGCTTAAAACGCGAAATAATATCATCAGCGATAACCTTTTCTTCAGAAGTAAGATTTTCGTAAGGTAGGATTTGTTTCTCCACAGAGTTGTTAAAGTGGGATGGTTTATTAAGAGAAAAGGCACACGATAAAAGTTTGGGAACCAAATTAAATTCCCTCCAAAAGTCAACACCAAGTATCAAAGACGGGTATATTTCAGGAATAACATATGTTTTAATAAGTCTAGTTTGGTCGTTAAAGGTAAAAGGAAGAATAAAAAATCCTAAAGATTTAACACGATGCTTACTAGCAGTGCTAACCGTAATATAATCAGACTTGGATAACGAAAAGCCCAGTTCCAAAATTTTAAAGTGCGAGTTATTACCTAAAATAGTCATTGAACTACCGCTATCAAGTAACGCCGTAAACTCAACATTTGAAATAGAAACGTTAATAAAAGGACGGTTAAAATCTCTTTCGTTGTCGTAATAAACCGAAGAAGTTCCATAACTTGCGAAAAAGTTCTTAATTATTTTTAACCAATTATGCCAGTCATCAACATCAAAATTTTCTTTTCGTTTATCCAAGTCATATGTTAGTTTTTTGAGTTAGAGGATGAAGAAGGTTGAGGCTTGTCAGCTTTACATTTCGGGCAATCCGAAGCTCTAAAGTCTTTCAAACCACATTTAAAACAGACTAAGAATCTTGGTTTAGTGCAAGAATTCAAAGAATGACCATTTATTCGACATCGAACGCAAACTATCTGACATTGTCCGACAGCTGACGTTGTCTAACTGTTTTTATTTTTTCTATCGAATTGTCTATTCAAATTTAACTATGGAGTTTAGCTATGTTTCGAGAATATTCTATATTGTATGAATTTTAAAATAACACATATAAGAGTAATGCTAATACAAGACATAAACATAAAATGATATACAAGCTCTATAGCAAACGGAAAACGAAGCTCTATAATTAACACCAAAGGTAACTTTCTTTAAGAGTAGTTATGTAGTATAACGAAGCCCCTGCAGGCTGCGTTACAAGCTTGTTATTAATTTTCAATTTTTTGAGAAAATCCTTATCATGAATTGTGTCAGCCTGTACTAAGAAAAGAAGCATACAACAAAAAGGTTGGCAAAACCTGAAAACTTGATTTGACAATGACATAAGTGACATTAAGAGAATTGACAGTGACGTATTTGTCGTAGATTTTTTGGTCTTGAAATCCAGTTTCGAGTATAGACTCTTTTGAAAATAATTTTCATCTCATCCATCATCTCTGTTTAATAATATTCCTCTTTTATTTTTAGAATACTGTAAATAGGCATTTATTTTTTGTATTCTTAATTTGAACTGTTATATTTCAATTGTAATAAATCACTAGGGCTTTTTATAGTGTAAGTACTTATAAAATACTTTCTTTTATGTTATATGTAGTAGACGAGCGAATGGATCATCTACTATGGACTGATGGTAAGCGATTCCCGTCACCCACGGACACCCGCAACACCAGTGGAGTCACAAGTGCGCATAGCTCAATTTATTTATTTATATATTGATAAAGATTTACCAACAACATATCAGTTTGCACATACAACACCAGTACAATGCCTTAACTAAAAGATATGCCTATTATAGGTAAATACAGGTAGGTAAATTAAGCCATGTGGTCCCCGGCAGAGTAGAATAGGCCACCCTCACTCTTACCGAGGCGTCGTAAAAGGCGACTAAGGTAAAGCTGCTGACATGATCATCAGCACCCAGAGAAGGTAAACTCTGCATTTATATCAAAACCCTCGCCAACCCGTCTGCCGAGCGTGGTGAGTATGGCAATTACCCCTCATGTGATTGAGGGAGGCCCGTGCCCCAACAGTGGGGACTTAAATGGGCTGATGATGATGATGATGAGGTAAATACAGCGTTGTTGAACTTAATTACGACTACAATATTTTATGTTATATTAGGTAAGTGAATGTTATATTAGGTAGTTATATTAGGTAAATTATCTACTAAATATTAATTTTTATCTACAACCAACACTTTTATTTAACCAAGCCCCGGGTAAGCCGAGGTTTAATTACAGTACCTATAAAATATTTGCTATTTTCACACATGTCAATGCCGTGTTCGTTTTATTTGATTTAGCAAAGTAAAAATAGTCGCGATTGTCGGTCGTAAACCGCGACGGATCGTGCCGCGTCCACCGCAGCGGATATCGTGTTGGGGATTATCGGCGGGTAGGGGGAAACTCGCCCAATTAAAACTCGTCCTAGAATTTTAGGATTTTTTTTTTGCTGGCCACTGTTCTAACCTAACCCAACCAATATTTTTGGTTTTGTAGAGTTCAGTATGTATGAACGCCGAGAAATATAATATTAGATCGTTTGAAATCGTGTTTTTCACCTTCCCATGCTACAATGATGTTGTAAATACAGGAAAACGATTTCTGTGAACATGTGTAACCCTTTAACCACGTGTTCTGTCAACCACTTTGAACAACATTTGTTCGGGTAAAACAACGGGTTGGCAATATTCTCTTTCCGTTTAAATTGTATTCAGATAAACACCGTTTTTACAGTGGGAGAGCCACGCTTCGGCATGAATTGGCCGGCTCGACCGGAGTAATACCACGGCCTCACAGAAAATCGGCGTGAAGAAGTACCACAGTACTGTGCTGTTTTTCGCTTCGTGAGTCCTCACTCGCTCACTCAGTCCGGTACCCTCGTACCGGAGGCCCAATCCGCGGGAAAGGGGGGATTACAGATTGGCAGCGCACTTGTGACTTCACTGGTGTCCTTGGGCGGTGGCAATCTCTTACCATCAGGTGATCCATCTGCTCGTTTGCCATCTATCACATAAAAAACAGCCTGGCAGGCTATGCCGATGGATCATTTCACTTAGTACTATTTTTCCTTAGTATGGGAAAAATAGTTCAGCGGTTTTCGTTAGATGGAGCTTGCAAAAAGCTGATGTAGCTTTATAAGGCAATCAAGCAGATGGTTGGACGTTGTTTCGGTAGATGTCACTATGCATTTTTACATCGTGCTAGTAAAGGGTGTTTCCGAAACAATGACCTCAAACTGCCTGCCCACATTAACGATTTTAAAAAAGTATGGGTAATAAACCAGATATCTAGAAGGTATTTGGGATTGTGATACATAACAAATAAAATCCTCTAAGTTACTGCCGATTATCGGCATAGAGTAATTTATAAATACTAAGATAGAGACATCAGTCGGCTAGCCAGTTCTAGCGCCCTATCTAAAGGAAAACGACCATACTCAACGGCTTTGTAATACGGATCAGTCGGGGCGAGGATTAAATAAAATATCATACTTAATTTTATTTGTTATATACCAAAATTCACAATGCCGTCTAAATCTCTGGTTTATTTCCCATACTTTTTTAAAATCTCTAATCGGCAGCTTTAGGTCATTGTTTCGGAAACACGTTTTACTAGTGCTTGATTGCTTTTTATAACGAAAACCGCTGAACTATTTCCTCTTTCCTTTCCCATAATAAGGAAAAAAGTACTAAGGGAAATGGCCCTAATTATCGGTATCGCCAGCAAGGCTGTTTGTATGAATACAATTTAAACGGAAAGGGAAAATTGCCAGCCCGTGGTTTTACCTGAACAAACGCAGTTCTTAGTGGTTGGCAGAACACGAGGTTAAAGGGATGTTCACAGATACTTCCTGTATTACATCGGTGAGACACAAACCCTTTTATTAAAAAAAATACTCTGATGCTGGCTTTAATCCTAAACTAGCAAGTTCATGATTATTACTGAGTAGGTTCTTAAATTTTATATTACATATCCTCGACTAACCATAGATAGACCACTTAGTACCGCAGGATAGTGTCAAAATTGATCAAATCGTTCAATCATTCGTTCAGCGATATTTTATTTTACATATCTAACCCTGTTTGGTTGTCTGAAGTTAAAATATTTTAGAAATGTTTTAGCATTTATATTTTTGGGATTAAATCCAAAACTTCAATTAACTACTTTCTCACAAATAACTTTAGGGTAAAACGGAATGAACCTGTCACAGGGACAAGCTGTCATTGTTACTGAATTGAATTTTGAGGTTATAATTTCAGTACTCATTTGGAACTAGGGGTTCCGATGGTTTAACTTGAATATTATAGTATTTATAATAGATATACTAAGTAACGGTGCCAAATAATCATTTTTCTATTTCTATTTCTATAACGTAAAACTTAGTTTTGTAATATTGTTTATTCTAGTTCTTCAGCTATTCCCACTATTAATCCCACTACTTAATTTAAACCACGTTTTGGAATAAGAGGGAAATTATTGTTCCTCCCACTCATCAATGTCGAGAGAAATATCGTTTTCCTGTATTTACAACATTATTGTAGGTCGGGAAGATGAAAAACACAATTTCAAACGATCTAATATTATATTTCTAAGCTCGTTATTTTTGAGATACAATATTTTTCCATCACAATTGATCTATAAATATTGGATTCATGTCAAGTACTTAAGTACCTACACATTCTGGCATTCCATAAAATAAAAAGACTCTGGAAGGATTTGATATCCACACTAATATTATAAATAGGAAAGTGTATATGTGTGTGCGTGTCGGTTTGTTTGCAGATCTTTCACGAGTAACGGAGCGATGAATTGACCAGAGACAAACCAGTTGGTTTGTCTAACTTATTATAAATCACGTACTAAAGTTATTACCGTACTAAAGCTCTTGTCATCCCGTTCCAACATGCATTGTTAAAAGGGGCTGGAACGAATTTTATTCCGGGACAATCTTTAGTTTGCGATTTGTAATAATAGGTTACTATGCGGCAAACGAATCTCACGCGAGCGAAGCTGGTGGCAACCGCTAGTATTCATTAGAATGAGGCTGCCTTACGTACATACACGATCACCACAGTATTTTATTTGACTCATCACAAAGAAATCCTTAGGTAATAAGCTTCAACAAGTACCTACTACTTTACCAATCAGAAATCAATTACTTTATTCTCTCAAAAAATGGTCGCTACCACTATTCAAATGTTACTTTTAACTCGTATGTTTCAAGACGTTTTTATTATGACAAATAAGTATGTATGTATTTATAACTCATAGATTTTCTAAAAAAACGTCACAGAGTGCGAAAGACCCCGACGCATCACGATCGATCAACGGGTGCGGTAGAGAAGTAACGTCGTCCAGCACTCAGTGACATTAGGGGCGCTGTGCAATATTTTTTCTATGGGAAAATACATCTTATTGTGTCTAGAAAAGAAAAAGCAATTTCATAGGTAAAGACCTATTATTTATTTATTTGCCAAAATACACATTGATACATAGTGTTACAAAAGGTCTACTTCTTCATCTTATTAGAATAAGTCAGAATGGGTGATAAAAATTCAGTTTGTACTGTATGTAACTCAGAAAATATATTTTCTTGTCACCAATTACACCGCCATTGCTTACCCTCCACCCGACGACGATCTAATGCCCGGGTTGCCACATTTTTGAAAATCGATTAAAGCCGAATGCAATAATATCGATAATTACATTCGATTATTAACTAAATAAGTTAAATATTAGCTATGATTTGTATTTTAATATAGTGAATCATACTAAATGCCAACAATCTTGACGTGTTATTGCATTCAAAGCTTTGGAGTTCAGGGTACGCTTAGACCATGATTCAGAATTTGGGGAGTCTGGTTATTAAATTGAAGCATTTAAGCGAAAAAAAGAAAACATATGTATTAATTTGGACACCACAACAAATTTTATAGTTACAATCATCATCATCATCATTTCAGCCAATAGACGCCTACAGCTGGACATAGGTCTCACCAATTATCTCCACAATGATCGGTCCTGCGCCACCCTCATCCAATGGATTCCCACGACCTTCACCAGATCGTCGATCTACCTTGTAGGAGGCCTGCCACGGCTGCTAATTCCTGTACGTGGCCTCCACTCGAGGACCTTTTTCGCCCCAACGGCCGTCTAATCTCCTCGCTATGTGCCTTGCCCATTGCCATTTGAGGCATGCAATCCTTTGGGCTATGTCTGTTACAAATTGGTTATTAATAAATTGGTCATTACTAGGAACGACTGTCGCCTGATCTTCGCAACCTTTCAACAGGGGACCAGACTAACTGAATCATGGTTACACTTTTCAGATAACATCGGAAACGTGTAGGTATACACGCGATGTTTTCCTTCACCGCCGAGCTAATGGTCGAAATATGCACATAGTTTTTAGAAATCCAGAGGTGCATGCTCGGATTCGGATCACGACCAGTGGAATGTGCATTTTTATCCACTGAGCTACCTTCGCTTTTGGTGTTACATAGTATAGGCACAGATTTTATAATACTATAGGCCACAAACTATTGAGTGCACACGAGAACCCAAAGGCCTTACAACTTAATTTGTATGCATTCAAAAACAGATAAGTCGCTTTGAATGCAGAAAACTCGTCGGAAGTTTGCTTATGGCAAAACTTGCCGAGAAGATGGCGCCCATGTCATTACAACTTGCCGAACTTAGCGAGCGGGGGAATCTTCTCTTTGCGGATTTCATGTTTACGACTGGGTACCTTGTTGTGGGAAGTTTTGACGGCTGATGATAAAAAGAAACAGAATAGGGCAAAACTTTGACGATGTGTTTTGTTCTCCTTTATTTAAAGAAAAGTATTTTATTTTATTGATCACAATTAGCTGATCCACCCTACGCTTAATCATCACATATCATCAGGTGACATTGCGGCCAAATATCAGGAGCCCAATTCTTGTGCTCGTGACATTTATTTTCATACGACATACCTATATCACTAAAACATAGTTATTTATGTATGGTTTTTAGGTGATATCCGCCATGTTTTCAAAATATCACGAACACGAGAATTGGGCTCCATATTATTCAAAAGAAATTGATGGATGGTCGGGAAAAGACTGCAAAGTACCTACCTACTTATTATCCGGAAAGATATATGTATTTGTACTATTATGTAATCGAATAAATACATTATTTTATCCAGTTTATTACTCTACTAAGACGGTAGATAAATATGTATTTAATAATGCACATCCATTTATTCATTCTGAGTTGGGTATTAGTACTCGTATTTCAGAGAAATCAAGCGCCACATCGACAATGCCTGGAAGAGCTACTGGTACATGAAAGACTTTTTTTTTTAATGGCTAGTAGTGTTGTACGTCAGAGACGCAGTCAACTCTGCCAATGTCAAGTGAGTAGAGACACATTCAGTATGTTATTGAATTGACCGGTGATTTGAGTAGATTTCTTAATTAATTGAGTTTTCTTTTTAGGGAAATCACCACCTATAACAAAACAAAACGTACACATAGACAAAGACAACACAGTATTAAATGGGAGATTCATTTTACATGAAAGTCTACATGAAGAGACCTTCCTCTGTCACTCAAACGCAAGCTCAATTCACGTGTTTATTCTGCCCATCCTTACCTACGGTGCCCAGACCTAGTCTCTAACCGAACATAAAAATTTGCCAAAGGGCAACGGAGCGGAGCATATTAGGCATTATAATTACTGATCGGATCAGAAATGCCGAAATCCGCTCAATAACGGGTATCGCAGATGTCGGCGAAAAATCTGCCAAACTAAAGTGGCAATGAGCGGGTCATGTGTAGGATTTTCCGGGTGGAAAGGTAAACTAAAATCGTCACACAATACCAGCCAGATGGACGACGGTTGAGACGCAGACCCAAAAAAAGATGGCGAGACGATTTAGACCACCAATGTCAGGACTGGCAAGCGTTGGCCTCAAATAGAGCTAATTGGAGGAGTTTGGGAATGGCCTTTGCACAGCAGTGAGACAGTTTAGGCTAATAAAATAAGTATGTATGATAGATGTGACCGATGATGCCTACTCACAGGTTTGTTTGTGGACACAAGATAAAGATTAAACAACATTTCGTGCGATTTTAGAAGACTGACTATTGAAGTCTTAATTTTTTTTTTTATTGAATCTATTTCTTATTACTAAGTACAATACGCCCCCGGAGGTATCATTATATACCAGTAATCTCCACATAGTTAACATTTAACCTTACTCAGCTATCAAAATGTGGTGACTAGTCCCAACAAAGGTACACTATAAACAACATCAAACGTGTCTCCAGCAGGATACTGTTGGCAAATTTACATTTGCTAACGAGCTGCGGTTATGATAGGCAAGAGTTGCCCCGAATTAAACAAACAAGCGATTTCCATTTCAGGACAGGGTTAACATGAGAAGGCCCAGGGGTACCAAACGATTTTGGTTTGGTAACGTGTAGCCATATGTGCTTGACGCGTTGAGTGCGGCTAGAACAAAGGTCTAGTCCCTGCTGTGGTGTTTTTTTTTATGCTAGAGGCGATAAAAAAGCAAGCGGGTCACCTGATGTTGGATGGAAAGTACCTAACCAACGCCGCCTATTAACATCCGTGGGAGAGCCACGCTTCGGTAAGAATGGGCCAGCTCGACCGGAGTGATACCACGGCCTCACAGAAAACTGGCGAGAAGCAGCACTGTGCTGTGTTTCGATGCGTGAGTAAAATCGAGGGTACCGGAGGACCAATGCGGGAAAAAGGGGGGTTTGAATGTTGGCAGCGCGCTTGTGACTCCACTGGTGTCGCGGGTGTCCATGGGCGGCGGCAATCGCTTACCATCAGGTGATCCGTCTGCTCGTCTGCCACTTATCACATAAAAAAAACATTCTCAAAATCGTCTGAACGTGATTGCCCTAACATGGACATCTCACTAAATTAGGCTTTAGATAGGGTTAGAATCCCATGCACAACTTCGTATTGCACACAAGACAAGGTGACAACCAATGATGGTTTCCCATTATGCCCTTATCACATGTATCTAAATATCACTTGTCACCTTGTCGCCAATTTCACTGTCATCATAAAATATATTTAAACAAAATGTTTTCCATGGAAACAAATGACTTACACCTAAAATATTGCCAATCACAGGTTACTCACATAAAGTGGTAATTTATCCTGTGGGGACTTTCTATCTCCGGTAAATAAATAAACAAGGAATCGAAATATATAGCAATGAATAAATATATAAATAAATATTTCACAACATTACATACTCCAAGATAGGTAGCTCAATCACCTGTGTAACGGATATCAGAATCAACAATGGGATTACAAATATATACATAATACTTTATTTTTGGTAAATACATATTTATAATACATAGTAAACACCCAGACCAATACAAACAGACATGTTCATGCACACAAATGTTTGTACTGTGCGGGGATCGAACCCGCAACCCTTGGACCAAAGGCAGCGTTTACTACCACTGTTCCAAACGGGTCGTCAATGAGATAGGAGTCTTAGAATGTGAGATAGGATGAAATGATATGACCTCTCAGTTTTTTCCCTCATCAAAAAAGCACTCCGTCAACCCTACCGAAGCGACCTTTCCTCTCCCAGAATAATCCTGCTTAAATATTTATTCAGAGCTAATTTTGAATGTGAATTTTGATGATACGAAAAGGTTTACTTGGCAGATATTTTAAATGTTACATTTAGAATAAAAGCTACAATTTTATACCGTGAAATCACACTATCCTATTCAGATGTAAAGAAAACCGGCCAAGTGCGAGTCAGACTCACCCATGAAGGGTTCCTTAGCTGCAAATAAGATATTAATTGTAAAACAATTGAGTTGACTAAATGGAAGGAAAATTGCGGCTTGGGGTTTTTAACGTTTAAAAAAACTACTAACTAGCTTTAGGTCAAACCAATTTTCGTTGTTAGTTTTCATGGTAGTGTATATCATATATATTTTTTAGGTATTTCAAAATCAATCAAAATCAATCAAAATCCACTGGATATTGATGTATATTGAATATATATTGTAAATATACCTACAATATTGGTGAGACTATCGACAGCTCATGTCGAATCAAGCACTTACAAATTTTGTCGGCTTAGTAACGCTTTCAGTGGTCTAGTTGGTAGAACATCCACCCGGATTGTGAAAGGTGTGGGTTCGAGTCCCGCCTGAACACGAGATGAAACTTTTAAGTGTGTTATTTGCTTACGAATAAATTAATAATAATAATAATTAATTAATTCTCACAACATCACATACATTGATCTGATTCCGTACTAAGTAGCGTAAGCACTTGTGTTAATCTGTATATCAGACAACAGAGGAACACAAATATGTTCAGGGTGGGGATCGAACCCACGACCTTTGGCGTAAGAGGCAGGGTCACTATCAATTACGCCATCCGGTCAGTCAATTGTCAAATTGCAAAAGATTGCTATAAAAAATATCAACTAAGTTATAATTGCTGAGAATTCAGGCCTCCCACTGGTTTTGTTTAAGGTTAGAGTCCCACACATAACCTCGTTCCCCACTTCAAAAAAGGCAAACTTAAAAACTTTCTGAAAAGTGTAGGGTTTGGGACTGATATGTAGCACAGTGGCGATCACAATAGATCAAACTGGTCTGCATAGGACCTGCAAAGCAGCCCGCTTAAGAAAAAAAAAACTTCAAACATTATGCGAATTCCTACGAGGAGAAAATCTTAATATTAAAACAATAAAACCTTAGGCCTAATTCGACCAATCACGGACAGAGAAAAATTGGTTCGATCGGGCCTTAATCTAACAGACGCATGAACCAAAATTCCGTGAACCTATTTAGGTATTTGTAGAAAAAAAATGCGATTTCCATTAATTCAAGATAGGGTTGACATAGGTAATTATGACAAACGCCCTGTGGCTAGGGGCGTTTAAGAATACTGCCAAGGTTTTCCCGGCCTTAGAGGCGACTTTCGGAGTACGTGAGCGTATCCACTACTGGGGAGTGGCTTGCTCAACATACGACTCCGCGGGGGACGACGACATTACTGAGTGTCCTGATAACTCGTACAGCGTTGAAGGGCTGTATTGCGCCAGATAGGGGTGAAGCGGCGAGCGCGATTAGCGGTACGGTCTAGTCCCAGCTATGGAGTTCCCGACCGCGATTGCGCGGAGATGGACACCCCAGGGGTTTTGGTTAGGGTTTGAGTCCCACACACCACCTTGTTCCCTACATGTAGCAAGGTGACGGCCATGATGGTTTCCCCTGGGAAAAAAAAGGTAATTATGACAAGGTGAGGCCCTAGAGCCGTAACTTGTGGACACAAGTTTAAAAAATCAGTATCTCCTTACTTGTGAGTAGGGTAGTAATTTTTATACTTCACACATTAAAATGCTTGGACGTCTAATAATAACGCAACCTCAATACGCGTAGGCCCGTGACGTCATCCGCCAGTTAATTTCCCATAGCCATGTTGTTTATTCACCTTTATCAATGGGGACGGTAATGAACACGCATCATTATTCATTAGGGCTATAAATAAATTCATTAAGTTTTTAGGTACGAGTATGAGTGGAAGGAAGAAAATAAGTAGGTGGGGTTAAGAAAATTCGTACAAACAAGCTAACGTCACGGGCTGGTGATGTTATTCTTACTGACTTTGTAGTGACGTCTTTGATTATGAGTGGGAAAATTATTCACTTACTCTTTAAGGCGAAAGGTAAGGCTCATACAAAAGTGGTGTGAGTGGCGCTTTGGACATTAGTTAAAGTTTCGAGCCTAAAAACTTAATAAAAATTAGTGCACAACTATTAAATAAAACGCCTTTGGCGATATTCTGACGGTTAGAGAATTATTGAAAATAGATCCGGTTTAGCAGCTAACAATTTTTTTACTCCGAGTAAGGTAGCTCAAGCACTTGTGTTTCGGATATATATCAGAATCAACAGTGGGACTACAAATATATACATTGAATATTTTTCTTTTGTAAATACATACTTATAATACCTAGAAAACACCCAGAACAATATAAAACAATATAAACAGACATGTTCATGCGCACAATTTCAATCAATTGGGGTCGCTAGCGCACTAAGAGTTTTTGTTCATAGATATTACAGTTTTAAAGCTGGTTTTGGGGCTTCTCTGATACCGTGACCAAAAGTAGAGTATAAATAAGTATAGTATCAGCCAATAAACTGTCCCACTGCAGGGCAAAGGCCTCCATCATAGAAATCAAGTTATCGGTACAATGGTGGGATTAGGCTTAATCCCCACGCTTCCCTAATGTGGATTGGTGATCACAAACCCGAGCTATGTACGGAAACTTCGAAACATACTTTTTGCTCGACCCGGGAATCGAACCCAGGACCCCGTGATCACTGCTTGGTACTTAAACCACTAAACCAACAGGGCGACAGATTACCGAAAATACATATTAAGCCCACACTATGCCCGGGTTGTTAAATCCTTCCTCACCAACATACCTACAAGTATAATATTTTAACACATATGAATTGGGAAACATAAGAATTGGGACCGTGGGAGAGCTACGCTTCGGCAAAAATGGGCCGGCTCAACCGGAGTGATACCACGGTTTAAAGGTTGGCAGCGCACTTGTGACACCACTGGTGTCGCGGGTGTCCATGGGCGGTGGCAATCGCTTACCATCAGGTAATCCGTCTGCTCGTCTGCCACATATCACATAAAAAAAATCTCTGTTATTGTAAATTTATGTATTTACTCCAATCAACAAGTAGCTACGAGTAAAGCATTTATTTTCACAGAAATGCTTAGAAAAACGTTTTACATTTAGGTACTAAGTGTACTAAGTACATACAAACCCTCTCATTTGGAGTGAGGGCTTTGGCGGTGAATATTGTAAATAATTAAAAGAGACCTAAAACTGTATTTCACATACGTAGCTAATGAGAAATAGTAATTTCTCCCTAAAACCGAGGTTAGCGGTACCTAAATTTTACATAGCTTAGGGATCGCTTTAATACTTAGCATTATTAAAATTAAGTCTTCTTCTCCTGATCTTAGCGTGTAGTTCCCATTGGCGTCCAAAGCTGTCACTCTGGAGCCCGGGGTACGCTTGGACCATGATTCAGGATTTGAGGAGTCTGGTAATTACAATGAAACGACTGCCGTCTGACCTTCGCAACCCTTTAACAGGGGAACCTGATCAACTGAATCATGGTTACACGTTTCAGAAACTATCCGAAACGTGCAGGTTTCCACACAATGTTTTCCCTTACCGGCGGGTTATTATTAATAATTCGTTTATTTCAGGCAACATACATACATAATAAAAAAAATACACTTTTTTTTTCAAATTACTACGTGTGGCGTTATTCAGCTATTGATTCAGCTGGTAGCTGGTTAATGGTAGAAATACGCACATAGATTTAAAAAATCCAGTGGTACATGCACGGATTCGAACCCGATCCCCTCGTATAGATGGCGTGTTCTGATCGACTGAGCTACCATCGCTCTTAATATTATTTATTATTAAAAATAAGTAGCAGTTCGAAAAAATTCTGGCCATGCTACATATCTCAATGGTAAGCGACTGATAACGCACGACCAGAAGATAGCAGAATACTCCTACGAGGAGACAAGACAGGGGACTGAAAGTAATGAGCAAATTTTTTTTTAAGGTTATGTGTAGGTTATCAAATAAAAGAGCTTTGTTGGCACGTTTCAAATAACTATGTAAACATTATTCACAGAAATCCAAAATAAGTTGAATAAAAATAAAGTTTATAATCTAAATCCCGACCACTACTTAAAGTATCCGCTGATATTATTATGCTTTAGGTATTGCCGTTTTAAATACTAATATTTTACATAAATATAAATAAATACTAGTTTTTTTAATACAATATACACTTCGTAGGTCCGTGTAACAATAGGTGCGCTTACAAATTTGTTAGTGTAATTTTGTTACAAAAAAATAATGGGCAAAATTGCGTGGATAAACTTTTGGCTTCGCTGACGCCTGCTCTTCGTCATCTTAGGGCTAATTTTATGATCCGTAGTTACCTTTTGGTTCAATTAACTATAGTTAACTGTCTAATAGTCAAAGCGACAGCGTCAAAGTAACGTAATTCCTAGTAATATAACTATTAGTTAAGCTAATTATTGTTCAAAAAGACATGTTTGTCATATTTGACACTTGGTTACTTTTTTAAACCATTATTCAGTTTAACTACGGATCAAAAAATCGGTTCTTAGCGTATAACTAATTCCCGGTTGCATCCTAAGCTGTTGCTTTGGAGCCCAGGGTACTCTTAGACCATAATTAAAGATTTGGGTAGTCTGGTAAAAAAAAGAAAGAAAATACATTTATTAATTTGGACACAACCACATTCTATAGGTACAAACAAATTGGTTATCAATAAATGAAACGATTGCCGTCTGACCTGAAACCTTTAACAAGGGAACCAGACCAAATCAATCAAGGTTACACGTGTAAAAAACTATGTGAAACGCGCAGGTTTCCTCACGATGTTTTCCCTCAGCTAACAATGGTAAAAAAGGCACCCCATGCCTAAAAGTTTCCAAACGAACGTGAACTGTTCACAAAAGCCATTCAGAGTTTCAGATCTCTTCACAAAGGATCGTATTATACCCACATACACGTTAGGTACACAAAATACACTAGACAAGCGTCCGCGGCACTCACTCAGCTGGTCTCACTGAAAACCAGCGTCCATAGCCTTTGTCTGCGCCGTGACTTAAGGTGAGTGAGGGCCATTTATACTAGACGTGTAAATACAATATTCATTTGACACTGCCTATACATGTTTGAATATATTTTTGTTTTTATTTATATATATTTTGATTGTTTTCTGTTTGCGCTAATTTGTGTTTAGAACTGCTGTATGTCCTGTGTGGTATGTCTACAATAATAAACTTTCTCTTTCTTCTTCATTCTTTATTCTTCAATAGAAAAACCAAACTTAATCAATTCCACCCCGGCTTTGCGACCTCCGTGTTAGTTTTAAGTCGAGTCAGGTACATTTTAACGAAATTATTTGATTTATCAATTTATTTAGTTTAGGTTCGCCGTCAGCGTTTTTATATTCCACAAAAACCTTATCAATTTGATGAAATTGACTTAGAATTTGATAAATCAATTGGATGAATTTAAAGTGTAGGTACTTAGTAGGCAATAAAAACAGACAGATTTCTAAATTAACGAAGAAAGATAGAGAAAAGCGGCACTGTGCTGTGTTTTGCTGCGTGAGTAATGGTACCGGAGGGCCAATCCGGGGGAAAGGGGGGTTAGTAAAGGTTGGCAGCGAACTTGTGACTCCATTGGTATCGCAGGTGTCCATGGGCGGCGGCAATCGCTTATCGGATTCTTTTTTTTTTGTCGGTCTGTCGGTGTCGGGTCTGTTTTGGTTTTGAACAGAATCACCGGGCTTGTGGGAAGCAGAAGGCTCACACCCTAAAAACTTTAAGCAACAGCCTGAGGGCGCCACCTAGCGGGGCTACGACCTCGGCTCAGGGCGTTGCTGGGAGAGGGCAAACGAACATAAGTTTGGGGACTGAATCGGCCCGGCACGTACCGGTTACGCGAAAAGGGACTGACTCTAACTCTAGAGGGAACCGACGAGCGTCCTCGCCGGCGAGGACGGTACCGCGGGGGTCTTGGAGTGTTATTTGTCGCGAGTTGTTCGGCCTGTTGCATGGCGACTGTGATAGGGTCGTCTCGGTCGTCAAGGACAGATCGAGGGCGTCTTTTCCTAACAGTGGGGGCTACGGGGGGGCTATATACAGACGCCTTAACCACAAGGGGGTTGGGGTGGATCGGAGCAGAGTCAGAGTAGTCGGAGATGACATACGGAGCCGAAACGTGGACACTTACGGTACGGCTGGTCCACAAGTTAAAGGTCGCTCAGCGGGCTATGGAACGAGCAATGCTCGGCGTCTCTCTCCGAGATCGAATCCGAAATGAGGTGATCCGGCAGAGAACCAAAGTTATCGACATTGCTCACCGGATTAGCAAGCTTAAGTGGCAGTGGGCTGGCCATATTAGCCGCAGAACCGTAAACGGGTTCTGGAGTGGAGACCGCGTCTTGGCAAACGTAATGTAGGGCGCCCTCTGGCTAGGTGGGGGGACGATCTGCGCAGGATGGCTGGCAAGAGCTGGATGCGAGAAGCCATGGATAGATCACAGTGGCGAACAATTGGAGAGGCCTACGTCCAGCAGTGGACTGCGATAGGCTGATGATGGAGCAGAGTCAAAATAACGGATAGAGTCAAAATAACGGATAGAATTAATCGGATTCCTTACAAAATTAGAAACTTTATGAATCTCAAAGCTTGTAAATAGATCCATGTAATGGAAGCCGTAGCCGCACAATGACTGTTAAAAATGGCCGCTCTCTACACGCCATTCTACAGTGCGCGGTTTAAAAACGCGATCGGTCGTTTATTCAGTCCATTAATATAAATGGAAATCGTTCACAACCGTTTTTGATTGCTTACATTTTTATTTACATTAAAGGACTGAAACCTTGTCACAATACTTACCTATAAGAAAGTAGAGGTCTACTTTCTTATATTAAATATTGTGACAACGTCCTAAAGTGTATACATATTTTTGGAGTTCACTGTACAATATTTGAGAAGGACCGTTCATTTATTGCCTCCCAGCTTGTAATAATGTTTTCAAAATGTTTCTCTAGCTTAAATTCTTAGCCAAATTTCTCTGGCTGGGGTACGATTTTTGAAATTTCAAGAGTTTATATTTAATAAAATCGTAATAAGGCTAAGGAACCAATGTAAACTGCGATAAAAAGCTTCATAAACCCCGAATTAATATGTGCACCTTATTAATTAACTTTATTGAATAACATATTATCAAATAAATCTCTATTAACGTAGGCTTGTACAGAGCAAGTACAAATCGTCATACATTGTAGTTTAAAACGATTTATAAGTACTTTATGTATAATTAACATATTAATACATATATATATTTCATATGTATGTATTAACATGTTAATGATTCATAAAATATACTAAATTAATAAATAAACATAATTCGATTCTACGTTTGTAACAACCTGCTCAGGCTTCCATAGATCCCTATCATTTGCTCAGCCTGACCAATGTCTTGTGACTTGTGAGTGAGAGTACGGGAGGCCCAATCCGGGGAAGCGTTAAAAAGCTGCGCATTTGTGACTCCCCTGGTGTTGGTCCATTGGCAGCGGCGATCGCTTACCATCAAATGATCCATTTGCTCGTCTGCCACCTATATCACATAAAATAAAACCACAGCCGTCTTTTAAAAAAGAGCGTAATTATCAGGTAACGAAGCTCTTTTTTTTTTCAAAACAATAGTCTCAAAGAATAAAAAAGTTAAATCGACTCGGAATAAAATCGTCTTGTTCCACTTGAGTGAGATACAATATTTTCTAAGAATATCTGCGGTATCTCCTCCGACAGGACTTTTAGCGAGCAATATATTCCTAGCAAGTTATGATGCCAGTGAATGGAATACCTACACATCTGTTGCGTTGCACGCTGTAATGCATTAAGTGCTTACTGGAGAGCAGAGAGAAATTTATCTTGAGAGCTTGCAACTCAATAAAGTCGTTTGTATGTACTCGTAGATATACAAAGAGTGTAGGTATTTATGTGATTAGAATGACCTGAATTATCATACCAAGGATATAGGATATAGGTACAGTCAACTACAAAGAGATGTTTCCATATTAGTCTTTATGACTGTACATTAAGTATTTATTCAAAGGTATTTTATTTACTTTCTTTTTCAAAGACGGAATACATAAATCTGGCAGTTAAAGTACGAAAAATTACAAGAATGCCATTCCCTAAAAAAGAAAAAATATTGACATTAAATGTTTCCTCTAAACATTTTTTTTTGTGCTGGTATAGCAGCCAGTTCGGCTTTGATTATAAAAAGAAGACCAAAGAAGTTTGACTAGGCTTTATTTATTTAATTGTTTAACCTATACTCAAATACTGAGAAAAAATAGTAATCTATTTTTTCTCATTATTTGAGTATAGGTATTTAGATAATAACTTTTTTTGAGCGTCAAATAAGGTTAATGAATCATAAATAAGTGCTGCAACTATCATTTTAGAGGCACCTTAAATGTAGAAAAGGCTATTTTACGGAAAACGGAAGCAAACAGTTAAAACCTTCACGCAGCAAGCAAGCAGACAGTCAGAAAAGTTAATAATGTTAAGCAAATTTGGAAAAAACTCAAAACAAGCATGAAGTTTTAACTCAGCTAATATTGAACAAACTCCCAAACAAAATTATATTTTACACATACACATACGCTGAGTTTGGCGGAGGCCATTGAGTGTAGCAAAATGGATCCCTACCCTAAACTTTCGGACCGTCGAGTTAGCTAACAAAAGTATGAAACAGTCTGTGTATCCATAACAGAATATATAATGGAATAATATACAAGTATAAGGTTACCACCACCCTGTCACATATGCCAGGGTAATTTTCTGATCCCACATCAATAAATGAAAAATGTTGTAAATGCCTAGGAGAATGCCTCTTGGCATTAATCACAATATGAATGTTTGACCACAGTGGAAATCGAACCCGCTACTTACTAATCTGTGATCGAACCAATCATATATTGGCGAGAGCCAATATACTGACATACTTAGGAGACTAAGCCTGATGGTAAGCAAGAGAAGTGCCCAAGTTGCAATTACAACGGAAGCGATGTCAAGGCATCACCTCCGTTGGGACCGGCATACTGGCTCGCGAGATGCGTCTTCACGCTTCGTTTGAAAGAATCCATATTGTAGGAAGGTGGAAATACATGCGCCCGCAACGAGTTCCATTTCTTGATGGTGCGGCAGAAATAAAACCCTAAATTTTTTGAGTCCGTGATTGGCTGTTTTCCACTGTGAAGTGGTGACAGCGTTATTCGGCGCGTGTAGTTCTGTGACGGAATAGGGCAGGTGGGGTCAGGGAGACATTACAAAATATTACATCGAGTCAATAAGAAAAAGGTGAGATTGTATTATTTATCCATCCCTCGTCTATTTTTTTGTTTTTTATGTGTATTAGGAGGCAGACGACCAGATGGATCACCTGATGGTGAGCACCTATTGCAGCCGCCCATGGACTCACTCACGCGACGTAACACAGCACAGTGTTGCTTCACGCCAGATTTATGTGAGGCCGTGGTTTCACTCCGTATCCGTACTATTTTGACCCTCGATGTTCAGGTTGCGACATCTTTGACACTATCACAAGAAGAAACCGGTTTTTTTATGTGATAATTGGTATACGAGCAGATGGAACACTCAATGGTATCAAAGCGATTGCCGTCGCCCATGGACACATGCAACACAAGTGGAGTCACAAGTACGCTACCAACCTTTAAACTCCCCTGTCATTCAGATTGGGCCTCCGGTGCCCTCACTCACTCGGCAAAATTCACGCCGATTTTCTATGAAGCCGTGCGAGGTTATAAATAGAGAAACTGCTCATTTGAATAAAGTTAACCGCCTCATATCGTATAACCCGTAAAATAAAGGTTGATTAAAATGACAGCTATTGATGTCACTGAAAAAGGATCTTTATGGCAATATGATTAAAATTCTGTGGTGGTGGTGTGTGAATAAATCAACTTAGCAAAGTGATAAACCGTCGACCTAATTCTAATAGGACGTATCTCATTTTTTAACATTGGGCTCCTGAAGCCGAATTCTCGGACTTGTGGCATTTATCATCATACGAATAAGTATCACTAAAATATAGTTATTTTGTATGGATTTCATGTGACATCCGCCATGTTTTTAATATCGAAAATGTCCAATGGGCTCCAAAGTCCAATGTTAAAAAATTAGATACGTCGTATTAGAATAGGGTCGACATTATGTATATTGAAATAAATATTTCAAATGAGATGTCATTTGATCTTTATTTCAATGTACATAAGGTTTATGACAGATATATCATTCTTATCAATTTATATTTTACGGACTATACCTAACAGGGCAGCATCCTAAGTCAATGACTTGACTATAACTAAGGACCCCCGAGCGTGTACCCTGTCGTGTCCTCTGGCCACCCTTGACAGGCGAATGAAGTATTACACAGTCTTCCCTGGCACTAATTAAACAACGCCGCGGACAAGGAGTTTTAATCAAAATTTTCCCGCTCCGCTTTTATGACTTTTTGCTGTAACGTTTCAAGCAATTTGTATTTTGTCCGAAGAGCTTCTTTGTTAATTGCTAGATACAGACCACACATCTGGTTAACACAATTTGACAAAATTCCTCAATGGGCAATACGACATAAAAAATATTAGGTACAACCTGTGCGGATAAAGAATGGGATCAGATATGGCGGCACATCTATTCACTTCTCGCTCGCACACTATTTGCGTCTATACTCGCACTCGTGGGGTGCGAGACGCACCATTGTACCATTGTACCATTTTATACGCTTTTCCAATAAAGAAAGAAAAAAAAAGGATCCATATTTTTTAGTTTTCATTATGTAAATGTGTGTTTTATTGAAATATATATTTTTTAATGTAATTAATATGCCGGGAGTGACGTAGTCCTGAGGCCCAACGTATCGTGATATTGGTGCTATATTATTACAATAAAAAAAGTTTAGGCGACTGGTTATCATTGTTTGACGTTTGGTTTTTTGGATTACCTTTTTTTTTAATCAACATGACAAAGGCGCTATTAATTTGCCATGCCGAGTAATGATGTCACAGGAGGATTATTACTTTTTATTGGTAAAATTCCGAAATTATTTTTCTTAAATTTCTATGTCTGGTTTAGAAAGAGTACATTTTTTCATTTCGGTAAATTATTTTTGTCGTATTGTCCATTGACATTGCAGCGTGTTGGTCCTATACTATTTATTTAATACTTACCTATAGTTAACTGTTTGGTCTGCTTTTGCACTCGAATTTTGGATTACCGCCAAAAGTGGCCGCTTTTGGCGTGAATAAATTTTTCGCGTACAAAATCGGACCCAACATTTGTGCATGGTTATTTAATAAATAGTATAATGTTTGCCGAGAGGTTGCAACCCCGAAATTGTTTAAAATAGATCCGGTTTAGTAGCTAAAAGTCAAAATCGATTGGCGTCGCTAATGTGCCCTACCCGTCACCTTAACGAAACCCAACGAATCCTATGATGGTTCCAGTTGCGGTAACAGCTAAATCGTTTTCTAGCTAAATTTTTCCCCAAATAATAATCCGAGCTTGAAATTTGACTGCCTTGAATTTTGTAGTGACCCTGCCTCATTTAACAAAGGTTGTAGGTTCTTTTCCCACCCTGGACAACACTAACACAAGTATTAGAATAGTTATTTACAAGATTTCTACCATGTACCTTATTTTTAAGTTTCCGATATTTCAACTCAAAAATAAGATACATGGTAGAAATCTAGTAAATAACTATTCTAATGTTAGTAACCATGAAAGTTTAAAACAATATATAGTAAGACAAGTGCTGAAACTACTTAGTACGGAATCAGGTCAATGTATGACATGTTGTATGAATTTATTTTATTATTTATTTAAAGTGCTTTTCCAAGATAAGCATCTAGGCGTGGATATAAAATAAACATTTTAGTTGGCAAATCAACGCTGGTTGCATCAACATAAAGCGTTATTAGCTCTGAACAAACGGGGAACACTCGACTAAGAGATTTTCTTTGAAGAAACATAAAGTAGGATACAACCACTTGCAATCAGTTTTCATTTGCAAGAGGAAGCTTATAAATATTTTTGCAGACTTGCTTTTACTTTCATTTATTTCTTCTGGTAATTTGATTTCTATGATTAAAAAGCTAAATACATATATCATTTAGTGTCATGTGAATTGAAATGTTCTTGGCCAAAAGAAATTCAAAATTATGATTAATGAAATAAGTTAATGTATGGTAGTAAAATACATAATACCTATTTAGCTGCAAGAGAATGAATATATCGTTTACAGTCGCTTTTTAACAGCCATTTACTTTCATCTTGTACGTAACTTACCTACTTACTTACCTACCTTTCAAAATATTACGCCACTCACATTTTCTTTAAGTGTATTCTTGAAGAAAAAGCGTAGGTAAGTGTATTCTCAAATGCTTTTTCTCTTATGACTGTTATCACACCTACGAATACATTACCGGCATAGAAATTTTGTTGGGTTTAGATAGGATTTAGAGGCCCCTTAAGGTAGGGCACACTAGCAATGCCAATCGATTTGAATTTTAAGCTATTTTAAACAATTTCGGGGTTACAACCTCTCGGCAAACACTTATACTATTTATTAAATAATAATAATTCTCACAACATCTCATACGTTGACCTGATTCCGTACTAAGTAGCTTAAGCACTTGTGTTACAGATATCAGACAACAGAGGAACACGAATATATACTTAAATACATATATTACACCCAGACACCGAACAAACACAAGTGTTCATCGCACGAATGTTTGTCCAGGGTGGGGATCGAACCCACGACCTTTGGCGTACGAGGCAGGGTCACTACCAATTGCGCCATCCGGTCAGTCAACACTTATATATTTATTAAATAACCATGCACAAGTGTTGGGTCCGTTTTTGTACGCGAAAAATTGATTCACGCCAAAAGTGGCCGCTTTTGTCGTGAACCAATTTTTCGCGTACGCGTTGGACCCAACATTTGTGCATGGCTATTTAATAAATATATAAGTGTTCGCCGAGAGGTTGTAACCCCAAAATTGTTTAAAATAGATCCGGATTAGTAGCTAAAAATTATAATCGATTGGCGTCGCTAGTGTGCCCTACCCGTCACCTTAAGATTGGCCGCCGTAGCCGTAATCGGTTGGATTGTATTATTAAATACGATTTAACCTTCATACCCCTACTGTAATATACACACATTCCTTGCAAGTTCAGGATCAGGGGAGGCTTTATCATGTAATACTCTTTACTTGACTTCAATCTAAATAAAAAAACAACAGAATTCATGTCTAATTGGTAGCCTGTGCTTAGGTATTTAGTTTAAGTAATAGGCTTTATACTAAATCTCTCAGAGTTTCGAAACTGTTGTAAAAGGCGAGGCCTTACAATCCAGGCGGGGTGCTTAAAGCTCTTAAGCTAATGGCCACATATGATGCAATTTAGGAGTCCAAATTTAAGCCAGCAAGACTAGTCTTATTAATTGCTCATCAGTAACAATTGGGTTATGACCCGTAAATCCATTAAGAACACATGTGGATTCTTGGATACGACGTTAAGACCTATATGAACACTTGTATTTAGTTAAGGTGACGGGTAGGGCACACTAGCGACGCCAATCGATTTTAATTTTTATCTACTAAACCGGATCTATTTTAAACAATTTCGGGGTTACCACCTCTCGGCAAACACCTCTACTATTTATTAAATAATCATGCACAAATGTTGAGTCCAACGCGTAAGCGAACAATTGATTCACGACAAAAGCGGTCCCAACATTTTGTACATGGTTATTTAATAACTAGTGTAAGTGTTTGCCGAGAGCGTAAACCCGAAATTGTTCAAATAGATCCGGTTTAGTAACTAAAACTTAAAATCGATTGGCCTCGCTGGCTTAACTTTGGCTATTAAGACAGCTTTTTTCATCTGCTAGATAAAAATTGCTACCTATCATTGCTCGGGATGTTAAAAAATCATTTAGGTGCCTACCCACTGGAAATAACTTATAATATCGATAAGATAAATGACAAATTCATACATTGACCTGATTTTTTTTTATGATATAGGTGGCAGACGAGCCGACGGATCACCTGATGGTAAGTGATTACCACCGCTCTAGGACACCCGCGACACCAGTGGAGTGACAAGTGCGCTGCTTACCTTTTAATCCCCCTTCCCCTGTATTGATTCCGTACAAAGTAGCTTAAGCACACACCTACTTAAATACATGTATTAGACCCAGATACCTATTATTATACCTTACTTTATTTTACGTACCTACTTAAATGTTATTGCATAAACGTACCTAGATAATCTAAGTTCCCCATTCGATAAGAATTAGAACATAATATATTTCAAATCAAGTAAAAAGTATAGTAAAGTATCAGTCTATATACTGTCCCACTGCAGGGCAAAGGCCTCCATCATAGAAGTCAAGTTACTATAATGGGATTAGGCTTAATCACCACGCTTGCCAAATGCGGATTGGTGATCACAAACCCGAGCTATGTTCGAAAAATTCTAAACATAGTTTTCGCTCGACCCGGGAATCGAACCTAGGACCCCGAGATCACGGCCTGGTACTTAAACCACTAGACCAACAGGGCGTTTCAAATCAAGTACCTACGGCTAAATCAGAATGATTTTTTTGTTGATTATAGGTAAGTATATAGGCTAACGCTTCATCACAATCGCACTTGATGGAAAGGTATGATGACTGCCACCACGTGGCCGTGACCTGGTAGAAGGGGTACACCTAAAAAGATGTGTGTTGACGTCGTAGAGGATGACAATGCTTGCTAATAAATTGACCACTAAGGATGCACAAGACCGTGCGAAGTGGAGGAGTCGAAGTGGGAAAGCAGACGCGCTCCGAAGCAGCAGCTTGAGACGCAAGCGGGACAAAACGATAAACATCCAATCACGGACTCAAAAATTTGGCAGTTCTTATTTCTGCCGCACCATCAAGAAATGGAACTCGTTGCCGGCGAATGTATTTCGCCCTTCCTACAATATGGCTTCCTTCACACGAAGCGTAAATAAGCATCTCGCGGGTCGGTGCCAACGAAGGTGATGTCTTGACATCGCTTCCGTTGTAATTGCAACTTGGGCTCTTCTCTTGCTTACCATCAGGCTGAGGAAAGCCAATATACTGTGCCATTATAAAAAAATATAGCCTCACCTCAATCCGTCCTTATTTGCATCCGGTATGGTAGGATTGGACTCTCTTAAACTCAGGAGGCATATGCAGTTGATGATATACTATTTATCAATCTTATGACACAAGGTTGATAGTCAGGACATTCTGAGTAGAGTGGGATTAAACAGGTACCTAAGTTGGGACAGCGAGGGTACAGTAGCGCCGCGACGATACCGATTAATTTGCAGACGGCTTTGGACAGCTTTGTTGCAAAGCCTTCTTATCTAAATTTTAATGTCTGACCATCTTTAATTGTATATATTTGTATTTGTATCCGTTCATTGTATTCTGTTCTAATTTTTTATATGTAATTAATTAATTCTGTTTTACTTATCTATTGACATTTTTATTTCAATTCAATTCAAATTGTAACTCTGTGTTCAAGTGACTATCATTCTGACCCTTTGGTTTTACTGTAAGTCAGCATGTACAATTGAATAAATAAATACATGAATAAGTAAAAAAAATATCACTGTACATTAAGTAATTTCTTTGCAGCGACGTAGATGACTTAGAGCTTATGAGAAAGTGGCAATCACCGCTAATGGATTACTGAACAAAGGGATACTGTTTAGGGTTCCCTACTGAGAAACGTTACTCATGATATTACTACAGTGCATGATAGAATGACCGTTTTTTTTTAGATTTTTTCAGATAGACAAACTGAACAAATAAACGAGAAACTATTTAAAACAGTAAGTATGCTACAAAGTATTATCTTACTCTAGGCTACGGTCTTTTGGTCTTTTTGCCTTTTTCGGAAATCCTCCATCTGTACAGTGCGACCGATGGATTTGACCATAGGAGAGCCACGCTTCGGAACGAATGGGCTCGACCGAAGTGATACCACGGCCTCACAGAAAACCGGCGTGAAGCAAAATGTCAAAAAGTTCGGCGTCGCCAACAATCCTTCTAGCTCGGTCTTCAATCGATTTCAATGCAGCCATTTGGTATTTGGCAGATCCATCCCAAAGGTGACAGAAGTACTCCATGCAAGTTCGGACTTGAGCTTGGTAAAGTTGTAGAAGCTGCTCCGGTATATATTATTTATCAAGTCATTGCCATCTTAAGCAGTCATCCTAAGGACGGCAGCCTAACGAGTGGCAGGTCGTTCTGTATTACGCTTGCCTAGTCCTAGTCTGCACTACAAACCAAGTCTGCGAACCAACCCAACGACTACCTTGGAAACGTCCCATCGTTATTTTTTTTTTTGAACACGATTAACAACTTACGTACAGTTTATGCAATCGCAGGTATTTATTAGTATCTACTAAAGCCAAGAGCCTAGGGATTTTCTTTTTTCTTCAAATACATAAGTACACAAATATCGAAAGGGTGTCGAATAACACCTCGTTAGCTTATAAACCCTGTTACACTTCACTGCTGCCATCTGCACTGTGAGGGAAAGCAGTCAAGTGTATGATGGAGCAGGAAAGTACCTAATTTCCCGTGGTAACCGCGGCATAAATGCGGAAAAACTCAATTTGCCTGATGTAAAAACCTGTATCTCTAAAACAGGCACCCTACGTGCTACGAATACATATTTCAAAATTTCAGTATGAAGTTCGAGCATGGCTCAATCATAATCCTAATGACTTTTTTTATGTGATAGGTGGCAGATGAGCAGACGGATAGGAAATGGTAAGCGATTGCCGCCACCCATGGACACCCGCGACACCAGTGGAGTCACAAGTGCACAGCCAACTTTTAAAACCCTCTTTTCTGTGAAGTCATGGTTTCACTCCGGTCGAGCCGGCCCATTTTTTATTTGATATCTATTACGTACGTATCACATTACGTAACTCAATTATTCCGTAAATACCTAATTGTTCAGGAAACTTGTTTTTAGTGGACGATGTTTTTTATTACTTTCAGTGTCTTTTCGTACACACTATACTCCTTTCGCTTTAGCATGATATGGGTGACAGATGTCAAAATCTATACATTTTTCACGTCAGTCTCTTTCTAACGTGTGACTCACGTATAATCTCTGTCTTGCTGTCACCGATATCATGATTAAGCGAAAGGAGTATAGCTTTGACTACGTCAGCTATTGGTTTATTTATTTCTTAATGTAAGATAAACAGCATTTAAGTTACAATAATGATTGAGTATTTAAATTCCGTGTCAATTTAAAAGCAAGCTTTTATTCGTATATGAATAAGGTCACTATCATCTCAACATGTCTTTTCCAGTTGCATTCAAAGCCGTTGCTTCAGATACGCTTAGACCATGATCCAGGATTTAGGAAGTCCTATGTACCTAATCATACTGAAATGCATGCCTACTGACCTTCAATCTTTAATCTGGGGAATAAGGTATTCTTTACAAATGTTTAGACCACAAAATAAACCCTTGCTCGCTTATATATGGCCGGCGGAAGTAATAAACAATGACCTTTAAACGTAGAGTTACTATTTAGAGCAGTTAGTTTTCAGTGGAATATTTCGGTAACTGTAAAGGTCAAATTGTATCTTCACCCGAGTGTAAGTAGGTACGTATTGACCTCCGAGTTATTTCGGTATGTGGACATCATGTGGACATGCATGTGACAGGCGGATATTTCATTAGTGTAAGTTTCCGAGCGTAAACAAGTTAACAATTTCGATATTGTGTTTACCTATACTGTGTTCTGTTGATAGTGTTATTAAATTTTAATTAATTATACCTTTTTAGTATGTTTTTGTGAAACAAGAAGTGTTTTATAATCTATATTTTACGTAAATACAAGCGGTCGCCCGCGACCTCGCTCGCGTGGAATTATGTTTGCCACAAAGTAGCCTACCCTCAATGAGGGCTATCGCATGCGAAAAATCTCCAAGATGGCGTCCTGAGGTCCATCTGCTAGGTGATTGGGTATCTTTAGACGTGATATGTCAAATTTGTCAATTAACGAATAAATCAGCCATTGATGTTGAAGTTCGACCTCAGTTCACAGGCATGCCATCTAGTGGTTATCATCACGCGATAGCCCCTATTAAATCGTGTAATTTATTCTTGAGGAACTAAAAGGATTTCCTTGATTTTTAGCCAATAGGGTTACCATGCCCGTAAGTATGACGTAAGCGGCCGGCACTGGCGCCATCAATTATTTTCACAACTGTATTGACAGATTATATATGTTACTCAACATCCCTTCAGGCTATCTTCACTTAAAAATCACGTCAAGGATTCGGCGGGTAGGGATTAAAACAAGTCCGCGTGGGACGGATGCAATTCAAAGGTTTAAAATAGTGTCTAGTGGTTTCTAGTGTACAAATTTGGTGTTTCTTTGTGCAGTGAAGCATGCCGCAAAGTGATCCTAATAATAAGAATCGTAGGATTGCATCGTTTTTAACACTGCTATTATGTGTCGAGTGAGTTGTCTCGTGACAACTTGCTTGGACCTAATAGAATCTTAAAACCCGCGATTGCTTTTAGAATGATATCCGCTGAATCCGTAGGTCGATAAAACGTAAGACACAGATGTTTTATTGAGTGACTGTGACTTTGACTGACTTCTACTGTTGACTATCTACTTATTCTCAATAAGTTACATTAGCGAATTATCTTCGGGTAGAGCCATATAAAAAAAATAGTCAATTCATCACTGCGTAATGCTGTGAAAGACGGATAAACAGACAGACGGACACACACATTTACATTTATAATATTAGTACCTATCGATCGCTTCAGTATAGAGGGTGTTTCTTTTTTATCTACCGCCTACGTAGGCCAATACTTTACGTTTTACCTTTATCTTTATATACGAGTGACGCTATAAACAAAATCTAGCATTCAAGAAAATGGCGTCATTGGATAAATGTGGGTCTCAAACACCGCTTTATTCTATTTACCTAGGTACTTACTATTTATTTACTATCGTTACGTAACATTTTAGGCTCGAGTATCTTTATAGCCCAGACATAGGACTCACCTCGAGGTTTTATTATCCTTCCATTAGTGCCCTAAATGTATCAGATGGTTACTATTTGAGCTGACACTCGCTGAGCTAAACCGTCTAGGGAAGGGGCAAGGACCATAATAAAAAAAGGCATAGCAATGACAAACTATTACAAGGAATTGTTACAGTGTTAGAAAATCTCTATCTAAACTTGTAAGTACTTTAGGTGACATTAATGTGAACCTAAAATCTTTTTCCGACGAGGAATGGGCTTTTGCGTTTCAAAAATCCGCTAGATGGAGTACTATAGGAGTGAGGTGCATATACAATGTGATTGGTTATTTTTAGACGTGATCTGTCAAAATGACAATTTTACAAACTAAACAACCAATGCGGTTGATGTTGGACCTCAGTCCAACAGTACGCCATCTAGCGGATTTTTCACACGCGTAAATCCTCATTGAGGCAAGACCTTGTATTAACATTCATATATCGGGGCTAAACGCTACGAAAATAAACAAGTACATGTAGTAATAGATTATAAATTTATGTTTTTCACTTTAAGTGGGTACCCAGCTTTTGCCATCATTTCATGTAAGAAGAATGAATTTAAGTAGGCAAGATAAATAAATATCTACTTATAATATTTCTTCAATATCAACAAATAAGACAAGTATTAAATGCTTTACGAATATCAGACAAAAGAGAAATTACAAATATAATAATTCAAATAGATAGACACTATGAGCCCATACAATCAATATGTTGGCAAATATTTTAGTAAACTTAATTGATTATCTGCTCGCCCAATTTTAGTAATTCAATTAGCCTGCATACATGAGTAGTGGCTTTAGTAACGAACATCAAACCTAGTTAACTTTATTTATATAGATAGGTAAGTATATCCCCATTACAGAAGATGAAACCCCTATACACATAATCACTGAATGCGGACCACTGATACGCAAACGTAGCTTACATCTGGGAAAGCACTTTTTGGGCCCCAATGAAACTAGGGATCTCAGCCCCAAACAATTAATCATCATCATCATCATCATCGTCAGCCCATTAAGTCCCCACTGCTGGGGCACTGGCCTCCCTCAATCACATGAGGGGTATATGCCATACTCACCACGCTTGGCAGACGGGTTGGCGAGGGTTTAGATATAAATGCAGAGTTTTCCTTCTCTGGGTGCTGATGATCATGCCAGCAGCTTTACCTTAGTCGCCTTTTACGACACCTCGGTAAGAGTGAGGGTGGCCTATTCTACTCTGCCGGGACCACACGGCTGATAGTTAGTAACAATTAATACACTTTCTGAAAAGTTTAGGGTTTGAGGCTGACATGTAGCACAGTGGCGATCACAATAGATCAAACTGGTCGCAGTGATACTGGTCTGAATAAGACCTGCATAGCCGTCTGATTAAAATAAAAAAAAATCCCCATTACTATTAAAGAGTCAGGCACGATTCAACGGTGGTTCTAGAGGCGAATAATTTATAAAACAGTTTATAAAGATGTCGATAATCGATACATTCCCACCACAATTAAAGAGCCAGGTCCTTCCTATTAAACTGTGCACGTCAGTGGTCACTTAGAGGCGAACATTTTAGTTAACTTTATGGATATCGATAATCGATACATTTCCACCACTATAAAAAGGCCAGGCCCTATTAGGCTGCACACGTCGGCGGTGGCATTTAGCATTTATAGCAGCAAGCCTGGCTTGAACTTAATTAATTGTTCTCACGTACAAACCTACAGTTCACTAATGGAATGGGCAAGAATCAATATAGGACCGTGGGGGAGCCACGCTTCGGCATAAATGGGCCGGCTCAACCGGAGTGATACCACGGCTTCACAGAAAACCGGCGTGAAGCAGCACTATGCTGTGTTTCGCTGCGTGAGTGAGGGTACCGGAGTTGGCAGTGCACTTGTGACTCTATTCTTTGGGACTTCGAGCTACCGAGAGATGTAAAGTCAACAGCACGTCCGGAACAATAAACAGTCTTTAACCTATTCGATATTAAATTACATTTGGAAAATGCTGCTTTTCCAAACAGACATTATTTCGGCTAAGGCCGAGAGATCGGCCATCTCCCATCTCTACGATCAGTCCCTAACGCAGGATATATTATAGTGCTTAGGTGTATAGTGCACAAGTGCACTCTCTATTCCCTTGCCCTCATAATTCGATTGAACATGACCGGAGAGGGAACGGACGCAGGACCAACGGCATAACGTGCTTTCCTAAGCACGGGGGTACAAGACCGCCAACATCCAGAATCTGGGCTACGAACACTAAGCATTTCTTTACCGAAAACTTTGTTAGGTACAAATTTTTGACTGGGGGATCGAATTTGGGACCTCTTGCGCAGTCGTGGCCTTAAAGTGCGACCCACTAACCACTGCGCCACCGAGGCAGTTATGAAGTGTTGACTTTCATTATTTATTATTAGTGGAAATCCTGGCCGCCTGTCAAATAAATGTCGGGTGTAACATCCAGATTCTACAGTCAGATTCAAGCTGACTCCAAGAATTTGTTAACAGAAAAACTCAGGTACAGATTTTGCCCCAACCCGGGGTTCGAACCCGGGACCCCAAGCGCAGCCGTAAAAAAAAACATTTTTTTTATATTGGTCATAATAGCTGTAGTTGATAGCCGATGTAGAAAAATATTTCACAATTAAATCACATACGCCAAAAGGAATCTGAACAAAGCCGATCCACATCATAATTTGTCATTGCTATTGTGACTAAAGTCGGTTGGCTACGTGATTCAAAATGGGGCCTCTTTCGGACCCCTAACCTCTTTCATAGACGCGCACATTCATAGGTATATAAATAAGAGATTTCGGCCAGTCTTGTATGAGATTGTGTAGGCTGCTGAATAGCTCCCCCTGTGGTTTTCCTCAACCTTTGACGGACTCCATCAAAGGGATAAGTTATACATTTCATTCTATACAATGTGTAGCTGTGTAGCGTACTGTGTATGAATTGGTCTGACTAAAATATTTATGAATGAGCAGACAATAAGTCGGAATAACACCGTCCACGTTTTGGTTTTGAAGTCGGTAAAACGAAAAGTCAGTACTAACTTAATATACATATTGAACGTTATAATTTTAATTTAAAAAAAATAAGTCGCTTCTACATTTCGTGATTATACTACGCAAATTTGTTTACAACTTGGATAGTTTCTTTTTAACCGACTTCAAAAAAAAAGAGGTTCTCAATTCGACATGTACATAACTATATATTTTTTTATGTTTGTTCGCCGATGACTTTGAAATTAAGAACCGATTCAGATGATTATTTTTTAGTTGGAAAGTAGATAATCCTGGATTGGTACCATTATTTAGTTGGACCAGGAATTAGTATTAAAATGAACCTTAACAGTAAGGCGAGAATAATTACTTTGCCGTAACACAGTTTTTACTAGTAGGGAAAGTAAAGAATCATTCGTTTGGTACTTACCTGCAATATTTAGTTATTATTAGCAAAATATTTGTCGTTATTTAGCTGTTATGTCATGTACAAATATTTCAAAGAAAACACAATAAACTATTTGTATTGTATTGTAACTATAAAACTGTGGAATGAACTATCACCTGCGATGTTTCCTATACGACCTGCAAACCTTCAAGAAAGGAGCGTACTCCCTTTTAAAAAGGCCGGCAACGCACCTGTGACTCCTTTGACGTGGCAGGTGTCCATGGGTGGCGGTAATCGCTTACCATCAGGTGATACGTCTGCTCGTTTGCCCCCTATATCATAAAAAATGCCTACGCACAAATAATACGTTACCCAATCGCGTCTTTAAACTTCCAGTTCCAAACATCAATTCACATTTTTCTAGCCGTTTTGGAGAATCTATTAGGGTACGCGTTTATAACGCGGTGATTGAGGTGTTTGACGTTAAAATTTCCTCCGTGTTGGATGCTAAATTGGCCATCACAAAATGCTTAAAAAAATTGATTATAAATCCACTGAAGATCTTATTTCGTAAAATGTTTTTTTAAAATACTCAGTAACACTAACACATCTACACGATAAACCACTAGTATCCAACCAGGAGCACCACGTACGTCCGCTCGGTCCCACAACTGTCAGTCGACTCCCCCCACCCCGCAGGTCTGGTATGCTACATCTCTTCCTTGTTTTAATTTAAATAAAAGACGGTAGTTAATTCAACCCAAACCATTTTAATTAACAACTGTATCAGTTAATCACCCTGTCATATTAATCGAATCAATTTTCATGTTAATTATCTTCTGTAGAGGTGGCATTTTCATTATCTTTATTAATAACCGCCCATTTATCTGTTTCCACTCTTTTCAGGTGGATAACATTTCTACGGTACTCTTTACCATTAAAATCATTACGTACTCTCACGTCTCCCCCATTTACGTCAGTCACAGTGTGTGACTCAGGGTTAAAGTTAGGGGATAATTTATTGTCTTTAGTTAAGTTTTTCACATACACCTTTTCTCCTACTTCTAAATGACTATCTACTGCATTTCTCTTCTTATCCGCATATTCTTTTCCTTTTTCTTTCTGCGTTTTATCTTTATCTCGCACTTCAGAGTCTAATACTTGACGTTCAATATCTGCCGCTGTAGGAATTTTATCCCGAAACTGCCTGTGGTAGAAAAGTTCTGCAGGCGTTTTACCAGTCGTGGTGTGGGGCGTGCTATTGTACATAGCGAGATAATCTAGGAGGTCATCTTTCCAATTCTTCCTTTCTAGTTGGCTTATTTTTAGACGTTTCAGCACATCTCGGTTTTGACGCTCAACCTCGCCGTTCATCTGCGGCCAATAAGGGATTGTGTTGTAAAGCGTAATGTTACATTCTTTGCAGAATGTCTTAAATACTTCACTTGTAAACTGCTGACCATTATCACAAGTAAGCGTTACAGGGTACCCTACCCGGGAAAAGATTTCCTTGAGTATCTTCACCGTGTCGGTAGAAGTGATACTTTTCATATTTTTTATTTCTTTATAACGGCTATAGTAGTCGACAAGGACTAACAAATAGTCTTTAGATGGTAGAGGTCCAAGGAAATCTATCGCAACATCAATCCAAGCTTCAACCGGAAGCTCTCGTCTCTTGGTCGGGTGAGGTGGGTTAGGTGCTGAGACAAGTGTACAACCCTTACAAGACTTGACACGGCTCTCAGCATCTTTATCGATCTTTGGCCACCATACCTTAGACCTAAGACGAGTCTTCATTGCCACGATGCCTGGATGGCCTTGATGGGCAGCCTCGATTACTCTTTCTCGAAGTTCTTTAGGAATAATTAGCTTATTACCTCTCAAGGCAATGTTTCCTTGAAAACAGATCTCCGATTGAAAAACCTTGTAAGCATTAACGGAATCGTTCCATTTGTTTTCAAAAATTCCGCTCTTTAGTGCTTTTATCTCTTCATCAGCGGAACAGGCTATTTCGATCTCATCCAGGGACACTGCGGCTGGCCTACTATATTCCACGATTGCATTTATATAATTCTCGTTGTCAAAAGGCTCTGGGCATGCAGAAAGGCAAAGTCGAGATATTGAATCTGCAATGTTTTCCTTTCCCGGACGGTATATAACCTTGTACTTGTAGGCCTGAAGTCGGAGCACCCAGCGTTCAATGCGTGCGCACGGTTTTGATCTAGGTCCGAAAATTGTTTCCAGGGGCTTGTGGTCACTAACGAGTTCAAATTCCTTCCCAAAGAGATATATTTTAAAATGTTCGACTGCCCACACGAGAGCCAAAGCCTCCTTTTCTGTCTGACAGTACCTCTTCTCACAGTCTGTAAGGCTTTTGTTCCCATATGCTATTACTCGAGGGCCGTTACGATCGATTTGTACGAGTACGGCTCCTAGACCAACTGGAGATGCGTCGGCGATCACTTGCGTCTTGTCCTTGGGATTGTAGTAGCCTAGTGTGTTTATATTTGATAGGCTGGCCTTAAGCATTTCAAAAGCTTTATCTTGATTCGTGTCCCAGTATTTCTGTAGATCAGACGTTTTACTTAACTTCAATCGTATCAACTGTCGGAGGGGTTCAGTTTGAGATGCCAAGTTGGGAATCCATTTTCCGACGTAATTAACCAATCCCAGAAAACTTTGCACTTCCTCTATGTTTGTTGGTTTTTTAGTAGATTGAATGGCTTGGATATATTTATCGAGTGGTTTTATTCCCTCTGCAGTCAGTTCGTGCCCCAGGAACTCAATTTTGTTTGTTTTGTAAATGCATTTAGCTTCATTAAGGAGAACGTCACTATCCCGCAGTACTTGGAGTACTTTTTTAAGCCTAGAATCATGTTCTTGTTCGTCAGACCCGAAAACTATGATGTCATCTATGAAATTTGCAGTACCTTCGCAACCTAGTAACATTTTTTCGAGCACTTTTTGAAACATTTCAGGCGCACATGACACCCCAAACATTAATCTTTTATAGCGAAATAATCCTTTGCTTGTACTGAAAGTTGTAATATGTCTGCTTTCTTCATCAATTTCTAGTTGATGAAAGGCGTTTTTAATGTCGAGTCGAGAGAAGTATTTTGCCTGTCTGAAATGGGGCAACAGCTCGTCCATTGTTGGAAGAGGGTGATTTTCTCTTATTATTGCCTCGTTTGCTCTTCGCATGTCTATGCAAATCCGAAGATCGCCATTCTCTTTCATAACTGGAACCATTGGGGATACCCATGGAGAGGGGCCGTTTACCTCTTCAATTATATCGGCTTCTTGGAGTTCATTAAGTTTGGAATTTACCTTCTCTTCCAATGGTATTGGTACTCTCCGGTAAGGCTGAATAACCGGTTTAACGTTATCATTGATCGGAATCTGAATCTTAACATTCTTGAATTTGGGGAATGTCCGGACGTTATTAACAGGTATACCAATTCTGAGAACGTTAAGTTGCGTGGCACTGGTTTTTCCCAAAAGATCACGCGTTCCATTCCGGACTACATAAAATGTAGTTTTTTGATAATCTCCTTCACTTATGTTAATATTTGCGTCAAATGCCCCTATGACATCTAATGGTTTTTGGCTACCATACGGCAGTAAGACTTTTTCGGGATTCATGATTTGGTTTGAAGCTACCACATCATGTGCCTTTAAATATTCCCACGTCTTATCGGTGATGATATTACAGCTACTACCCGAATCAATCAACATCCTAACAGTAACGCCACCAACTTTACAGTTGACTATCGCGTCTTCATCTAGGTGGAACACATAATCCACTTCTTCAGTATCCTTTTTCTTTCTATCGACCTTGAATCTTTTAGGTTTGTTGAATTTCTCGTCCTTTTCGAAATCTGCTCTCCTTTTGTGCGGTCTAGTTTTACAATAATCTCTAAAATGTCCAAGTATCCCACATTTTGAGCATTTTTTATCCTTAGCAGGACAATTTACATCAAACGACAAATGATTGTCTCTGCCGCACCTGTAGCAGGTTTTTGTGGAGTTCCTTTTAGCTGTTGTTTTCTTCGTGTCAATTTTGTTAATGGAGTGTTTATCTGTGTCACCTAATTTACTCGAACCTGATGTACAAAAAGAGTCTAGTTGACGGTTGACAGTCTCAAGAGTAGTAGCAAGAGTAATCACTTCTTGTAAAGTGATACCATCTCCACCCGACAGTATTTTTTTCCTTAACTCCGAACTGCAACCCTTTTCAATAATTTGGTCAATCAGGTGTTCGTCTTTGGCTGTGAATTTGCATTTATCCGCCTGCTGTCGCAATCTTACAAGAAAAGCTTCAAATCTTTCTCCTTCTTCCTGCTTCATGAGTCTAAATTTTTAGCGTTCATAATATCTGCTCTGTTGTGGGGAGAAGTAAGCGTCTAATTTTATTACAGCTTCTTTATATACGTCCACGTTTTCAGCTTCCTCGACGTGAGCGCCAGGTAGATTATGGTAAACATCTTGGAGCGCTAGCCCCCCAATATGTAACAGCGTAGCTCGCTTTTTTACACCATCATCTATGTTGGCAGCCAAGAAATATATCTCCAGCGCCCTTTTACACTTCTCCCATCTTACACCGACTGAGACTGGGTCGCCTTCGCAATCGAAATGGTCGAGGCCTGGAAGGGCTGATGTTATCTGAGTCATTGGTACGATCTGCAACAATGTGCGAATATGTATAATTTTTCTTTCAGCATCTACCTTCTAAACTCAACTCAACTCAACAAACTAAATTTGCAACCTTTGGGTCCTCGACACTCGGCCTATCTTATTGACCTGTCAACCAAATACCCAAGCGTGGTCTCTCATATTGACCTTTTATTCTAGCATACATCCTTAACAAACTTGTTTTCTTTTAGTATTTACGTAGCCTATCAAATTGACCTCATAAAATACCTAAACAATGAGTCTTTCAAATTGACTCTGGATACCTACACGCATTTCTCATATATATACGCGGGGCACCTGTATGGTCTGTCGTATTGACCTTTCTCACAATTTTACAATGTTTACCTGGCCTGTCAAATTGGCCTGTCAAATCACCAAGCACTGATCTATCATATTGAACAGTGTTGAAAGGAAAGTGTTGTATAATACCTATATCCGATAGCTGTTTAGTATTTCAGACTTAACCAAATCAGTCTGCTTCTTGTAGGTAGGTACACACGGCGTCACGTTGGGTTACCTTTATTGAACTTTGAACCATCCTTATAACAAAGACGCAAGTGCTATGTATATTCTATAAGTGCTACATATGTATTATTTTTCCACTTAACTTGACCTGACGCCGTCTGTACTTAAGACCTAATAACTACCCAACCTATTATTTATCGCATAAATACGTTTTCCCTCGGCGAAACAGCGCCGGGCGCTGGTTCATGGCAATTTCACAATAATTTCAAGTAGGTAGTACATTTTCTAATAATTTTCTCTTTTTGATATGACTTTTATTGTTAGATCGTTAATGTAATAACAAACTTTAATCTAAACAAATTATAACATTACTTTGCTTTACATAAGGAATTCACAGTAAAGAGATGGTCCCATCGTAGTAAACAACTATGACTCATCACGCCTCGGACCGACCGCGACGGTGTGCGATATACCTAATCGTAAAACTTCGATGTGCCTACTAAATTTCAACATTTAACAATTTCACAATGTTTAATCTCATTACTATTGCGGGAAATATAATAAGCTGCATGCTTTTACCCAAAGATAACTTAGTTTTCACAAAACAACCGTAATAAATACGTCGTGATTTTCTTCTCAAAATAAAGTTTTACTTACTTTTATCCTTGTCGCCACTTGTAAAATACTCAGTAACACTAACACATCTACACGATAAACCACTAGTATCCAACCAGGAGCACCACGTACGTCCGCTCGGTCCCACAACTGTCAGTCGACTCCCCCCACCCCGCAGGTCTGGTATGCTACAGTTTTGAAGTTTATTTTCATGATTGTTACGATTGACTTGTTACGTGATTTATTCGCTTAAAAGACTATCATTCAATTTAAAACCAATTCCTACCTTTATATGCTTACTTCTACAAAAGACTAGGTATATACTTCTATATAAGATTTTGTAATAATAAAAAAAATGTATTTTCACCTCAAAATGGTTTCCGAAGATACAGGCAATGTCTAGTTTGCTCTCTCTCTGTTAAACTGCAATTATAATTATTTCTGTAACCGCACTTTTGTTGAACTGTACTAATATATCTTTGTAATGACTATTATTTTATGCAATAAAGAAAGAATTAATTTTTAACCAAAATGATGAAAGGTGCCTATTTTTTTTTTTTTTTTTTTCTTTGTGGACTCAATCACACGTTCAGCGACGCAATGATTCCGCCAATGTCAAGTGTTTAAAGAGACACGCAGCTTAAAATATTTTGACCGGTAAAAAAGAGATTACAAAACAAACAATAAAAAAATCGATCAATTTTGAGGTCTTCTGTGTTAGTATCGCCCAGCATCTAAAACAAATAAAAAGGACGACACAATGTAGACAACACAACACGGCAAGGACGAGTTAATCACAGTCTGATATCATATATAATAATATACTTACATAGATATTTTAGGTAAAGGGAGGAAGGGAGAGATAATAAATATTGGAAATTAAGAGGGCGGGGGATATTGAGGGGTAATAGATCATATAGGGAAGTAGGGTATTTTGGACAGTTGAAAAATATGTGGTTAGGTGTACCTTCGTCTAGGCCACATTCACATATTGAGCTGTCCTTCACGTGAATTTTATTTAGAAAAACAGGAGTACATGCGTGACCTAAACGTAAACGGCTTATAGTTGAGATCACCCTTTTCTCATACTGCCTATATTTAGGTTTAAAAAACCATGGCTTGTTTGGTATCAATGGCTGAACACTCTTGTACAAGCGGCCTTTGGTTATTGACGACTCGTTGTAGCGGATCTGCCAGTCACTTGCTACGGTTTTTGTTGCCAGAAGTAAAGCATCGCTTGCGTATATAGAATTGATGGGTAATCCGTTACCGATGGCGTCTTTTGCCCAAGAATCTACTTGCTCATTGCCTGTTATTCCGCAGTGGCCTGGAATCCAAACCAACACTACTTGGACATCTTTTTCAGAGCATTGAAAAAGAGCTTCTTTAATTTTTAAAATAATGGGTGAGATACATTTTGATTTAAAACAGTTACTAGATATTGCCTGAAGGGAACTTTTGGAGTCTGTGAATATGATAGATTTTTTGAGGTTGTGGGAAGAGATGTAGAGGATGGCTTCTAGGATAGCTAACGCTTCACCAGTAAACACCGATGACTCCTTTGAAGATTTAAAACTTAACATCACCTTGTATTTCGGGATCCATACCGCGCTTCCAACTGGACTATTATCCTTCGCTTTAGAGGCATCTGTGAATACAGGCAACCATTGCTGCCAGTCCTTATTTAGGCGTTGGATAAACTTTTCATTTGCAAGCGGGTCGTCTTTAGAGATTCCAAAGTCTAATAAAATTTCAAAGTTCAAAGATCAAAGCATCGTAGTTAATTTTGAAGAGAGGATTGATATCAAATTGTATCATTGGGTGAGGCAAGGAAGGAAGTTTTCTAAAGCTTTGAATAATTCTAGGAAGATCTTTATGGGCCCAATATTTGCTTGAAAATTGATAGATCATATCAGATAGAACTTGAAGGCGGGGAATAAGAGGATGACAAATTGACTGGTTCGTTTTAAAGATGAATCTATCTGACATATACTGGCGACGGAGGTCTAATGGAGGTTCAGCACATTCCACTTGCAACGCATTAATTGGAGAAGACTTCATAGCTCCCAAGATGATCCTTAATGCTCTTGCTTGTATTTTGTCGATTTTGTGTAGTGCTTCTTTACTGCAGGGCTCCAGTAGGAAAGACCCATAGTCAAGGTGGCTGCGGACTATAGCATTGTATAGCAGTTTCTGACTATACGGGTGGGACCCCCACCAGACACCGGAAAGAGATCTAAGGACGTTTAGGCTATTCTCGCATTTTTGGACCACGTTGTTGAAGTGAGGGATACCAGACATCTTGGAGTCAAGAGTGACACCAAGGAATTTAACATTTTCGGCCAGTGCAATTGGCTGATTGTCGAGTAGAATTTCAATATCTGGGATAAGTCTCTTCCTTGTAAATACCACAATGTTACATTTGGGTGTTGATAAGCTGAGACCATGCTCATCTAACCATACTTTTAAGTAATATAGGGCGGAATTAAGACGATACGAAATATCTTCAATGGACTTACCCGATGAATATAAGCAAAGATCGTCAGCGTATTGAAGGATGTGACTAAAGCAAGACACGCTTTGTTCCAAGTCGTAGGTGTAAAGACTATATAAAATGGGGCTTAAAACTGATCCTTGTGGGAGGCCCTGCCATACGTTCCTTGGAGGAAGCGTACGATTATAGTATCTTATTTTAAGTACTCTGCCCTTCAGCAAGTTGATAGCGCAATGGACTAACCTCACGGGAAGACTCAATCGAAGTAGCTTCTCCCTGAGCACCGGAAGTTGAACATTGTCGTAGGCAGATGTAATATCCAGAAACGCTCCTACAAGGTACTCATTTTTTGTAAAAGCAGTCCGAATGTCTGTTGTCAGAATACCTAGACCATCCATAGTACCCCTAGATCTACGGAAGCCGAACTGAGTTCGCGCTAAAATACCACGATTCTCAACTAACCACTCGAGTCGGCTTTTAATGAGGTGTTCTAAAATTTTGGAGAGGGTAGAGGAAAGGGCTATAGGTCTATAAGATGAGGAGCTTTTTGGGTCTTTACCAGGTTTTAAGAGGGGAATAATCAACTGCGATTTCCATGATTCTGGAAAATCACCCGTTAAAAAGATGGTGTTAATTAAGTCCAGAAAGACTTTTTCTCCTATAGGACCTAGATGGCAAATGAAGGAGTACGGGATACCATCCTCACCTGGGGCTGAGTCCCGGAGGCCTCGGACAGTGCAACGGAGCTCAGATAAAGAGAAAGGGAGATCGAATCTGTCCTCACACAATAAAATAGGAGCGGGAGAGGGGAGGCAATCTATATTCGGGGCGGTAGGAGGGGATAATCTATTTACAAATTCATTTAACCAAGGGGATGGATCATTGGAGGAAGGAGAAGAATCAACAAGTGAGCCACGGAATCGTCTTACATTTTTCCATATTACTGACGAAGGGGATCTGGGAGCAAGGTTTTCGCAGAATGTAATCCAACCCTTTCTCTTTTTTTTGCTCAATAATCGCTTAGTGCGTGCAGCGACATGTTTATGATGTAGGTAGTTTTCCATGGTCATTGAGGCCTTGTATTGTTTTTCAGCTTCTTTCGCAGAGCAACCATCGACGAGCATTCAGAGTCCCACCAAGGAGGTGAAGCTAGTTTAGTTCGATTCGGCTTCCTCAGGGGGATGCTTGCATCAGCCGCAGACGTCAAAGCTTCCACGAATGTATTGTACCTATCTTCGATAGAGGTTGGAGGATTATCTATTGCTCCAGAGAGAAGCGAGTCAGATGTTATAGCAAATTTGGGCCAGTCAGCGCCCTGGACTATATATTTTAGGCGGGGAGGTGGAGCAGGGGATGGGACAGTGGATGACGGTTTCGTAATTACAATGGGGTAATGGTCACTGCCATGGGAGTGGAATAGGGTTTTCCATGAGCAAAGGGACGCGAGGCTAGGGGAGCATGCCGAAAGATCAACAGCCGATCGTGGATCATGAGAGGGTGGAGTCAATCTCGTTGGGGACCCATCATTCAGCACACAGAGGTTGAGGTCTTCCAACAAATCCAGCAATTCTGACCCAAAACTATCACATGAGTGAGAGCCCCATGCGAAGTGGTGTGCGTTAAAGTCGCCTAAAACGATAATAGGAGGAGGTAAGGAGGTGAAAATACGGCGGAGTTCAGGGATGAAGGACAAGGAGGGGTGGGGGATATATAAAGACACAATAGAAATATCTCCGACTCGTGCTGCCACAACATTAAAAGTTGGGCTGTGAGTCGGGATGGGGAGAGAATTATAAATAAAAGTTCTTTTTATTAAAATGGCACTACCTCCATACCCATCGTCCCTGTCATCCCTGAGACAGGCATAACCAGAGACCCGGAACCGGGACTCAGGCTTAAGCCAAGTCTCAGAGATGGCAGCAACGGCTATGGAGTGTGTGTTAAATAAATATAATATTTCGTTTTTTTTATGACGGATACTTTTACAATTCCATTGCAGAAACTGCGTAGTCTCCGTCATTGCCATTCTGTGAATGGTCTTCCTGCGGTACTAAGCTGCTAAGTTTGTATAGTTGGTGGGCAACGTTGGGCGGTATGGCATCACTGAATTTAGATATAATTTGAATAAGTGTAGAAATCAGCGATTCAATCAGAAGATCGTTACTAGAGACTTGGGAGGGACTTTGGGGATTTGGAAGTGCACAACCGTTTGGCATAGAAGATGCGGGGTTACTAATTAAGGCCTGGTGGGTCTGTCTGTCATAGCCTTTGGATAGAGCAGGTCTGACACGTGGGTTTAGGGTCACAATCTTTCTATACGTCTTGGACGCGGAGGTGGGAGGGCCGGAAAGGGGTTGGGTAAGGGATTGGAGAGGGGTTAGTTGAGAGAATGTGACATTTTTCACTGCGTCACTATACGGACGTCTAACGTTTGCCACCCGGGCAGAGGCCTCAAAATACGAGATACTTTCTTCCGACATGAGGGATTTGATCTGTTTCTGTCGCGACTGTTCTGGACAGATCCTACTTGTGGAAAAATGTGCTCCCGAGCAATGTAAGCACGTGGAAGTCTCCTCTAATACATCACAGTTATCCCCTGTGTGTTCTTGGGCACAGCGGTAGCAACGGGGCTTTGAACGACACTGCGATTTAACATGTCCAAAGCGGCAGCAGCTGAAGCATTGGATAGTGGGAAGCTGGTATGTTTGCACAAGCAAAGCGGTGTGAAAAGAGTATACTTTTTCGGGGAGTATTTGGCCAGAGAAGGTCAGCACCACTGTCTGTGTCGGGGTCCAAGTGACATTGCCATTGGTTATATTTTTTTTGTTCAGCCTACGAGCTTTTAGAATGATACCGCATTTTTCTGGCAACTCCACTGACTCGATAAATTCGTCAAGCGATAGATCGACTGGAACTCCGCGTATTATGCCCATACGGGTTACATTATAGGTGGGAATTATCGCTGTGAACTTGTTAGCGGGAAGGAAGCTAGAACAGGCAAAATCGTTGGCTGCTGTACCTGACGAGAACTCGACGGAAACACGATTTCTACCAACACTTTTAATCCCATCTTTAACAATGTTTTTGACACCATTTTTGCACAACAACTGGCCAAATTTAATAGAGCGAATGACGGTGCCTTGTGCTGGGTCTGGTTCTGATCTAGATACATGAACTACAAATGGACCGTAGTCGCATTCAGAGTATCTCCGAGATTCGGTAAAGCTCGGATGTGTGTATACAGACTGCAGAGATACAGAGGAGTCTATGTCGTTAATATTTCTCTGCCGTTTGTCCGGATTGGAGACGTTCGCATTCTCCAAAGGCAGCTTGTGCTTGCGAGTGTCGCGACTATTACCATCTTGGCTAATAAATACATCCTGAGACATCGGAATAGCATCCGGTGGGTCAGGGGGTTTTAGTGGTGGGGTATCCATTTTGATACCCCACCTGGGAAGAGGTTAGGAGAAGTAAATAAATATAATATGAGAAAAGGTTAGTGTGATTTCACTCACCCAGATATAAGCACACAGAAAAAGCAAAGCAAGAAGTTCAAAAAGTGATAGAAAGAACAGTAAAACACAGAAAAACGCCTAAATCGAAAACACACACGTGCGTCAGTCAACTCCAAGACGACGGATCGAAAGGTGCCTAAACGATTGAAAGAAAATCGACATTTTGTTTTAGTAAGTGCTTGTATAAGTATATTTTAACCAGTAGAAAAATAAATAATTGGTCTTACTTATCGTGTAACCTGTTACAGCCCTGTTATCCGACTTTCAAACGGCAGTTAAAACTAATGATATTGAAATGACAATATTAATGTATTTTGAACTAACAAAATTAAACAAATTGACAAAACATTACTCAAAAAACGTTCGAATAGGCATAACTTTGCAAATCTCGCCAATTGTAAAATATGGACGCCGATCCCCAAATTCATTTAGAGTTATCGCGCTTTGCGCATTGGAATGGATATAAATTATCTGTATCGATTGGAATGGATATATATCTGAACAATATTTTCGCCCGTTTGAAATTCAACTTTACAGTTGTTGTTTGATTCATGGGTTTATACTACGTGATATTTCAAATGATTTCCGTTTTGCCGAAAAGAAAAATAATACAAAATTTTGTGTTACTTTTTGAAGTCCTGATGATTGGTTTAGTTGGTCGAAATAAGAACAGAACCGATGACTTCTACCATCGTAGAACAGAAGGTAGGCAGACGAGCATAAGGATCACCACGCTACACCAGTTGAGTAAGTAAGTAAGTTCTTTATTGTGTATGGAAAACAAGGTTAAACATATGATCTTAAAATAGTTACATATATAGTATTACTTACCTTTTCAGGCATATACACATTATGGTTATACTCGGTTATAAACCAAAACAAGCCTCACAAGTTAATCTTTGTATATTGTATTTTGTATAGATATTTGACATTTTTGGGCAAATAAAGTTTTGTGCGGGTGCACAAATAAACAGAAATTGAAGATATAAATAATGTCCTCTAAACCGAAATTTCGGTCATGGCTGCCACTGAAAATTTCTTAACAGAAAAACTCAGGTATAAATTTTGGCCCGACCTGGGGATCGAACCCGGGACCCCAAGCGCAGCCGTCGCTTTAAAGTGCGACCCACTAACCACTGCGCCACCGAGGCAGTCGAAGATATAAAGGCAAGGTAATTTATGTTTTCTAAAATCTCGACAAGGGGACGACAAGAGTCCCTCCGTTTTAAACAAAATATGGCTCGAATACTTTTTTTAACGATAAATGCTTCATCCTTGTATACAGAGTAAGTCATTTTATATGCTGCCAACCCGGTAACCACAAATTAAGCGCTGCTCCACGCTGGTTTTTTTTTTGTGACGTCGTGGTAACACTTTGTTTAAGCCGACCTATTCTTGCCGAAGCGTGGATCTCCGTGTCCTATTGAATAAGATCTATACGGTGCCCCCGTTTAGATTTCATTTAGATCAGCTTGGTGTAGGAAGATAGAATAATTGATGATGAATAGGTTACTCTTCGTTGGTATATCTAATATATAATCATCAGCCCATTTAAGTCCCCACTGCTGGGGCACGGGCCTCCCTCAATCACATGAGGGGTAATTGCCATTCTCACCACGCTTGACAGACGGATTGGCGAGGGTTTTGATAGAAATGGGGTGAGCCCTGCGTCTCATAGCCACTGCGACCAGTAGATGATCTATTGTGGCAGTAATAGCGAGGGCTTTGATATAAATGCAGAGTTTTCCTTCTCTGGGTGCTGTTGATCATGCCAGCAGCTTTACCTTAGTCGCCTTTAACGACACCTCGGTAAGAGTGAGGGTGGCCTATTCTACTCTGCCGGTGACCACACGGCGTCTAATATAATTCTATGCCTGATAAGTATTATTGTCAGGTTTTCACGTACGTTCTTGTCCTCGAATTAACTCTTATAACTGTTACAACAGCTGTTATTTCTGATTCCAGTGAAATTTAATATCGTGTTAATATTTTATTAATCTAGGGTTCAAAGGATTAAGTTATCTCCTGAATCATTACGTATTTATTTTCCATATGCTACACTAATTAACGCCATAAAGTAAGTCAACAATGAACCAATAAAGTTTTATCTAATGTTTATCGCCGACGAACAAACGATGTTTTGCTTCGACTTTACTAGGGACGGGTCGAGGAAACCATTCTTGTGGTTGATATTATCATGAAAATGCAATCTTCATTATGAAATATATGTTTCGTGAACTATGAATAATATTCCCGGAACCTAAAATTTAAAGGAAATTAAGATATTACTTCTAAAATGCAATTCAGAGTGTATCGGTGAATAATTCTGTGCGTCCTATGAAAAGTGGTACAAGTCGACTTATATCGAATTTGATTTTCTTCTTGCCACTTCATCACAAAAAATCCTATATTTTTCTGACGACAGACATACAATACAGACATACAAAAAAATTCTCCATTTTTCCGTCTGATCAGACAAAATAATAGAGGATTTTTTTGTGATGAAGTAGCAAGAAGAAAATACAATTCGATATAAGTATACTTGTACCGCATTTCACAAGACGCACAGAATTATATCCTTTTAAACTTCTTCTCTTCTTCATCTAATGGAGCCGTTCAAGTATTATGTATCTAAGCACTATGGGTGGCATCCTGTGAACTTGACTCCAAACTCACTAGCGAGTGTGTCCTGCTCCTAAACCAGCTTGGCAATGCCAACATCGTAAATCTGATTTGGGTACCGGGACACTGTAATATCAGAGGCAACGAGGTCGCTGACGTGCTAGCAAAGGCCGGGGCAGAGAGCCCACTACTCGGACCAGAACCAATAAGTGGCGTTCCAGCCTGCATGGTCAGGTTCGAGTTAAAAGAGTGGGAGCATAAGCAAAGCACTGAATATTGGAAAAGACTACCTCGACTAGAACAGTCTAAGGCGTTGATACAGGCGTTCGATCAGAGACGAGCTGTAGAGATAACAAAACTGAGTAGAGGACATGTTAGGGCACTCACTCGGACCCTCACAGGGCACTGCAAATTAAACAAGCACCTGCACAACATGGGCCTTACAGATACCAAAATCTGCAGGTTCTGTCGCGAGGACGAGGAAACGATTATCCACGTCCTCGGCGAGTGCATGGCGCTGCACCGCTGCAGAAGCCGGCACCTGGGAGCACACATGATCTCGGCTGACGAGATCAAGAGCTCCCCCATCAGCTCCATTCTCGGGTTTATCCTGGAACTGGGGCTGCATGAGGTGCTGTAATAGGTTACGGGGCTGCCACAATAGATCATCTATTGGTCGCAGTGGCTATGAGACGCAGGGCTCACCCCATTTCTATCAAATAATAATAAAACTATGGGTGGCGGCGGGGTCTTTGCTTTGCTTATTTTGGATGACATGGGGGGGTAGGGGACTCTAGATGATGTTCACGTCATCGATAATTATTTTCTTTTTAACACAGATGGGAACCCTCACATTCTGTTTGCTTAAAAACGAAACGTGATGATTACGTCATCGATATTTATTTTCTTTTTGACACAGATGGCAACCCTCACATTCTGTTTGCTTGAAAACGAAACTACGTTCAAGTAGATGTCACCAATTGGCAGTACCTCCCCTGTACCGTCTACGTGGCAGTAACTATAGGAAGCAGCACGTTGTGTTAACTAACAGGGCAAATTACGTTCAAGTAGACGTCACCAGTAGGCAGTACCTCCCCTGTACCGTCTACGTGGCAGTAACTATAGGAAGCAGCACTTTGTGTTAACTAACAGGGCAAATTACGTTCAAGTAGACGTCACCAGTTGGCAGTACCTCCCCTGTACCGTCTACGTGGCAGTAACTATAGGAAGCAGCACGTTGTGTTAACTAACAGGGCAAATTACGTTCAAGTAGACGTCACCAGTTGGCAGTACCTCCCCTGTACCGTCTACGTGGCAGTAACTATAGGAAGCAGCACGTTGTGTTAACTAACAGGGCAAATTACGTTCAAGTAGACGTCACCAGTTGGCAGTACCTCCCCTGTACCGTCTACGTGGCAGTAACTATAGGAAGCAGCACGTTGTGTTAACTAACAGGGCAAATTACGTTCAAGTAGACGTCACCAGTTGGCAGTACCTCCCCTGTACCGTCTACGTGGCAGTAACTATAGGAAGCAGCACGTTGTGTTAACTAACAGGGCAAATTACGTTCAAGTAGACGTCACCAGTTGGCAGTACCTCCCCTGTACCGTCTACGTGGCAGTAACTATAGGAAGCAGCACGTTGTGTTAACTAACAGGGCAAATTACGTTCAAATAGAAGTCACCAGTTGGCAGCACAGTCGATGTATACGACCTCTTGAAATCATTACGTATTGTATTTACTTTAGGTACTGACTCAATTTAATATGCATGATTTGCTACGAAAGTAAATAACTCTTACAAAAGATACTATGTAAATAAAAATCAAGCCCAATGTTCTGGAAGGGCGAGCAGCCCTCTCGTCATCGTTATCATAATAACGAACGCCATTATTTCCGTTACCTACGTCATTTCTGCCATCACAAGTTCTAATGTGTGGACATGGCCCAAATAGGTCACTCTTAGGGTTGTTAATCGAAAATGCGAAACCCCTTTTTTATCAAATCTCTTATACTATTTTTATGTGATAGGCAGCAGACGAACCGACGGGTCACCTAATGGTAAGAATTCCCGCTCGCCCATGGACACCCGTGACACCAGTGTGTTTTCCTCTTCCCCCGAATTGGGCCTCCGGTGCTCTCACTCACTCGGCGAAACACAGCGCAAGCGCAGACTCAAACGGGTCTCCGTGAGGCCGTGGAATCATTCCATTCGGGGGTTAGAAATTATTTCAGAACGATAAAAGCTATGTAATTTCGTCTCAGACAAGCGAGAGCAAGCAAAAAGAACTACATTTAATATGTTAGCAATTTCAGAACTGCACAAATTTTATATTATAAACCCCTAGTTATTTTCTTTATTATTATAAGTATTTAAGGCGCGACGCCCACACGAGAGTCGAGTCGAGGCGCGGGCGCATAAGCAGCGCGCCGCTTCCAGGTTTCCTTAAGAAATGATTTACAGTGCGCTCACATACTGGTGTCGCAGTGAGGAGTCACGTTGAGGCGCGTCGGGGCGCGGGGAGTCGAGGCGGGGCGCGGTGGGGCGCCCGCCGGGACTCTGCCAAGATTTTGTCATTTCATTTCGTGCGTATGGGCCAATTAAAATCAGAAGGAAGCATAGCCGCCCGCAACTCGACTCTACACTGCGACTATGCCGCTCCACGCCTCGACGCGCCCTCGCCTTGACTCGACTCTCGTGTGGGCGTCGCGCCTAAGGTTTTTACGCTTTTTTGGATTTCGTTTTTACTAACATAGTACCCTCAAAGACTCACGGCAGACCGTAGAGCAATATGAATGAAGTTGGCTGGGGTATAGTAGTCACTTCCCTTTAGGATTCTGGCGGTTAGGACTAAAACACTCCGCGTGATAATGCAATTCTAAGGTTTTCAATTAGTTTTTAATGGTTTTTAGTGAACAAATTTAGTGTTTATTTGTGCAGTGAAGGGCCGCGAAGCGATCCTAATAATAAGAATCGTTGAATTGTATCGTTTTTAACACTGCTATTGTGTGTCGAGTAAGTTGTCGCGTGACAACTAGCTTGGCTAATTGTGAAAGGAGAGGTATCGGCAGAATTCATAGGTCAGTAAAACGCAAAACACCGGCGTTTTATTGAGTGACTGTGACATTGACTAACTTCGACTGTTGACTGCCCACTTATTCTCAATAACCACCTCGACTCGACTGCCTCGGGCGTAGTGGTTAGTAGGTCGCACAATAAATCGACGACTGCACAAGAGGTCCCGGGTTTGATCCCGGGACCATCCCACAATCCATCCATTCCAAGAGAAGAGCCCACGTTGCAATTACAACGGATGCGATGTCAAGGCAACACCTCCGTTGGGACCGCCATACTGGCCCGCGAGATGCTTCTTCACGCTTTGTTTGAAGGAATCCATATTGTAGGAAGGAGGATAAACATGCGCCGGCAAAGAGTTCCATTTCTTTATGGTGCTTTTAAACATATTAACCTTTTTATACAATTTAACTTTCATATCATTCATTAATAATGAAAGAAATAATCTACGCGTCTGGCGCGATTTTTTGCGGGTAGTAAAGTACTTTCCTCGTAATATTTGCCGATATCGCCTCACCCTGACAATGACAAAATCGATATCACAGATCAAGGGCCTCTAATGAATTTTATTGGCCGTAGCCAGTAACCACACATGCGGGTAGTTCAACGAACGTAGTCTACACGTGTTCTGGTGTTATTTCCAACTTCTAGTTCTAGTCCCCAATGTCCCCAGGCGCGGGGCCATGTACTCTGCTCTAACTTAATAGGGTAATAACTTGGCAAAGGTTAGGATACAAATTGGTGTTGGATTAGCTGCAAAAGTTTTTTATTGATCGCCTGATGGTAGATAGATAGATAGATATACTTTATTGCACAAAAAACACAACTTAAAAGAACTAGGCATTACAGAAACTTAATTTAAGACTGACCGGATGGCGCAATTGGTAGTGACCCTGCCTCTTACGCCAAAGGTCGTGGGTTCGATCCCCACCCAGGACAAACATTCGTGCGATGAACACTTGTGTTTGTTCGGTGTCTGGGTGTAATATATGTATTTAAGTATATATTTGTGTTCCTCTGTTGTCTGATATCTGTAACACAAGTGCTTAAGCCACTTATTACGGAATCAGGTCAACGTATAAGATGTAGTGAGAATTATTATAATAAAAAATGTACAATTTCGGCGGTCATATCGTTGGAAGCGATTTCTGCCAGACAACCTTCAGGCAAAGGACATTTGATAGTAGAGAAGGGTAGGTGGGGCAATATTGAAAAGGGGAAATAAAAGTGAATTAAAATATTTATAATGCTAATATATAACTAAACACAATATTATTTACTATTAAATAAAAATGTTATGCTTGGATAAAATAATATAAAGGACTAGATATACATTCATATAAATTAGGATCTCAGACGGACCATCGACTACTACCGATGACTGGACCTGTAAAGACTTAAAGGGATTGCTATTTATTCATTTAAAAGTTGATCGATTGCTGCCGTCCATGGACATATGCAAGAAAGTGCAGTCATGAGTGCGCTGCCAATCTGGTACCCTCACTCACTCAGCGACACAGCCCAGAAGCTGTTTCATGCACGAGGTATTTCTTATGTGATAGGCGGTGACGGCGTGTGGTCCCCGGCAGAGTAGAATAGGCCACCCTCACACTTTTACCGAGGTGTCGTAAAAGGCGACTAAGGTAAAGCTGTTGGCATGATCATCAGCACCCAGAGAAGGAAAACTCTGCATTTATATCAAAACTCTCGCCAACCCGTCTGCCAAACGTGGTGAGTATGGCAATTACCCCTCATGTGATTGAGGGAGGCCCGTGCCCCAGCAGTGGGGACTTAAATGGGCTGATGATGATGATGAGGTGGCAGATGAGCAGACGGATCACCTGATGGTAAACTATTGCCGCCGCCCATGGACTGCAGCACACAAGTGCGCTGCCAACCTTTGAACACCCCTTTCCCCCGGATTGGGCCTCCGGTACCTTCACTCACGCAGAGAAGCACATCACAGTGATGCTTCACGCCGGTTTTCTGTGAGGCCGTGGTATCACTTCAGTCGAGCCGGCCCATTTGTGCCGAGACGTGGCTGTTCCACGGTCATTCGTTTAATACTACAATTTCAGATGAATACTTTGTTAGGGTTTCACACCCGAAGATTTAAGACTCCACTGTCTGTAAGTCAAGTCTGTATTTATGGTAGGTACTAGGTTGTATGTATCTCATGACCATAGCAACACGTTTGAAAATTTCTCTGACGATATGCTATGTAGATACATGGAGCCCAATTCTCGTGCTCGTGATATTTATTATCATACGACATATATCACTAAAACATAGTTTTTTTGTATGGTTTTCAGGTTCCGCGATGTTTTTAAAATATCACGAGCACGAGAATTTGGCTCATGATAGCATAGCACAAGGTATCTTATCGTGTACCCTAGATGTATGCACAGTTAAATTAAAGCATCCACAAATTATACACGATTCATTCAATACATAGCTTTTTTTTTCATGGCGACAAACGATCAAGGGAGTCACCTGATGGAAAGTAATCATCGCCGCCCATGCGGAACATCCGCGAAATCACAGACATCCCTAATGTATTGCCGAATTATTAAAAAGGAGTACGCTCTTCTCTTGAAGGTCCATAAGTCGTAGCCGTCGGGAAATATTCCCGCAGGAAAACCTTTTCACAGAACTGAGGTACGTGGTAGAAAGTTCCGCGAAAAACGCACAGTATGAGACCGAGATGATAGGGATGGAAAGACAATTGCTTGCGTGTGGTTGGATGTAAGAATTCAGCTGCAGGGAGTAGATCAAACAGTTCCTCAGAGCACACCCAATGATAGATGTGGTATAGAATACTGAGGGAAGCTATATCCCGCCGCAGTGCTAGAGGATCAAGTCGACTAGAGAGAGTCAAGTCACCGACAATTCGAGCAGCCCTACGTTGTAATCGGTCAAAGGGAAGAAGTAATATTATACGGTAATATTGTAAATGTGAAAGTGTGTTTGTCTCTCTGTCTGTCTGTTTATCCGTCTGTTATGGAAAACTTAGCGATGGATTAACGTGATTTTTAATTGGAGATATTTGAAACAAAGGTGAATATGAAGTCACAAAGGTTACTTTTTGTCTCTTTAAACGCGAGCGAAGCTCTGTTCTGCACTTTAGACGTGTGTTACTCTTTACTGAAACGACTCAGTGATCCGACTCAGTCAAATGATACATTGTTCCGAATCTCTAATGTTTGCCCCGAAAGTATCATTTGACTCAAATGGATCTCGAGTCCGGGTGTACCGAATGAGCTGAATGATCCGAATGATCCGAGTGTGCTGAATAATCCGAATGAGCGGAATGATCCACTGAGCCGAATGAGGTGAATGATCCGAGTGAGCCGAATGAATCGAAAAAGCGGAATCAATCATGGATCTACCTGAGAGTCGATGTTCCAAATGAAGCGTTTCAATGTTCCGCATCTCTGCACTGATCCAGATGCAAATGTTCCAATCTTTTGAAAGATACGTTTTTGCCAGTTCTACTGCACTTAGGTAGAAAATGAAATGATCCTCAAGGGACTTGAATTCAATATCTGCTTACATAGGGACACCTGCATTATACCTACTCTCGTAAAATATGAATGCACTTAGATCAAACGCTTAAATTACCTACTAGATAAAGGCTTAAGGATCGAACTCTACAATGAGTACAATGGAGATGTGTGTAGAGCAAAGAAAAGAGCCTTTATCATATCGTTGGAATCCATTTCTGGCGAAATTAAGGCCGGTTTTATTAACAAAAACATAGCAGTTGCCTTTTTATTATAATGAGACTTTTTGAGTGTAAATATCTGCCCACAAGTAGCAGTCGTTATTCTATTGCTCTATTTTTTGTCCAATTTTTGTTTTGTCTCCAATGTAAATATTTGTATGATTAAAAAAACTCGAAGAGAAAACAGGCTAGATTTTTAAAAGTGTAGGTAACGAATAAAACCAAATTTGAATCGAAAATTGAATATTATGTTAATAACATTAAAGTCGCGGTCTCCACTCAAGGACTTTACGGCTCCAACGGCTGTCAGTTTTGCGGCTAATATGACCAGCCCACTGCCACTTCAGTTTGCTAATTCAGTGGGCTATGTCGGCAAACGTAGTGAAGGACACCCTGCGACAAGATGGGATGATGACATTCGAAGGCTGGCTGGTGTGGGCTGGATGAGAGTGGCCGAAAATCGGGAGCAGTGGCGTGCATTAGGGGAGACCTATGTCCAGCAGTGGACGAGTTTTGATGAACATTAAAGTAACGACTAAGGTACGGAGAGCTACATTTTTTCAAATCTCTTCACTTCACACGTTCGGTCATAGGAGATGAATTATTGAAGAAAGACCGATTTCAAACTGTCTTTCTTCATCAACTCATCTTCTACGCAGGTACGAAGATATATTTACTTGACGTTTAAGTTTTCCAGAAATTAAAAACTTTCTCACTCACGTTTTATTTGACAGGTAGCCAGGATTAAAAAAAATGATAATCAACACTTGATATATTTAGATTTTTAATTATCAAATTGTTGTAACTATCCGAATGAATTCATTTGCATATTTTTCATTTCTTGAATGTTTTGAAAACAGCAGAGAAAACTGAAGTCATTAAAAAACACCATATTCCATCAAAAAAGATTCAACCTACACAATGATAAAGTTATCATATTACTAATAATTTGACTTGACATCCTACGCAGATGTATCGCAAGAACCTAAATTGTAATATCACGACAGCTCATCATGAGCGGGAATAAGGTCTCTCCTTAGGGAAATGTGTCCCATCTATACCCACATGCACCATCTATACACACGTACCACACACAGTGTTATTCATTCGGATAAAGCCGAATATAATCGAGCTTTTTTATTGCATGTGTTTTTTTTATGTGATAGGTGGCAGACGAGCAGATTGATCGCCTGACGGTAAGCGATTGCCGCCGCCCATGGACACCCGCGACACCAGTGCAGTCACAAGTGAGCTGCCAACCTTTCATCATCATCAGCCCATTTATGTCCCCACTGCTGGGGCATGGGCCTCCCTCAATCACATGAGGGGTAATTGCCATACTCACCACGCTTGGCAGACGGGTTGGCGAGGGTTTCGATATAAATGCAGAGTTTTCCTTCTCTGGGTGCTGATGATCATGCCAGCAACTAGATCCCATTGGGTCGAAGTGTCGCTGGCTATTCCTAGTCAGCCCCCAATAGCAAGATAAGATAAGATAAGAGCTGCCAACCTTTGAACTTTACTAACCACATTTTTTTTATAAAATCTTAAATTATAGTTCCGTGTTCTTCCGCAGGACTTTTTTTCGTATCGAGTTTCTATTTCCCGGTTGCATTAAAAGCTGTCGCTTTGGAACTCAGGGTACGCTTATGATTTAGGCTTTGGCGAGTCTTTTAATAACAATGAAGCGACTGCCGTCTGACCTTCTCAACCTTTTAACATGGGAACCAGACCAACTGAATCATGGTTACGTTTCAGAAACTATCCGAAAAGTGAGGATTTTCTCACGATGCTTTCTCTCACCCCCGAGGTAATGGTAGAAACACGAGATTTGAAAAATCGCTCCCCGCTTTTTCAGTTAAACGGTTGATTTTGAGGGCTGAAAAAATCGTAGTAGTAGGTACATATTATAATGAAGTTAAAAGAAAAAGGTCTATATTAATTAAAAGAAAAAAGTAATTGTCTATGTAGGCTTCACAGAGACACAAGTAATAGTTGATTAAATTATAAAGGTGCGTGGGCGTCCTCGTCTCCACGCTGTGAGTTCACTGATGGCGGTGTGAGACGACTTAATTTTACCATAATAATAATTATTATTTCCTCCAACCGATTTCGGCTAAGGCGGCGAATCTCAACGATCAGCCACTTACGCTGAAACGTTTTGAGTTTGCGGTGAAATAAAAGAAAATTCTTTCACAGACAAACTATATTTCACGAAGAGAAGGAAGAGTGGGTTCTATTGAGTACACACACAACGTAGACCCCCTACTAACTAAGACTCCCCTTAGCTCAATTGAACGTCGCGGCAGCCGTGAGTCTTCTTCCGGGTGAGTCCGGTGAAGGAGAAAGAGCCCGGCAGTAGAAGAGGTGTTCCGAGGGATCGTCCAATGGGAGTTGTTCGGGAGAACTCGTTCCAGAAGTCTCCTCTAGTAGAAAACTCCTCCAAGAAGAACCCGCAATTGATATCCTGCGGGTCTTTTCTGGAAGATTTAAAGTATAGCAGGCACTAACACGACCTGGATTCTAGAAATCAGCAAAGATGGCTGAACTGTGGAGAATTTTGATTCACAGAAGTTGCGCTCGTAGTTGAGAGTCGAATCAGGCGGGCGCGCCCCCGTCAGTCGTTTTATGCGACGGTAAGATGGAAGGAACTGAACACCGTTAGCTTTTGGCTATTGCCTTATAAGGCCGTGGAGTCGACCCGTTGTCGGAGCGTCCGTGAGCAGTGCCCTCATCATCATCATCATCATCAGCAACCCACACTCGTCCACTGCTGGACATAGGTCTCCCCTAATGCACGCCACTGCTCCCGATTTTCGGCCACTCTCATCCAGCCCACACCAGCCAGCCTTCGAATGTCATCATCCCATCTTGTCGCAAGGCGTCCTACACTACGCTTACCGAGTCGCGGCCTCCACTCAAGGACTTTACGGCAGTGCCCTGATTGGTCACATATTCAAGTACCAACGGCTTATTACGTTCCGTCTCATCTACTAAGCGTTTTGTATAGCGCATGCTACGCTATAACGCAGGCTATAAAGTGCTCAATTCTGTGCGCAAACTCAAGTTTTTTTTGTTTTATGTGATGGTGGCAGACGAGCAGATGGATCATCTGATGGTAATCGATTACTGCCGCCCATGGACACCCGCGACACGAGTAACAAGTGAGCTGCCAACCTTTAATCCTTCTTCCCCCAGGCTTAGGCCACGGGTACCCTCATTCACGCAGCGAAACACAGCACAGTGTTGTTTCACGCCGGTTTTCTGTGAGGCCGTGGTATCACTCCAGTCGAGCCGGCCCATTCATGCCTAAGCGTGGCTCTCCCACGGTCAAAAGCCAAGTGCACTCTCTATTCCCTTGCCCTCAGTAATCCGATGGGACACCAGTGTCACATGACCGGAGGGGGATCGGGCGCGGACCAAGGGCTTAACGTAAAGCACTGTTAAGCCCTTGGTCCTGCCTAGGCACCCGAGGCACGGGGGTACAAGACTAATTTCAGACTCCGGACTGACACTAAGAATTTGTAACAGATTTTTTTTTGCGCGCAGCCGTGGCTTATGGTGACGGGTAGGGCACACTAGCGACGCCAATCGATTTTAATTATTAGCTACTAAACCAGATCTATTTTAAACAATGTCGAAGGTTACAGCTTCTCGGAAAACACTTATTACTATTTATTAAATAACCATGCACAAATGTTGGGTCATTTTATGTACGCGTAAAATATATTCACGCTAAAAGTGGCCGCTTTTGGCGGTAATTCAAAATTCAAGTGCAAAAGCAGACCAAACAGTTAACTATAAGTATTAAATAAATAGAATAGGTGTTTGTCGAGAGATTGTAACCCCGAAATTGTTTAAAATAGATCCGGTTTAGTAGTTAACAATTTAAACTGCGCCAACGAGGCAGTTTACCATTTTAACACTACGGTAAGCATAAAATACATAGAAGATGGCCACCATAATGTGCAAAAACGAAACCCTTATGTCCGTGAAATATAGCTTGAATGACAGCCATTGGTGTTACAGAAAAATAATCTTTAAGTCTATAGGAATAAAAATGTATGAAATGAAATTTAGTTAAGACGATATATCGTCTAAGACGATATACCTTATGGCTTAACTAATTGTTAAATAGCCATAAGGTATACCTTATATATGGCATAAAAATAAATGTATGTATCTTGTTTAGTATGTATTATATCTTGTTAAGTATGAATGTATTATTTATGTATTGTTGCAATTAACGGTAATTTTGTTTCTGTGCAATAATGAATATCTATCTACCTACGTGTAATTATCATAAACTTATCATTGTGTTTGTTTTGTTTTGTGCGCATATTGATCTAACTATCTACTCTTAAAAGTGCTTTTATTTCCTCGTAGTTTTTGGATTTCAAAGAAAACAGTTAGAATTCTTTTACAGTCATAGTAAAGTTTACTGTGTATGTCGACATTGTGACATTTGTGTGCATGAACATGTCTGTTTGTATTGGTCTGGGTGTTTCTATGAATTTTACGTATGTGTTTACAAAAGAAAAGTATTATATGTATATAACATATAGGTATATAACATAAGGTATACCTTATGGCTATTTAATTAATTGTTACGGATTTTTCTGAATAAAACATATTTTATTTTCTTTAGGATATTTGACTTTGAGCCAATACAAAGTGCAGCCATCTATAGTTACAGAACGTCCCCTATAGTCAGAGTAAACCAATCAATCAACATTCGCAGTAACAGAGCCCGTAACAAATGCGAGGGGTAGGTTCTGTCAAAAGTGACAGATTACGAGGCTAACTAAGTGAAAACGCTGGTATCCATTAGGAGCTATCTGAAGCGAGAGTACACAGCCTTCGCTAAATAGGGACTGTGAAAGATAAACATTCGTTAGCTATACTTAACGCAGGGGCTAAGGTATTTTTGAAATGATAGAAATGTAACCGTGAGTGAGCCACGCTTTGGCATTAATGCCGGTGTGATACCACGGCCTCACAGAAAACCATAGCGTGAAGCAACACAATGCTGTGTTTCGCTGCGTGAATGACGGTACTGGAGGCCCAATCCGGGGGAAGGGGGGATTTAAAGGTTGGCAGCGCACTTGTGACTCCACTGGTGTTACGGTTGTTCATGAGCGGCGCCAATCGCTTACCTTCTGGTGATAAATAAATAAATAAATAAATAATATTTCACAACATCACATACATTGATCTGACTCCGATATAGGTAGCTCAAGCACCTGTGTTACGGATATCAGAATCAACAGCGGAATTACAAATATATACATATAATACTTTTCTTTTGTAAATAAATACTTATAATACATACAAAACACCCAGACCAATACAAACAGACATGTTCATGCACACAAATGTTTGTACTGTGCGGGGATCGAACCCGCAACCCTTGGACCAAAGGCAGCGTTCACTACCACTGTTCCAAACGGGTCGTCAGAGGTGATCCATCTGTTGATCTGCCATCTCAACGCCTCTAAGGGATAAAAACGATAGCTCTACAATACCTACGGAGGTATTTTTTAAGTGTTAAGTAGCAGACGAGCAGACGGATCACCTGATGGTAAGCGATTGCCGCTGCACATGGACACCCGCAACACTAATGGAGTCACGAGTGCGCTGCCAACCTTTAAACCCCTCTTCCCCCGGTTTTGGCCTCCAGTACTCTCACTCACCCTCAGCGAAATACAGCACAGTGCTTCTTCACGCCGGTTTTATGTGAGGCCGTGTATCACTCCGGTCGAGCGGGCCAATTCATGCCGAAGCGTGGCTCTCCCTCGGTCAATGTGGTTTTGGATTCATTAAATTAATTTGACTGACCAGATGGCGCAATTGGTAGTGACCCTGCCTCTTACGCCAAAGGTCGTGGGTTCGATCCCCACCCTGGACAAACATTCGTGCGATGAACACTTGTGTTTGTTCAGTGTCTGGGTGTAATATATGTATTTAAGTATGTATTTGTGTTCCTCTGTTGTCTGATATCTGTAACACAAGTGCTTAAGCTACTTAGTACAGAATCAGGTCAACGTATGAGATGATGTGAGAATTATTAAATTCCACACGGGGACCAATATTTCAAGCTCGAATCATCTTTGTTTTGTTTGACAAACTAGCAAGCCGGTCACCTGATGGTTGGTAATCACCGCCGCCAGTGGAAATGTGCGAGATCAGAGAGGTCTCCGGTGCGTTGCCAGCCTTTTAGAACTAATATGCTTTTGTCTTGAAAGCCCCTAAGTCGTAGCCGTCGGGAAATACTAAGCTAGTGAATAAAAAATCATAACAATAATAATAAATCACACACATCCTTAATATCCATTCTTGTAGTTATCTTACTACATTTAAGGTCTAAGAACTACGTGCACACCTAATTTTAATATAACTTCAAATTGAATTAATTGCTTTAAGCTCCAAACTATTATTAACTAATTAGATCATAATTTTAATAAAATAATTTCAATTCAATTCAATTCATTTATTCTCAGATAACATAGATCCACGATGGTTAGTAACAATGTTTACTTAATTCTATGTTAGTAATCATAATAATATTATTCAACGATCGATAATGAACGATCCAATAAAAAATGTACGAAAAAACGAACGATAATGAACGATCCAATAAAAAAATTTAAAAATCTTTAGAACTGACTTTGAAAATTGCTACCGCTCGTAGCAATTTTCTCGTAGCCTTCGAGAATGTCTAAGTAAATTATAATAAACGTGGCAATCTATAAACTGACGATAAATATAAACATAAGTCCCCCTATTGAAAGGTATACAGACCTAAGTCTTCTGAAGCCATACCGGTCTCTATGATATTTTAGTTCACGTGTTTATCCGCGCTAAGCGCCGTCATCTCGCTAATGACGACGGCCCAGTGTCACTTTCCCGTAATCAGACACTCTGAAATTCGCCGAGACGCTATGTTTACGTATAGTCACGTGGCACTCACCGGTCCGAGGCTGTCGAAGCCGTGGCTCGCCGCCAGCTCGCTCGCCTCCTCATGCCGCAGCGACCTCTTAAACCGCACCAGGAACGAGTTGGTGAAAACCTCGCGAGACGAAGCTGCCGCTATCAGCAACGTCGCAGCCAAACATTGTAGCCACATCATCGCCTTGTGGCAGTCGTCGGCTGACTGAGGCCTGATATCCACTGACGTCACCAATATCGACCGCAGCTCGACGCATGCGCGGTCCCCATTCAGACCCAACCTCACTTGCTGCTTATATTATGAAATGTTACAAGATTCATTGTTTTGAAATGGCCGTAGAATCTCGACCTTGCGATGAGTCTGGCGTAGGTCGCGGAGCTGCCATCAGCTCAAGTTGTCTTGCAACGACGATGACGTGACTGCAGATAACCTACATAAAATACAATACCTTTGCCAGGTGGAAGGTTATACCTACCTATAAATGATATACTACGTAGATATAAGACATTAGGTTTATTAGATATTCATCGCTTCACACAATACAATACTTTTTTCATGTCATACTCGTAGGTGGCAGACGAGCAGACAGATCATCTGATGACACCCGCAACACAATCGAGTCACACTTGCCCTGTGAACTTTCGAACTTCCCTTCTTCCCCCCGGTTTGTTCCTCGGGTAATTTCTCAAAATACACTTATAATTACATATAAGAATATGAATGATTGGTTGGTAGCTTACACAATTTATAGGGTAATAGTTACCTACTGTATCGAATATATTATACACAAATGATGTCGAATAATGTCGAATTCTCATGTCATGTCGTACCCACTCTTGTACAGGTTGGAAGCTCTACACTGGAAGTTGTGGACGTCTCTACCTCGGACAAAAAGTCCAGCTTGGTAAATCCAACTTCCAGAAAGAGGCCGATCGTATTGTTTTAAATTTGAATTCAGAATACCACATGACATGGAGAAGTCGGGTCTGCGCCTTGATAAAGGCAATTGATTTTTTGAATAAAAAACATGTTTTATCAAATAATGGTTTAATTTTATGTTACTAACACATTTTATATGGATTCAAGATCTGAAATAAATGATTATTTAATTTAATTTACTTAATAACGCGTCTTGCCTCCATGGGCATCTACCACAGCTCTCATACGATTCGGCATAGAGTTTATCAACCGCTCTATGAAATTTTGAGGGATCTCCATCTCCTATTCTTCTTCTATGGCAGTTTTCAACTCCTGCATCGTCTGGCAACTGGCTGACGAGCCCTAATACGTCTTTTTAGCTCGTCCCATATGTGCTCAATGGGATTCATGTCTGGGCTTCTGGCTGGCCAGTCCATAAGTGTGATGTTCACATCCGAAGATATTCCCTGACGATGCCGGCCGTATGGGCTCTTGCATTATCATGCATAAAAAGGAAATTTGGGCCCTACATAGTCAGTAGTATGGTATCACGTGAGGTTCTAAGCACGAATGTACCTTTCAGCATTTAATGTTGGCAGCCGTGGTCCCGTAACAACCTCAAGTTGAGTTTTGCCGCTCGCGGATATACCGTCCCAGACAGTCCATGAGCCGCCATAAGCAACCCTGCCTTCAAACCAGCATTGTGCGAAACGCACTCCCTTACGTCGGTAGACCTACTTCCTTCCATCATTGCCTTGTAACACAATTTTAGACTCATCAAAAAAGAGTACACGGCTCCAATGCTGCTGAGGTCGAGAACTGATATTCAGCATCAAAATATCAACGTGCATAACAATTTGTTGTACTTAGATAAGTACGTACGTACGTAAGACAACATACGTACCTTTTTGTTTTTTGGTGAGTATTTGCGATTGGTCTGTGGACTATGAGCAATTTTTTTCTATGATGCTGTCGTGCAGAGTGGCTTCCCATTAAAAGCATCAACTCACCAGGTGCCTTAAGCTATTGCCGGTCTTCAAGCTCCAGGATATGGTGACGTTTTAGACGTCTCAATTTGCTCCATTTAACCGCTTTTTGTACCGTGTCTCTGGAAGGTTTTGCCGCAGTTTGTAGAATCTCTTGGGATTGACTACCAGAGGGTATTGGTTCTGGGCTTTGTGATGAACATGCAGCGAAGAAACGCCTGCTGAGTGAGTTTTTTGCTGCCAGTAGCATTCACCGTAATGGAAGCCTTGGTCGCCTACTTCCATCAAGTCTTCGGTAACTAATTTACCAGACCAGACCGGACCAGAGAGTGCGCTCTCTGGTCCGGGTACCTTAGAGCACCGGGGGTTAGCCGGATCGCATGTCGTACATACGCTCTCATTAATTGACATTTCCATAAAAGGGGGGGGTTGGGAGGGGTTACCTTTACTACTTTCACAATGTAGCATAATAGATATTTTAGGGGGCATTTAACTTCCGTAGGTCTGCTGTGGCCTTGACAATTTAATTAACCGGCGCTGTGGCCCGGCGTTGTTACTCGTTTGGCACCAACCGGGGAACATGTGTAGGGTGGCCTAGGACAGGTAGTGATTCCTACGGACGCGAGCAACTTTATCCCCCAAACATATGTACCTAAATAAATAAATACCTACAGTCTCTGCCAGTTAGATCTCAATAGCCAGTCCCACCTCCAAGACTTAATAGCTAGGTACGTAGGTTTGTATATCTATTTCCCCGGCTCCATGATACCCACTTATTATGAAGATTATCTATAGACAACTAGGCCTTTCAAGATCAATTAGGCTAATTGTACTAGAGCAAACTCTTAGTAGAAATCTAGCTAGATGTAATGAAAGTACTAGCATACAACGCAATAGAGAGGTTCTGAAACACGGACGTGTGTTCCGGATAATCAGGTCTCAGACCTTTATAATGTCATAAATAGGTAAACTGGGTCCATGTCGATACGATTTACCCGAAAACAATCGGCGAAAACACTAGAATTGAGAGTTTAGGGTAGCCAAAGTATGTTATGTATGTACCTACAGTAGTCCGATCATGGTTATTTGGCATGTGGCAAAAGTTGGAACTTACGCTTCCTTTACACTTGTCAGTGTTTCTGACATTTTCCCATAGAAAAAATATTGTACAGCGCCCCCATGTTAATGTCACTGAAGTGCCTTCTGATCTTGGTCGGTCTGTACTTACTCTATGACTTAAGGTTTTAGCCGTAGGTACATAACTGTAACACCGTCCGAACCTACTTACCTACGTAAGGAGTAGAGCCAGTGAGAATCAATTTTCCAACCAGTATTTGTCATATTTTGATACAATTCAATATCGGCCACTAGGCAACATCTAATGCTAACACAGCCATGAATTTCACGTCTGCCATACTAAAGTTATCAAAATCGAATTGGAGTAATCAAACATTTATGAGTGCCGGACATGGCCATTAAAACCTTTAGCAATTAAACTCGCCTAATGAATTACGGAACCCTAAAAAGACCAGTCAATATTTCTTCAGACAATACGATGTCCAAATCAAAAAAGTGTTTAGTCATATTTTTCATGGTTGTGCGAATCCGGCTATCAGAGAATAAAATAGAGCCTTTCGTAGTGGGGGGACATTATGAGAAGATTGAGAACCATCCGCATTCTGTGTTCCTGCTTTCTTTTTGTCGTGGGGAGGAGTCTGTCTGTGGAGCCTCGATACTCAACCAGAAGGTGCTGCTGACGGCAGCTCATTGCTTCACAGACTGCGACTTGAGGAGAGGAAGCCGGGACACGGTGGACTCATATGCAGCTAATGAGGATATACGACGAGTAAGATGAATTGTTCCACTTAAATCACCTGAGCAAATCACCTGGGTGATTAAAGTTGACCAAATGATATGGGGTTGCCTACCTATTCTGGAAATATTATCTAAGTACATCTAAGATTTTCACTGAGTATTTCTCATATAATCATAATTTTTGTTACTTTTGTATGAAATAGTTTAAGTCTCCTAATCGTTTTGCTAACGTTTTGGTATAATGATTATTAAGGTGACGGGTAGGGCACACTAGCGACGGCAATCAATTTTAATTTTTAGCTACTAAACCGGATCTATTTTAAACAATTTCGGGGTTAAAACCTCTCGGCAAACACGTTTCCTATTTATTTACGTTTTTTTTTAAATTGATTACCGCCAAAAGCGGCCACTTTTAGCGTGAATCAATTTTTCGCGTACCTTAAGGTGACGGGTAGGGCACACTAGCAATTGTGTATGGTTATTTAATAAATAGTATGAGTGGCGTCGCTAATGTGCCGCTAGTGTGTGTGTGATTTTTTTTTTGCCCTACCCGTCACCTTAAGCGATTACCACCGCAAATAGACACCTTGCACAAGGAGGCGTCACAAGTGCGCTACTGGCATTTTAAAAGGCACAGTTGAGGACTGTCAGCTATCTAAACGATGGCGGTGGATCTGAGCTGACAAATAGGACAATGGCATTTTAAAAATAAAATGAATCAGAAAAAACATAATTATTTGATCTATATATAAAGAGGTCACGCCTCGGCGGGTGACTGACTGACTGATTGACTGACTGATCTATCAACGCCTGCCGAAACTACTGGATCTAAAATCATGAAAATTGGAATATGGCACGTACTAAGGGACTTTTAAAATTCAACCCTTAAAGGTGTGAAATGGGGGGGGGGGGGGGGGGGTTAACGTTAATTTAAAGTTTGTGATTTTTTATGTTAGTTTTGGAAATACGGATTATGGTTATTGATAAAAAAAAATTACCTGATTCAGTTTTTTTTAATTCCACCTCTAAAGGAGTAAAATGGGGATATAAACATTGTATGGAAGATTCGTAATTTTTAGGAAAAGTAATTTGGGCATTTTTTTTATATAACCCCAAAGAGGGAAAATGGGGGTTGAAGCTTTGTATGGGAAACTCGTTATATTTATTGCCAGAATCGTGAAAATTGGTATTTGCACTGTTCATATTTAGCATTTTTCCTCACCTCCTTAAAGAGTGAAATGGGGTTAAAATGTCGTATGGGAAATTCGCCATATTTGATGCTCGAGTTGATGAAAAGTAGAATTTGTACATTCATACAGAAAATTATCAGCACTTTTTTATTCAACCCCTAAAAGGGTGAACGGGGGTAAAACGGGTTAACGCCGTATAGATGTGTCGTTATTTTTAAAAGCTAGAGTCATGAAAAATTATACATATTGGTATTTTTATATTCATACAGAAAATTAATAGCACTTTTTTATTCAACCCCTAAAAGGGTGAACGGGGGTTACAACGCCGTATAGAAGTGTCGTTATTTTAAAAGCTAAATTAATGTAAAAATATATTTGATCTTTTTATATATATTATTTAGCATTTTTTTATTCAAACCTAAAGGAGTGAAATGGGGTTAAAAGGTCGTATGGAAGATTATATTTATGGCTCATCAGTCATGAAAGTATATGCAAAATGCATGAAAGACATTTCAGTATTTTTAGTATCTTAAGTCTCCGTTTGATACCTACCTACCTTCTTACCTATAATCTCAGAATTGCTTAATTACCTAATTACAAATCAAGTTCGTATAGAAAAACACAATTTCTGAATGTTTTGTTTTACTATTAATTTACCGAAGCAAAGCGAGAGCGGGCCACTAGTATTATTATAAAGGTGAATGCAATGTCTACCAAATACCTACCTTGAGACAGACGTGCGTTACCCTCAGACGGGTAGATTATTTATTTTCTCAGAAGAGCCGAAAATCCCGTGAAATAATATTTACTCTCACTCGAGAGAAAATAGTAATAGTTAGATAGGTAATATACCTATTGGTTTAACACAACACATTTTAACATAAGTTTTATCTATCATCTATCATATCAAATCTAAGATAAAGTCATCATCACTATAGGACCGTGACCATTGAATTCAAGCCGAAGCGTGGCTCTGCGCTTCGGCTTGAATGCAATGGGCTGGCTCGACCGAAGTGATACCCCGACCTCCCAGGAAACCTGCGTGGAGCATAATAAAGGCCCAATTTGGGGAGAAGTTGAGTTCAAAAATTGGCAGCGAAAAGTGGAGTCACCACTGGTGTCATGGCTGATCCGCCTATTCGTATGCCATCTATTACAAAACATATTGTTAGTCCTGCGCCCGATTCCTCTCCGATAGTGTCACACTAGTGTCCCATCGGAATATGAGGGCAAGGGAATAGAGAGTGCACTTATGTGTTTGCGCACACACTTCAGCACTATAGTATATTCTGGGTAAGTGGCTGTTCGTTGAGATTGGCCGCCTTAGCAGAAATCGGTTGGAGGATGTTATTTATTACAAAACAATGTTCTTTTTAAGGCACTGGTGACGCGTGTGGTGGACGCCATTCTTCATGAAGACTACAACGAGATAACAGTTGTCCATGACATAGCATTGGCCGTGGTCAAGGACAACATCCGACTGGGAAGAAACAGCAAGCGGGTCATCATAACGAACCGATTCCTTAGCTCTTTCAAAGATGGCACTGTGGCCGGGTGGGGTATTACTGACGTAAGTAACAGCTGAGGGCCAACAACGAAGAACTCACGACCTAATCCTTATCTCCGCCCGTTTCGCGCCATTCTCCTTTGGTTGCGATGTGTTGACTGGTACGTTCTCGTTAATTACGGGACGTTTCGATAGTCTTCTGGCGTCGTCGTCATAGAAAAAGACAGAACTACCTAAACCCCAGGGCATCATCTGAAGAATTTTCCACTGCCTCAGATGATTGGGGGCCCATTATATCCATCGGGACCTGGGCTACACAATCCAAAAAGTCCTTATTACACTTGTTGACATACGTACGAAGTGATAGGACGTCGTTAAGGATTCGGTCGCGAATTCGTTTTCACAGTAGACCCCTGAGTGGGCCACTTTTCTACGTAATTGCAATGAAGAAACATTAATTTATGTAGCACACACAATATTAAAAAACAAAAAATAACAAATAAAATCTAGGTACCTAATCCTACATAAAAAGAGGAAAAAAAACAGAGAACCCTACAACTTAAATTCCCATATAGCTTATCTCCAAAAAGGGCTTTGATTTATATTAAAAAATATATATTAACAGGAAAAGAAACTGACGCCTACATTCCATCTTTTGTCAGTCCATCAGAAGATCAGACCGAAGCAGTTATGTGCCCAATATATCGGACCCTTGGAACGCGGTATGTTCTGTGCAGGAAGCATGGATGAGAGAGATCCGCACCCAGCAAGGCATGTATTATGTTAGTTGTTTTATAAATATAGTAAGGTTAGGGTTAGTTGATTTCTTCGGTGGCGCAGTGGTTAGTGGATCGCACTTTAAAGCGACGACTGCGCAAGAGGCCCCGGGTTCGATCCCCGGGTCGTAACAGAAATTTGTACCTAAGAAATTCTTAGTGTCAACCCGGAGTCTGGAAGTTGGCGGTATTGTACCCCCGTGCCTCGGAAAGCACGTTAAGCCGTTGGTCCTGCACTCGATCCCTCTCCGGTGGTGTCACACAGGTGTCCCATCGGATTATGAGGGTAAGGGAATAGAGAGTGCACTTGTATTTGGGTACACACTTGAGCACTAATATATCCTGTGTACGTATCTGATCGTTTAGATTGACCGCCGTAGCCGCAATCGGCTGGAGGGTATTATAGTTAGGTATACCTTGATTTTTAACTAGGTCAAAATCAAAAAAGAAGTAGAGAAATAGCTTGTCCACTCAAGAAAAGTAATACCTATGTACAGTACCCATAAAAATATTTCTGCGATAGTACCTATGGGGCCAAAGATAATTTTAATAAAGGGTTCTGTACCATTGCCTTTAGAGTTCATGAGATACAGTGTGGTGACAGACAGTGGAGTCTTAGTAATAGGGTCCTGTTTTACCATTTGAGTATGGAACCCTGAAAACACCATAGACATAGCAATATTATACTCTAGCCAATAATATAATCTGCTAGTTTCCACTCACAACTTCTGAGCTGCATAGGTAATGTTTGTATCGGACAATTACACAATGTCTAGTAATATAAAATCCTCTTTAAAAGAACTTTAACTTACCTAGTTTACTAATAGATATTTTATTTACAGTGGTGATTCAGGCAGTGCAATGATTGCAAAAGGAATGTATGAAATTGGCCTAGTCTCCTTCAGAGAGCCAAAATTGCCAGCTTTAATGGTATACACCAATGTGACATACTACTATCAATGGATAAAAAACCATGCACAAATAATATATTGCGATAATGTATAGGTAGAATCAGAAAAACCAACTTTAATACAAAAAATAAATAATTCTGTATTACTTTTTATTTACTCTGAACATTATAAACATTTCTAAAGAACACTCTTAAAAACATTATTCGCCTTATTACAAATCACGAACTAGTGATAGTCCGGAAACAAAACTCATGCCAGCCCCTTTTTAAATACGGTATTTGACAATTTTTTTTTGTTTTTGTAATCAAAAGACCTCTCAATGACAGAAACATCGTTGAAAGAATTACTTGATTCTCATTTAAACTACCTGAGATATCACAACTTTAAAATCACATTATTTTGGGTAAACCCAAAACGCTCCATATAAATGGCTACTGAGATGTGACGTCACAAACAAGCATTTTGTATACATTTCATTTGAATTTTGTATGGTAGCTATATCAAATGTTTCGTTTATGTCAATGGTTCTATTATAATAGTTGCTGCAAATTGTATGGGTTATTCAATGGTATAATTATTTTTTAATAATTTCATAGTTTTAAAATGGACTTGCCCATGAATCTTTGAATGACCATAAAACCGGCTGGACGTTATATTTTTAATTGGGAATTTTCGCTATTGGCACATATTTACGTATATTTTGATAAAATATTTATATTTTGTAAAATCTCCAGCTTAGTCAAATACCCTATTGTGTGTTGGAATGAGATGACTTGAGCTTTAGTACGGTAATAACTTTAGATCTTGGTTTGATATAAGGTGTTTTAAGATTTATGACATAATGTTTCCTATGTCTAATTTTAGAAAATATAAAAACAATATTGAAAAAATATATGTACCCATAACTTTATTGTTTTAAACAACATTTTTCATATATCTAGCCAACACCGTCTGACTAAGAAGACATAGCACTACCACTAGCCCCCGTCCCTGATCCTGACGCACATTGATTCTCCATCGCGTGTGACGGAGGATGTTCCAAAACATTATCAATCAAGCCAAAGGTTTTCGCTTCACTGGGAGACATGAAGTAGTCTCGCTCCATTGAGGTTTGGACCTTCTCCACAGGCAATCCAGTGTGCCTTACATACAGAGAATTAATTTGAGCTTTTAGCTTTAGAATCTCTTCTGCCTGAATCTGAATGTCTGTAGCTTGCCCTCTTACCCCTCCAGAGGGCTGGTGAATCATGATCCGGGAGTTCGGAAGGGCATGCCGCATGCCCGGGGCTCCAGCTGCCAGCAGCAACGACGCCATACTACAAGCTTGGCCGACACACCACGTCGCAACTGGCGGAGTAATGTACTGCATCGTGTCGTATATCCCTAGGCCAGCAGTCACGTTCCCACCCGGCGAGTTTATATACAAGTGCACAGGCTTCTTACTAGACTCGGATTGGAGGAACAACAACTGCGCTACCACTAGTGAACTAATATCGTCGTTTATGGGGCCCATGAGGCAAATTATTCGCTCGCGAAGCAATCTCGAGTAGATGTCATAGGCGCGCTCTCCTCTGCCTGTTTGCTCTACTACAATAGGTATCATACCAAGTAACGCCGGCCGTGTCGTGGATATCGTCCTCCGAACATCGTTGGTTAGCGAGCTGATTGAACAGACTGTTCTGGAGATTTGACGGATATAATTCAGTGCCATTTTGCAATTCTAATAATTATATCACGAAACTAATACAGTAATAATACAGATCTTTACCTAATATCATTAAAACAACAATATTATTCGATGATGATGAAACCAAAACATTATTTTTCAGGCAAATGTCAAGTTTATGACATTTTTTATTTCATTTTTTTCAGAAATGTCAAACATGTTGGTTTTCGACTAACAGACAATAGAATTTAGTAATATAGAGCCCAAGATTATAATTGTTTTTACATACCGGATCAACTGAAGTATTAAAAAAAAAAAACTCTGTTGAGCGAAAATGTATTTTAATCTTTGGCGAGGATTAATACCAAGATCACAGATAACTATATTGTAGCAAGCTACCAAGATACCAATAATACCCTTAGACAATTGTCTAAGCCAAACCCTAAATAAAATCCTCAAAAAACGAAAATCAATTTCAGGGATCTTTAAGTAAGGATTTATTTTTATAGGGAACACTGCAATAGTGATTTACACTTCAAAACTGAAAAAGTACAGTAGCGAGTTACGTTGCTTCATCAGCAAGTTAAGTCATTTTTGCCATTCAACGGGAAGTTTAAATGATTGTAGGAAATAATCACTGGAATCATTTTAATAATAATCTTAAATCAGTTTATAAAGTTCTAAAACAATATTTTAGGCAAGGTACACTTAACAGTCAATAGTTTGCAGGCACTATGAATTACATAATAATCATAATTCTCAACAATACACTTAAAATAAATAATAATTTGTATTTACATTACATATTTTATAAGTAAAATTTTATTTTGGCTGCCGACGTCTTAACTTCATTAGAGCCTCTTGTCGCTTTTTCTCAATAAGTGATTTAATATCTAAAGGTTTGGCATTTGATTGCATGTTGCTATTTGTCTTTTGTTGAGAATCATAATAATTTATAATAGGATTACTATTATGGATCTTAGACGTTGCTGTTGTGGGTAATCTTGGTTGAAATTTTGTATTCTTAATAACTTGTTGTGTGGCTTGTTCTGGCAATACTTGAGTGGAAGACTGTGATGATGTGAATGGAAGTTGCCTCTTTGCTAGCAACTTTTCCCTTGCAAGCTTGTGTTTCCTCTTTATTTCTTCTGGTGTACATCTTATTGGGGAATCTCCTGGTCCTAAAAATAATTATAAGTATTCTTCAGTATTTAAACCTAATTAAAAAGGGGTACCAATCTTAAACAAAAGGATTTTTTGGGAGATCTATCACATAATTGAAGGTGTCTCCATTTACCATCAACCCTTTCAACCCTTTACAGATAATAAAATTTTAAGTTATTTTAATTTAAAACAATATTACTAACCTATCATCTTGTCACCATTTTTGTCAAATGGCATAGAATTGTATCTTCCAAACACCATTCCACTTGTAGATGGTTTATTCATCTCTACTGATGGAGACTCGGGCATAGAACTATGACGAGCAAAGACAGATTTTGAAGAAGGACTGCCATCGTGAACAATTAACTCTTTTATAGTCCAATCTTCCATTTTAGTTTTGAGTTGAGCTTTTTTTGCAGAAACATTGTTTCTGATTGGCATCTGTGTCAGTTGTTCCAGAGCACTGTCATTCAAGTTCCCAACAAAACTGTCAAAGGAATCATTGCCTAATTTGGGTGAATCAAATTTTTTCACTTTAGACACTGCTGGTGATTCTAATTTTATACTATTTAGTATAGCATCCATTGAATCATGGTCCATTCTAAACTCTGTGCTTTGCCTAATATCCTTTGCATGGTTTTTAAATGGTGAATCATAGCAAACTCTCTTTGGTGATGAAGGCCTGCATTCAGTGAAATTCTCCTCAACTATTTGGCTGGCTTTAATTAGACATTCATTCATAGAATCATCAGATTCTAATGCACTTTCGGGCTCTTGTTTAACAAATTTTGAACTAAGTACATTTTTTCGGAGACATCTTGAGCTATTTCTCAGACCAGTTTTGGGTGAATGTTCTGGAGATTCGTTGAAAATGTCTTCCTCACTGCCAGATTGTGCAGGTTCCTTGAGAGAAGTCTGTGTTTTCTTAGCTAATAGTTCAGGTAGTTTTTTATTCAGTTCAACTAGCTCTTGAAACAGTTCAGTTGCCTTGTGTGACACTTTCAAGGGTCTTCTTCTAGGTACTTGTTTCTCTATTACCCTAGGTCTTAAGGTCTTTTTAGTTTTTCTGCTAAGTGGTGTGGAGTTTTTTGAGTGCGAATTGGAGGAATGTTTAGAATTAGGCGTGTAGAAATTCCAAACAACATCTGTTTCACCTTCGGCGCCATCTTGAGTGCAAAAGAAAGGGACAGGGCTTGCTGCTTCTGAATCGCATATAGAGTCACTATCTCTTGATGGAGAATCTGCTTTATGCTCTGGAGTAGAGCATGGAATCACTGAAATCATTACAAAGAGAATGAATGAATGAATATACTTTTATTGCACTCAAAATAAAGTATGAAAACTTAAAACTAGATATTACAGGATATGTACAACGAAGGCGGCCTTATCACTATGAGCGATCTCTTCCAGGCAACCTTTGGATAAAGGACACTTGATGAAACTTGAACTTGAGAAATACATTTTAAGGTTATTATTTTCTTACACTGTGCAGGCTACCCAAGGTATACCAATATTCGGAAACGCCATTAATTCTACCCCTTTCTAGACCCTATTCCAACAAAGAAGCAAGATGAGAATAAACAAATTGCGATATAAACGAGTAAATGTAAGTAAACAGCTGAATAAACACATACCTTTATTTTTGGTATTAGTAGCTACCATTTTCATTGATAAGGATTTATTTTTGTTCATAGGTGTAAAAAATATGATTAACTTTCAATAAATAGTGAAATCCCATGGAATTTTACGTTTAAATTGCTGTATTTTCAATAAAATCGTAAAAAACAACATAACAAATATAATGGATAGTGAAGTTTTTTTTTTGACAAAGACGCTGACATTCTGACATTGACAATAGGGATGTGAAAAAATAATATATTTAGAGAATAATCGATTATTTTTCGGTTATTATTTTAAAATAATCAATTTTTATTAATCGATTCGTGTACCACAAATAAACGATTTCCTATTAATCGATATTTTTTAAAAGTCGATTTTTTTTCAGGGGCAAAATATCACGAGCACGAGAATTAAGCTCCCTGATCTGTTTTTTATTGGATAATGTAATCATTTAAGAAGGTATTTTAAGATAAAAATATTTTTGCAGTATTTGTAGCAGTAAAAATACCTAAGTAAAAGTTTTGCAAAAAATCGATTATTTTTTGTAAAAAAACTTTTATATTAAATCGATTTTTATTCTGATTTTAAACAAATCGATTATTTCGTAGTCACATACCTAATTGACAGTTGTTGGCAATGGTATTAATTTTAAGGTTCATGAGCCATAGACAAAGCTAGAGGCTGGAGTAACGGAACAGGAGCCCAATTCTCGGGTTTGTGACTTTTCAAAAACATGGCGGATATCACCCAAAAACCATACAAAAAACTATGTTTTAGTGATATATGTCGTATGAAAATAAATGTCACGAGCCCGAGAGTTGGGCTCCAGAATTTTTTCTTAGTAACGGAACGGACTAAAGTTCCTCGCTGTGTTACTGTGTGGCTCTTCCCGCGGACCGTCAAAGACCGTCATGCTAATGATATTCATGGGGTTAACATATTAGTGTAAATAGTGTAATCTGTGGTATTTGTCACTGATTGACTGACAGTTGTTGACATGACAAAATGTCATATTTGTAAGTTTTTTTTTTTAATTCAACAAATTTTTTCACGCACTATTCTATTCTACTTACGCACTATCGTTATTCGTTAAGGCAGACTTGGTGGCATTTATGTTTATAAATCTTTACTTAACGCTGTGCTAACATATATTGACGTTAACAGAAACTGTTGTATTCACTGGTAACCTCAACAACTTTGTCAACTTCGTGTCGGTCTGGTTCCTCGAGTGCATGCATCGGCAGCCATCAAATCCAACTTCATTCAGTTGAGTCAACCCGAGCTTACGGACCAGACGTCTGTTGATTTCGTTTCGGCCGCGATGCGCCATCGGAAGTGACATTTATTGTGAAAAGTGAACAAGAACTTGTGAAAATGTTGGCAGACGGTGAGATCGTTGGTGATGGGTCGTGGAACCTTACGATCTACGTCACAGACTTAAATGAGAAACGTACTATGGTCGTGAAAGGGGATATGCACATCGGCGGGGTTATGCTGAAACTGACTGAGAGCTTTGGTGAGACACTGTTTATCACTTTGCATGGCTCCTACGCATGTTGCCCTTACTTGGAAGAGGCTTATTTTACAATATCTGTATTATTTCAATGACTATTTTTTTAGTACATACCATATTTTAATAATTTAGGAAAAAAAAATCCTAATATCAGAAATTGAATCTGGATTATCTCATACTCGGGATAGACTAAGATAAGATTAAACGATTATGATGTAATGTCTTTTTTTTAATCAACATTTGTTTTGGACATTTATCATTGCATGTTTTACAAAGTTTTGGAAAATGAATTTTTCTGAAATTTTATTTACTTACTTGACACAAAAACATTTTGTTTCACAATTTTCTTAAGTACTAAGTAACAAAATGTTGCTTGTTTTGTATTTATTAATTAGTCACATAATTTTATCACATTATTTTGAGAATATACTTTGCATATTTACTAAAATGACATGACAGTATACCTACCCACCTTATTCTTCGAGATCAAATCCTGAAGATTCTACAGATCTATGTAACAAAAGAAACAATCAAACGATCTATTACCATTAATTATGATGGATATGCATTTGGTTTCCCCTTACCACCAAATCTTCACACATAGTTATGCCCAACTAGGGGCCACAGATAAGACTCCAAACACAATCTTTATTAATGTATAAATCTGCTGTTTATGTTCTACATACTCTGAGAGTACAAATTTTTGGAGAATATGTATCACAAAACATACTCTTGGAGGTAAAGGGTTCTTTTCTAATATAAATTCAAGTAGGTATTTCAATCAATGTAGATCAATTTCAATTAAAATTACAGTTGAAACTGTAAACTTCAAAATATAAATATGCTATGTATTATATAATATTTTTTTTCGAACCTTTTCTAAAGGTTGGTATCAATATTTTGAGAACTTAATGGACAAAAATAAAATCTGATCTTTAATAAAAATTTAATCAGTGTTAATCACATTATTAAATTTAGAACAATAGATATTATATTTCTACAACATTTATATTTATTAATAGATAAAACACGTTTGTATCGTAATTACGCGCCAGCAACGAAGCAGGCTGTCTAGTTAAAAACATTCCATTACCATATTAAACTAGCAAAAAACATTAGCATTTTATCAATATTCATATTCATCATTCTTCAGAAGCCAATCCAGCCTGCCAACTGGTCCCGATTGCAATAAAAGCAGCATGTTTTTAAAGAGCATGAGAAAGAGACATTATGATTAGAGTGAGAGGGATGATGCGCGTACGCAGGCACGCGTCCTTCGCGGCCGATATGCCTGGGCCGGTTTTTTGCCCAACCATCCACAGGTGAAATGCCAATCAGATATTTTATGAATACATTTGTTATTTTTGAAATAATTTTACTAAATTTAAAATGGTTAATGGTTGAAGCTACGCAAACGTCTATCGACGTCTGACTTAATAATAAAATAATGAATCTTATTCAATAGGTACCTATTTGACACCTTCGACATTGCACCAGTTATGGAAAGCTATAATGAAGGACAATATTTAATCATATTTCAAATGCCTTTTGCTACCTATCACATAAAAAAACAACATATACCTAAATACATTTTATTTAACTAAATGACGAATTAATGATATCATGCTCGAATACCTGATATTATTTTTGTTGTTTACGTATTATTTTTAAACAGTGAGTGGAACAGAAGTTTCCTACTACTAACGTAAAGAATTCGGATCTCACCTACGCAAATTCGCGCCGATAATACGACTTTCAAAATGGCGTTCGATATTCGCCCACTGCATCCCAAAACTGGTTTAAATTATTCAAATTACGTCTTGCTCTCCTATATTACATTATAGCTGTCGGCTGGGAACTTATGGCAGTTTAATAACATGCACTTAAAAAAATAACTCTTCGTTCTCTCTCTCTCTCTCAGTTTCTAGAGATGGTCAACGAGTTTTATCAACAATTCGCTTAGAAACCGAGGAATTGAACTTAGATAATTCTAAAGTCAGTTATCCAACACATCGTATCTCAAATTTAAAGATAAATAGTGGGAAACCTGTGAATAATACTTACTACCTTAAAAATACCAAGAATAAAAAATAAAATAAAAATTTTAATTGTGTCGCACGTTTCGTTCCGCTTGCTGATCCCGACCCTCAGTGTTAAAGAATATGACTCAATGTGGAACAGGAAATAAGTGTGAGATACACAGACATAATGGTAATACATGTTTTATATAGAACACCTGAATTCATCGAAGCGTAACTCTTTGAATTTACTTCTTTTTAAAGCTAACAAATCTACCAAAAATCCATTTTAAGAATGGAGAATGTTCTCTAATTTTTTAGGTCTCCTTAAACTCGGTTGAAGATAAATAATATGATTGAAAAATTACTACGACACGTCGTGTAGTTTCCGAGATATTTGATTTCAAAATACACGGGTGTGTAAAGTAACGTCAGAGCCCTACCAGTACTTCGCAACACTAGCCCAGTCCACTGGCGTGTCCCGGTAATACGTCGCCCGTATCTCCATCAACTTGGTTCAAAATAAAAAACATTACTAAAAACATTATTACGATACGTCATGTATTTCCCGAGATACATAATTTCAAAAAAAATAGTTTTACGTTGACGTCACAATAAATTTTCTATACATTCATTAATACTTGTCTTTTTTGATGAAACAAAAACTTGTGTATTTGTATCTATAGATATCTATGTATGTATGTATTTGTATCTATGGAAGCTCTACTGGGACTAGAGTTGTAAGCGAGTTTGTATACCTATTAACATTCTCCATTATCGTCGACCCCAATTGTTGAGTACGGAAACGCCCGAAACAAACCGTCACAGGAATTCTCGCCTGCAAAATTACCAAGAATCCGTCAAAGTGAACATATCGGTTCCTAAAGTCAGGGAATGTAAGTTATTCGTGGCGTAACTGACCGACGATCCCTCGTCGTGGAATGAAGCTCCAACTTGTTCGACAGAGATAAAACGTAATTAATGTTCGTTAAAGGAAGCGACAGGCTTGGAAGTTTCGGACCATCATTTAACATCAGTAACGGGCCGTCATCGCTGAATGACATGACAAACATGCCGACATGTGAATGGAAGTGCAGCGGAACCCATCTTGTGTATCGTTGATGCAGCCGACCAAATAAGTTGAAGCTAACTACATAATTTAATTTATGTACTCACTTATCAGATTGCCTTTCTACTACAAACATCCTTTCAACGATGTCTAATCCTTGGAGTGTCCTGCAATCAAGGAAACAACAGATTTTCCGTAATAACAGGTAAATAAACAAGTACTAATAAAATTAAAATGTATGCAGAAGTACAGTTTTGACACTATAATAATGGACAATACAGACGTCTGGAAATAAACAGGCGACCTTTGAGGATAACAAATTCGTTTCTTGGTTTTTTCGACCAGACATCCAAGTCGTTAAAAATACCGACCTTCAAAGATAATTTAAATGTTGCTATGTCTTATGTTAGATAATTTAATGTTGCTGTAGCTTTAATATAGGTACTACCGATATTGATTACAAATACTCTAGCTGAAATAGATAAGATAATATCAGAAAGCGTCTACCAAAATAATTTCTTTTCCATTCCGTTCGATGTTACTATATTGTTAGGTTATCTTTAAGGACCGTTTAAAGAGATAAGAATGACATAAAGTGACTTTCCAACGGAAGCTGACTGACGATAATAAGTTGTTGCAACGTGTATAATATACAAAGGACATCTTTGAAGATTCTTGGTCGGAGTCATGCGTATGCCCATTTTCCGAGAAGCCGGCATGTTGCGTCGTGTGTTTCCGGCGCCTCCCCCTCTTCTGCACCCAGTGTAGATAAGGCGTTATCATCCGCTCATTGTCCCTCTATTCTGATGAGGTACTTGACCAATCGCATACGAAAGGGCATTAACCTGACGATATTTTTAGCATACCCAGTAAACATTTCTAAGGGCTACACTAACTCTAAAGATGGAGATGAAAGGTTTATGTTACGGTTGGAACATTAGTTCATTAGGAATCCTTCCAAGTATCTTGAATCATTGTACAGCGAAGGGAAATTACCAAAATTAGTAATGCGGTACAAATAAGGGTTTCTAGTGAGCCATTGTGCTGCATCACTTTAGGAAACTGCAGGAATGCTTCTTGAGTAATGCCTTATCTTAGCGGCTTGTCTAAGTATGGTAGGTTGCCACAGCGCCATGCTGAAGGTTTAAAGTAAACGTTATTACTTTCAGGAATCCTTTGTACGGGGCGGAAGGGATGCGTGAGGTATCACTAAGCGTGGGGAGATAACTCTGGCATTCAAGTTTGTTATAATAAAGCGCGTGGTTCAATGTGTACTTGTTATTGATAGGGCCCGCATTACCCGCTTGAGTGTCTAGCCGATAAATGATACCATTGTTAGAGCTGTTAAAGGTGGGATCACTCAACGCGTCACTTGTAAAAGCAGAAACCAGAAATACATAGATTTTGTTTGTGGCTGTGCCCTAAAATTCACATTTGAATTGATAAAGACTGCCGAACAAAATAAAATAAGTATTTTGACCCCTGATAATCTCTGACAAGAGTCCCTAAATTGTAAATCACGTTGATTCATCTACCAGATTATCTTTATGATCTACTTAACTGTTGACTAAAATATTGCAGCAGACAACAAAAGCGGACAGGCCTGCGTTTCTAAGATCACACTATACTGGCAAGTCTGAAGTTCTCTCGTGTGTGAATTCGCGCACCCATCTAGCACTCCCCCCGATGTTGGCATGTAGTGCCACCAACTAAGGTCTGCGGCAGCCGGACACTAACGGTTGTACGCATTCCGATTTCCTCTTCTATACGCCGACTAATTGCTGTGTTCTTTCACCTTGAAGCTCCACTATTCCAAATTAAAATCACAAAGCATGTCCTATAAAAGAGGCAAGTTACAATGTATATGGCCTCATGTCTGTTTATGTATTGCGAAAAGATTAAAAGATCGCAGCACTCCTTGTACATGCTTAAGGTCTACGTATGTTAATCAGACAGCCTTATAAAGTATGTCCCAAATATTTCGGCTCCAAACTCCTAAAGTAACCAACTTGATTGTCACGTCCGCACGTTCTGAACCTCCTTGCTTTAGAGTCGCTGAAAGGATTAATTAGCAATGTTAAATAAACTGCACATTACATATTCAATTGCGAATTATAAATATAGGTAGCACAACTGCCTAGCTGCGTACTAGCGAATACAGACGTCTTTCATTCCAAGAACATCCAACTGTAGTGCGATGATATCTTCACAAAGTTATCCATATTAATGTCTCATTCCTTTTGAGTGACTAATGGAAATCAAGCAGTCATCACGATATGTGTAACGAAACATCTCATTAGCAATAAACAGCAGGCTTTTATGCCTTCTAATGATTTAATATCTTTGGACTGTAAGTTTATAATTCGCTGTTGCATGCATGATTATGGTGGATGCAAACGTTTAAGGAATCTGTCTTGTTTTTCTTATAAACGAGATCCAAACATGTTCCGTGTTGCTCATTTGCAAAACGGAACATGTGCTTTGTTAACTATTCAATTGTTATGCAAATCTGACACGCTCCTGTAGTTGACTCTTCAATTCAATATGACACATAGTATAAACTAAACCCAACGCGTTCAGAATTTCAATCATGTTTTGGACAAAGAAAGCTTTTCTCTAAAATGGGATGCAAATGTATCCGCAACCTACCACTTTCCGATGTAAGTATGCCAGAGGTTGTTTACACATCTTTTTGGTAAACCATTGTTTCTCGCTTTTCAAGTTTCACATTCCAAAGTAATTGTAATGTATTGAATTACGAAATATCGACGTGTAAAACGTAGCTCTTTGCTTCGGTGATTCAAGTCTGATGACTCTGTAGCGGTCACGCATGATTCGAACCGGTTATAATGCTGCGGCTAGAGTGACGTCATGACAAACAGAATGGCCAATGCTTTTAAGGGTATTTCTACAGACTCGACGTATAAGGCTTGAAAAGGTTTCTCGAAGGTATTGGTAAACGTTAACGTTATTGAGTTGATTGGACTCACCATTTCGGTAATGAATATCAGTCTATTGAACGTCAAAGAATCTATGATTACAAAACAGATGTGCTGTCGTCACTCGTCAGTATGTAGTGGAACTTCAAACGCCTTAAAGACTTGTATGTAATTGCTTAACCCCACTGTTTTCAACATTAACTATTAATAGCGTTTAAAGTAACGATGCTTATTCGCCATACGTCATTTCTAGAAATACAAAGCACGTAATGTTTCCACCTAATAAATCGAGCTCATTATTTTCGTTTCACAATCGAGTTTGTCGATTCCCTGCCGTTTTATTTGGATCGTATTGCAATCGTATATCGTGCCGTGGAAATACAAACTCCAATTCTTGTTCCGATTCAGTTTTCTATTTATAATCGTCTGACTTCACTGGTAGCTAGTAGGTAACACAGAACGCGCCATTCGATGCGTTTACGCACCGGCATCGCCTGGATGTTGATGTTTTGCCAAACATTAGCTACGTGCTCGTTATTGAATTCTAAATAGGGCAGAGGTAGCGAAATGTGTTTTCAGCAGAGTTGCCATGATGAAACCATTTTTTTTTTTCAAATAAAATGCTTTCATTAGTATTAATTAAACAGACTATTTTTCCCTTTGCTGTAACTACATTATTCTGATATAATGTATTTATTTGTAATTCCGCTGTTGGTTCTAATATCGGAGTCAGCTCAATGTATGTGATGTTGTGAAATATTATAATATTTTGTTTAACCGCTTATTTTTATGTAATTTCCGATCAGTTAGTGTAACTCGATGAGTACAGTTCATGCATTTAATCACAATAAATATTTGTTAAAAGATCTAAAATATTTTTCAATAAATTAACTCAATTAAGTTTAAAATTAGTTGGTGATTTCTATCAACCCTGATTTTAAAACAGTTTAACTAACGCGTCTTCTATACTCGTCATCATTATGCTTTCCTCTTTTATGTAACCTATCTGATAATGAGTGTTTATCATTCGACACAAATCCTGCGTTAAAAATATCAAAATTGCTAGTTTATCGGTCCATTAGGGTTCCATTATGGAAATAAGCTAGCTTATATCACATTACTCAAATGTGATGTGATGATAACCCATTTAAGGAGTTCACTATAGGTTTTGATGTAGTGGTTAGAAAATTGGGCTTCTTACTTGTATTTATTTGTGTTATTTTAAGAGGCTTAAAATATTGTTTGAAATTAGTCTTGTATGACAAAGATAGACGCTTTTAAGATTTTGTTGACCTCTAATGGGTCAAGGTAGTATGATGGGTGCGTCGTCGCTCCTTTTATTTACCGATCCATTAAGTTCCATTGTTTTATGTTTGTACTTATATAGACTTCTGAAAACATTAATATTGTCTTCGTAGATGACCTCGGTAGTTATTATTAGAAAATATTTCAAAAAATGTTGCAATTTCTCATTAGCATAATGGCTATATGATAAACAGTCATGTTATACGACCATTTCTCTTAAAATGTGTGATGTCATTTGGGTGCGCTTATTTTATTCAAGGTTGAAGTAATAATTTCTGAATTCTGCTTAATGTATTATTGTAGGTATTCATGTTTGTTGAGGATAAACCTTGTTTTTATGACAATATTTAGTATTTAGGTGTACATACAATTGGAATAATACCTGGAAAATTAAATTAATGTTAACGACGTTGGTATGACGTTGTTTATAGTCAAATTTGTTTTTCTATATTGAATTTTGACCGAGCTCTCTTTTTGATACACCAGCCAGCTCTCTAGCTGGTCGATTATAACATCCTCTGAGTATTTGTGTGTACAAACTCGTACGCCTAAGAATTTTCAAAAACACGATCACCTGAAAATTATACCTAGATAAGATACAAATGTCTTGCGCCAACTTCTATTAACAAAGACATCCATTAAACTGACATAATCTAGCAAAACCAAAGCGAATATGCTCAATGATATTCAGGAATACCGCACTATGCCCTTTAAAACGCTCAACTGACATTTCCTTTGGAAAAATGGACGATCCATTTGCAGGTGTAACGAGTTCTTTGTCCGGTTTAATTTCCTTTTCAATGCCTGTCTTGTGTTGAGTGACAAGTTTTGTATTATCATTCACTATGTTTTGCTTTGCTGCTACGTTAATTGCTACAGATTTGTAGCAAGCTGTAACTGTATCTAAAATATAAAAAAATGATTTTTGTTTCTCCAGTTGAGTAATAAACATGTTGTTATGACTACAATATCAGAACATTTATTTCTATTTTGCTGTTTTAAATATTTTCATGCAATTGTTCTTCTTAGCTATGAGAATTTATGGCAATACTTACAGCCTTTTAAATGCTAAGCTTACCTGCTATCTATGCAAGGAAATTACGTATCATCGTCAGCCCATTTAAGTCCCCACTGCTGGGGCACGGGCCTCCCTCAATCACATGAGGGGTAATTGCCATACTCAACACGCTTGGCAGACGGGTTGGCGAGGGTTTAGATATAAATGCAGAGTTTTCCTTCTCTGGGTGCTGATAATCATGCCAGCAGCTTTACCTTAGTCGCCTTTTACGACACCTCGGTAAGAGTGAGGGTGGCTTATTCTACTCTACCGGGACCACACGGCAAGGAAATTACGTATAAATAATACTATTTTCTGTAAAGAAAAAGCAATACATATTGTATAAATCTCTATTCAAGTGTTATTTTTATGTGTATATCCAGTGTAAAAATATTTGTTCATTTCTTGACTATCAAAGTAACCCTTAAATGTAAAATACATTTGCAGTAAAATCTAATTAATGGCTTTAGACATTTATGTTTAGGTCCAGCTAGGTAAGTATAAACACAAACTAAAAGTTAAATGGCTTTGATTTTATTTTGCGTTTGTGTTTCGACTTGTATCTGAAGAATTCGTTCACTATTATCTCTGCTAACACAGGAAATAAGTTACGTGTGTAAAAAAAATAGGAATTTTTGGAATAACGTTACTTTATTTTCCACGAACTTTATTATACACAGAAAATAAAGGAGCAGTTTAAAAATCTAGATCTTATAGACTTCTGATAATGCAATTAAAAAGATTTTTTCTTTTTGTGCACGTCGTCATCATATACACTCGCGAGGAACCAAATCGACTCAGGGCCTATTTTTCATACAAACATACTGACTTCAGAGGCCTATAAATATGAAAGTATATGTGCTTTAGTGATAATTTTAATGTAAATCGATGTCAAAAATATTCTTCGTTTAGTTAATCGTTTAACATGTCTCCAGAAACAAGCCAATTTTCTTAAAATTAAGATTTAGCATGTTGTTTGTCATGTAATTTTAATGGGATGTGAAAATCAACCATAATTTCCTTTTTTTTTTAATTCCTTTCAGTGTTCTGTTAAAATAATTAATTGAAATTTGAACACTTTTGAAATCTTTTTATAATAAAATCTTATCACTATAGCACAGATACTTTCATATTTATAACCTTCTGAAATTAGTATGTTTGTATGAAAATTAGGTCCTGGGTTGATTTGTTTGCTCGCGACTGTAGTATATTCTGACTGTGACATATTGTCTACGTGTCTATAGAGACTACCTTATTATGCCATAGTTTGGCTGACTTTTCAAATAAATTTTCTTCATCTTCATGGTTTAAAGTCTGACGTTATAGTAGATCCATGGTACTAAACTTCAACGGTTGAATCTATTCTTATCATTTATGTTTCCCTGAGCCTCAACAACTGCCAATAAACCGAGATTTGAACGGGTATTTCAGTTTTAGCATCGGGCCCTACGGTTGAAAGACTTATTGTAACATGAGGATACGCCAGTGAAGTATGTCTACAGTGACTTGAAACTGTGTACGAGTTTGATTTAATGTGTGAGTAACCGCAATAAATTCGCTTCACGCCACGAGTCTATATAAATGTAACCTTCATATTCACTATCACTAATTGCAAAGCAAAAATAATGATGCTGTTTTAATTTGGCTGAATTTTTGTATGGATATATATGCCTATTCTTATATTATAACCCCGTGGTGTCACACGCAAAGGCCTCCCTACCATTCGTATGTACCTTTTTATGTATGAATTTTGCACTAATATTCTCCATTTTAGTGATGCTGGTGTTTCGAAAGCACGCAAATATATTGTTAATTTTGACCAGTAAAACGACTCTCCTAAACGCTACTCCATTATGTGAGATATTTATTGGCTTCTCTAGGAAAAAAATCAACTTCACGATGTCTTTCTATACTGTGCGTATTACCCAGATGCCAAACTGGTGCGTTAGGCAACCGTTCCGAATATTAGCGTCTGAAATATTTACGGTGAGTCTAATCGATTCCTCATGATCTAGCGAAGATATGTGTCTGAAGTTCTGAACATTGATTTTATTGCATTAGTCATAGAGTTCATATTCAAATGGGTTTATTGGCTTAGAAATGTAACTCGACTATTGAGAATTATCTAGACTAACAAAGTTAATCACGTCCCTGTTACCAGATCTAATAATGCCTTTGATTGAAATAAATATTATGTATTGACGGCCACCAGTGAGGCAAAACTTATGAAAGTTTTTTATTATCATTAGATATTGCTGTTTTCCTACTATGTTTGACAGAAATAGCTTCACTAAAATTATAATTCAATTCTCTACATACTATATTATGTTTTGTTCAGTTTGATTAGTCATAGTTATCTAACAAGTTTCCTGTTGACTTACTATATGCAGAATATGTTGAAATTGCTGTCTTGTTTTCATTCGAAAATAGCTTAAGGTCATAAGTTTGTATAATGTATGAGAGCCTGTTTGAAATACAATGTTGCTAAGTTTCTGTTACTTATTTAGATTCATCGATCAGGGCTACTGCACTTCTAACTTCAAATGTGTTTTGTGAATCTTTTTTTTTTTCATTTTGTATATTAGGCATTACAAACGAAACATTTTCCATAGTGTTACCATATAATGCCTACAATTTTTACAGTTGTATAATTGGAAGAATTAAGTATGGAAGACGTATGTAATTGTACTGTCGTTAGATGTATCACCCCTATTCAAAGCGTATTCCGAGTTTTTATCATCCAGTTTCAAGATCAGTACTTGTTCTTGATTTCATATCTTACTGATTTATGTTGTCTCTTTATGTACCAGGAATCTTACCAGGCAACATGCGACATCAATGTTAGCAATGTTGAATTTTAATGTCTGCCTAATGAGGTATGGATCCATAATAAATCACATTACGAATAGAAGAAGCATGTTTTGCTTTATGCCGATTTGCTAATTAGTATAAATAAATACGAATTAGCAAATCTTTTTTCGGGTAGTGCTTCTTGGGAAAGTAAAACTACGTGACAGCTATGTTCTTACTATAACATGATCATTTGGTCTTGTTAATTTCTTTGTATATGTCCTGGGACTGGAATTAAATTCTGTTCATAAATAAGATATAAGTCTAGATGTAAATCATATGAAAAATGTAGTAAATGGCGTCTTTTACTTTCTAAAAAAATTTACATTAGAAGTATTTCTTAAAGTTATGGTAGACTCTGTCGAGGTAAAGCTAAAACATTGTAGTGACATGTTTAACAACTTCTGGAACCGATTGAGTAGTAACGGAAACATTCACAAGATCCTAAATTACGTACTTTGAATTCCGAAAGTATCTAATTGTAAAACAGGTCTGTCTAGCATTCATTCCTCTAGCATAAAGTTCTAAGACATAGTTCAAAGTTCTTTAACGTTTTCCTGCAGACAGAGGTAATCTTTTTCTGACACGACACTCGCTAATAGATAAAGTATTCGACGAAGAGATATCGCGAGTGTGTTGGAATGTGATTAAATACCGCCGAAATTGTACAAATAAGTTTCTGTAATGCCTAGTTTTTTTAAGTTGTGTTTTTTTTGTGCAATAAAGTATATCTCTTAATAGAATAGGCCATTTGACATAATTTGAATATTTGTTAAAAACTATAGCTTAGCATCTATTTCACCCCAAATATATTATGTATATTATTTTTAGAAATATAAGCACTTTTCATAAGTATTCTGCTTTTTTAGATATGAACTTATAATTGACTTCGAAAAAGGCCAAGACTGTAATTTGGTCTTGAATGATGTCACTCCTCGCTAAACAATCGAGTTTGTTTAGGTCAGTCGACGAGATCATTTTAATAAATAACGAATCCCTCTTATTTTATAATAAGACGGATATGATACTGTATAGTGCCCTAATGTAAAAGCACCACGATAAAAACCAAACCAAACAAATTGTTTATATACGTTCCAAACAATTAACATATATGAAGATAGTGGTTAGAAATTGCAAGGAGGTAAAATGCTCATAGTTTATCAACTAATTCGACAATTTATTTTTGTGAAGATCATTTTGATGTAAGTATTAACCACTACTTGATGTGTTTATTTGTAAATATAAAGTAAAAGTTATGAATTTTGCAAAATCTTCCATATAAAGGTAAACATAACCTGTAAAACGACCTGAAATTAAAAAATATCAATTAGGTATTTAAAACTTTGTATTCGCTAACCTCAAAAACGGTTATTTACATTACAGAGTAGGTAAATGCGACTCTCTGACTGATAACTGCTAACTAAATAAGACATAGAAGTTTTAACATTGTGGAATTCCGACGAGGAACAATCTGTGTTCGTTGAGAAAACATTCCCAAGCATAACGGCGTCAATTTTTGGCAAATTACTGTTGTTTGCTTTTGTAAATCTGGATTCCGTGGCAAATGTCCGTGTCTTTTAAGATTAAACTTAAAACAAACTGTTTAATTTAACAATAGTCTCTGAAAACGAAGTGTATCAAAATAATCTGTTCACTGACAGCGCAGATTAGATCGATGTTGTACAGCTACAACCGGTGTTTTGCGAGGCATGACGTCTCGCTTCTCTGATTGGTGTTTAATGTCACGTGATTAAATAAGTAATTTGGCCGATTTTATTTTCCAAAAATATTAGTAATCTTATATTATTTTAATAAAAAAGTTGTTTTTTTGTTTACTACATATCATGATTAATCATTAGTTACTCTAAGCCATCCGATTCATTCTTAGTGGAAACAAGCCTAATGTCTTTTTAATTTTTTGGAAAGCAGCAGCAGGGCGCACACGCTCTGCTTTCCAAGTTTACAGATAGAAACCATGCTAGACGTTATAAACGTCTACAATCAACTACAGCCAGTATACAAAGAATTTGATAATTCACACTAGAATTAAAACTATCTATATCGATCTAAATCGTATATAAGAGTCCTGCGGAGTGGCAGTTCAAATTCAATTCCAGGCAAGCTTATTGACATGATTGAAGTCGACCAATCGGCAAATAAACGGCAATTTTGTATGGGAACCACCTTAAATATTTATTTTATTTTTTTGTCATTAAAGTTTAAATAGAACTGAGTATTTTGTGAATATTTCAAGTGCCTACCTGTTGTCATTATTAATATCAAGCAAAAAACGGCAATTAAATCGCGTTTGTTGTATGAGAGCCCCCCTTAAATACGTATTTTATTTTGTTTTTAGTATTTGTTGAAATAGCAGCAATAAATCTCGACTAATTGTGAAAATCTCGACTATCTAGCAGTCGCGGTTCTTAAGATACAGTCTGGAGACAGGCAACAGGCAAAGACGCGTTTTTTGTATGGGACCCCCTGAAATGCTTAGTTTCTTTTGTTTTGAGTATTTATTGTTTTAGCGGCAACAGAAAACCATAATTTGTGAAAATTTCAACTGTCTAGGTCTACCTATGGCGGATTTTGAGATACAGCTTGAAGACAGACAGACGGACATCGAAGTCTCAGTGATAGAGTCCCGTTTTTACCTTTTAGGCACGGGATATGAATGAATCTTGACTATACATATTTTGATTTTCTACATTGTGTAACTAGACAATACAAGCTGTGTCTGAGTTAAATTTACACAATGAATTAATTACGTTTTTACTATTAAACAAATATGCAGAAAATAGGTCGTTAACGCCGAAAAATTTACCAAATGCAATCGCATATATTGTTAAGTAAGTAAATATTTGTAAGATTTTTTTTAACCAGAACATAGACAAATACTTCCTTAATATAATAACAGCAATAAACGTCTAGCTATCCACAAATTGCAAATTATTTTGGTATCACGTTTGTATGAAGAATACGTTGTTCGCCGACCCCTTAAGTATAATTTACCGATCGTTATTATACAAATGTAAGCATACGAAAATTGGCCCGTCACGATAGTTATTACCGAAACGAGTTAAAGTTCATTGTATAATGGAATCAAGGGTATTAACTCTTTTATTAGGCCACCCGCATGATTCGGCTGATTCGATTGATAACGTTCTGGATTTACACCATGACTATGAAGAAAAAAAATAGACAATATATTTTTTTTATTTTGTTACAGAACAAAATTAGGGACAGTCTCTAAAATTTCACTTATGTGAAGTGTAACTGGAATGTGAAATACTAATATTGTCCTTTGAAATCTGGAAGTCTCTAACAAGTCTCCTTATTAACACTTGTAAAGTTTATTTTAAAAAATCACAGAAACAGTCAATACTGCTGTTCTCATGGTTTATTCAAATATCGGCATATAATCTCCTATTAGTTGCTCTTTACCACCAGTACACTAGGATTCTTCGAAAATGAAAGTCGTCATGACAAGAATTTCTTAGACGTGCTAAAATTTGTCTCTGGGAAAGAAGCTTGTGCTGCCACATCTTTATAACTTACATCGATGCACTTTAGATCTTATGTCCATATGGTACAGTTGAAATGCTTTCAAACATCTTTGGAATTATAAGTTCCCACGCGAAATGTGTGTGTATGGTGGCAACTGGCAAGTGGGGAGATAAATATTTGTAAACTGCTCTTGTGAGTCCCTGACCTTGCGCGGACGCATCTACGCTACAAGTGACAGCATTTATTTTGATCGACGTAAATAGGTCTCACTCACATTAGAGTAGTTCTTCATTCTTGCGCGGTATAAATAAATGTACGTCGGGCGGTACCATATTTCAATGAACTATCGTGTATTGACGAAATAGTTAATATTACTTGGTCTTTTTACAGTTCCATTTGGTTGCCAAGGTCTCAAACATTGTTATGAAATATGATCTATATTGAAATAGAAGTCAAGTTTAAAAATAACTACATATTTATATAATTTTTTAAAATCAGTCTACGTGTGAGTTCAAGTCTATTTTTTACGTGTTCAAAATCTTTTATATTCTCTGATATATTCTTCTAACGTAACTCTTCTGCTAGTAACATTTCCATCGACATTCTCTCTGTCGTCATTGGGCCTATTAAAATCACGAAATTAGCGTCCCCGCTTGCATGTTGCATCCGATCACTGTCCCTTTTCGAATCTGACTCAGTATGCAAAGAATTTAATTAATTTCAACAACGGGCAGAGTCCCAGACGATGGCAAGGCACATGGCGGGCGCCTGGTTGCCCGTCCGACTAAAATAGCCGGACGTCTATTTATAATGTGCGCGTATCCGCCCTGCGCACGCGCTTCGGTTGGTCATGTAAATATGGCGTGTAGGCGAAAGGCTCCTGAGATTGTAAATCAATATTCAATTTTTCATGAATATGGCCCTAGATTGCCCTACGAGGCCTAAGGCGTGTTAATTTTATGATTCTGTACCTCATATTTGAAATAAAGATCCTGTTTTTCTTAGATTTTATGCAAAATATTTTTTATCGAGATGTATCCATTATTATTTCATAAATTACAAGAAATGTAACTTTGGTCCTTTTCTTAAATTGCTATCTTAAAATTAATAAACTTAATTTAATGGAAGTACTACAGACGAGTAAATAAATACGACTATCTTAATTGAGTCACATGTGATGATTTCGATGTGGGTTTTTTTTGTGTTTGGTCTTATTTTCAAACTTCTATAGCTTACATAGTTCGATGACAGATAAAAGAGTTGAGAAATGATTGATCATAATCTTATTTTGGCAGCTTAATCGCATGTTTTAAGAGCAATTGAGTTCAGTGGCGATATCGTAGTAGGCTTTCATTTCACCGTAACCGGTAATAGATCATCAATCACGACCACGCTGGAAAGGTGAGCCAATAACTCATAGGAGACCCACCCTTCTCGCTTTTGTGCCGAAATTTTCCTTTTATAAAATGCGGTCAAACATTCTATAGGTAGCGAACATCAATAAGATGATAGGGGTCAACATATTTGTTTTGTTTACCGATTTGTATTCTGTCAGCTTCAAAGAGTAAGCTGTTTATCGGAGTGTTGAATCCTGTTTTGTGCTTGATGAAAGGATGAGGCTAAACAAGGCGCCGAAATGGTAACCAATATTTGAAGGATTACTAGCAATATTCAACTCAAAACTGTGATATAATTTTACCGATTTTCCTTAAAATCAAAACAAGTTGGAGTGGAGACCAAAGTTAACATTGTGTTTGTAGGACGATTTGCACAAGATTGCTGCTAGGAATAGTAGTAAGTGACTATGAGTTTAGCCGAGAATCTTTTAAAGTGGCAAATATTTGGAAAGGCCTTTGTCCAGCAATAAACTGCGATGATGGATTATGTTGAACCAATCGTATTATTATTAACAACAATACTAAAGCGCCCCAAATCTATTAATGTCAATGTCATCGCCTAATTAAAAGTACGCAGAGTTTTTTGACCAACTTTATAAATAGTGAGCTGATAGCGTCACCGCAGTTACATCATGCGCCCGCGCATGGGCGCGTCTTGTTTCTGTTTATTTTACCATAACAGTGGGAAACATAAAAAGTGCCTGGTGCCTTGAACGCGACATCGAATGCGAACGGATGATCTTGAGACAATCATTATGACCATGAAAGGCGCTTAGTGTCTTAACCAAGTGTTGTGATTGGTAAAACTGGATCCTGGATGTTTTTAGGAGTTGTGTAATTGTATTCGTTTAATTTCTTCTATTCTATTTTAGTCTTACGGACTGGAATCTAGAATTTACGATTATCGACATTCAGCGTGTATCACAGTCGTTGATGGATTAGGTTTGATAACCATTGAGTAGCTTCAAATCGGAGCCTTGTCACGTCGCATAATACATATTATTATAAAAGCTATACGAATAGTACCAGAGAGAGTCTGAAGGACCGCATCAGAAATGATGTAATCCGACAGAGAACCAGAGTCACCGACATAGCCAACCGAATTAGCAAACTGAAGTGGCAGTGGGCTGGTCATATTAGCCGCAGAACTGACAGCCGTTGGAGCCGTAAAGTCCTTGAGTGGAGACCGCGACTCGGTAAGCGTAGTGTAGGACGCCCTGCGACAAGATGGGATGATGACATTCGAAGGCTGGCTGGTGTGGGCTGGATGAGAGTGGCCGAAAATCGGGAGCAGTGGCGTGCATTAGGGGAGACCTATGTCCAGCAGTGGACGAGTATGGGTCGCTGATGATGACCAGAGAGTAATAATACCCGAGGAACGTTCAAACGAACCTTCTTCATAACAATTATAGTACAAAAGGTCACAATATTTTCTTGTAAGGTGTACCGGCGATGAATATTGATTCCCTTATAATTTAACTTCACTTTCATTTTCTACAACATCAAACGCAGCCGTCTACACAACAGATGTCCCTCATTTGGCACCAGTTGGTTTTCGATTCGTTCACGTGCCCACGTGATTCGGGCTTACAAATAAAACGTAATTTAGGTCACGGTCCTTCGTGAGCCTCGTTCATACTGTTAAAGTCTACGAGTATTCTGCGTAATGTGTCACTAAACTGTTTTGTTTTCCTCAAGTTATTCTTACATTATGAATGAAACCTGATTCTTGGCTTTTGTATGACCCATTATATCGGCAATTTTCAAAATGTCTAATATAATAAAGCGGAAGCTCAATTTATGATTGGCGTCACATTTTAACGCGGATATAAAATTATCTGCTTTTAAGATTTTTACGGTAACATCAATATGATATGGATTTATTCACTAACAATATGTTTATGTATTATATGTTTTAAGTTAGGTATCATACAATTAATTAGTTATTTGAATAATGACTATAGAACCCCATCACTACGTGTGGACGTCGTGCGCGCACGCAAAATTCCGGCAGCCGCTTGCAAAACCAGTATAGCCTGAGCCGCTGAACGGCTATTGAAGCGCTAGCGTGCGAGACCAATGTGGTTTGGTTATTCTTAGAATTTTTATTTAACTCCGTAGTTCAACATTTTTTAAACTGCACTGTTTCCAGTGCTAAATCATTCTTTTTAATATGAACTTTGTACTGAGAAGCTCATTATGTAATTGGTTAATTAATTATTATCGTTTTATATTTAAATTAGTGTCTATCAAGTGAATTTTAGAGTTTTTGTAAGCTTTAAAAGATCTTCGGATCAAAAAGTGTATGTGAAATTATAATGTAAGTGTGCTACTATTTCTATTAATGTAATAATAGGGTACCTGTACTCGAAATTTATATTTAATAAAGAATTTTGAAAAGTAAGTAAGTAATGACTATAGAAATGCAAGGAAAGCGAAGAATAATTGCGTTACCAACCTCAGTATGGTTTCCCAAAAGTACATGTAACATTTATTACACTAGTTAACTTTGTTTCTTTTTAATTAATTTACCAACATAAAAACAAAATACTATAGTAAACAATGTATACAGCAATTGATAAACCACTAAGGTTTGTAAAAATATATATATGTATGTAACAGCATATAACTGATTTGTAACTGCAATTCGCAGCTGTTGCTGCGGCCGGTACCTATTTATTTAGATCTTCAAATTTTTACATTACGAACTGATGTGGTTTTTTCAAATAGATCTATTTACCCCTCGTTATAAATTATAAACTGTATGCTGGATATATAATAAAAAATGCACGTTTGTGACTTTTTAACTTATGTTATTGATATAACCTTCCTTAAAAATAACTAAGTTCCGTGTTCCAAAAACAGCTTTCAAGTACAAATCTCCTTTTAGAGCGATACCATATGATAGGTTTGTAAACAGTTTTACCTACTTTAATTTGTTTTGTCAATAATTCAAGACACCTTGCCAGCTACGTGATTTAGCTTTAAAGTTAAGTACTTTTATTAAAAGATATTTACTTTTTTTGTGCATTTATTCCTAGAATTGTGACGATATAGTGAAAAATCGTTACGATCTTTAACAGTCTTCGTCTACTACACTGCACTCGTTTACGTAAGCTAATCAGATGATACGGCTCTGTTTGAATGTGCTGCGGGGCTCAAATATTACAACACGTGCGTTCTGTTTGTGCGTCGCTTTCGTTCTTGCTTCGGTGTGCCCAAAGAGAATATACAACAGAAAGAAATTAATTGATGTCGAAATGTCAATGAACAGTATTTGTAAAATAACCGGATTTTTCTAGGTATTTAAATGTAGATTTGGTAACTGTAGCAAACGTATGCAAACGAATACCTCAGTTAAAGTCCTCCATAATTTAATTTCTAACAAAGCTCCTTCATATATCTCTACCTGAACAGCTGACAATAGTAGGCGTAGAACGAACAATAGGTTTATGATTGACTTCTATTTAGATTCTGTCTGTTGTGTTTATCGTATATAGATTTAACACAATCCTCAAACTTAATACTGTTCATCAGCCTTTTCATCAGCACAAACCAAGTGGCTGCATCTATAAAATTTTTAATTCAATTTAGTTTCCTGTCCTTGATTTCATTATGTGCGTTCTGTATCAAATTGCTCCGAGGCGTGGCCCTTACATTATTGACAGTTACAATCAATTTAGGTACTACAAAGTCGTTACGTAATTTCTAATGTAACCCACTGATTGTGCACGAATGTTGTGCAACAAATTCATTCTCTATCAGCTACGTTTTGTCATTGATAGCGCGAGTGTGAACATCAATAGAATTGATTATTATTATTTCATTCATATGATTTGCTTCTTACAATCTTGTACACTTAGTTTTGTTGTTTAGATATATTACCTTATTGTCACTGTCATTATTTCGTACCATATCAAGTAGATCCAATCGTTTAGTTAGCTGGCCCCGACGCCTACGATCAGCGCTATCTAGATCCAAAAAGCACTATTGCAGTAATGTCCACTGCAGATTCCAGTTACAGTAAAATGAACCTTTAGCAGTTAGTATCGTCATGATCTCTATCAATGCCACTAATATTTAACCACTTGTCGTGGTAAATGGATAATTGCAGGGGCGTGAGAGAACCTACCCACAGATTTCCAAAGGGAAATAAGTATTCCTTGCACAATGTTGCGAGATTTCTTAGATAATGGATGCTTAGGAAGATTGGGCGGTTGACATAATTGCATTGCGAGTGCCAGTTTATGAGCTAGTTGTGATGTTGCATATTTAAATACCGGATGGCGCAATTGGTGTGACCCTGCCTCTTACGCCAAAGGTCGTGGGTTCGATCCCCACCCTGGACAAACATTCGTGCGATGAACACTTGTGTTTGTTCAGTGTCTGGGTGTAATATAAGTATTTAAGTATATATTTGTGTTCCTCTGTTGTCTGATATCTGTAACACAAGTGCTTACGCTACTTAGTACGGAATCAGGTCAATATATGAGATGTTGTGTGAGAATTATTATAGAATTATTATAAATCAAATGCCCGTTTCGGAGATGACTAAATATAAGTATATTGCTTGCCAAATGTGTGTCAGTTTGTACTTTGAGTGATATAAAATTCAGCCATCTCTGAATTATGTGCAGGATTTCTATGAACGTAGGGCCTATTTTCGAGCACTCGACATTAAAGTTGAATTTAGAGATTTCATATTAATATCTAACTCGACTTCAGTGTCGAGTGTGCGAGAATTGTCCCTCATGTCGGTAATTGCCTCTTTCTAAAAGATATTCACAAATTAATAAATATTTGTCTAGTGATCTCCAGTTTATACGTCACTCAGAAAGTGCTAATCATTCTATGTTATTACATGATTCTACTGAACGGATGTTGGTAGTTACTGCATTGTTGTCACGTTTACACTGAATTTAGTCAAATGATCTATTATGACCATCACAACGCATGCATGCATGTTATGTGAGTCTATTCAATGTATATGTAGGTACACTGCATTTTTTTTATTGCTTATAATAGGTAGACGAGCTCGCGGAACATCTGACGGTAAACGGTAACCGCCGCTCATAGACATCAACAATGCCGATTATATTTACCATAACAAGTAAACCTACATTTGCTAAACCAGTGGTCCTAATCCTAATATGGGAGTGGGATATTATATTCACGTAGTCCAACACAGCTTAGATTGGAACGAGTGAAATTCCATTCATCTGCACCAGTTTGGACAAGCGCGATTGAATTTGAATTATAAATTATAAGAAAGAGATAGCGTGTAATGTAACGTCTTAATTACAGCTGTCCATTTAAGTGGTGTCACACTTAGCTGTATATGTACCGTTTTCACTGGGCGTAATGGCATTAGAATCACTACACGTATCTATTTGCAAATTGCCGTCTGGCAATCTCGGCCAATCGTTGTAAATTGCCAACTAGGGCCGGTTAAAGTTAACGCAACATTTGATGCATTACTAAAAGCTTAGGCGTGCCATACACCACATGCTTGGATATTTGATTTAATATTATTTGTTGGACACTTTACTCGTAAACGCTTGACTAGTTTCTAACAAACGGCAATTCAACGTCATAAAAATTCTTGAAGATCGAGGCATTTGGTTGGGAGAATTAGTCACATAACTAGCTTGACAGCTCAAAATACCAAAGAAACCTTATACTACCAAATAATTTGCACACAGCCTACCACAACATTTAAATGACTAAACCAAAAAGTTGACATGCATACGCATCGCTTGCCTTGCACGCATAATTCATTTGTAAGCTATGAGAATCACAATGGCAGATGTCCGATTCCGACAGAACAGCTGGCGGCCATGTCTGCTTTCATATATGGATTGTGTGACGTCAGATAACATTGGTGTACCAGTAATGCACCAACAAAGATGCACTTGGCACTTGTATAAGATACATTATACCTCGAATTAAAGGGAAATTGATTCCATAGCTCAAGACCAATCTATTTAAATATAAACGAGTAACGATCTGTGTGATCCATTCTCAAATGTCTCGTTTTTAACCAAGCATTAAAGATCTGTGGCACAATAAGTACCCAGTCGGAGGTTAACGACTTGATTGGCCGAGATGGCGATTTGCGAACGTGCTAAGTGGATGATAACGGTGCGGGATGCCCCCACTAATTTTAGGACCACATCCGACCAATAGAAGCAGCTCTCGAGACTTGAGTCAACTGCTAGTGAAATGTTAAAAGACTCCCAACTTTGACCTGTAAGTAGCATTGAACAGCGGAGTCGTGAGAAACGCTGGCATAGAGTTTTATGAAGAAGATAAGATACCTTTTTATCGTCGCTGAGAAGTCGCGAGTAGTACTGTACTACTTTCTACCCACACTTAGCTAAGCGGTTTATCGTCTGTCAAACATTTGCCTAGCCGAGATTTCCTGTTACGTTGCATCAGCTCTATAATGAACAAACACATTAAGTTCTTAATAAAAGCGGGGAGCGCATCGTCCCCTGACGTCATCGATGTTAAAAAAATGTATTGGTCTGGTTTCAATTCACTAACACACCAACGGTAATCTTAAAGGTATTTTTATGCTAAAGGTGGACAAACGAGCGACTAGTACATTTTGACTATATATATATATTACTAGCACTTGGAGACACCAAAATAGTACAAATAAAATTAAAAGTAAAACAAACTACTAAAACCTAACTACGACAAAACGTCGCTGAAAAGTATAAAAACCAGCCTTCGTTGTCATTTATGCAATATTCACTATGTAGATATAAAAAATTTTCATGTTTGGAAAGGCGTAGTCACACGTTTTAAATATACTACCCTTTGACACGTGTGACGGGCGGATTTCCAACATGAAATTTTTATCTCTACATAGTGATATTGCATAAATTGACAACGAGGCTGTTTGTATACTTTTTCAGCGGACGTTTTTTGTCGTAGTTGGTTTTAGTTTTTTTACTTTTATTTAAATTTTATGCTATAGGCGGACAAACGATCAAGCGAGTCACCTGATGAAAAGTAATCCGCGCCGCCCATGAATATCCGCGAAACTTTACGTTTTTTTACTCTTCTCTTGAATTTTTTTATTGTGCTTGAGGTATATTTGTTTTCTGAATAAGGCCTTATTCCGTTGTCTGAGCGTGTACTATCAAGAATCACTCAAGGTAATTGTTGAGCTCGGGGATGTATAATTATTTAGACAGTGCCAGCTAATGATTTAGGCAGAACCTCGCGCTTGTAATTGTTCCACTGCTGTTAATTGTAGAGCTTCATGGCCAGTATCTAATTCGTATCTTAGGGCTGGCGAGAAGATTGATTGGTGATTTTAATAAACGTAAAGGATAATTTCAGAATGGAGCTAATTATTTATTTTACGTTTCTTCCCACGATATACCCTTTTGACATTGTCTGCAAAGTTTGTCAACATAACTTAAATATTATATTTAAGCATCTTTTGATTCGGCATTTCCTACTCTTAAGAAAGTTTTTAAGACTTTTTGAGAGCGAAACTAAACCTAAGATTATTTTTAGTATTTTCATACAAGTATGCCATGATCAAAGTCAAAACTTTTTAACAATGGATGTACTGGAAGATTCATAACTCTTCTACCTATGTCTACTTAAGTTTGATTTGTGTAGTAGTGATCGTTTTCATTCCAATATTTACCATTCCAAACTAGATCCCTTGTGAGTGCCTTGAACGGCATTGTGTAGGTTGGAATCCTCCGTGAATGGGCCTCCCAATGCGCGGGGCTTTGGCCACAAGTGCGTTCCACTTTGCCAATAACAACTAGTTTTGTCGTAGTTATTAAAACGCTTCCTATGTCGATAGTATGGCTGTAGTGAGACTGCGTAAATTGGTACCCTTAAGCGACGATACAAACGTAAGGGGTGTGGCTAGAGCAAATGATGGTGAAACATTTGCTACACCATAATCAAACGATCATAATAAGTTAGTAGCTGTTGTCAAAGGTGGCACAGCCCTACCGCAGTCTCAAGATCTGACCTGCCCAGACGTGCTAATGGAGAAATTTATTACTAGGAACCTGGTCTTTGGTGCCAGTAGCCACCGAGAATCTAGTGGAATAATGATAGGGTATCAGAGTCGTAGATTCCCGTGCTGGATGCAATAAGTTCAAAGCGGTCTTTATCGCGACTGAGCTCGTCGCTGTCGTCGTTAATTTCCTGTTTTAGTATGCAGTTTGTTATTATATTTAACTTTGCCTCGTTCTCGAGACGTTTACTGTTGATATGCAATAATTACCTTTCGAGACTTGTTTTCGTTCGCTCATTAGATCGAGTGGAATATTTTTATTTGAACTACTTTGCTCAATTCATCTTTATCTTGTAGGGTGACTTCTTATTAGGACTGCCTACATTCGTATTATCAAATAGGGATTCAATTAACAATAATTCAGGATTCGAATGAAATATAATATTGCAGTTCGATTGATATAATTGGACAATCTATCAGTAATAAACTCATGCGCAATAATTTCGTGTATTCAATTACTATGTCTGTGCACTTTCACTATCGCCCACATAATATTCGACAGTGGGCGATCGGAAAAGCAATATGGTAATTCGATTCCATCTTGAGACAGATAAATATCTTTTAATGGCTGACTGACTTCAAATCACAATAGATTTACAATTTTATAGAACGAAAATCAAGTAGCCTCTTTCTATTTGTAATTTATTTCTAAGCGTGGTAGTAGTAAAATATTTGGTTAACTTAAGATTTAGACTAGTTGGTAGTATTAACTGTAATATAGAACTAAAAGTAAAATAAGGTAGTCTACTAAAAATAACAGTAACCGGCAAAAAATTAAAGATTCCTTCTCTTATTTTCAGGTAAAGGTGAGAGGTGAAAATCGAAAATTTACAGCCAAAAAAGTAAATTAACTTTAAGTTATGGGTCATAAAACGATAGACAACCCGACGTAACATAACTGAACAACCGATTAAAATCGTTAAGATAAGTTAAATGTCATTATTTCGAGGTGCTAACGTTATCTTACTAATTTGGTGAACAAATAAATTCCACATTAGACAAATGAAGGTACAAACTAACACTATTTTTAAAGTCTATTGAAGATAATATAACTGTATCTACATTTGTGTTTTTAATATGGATGACGATAGAAACAGAAAGCTATTATAAAACAATGTATTAATTTATAATAATAGTAAAAACTATATGAAGGTTCCAAAATATAAAACACAACAATTGAAATTAATAATTATACACGCATCGCCTACGGACACTGCACGTAGAGATGTCGAGATAATTTCTTCTTTAGATATAAAGGCGATTAATTTTGACGGCTAGGTGAGGAAACCGCTTTTTGATAATTTATTAGCTCACAGTACAAGAATGATTGATCTGACACAAAAAATTGGAGAGAATAATATTCTGATTTCATAATTTAGACGAATATTGTTATGATGCAAAAAAAGTATCATGGAGTGGCTTGCTGTCATCTCCTATTTAGTTTAGACCTGTGTAGCTTGATGTAAAAAATAACAAAAAAACATTTATTTGATTATTTATCGGCCTATTTTTTTCGTAAATTTCTTATCAAGAATTTATGTTAATCCCTACTCATACAAATGGCGCAATATTTATGATATTAGGTTTGTGTATGTACTGCTTTTGGTTATAAACCATAACAAAATTCTTTATTCAATTTAGGTCCACACAGAACACTTATGAATGTCAAATAATAATAAGTTAAGGAAACGTCAATCTAATATTAACGGTAAAAATATTACTTGCTTCTGGCTTTTGATAAGAGTCTACCTACCATAAACGATCTTCATCAATGAATTCCTTGTTAATGAATGGACATTCTTTCACAGTCGGCCCTTTGACTGAGTTACGATTTTAATTGAGATCTTGATTATATGTATAGTTTGGCTTTAAATTCAAACTGTTTTTTATACTAAAACAGTTCTATATAGGTATCACTATATTATATAAGGTATTTTTCAAAGATTATATACATGTTGAAACTTATAACGAACAGCGAGTATAAATAAAGATGATTTGTGTCGTTTGAATGACTTATTATTAAATTAAGTTTCTTAATGTGCATCAAGTCCGACGTCAGATTAATAATATAAAGAACGTTATTAACCTTAATGTGCCTTACAGTATTCCTAACGATGATAAATGATGCTTAAATGACATGTCTAGTAATCATTATGGTTCAACATGTTGACATGACATCTTGGCATCAAAATCAGTTACGTGATACCTCAATTTGAGGGTCGTACCATTTTGTTTACACCCTCAAAAGTAACTTGAGCACGCAAAGCTTAAATAATGACACTCATCCTGTTATTTCAGAACAGTTTCCTGTTATTAGTGAGACTGAAATCGTAATTTGTTTTGCTGTTTGGGGATCCTTTGTTAGTTTTATTCTCATCATTTCTTTGAATACGCTTGCGTAACTATTTCAATCTGATGTTAATTTCTCTTTCTTCCCACTCTCCGCAGTCTGTCATCATTTGTCAATCTGTTGACATTATCCCATCGACTGTAGATAGGTCACTCACAATTCAAAGTCTTACAGTGCACATCACAAAATCCTCGATCAATTTTGACTTATAATTAGCTTAGCTGTGGGCCGGACATGTAGTACACGCATCTTTGTTCAATATAAGCCAGCCGCGATTAAACGAAACTCAATTCTGATCTTAAAGTTTCTGTATAAAGTTGTAGCGGTTCTGCAAACCGGTATGATACCGTATCATTGAGCGCAACCTTCGTTGAAAAGTTAAAACTACGTCGGACATTCGGTCTTGGGGCCAATGCAATAAAACTCGGAATTTATTACCGGCGTCGGAGATAAGTAGTGCGATTGTATCGCAGACGTGCGTGTTTACAAATATGAATCCAAACACTTCTCTGATAGGATCACTTCTCATGTGACCGTGGTGAGATGTGCCACGTCGATAACTTAAATTTATTTATACCATGATTACCATTCAATTGTAGTACGTTTTATTGCTGTGAGTTCTCGATTTGTCGTTTAATGCTTTTCGTGTGCCGTGATTATCTTTCACGGGGTGTGTGGCCTAAATTCAAAGTACCGTTTATAATATTTTCTTCTGCACACGTAGTCATTACCCATTTGTAAAAATATTTTTGCTTGTTGGCCTTATTGAGTACCGATATATATTTGATGTGTAACTAATTGATATTGTAGTTCTAAATGAATTTGACAATGATAACACTAAAATCACATCTGCTGTTATTGAAATGCATTTGTTAAATTAAGGTTATCTTTATGATGTCGCTTGTAACATTAGGATGTTGCAGTACAAGGAAAAATCATATTTTGCCTTGTGTTGTCTAACATAATATAAGCGAGGTAGTTCCGATCACGTTATTATAGCTGAGTAAGGACTTGCTTATCTAATAGCAATAATGAGTAATATGCACAGTCACGTACATAAATATATTTGCAACAATGGACTTTCCTGCATTGATTTAAGTTCAAAAGTTAAAGAACACTGATTCGCAATGGTGGTGATTGACGCAATGGTAGTCGCCATGGAATTGAATCATTAATATGGATTAGCGTACCAATTATTCTACACAATTAACAATGTCAGACTCAAACTACTACCTAGGAAGCTTGTAATAATTGTTACACACACACACAATTAAACCCACAGTCAGTGGCTATAATGGACCTAGTAACCGTAAAAGACCTTGGTAACTAAGGGATTTAATTCATTTTAATTACTTACCACAATATAGATTAAAAAGTAAAGGACATGACGTGCAAAGAATTCGATAATGATATAAAATATGCTAAAACAGGAGCAGATTTGATGCAGATTTTTGCCCATCGGCGAATAAAATAGATAAGAAAAAAAACTTCAAAAACATATTTTAATATTTAAATTTGAAGCTCAAAACAAAATCTTCAAAGCTAAAAATTCTGTCTTTAACACACGCTGACGCAAAAGTCGTTCGTTCAAACTGATTATTTTTAGTCAGTCGACCGTATCAATAGGATCTTCAGTTAGGTACTATCATTGTTACCTGGCCAATCTTTGTCCGAATAGTCTGCTTCTTGCCTCATACAGCTATCAGGTGCTTTAAAGCCGCCCCCGCGACGGAAGCAGTAGGCGTCACTGGGGCGTGCGCCCACGCACCCGATTATGTCACCTAAACTATGCCTTCTAATCATATAAGGACAGCTGCGTCGATTCATACTGTCGTCAATTTTTTACTATTATACATTCATTGAATGGTTTTTGCAAGTTTGTTGTTACTAAAGTTAAGCATTAAAATGATACTGTCGACAATTGATTACTATTATACATTCTTTTAATGGTTTTTGCAAGTTTGATGTTAAAAAAAATGTGTTGACGCTTTCTGACAGATTTTTATACGAATCCACAATATCTTCTGTTAATTAAAATTATCTTATCATTTTACTTTGCCTTTGGAACTTAATTATCTTTTCATACCCTGCGTTTTATCAATCGACACAATCAAGAAAACAGTTAAAAAAAATTCAACATTTCTAAGAATTTTCATGTTAAAAACGGTGCTTTAATGATCGCAGCTGATTAAACCCCGGATGCCTGTTCCATGTGATTTACAACGCAATAATTGTCAGTAAGTTTCGTAAATTATGACACCTGTCGACAGAACACGTGTTTACGACGAAAACCGTTGCTATTTGCGTACACCAAGCAAGTTCATGCGTTTGCGCTTCATACATTAACCAGTAGTAAACTCGTAGTAAACAAACAACGGATGTAAGTCACTCAAAGATTTGTAGAAAGCTTGGGACACTGTCGATCACGTATCATAACCTTTTCTGATCCATTATGGTTTAATATCCGAGAGTCCTTATAAGGTGTATAATCGTATTAGTCGTGAGTTGAATATGGTTGCTGATAGTAATCCCAAAGCGGATCTCTGTATGAGTACAGTGCTCCCATCGAGGCCCGATCAAAAGGTGTGCCGCAGGGCGCGTCTTTTGTGCCGCTACTTCTCTTAAATAATACAACGACCGTAGTTGAAAGACTGCATGCAGTGTGCGATAGTAATCAACAAAGTACTCTTCGTTTCAGCCATACATAAAGAGCTGTCATTATATTATGCAATGCAACCAAAATAATGTGTTTGTGTACGACAAATAATAAGTTACGATTTTGAAGTTAACAGTTTCTTTATATTTGTTAATAAATATTAAGTGCCACATCACACACATACAATGTTGTAATTTTTAAAACAAATCTGTAGTTTAACAACCACCTTCTAGTGTCTTTGCTTCTGATGTTTTACGGGTTTTTATCCAAATATTTGCTACCAATGGCAATGATAACCGTTAGTTTTAATTACTTTGCCAACTCTGTGTTTACTATCTACTATGCGAGTGTAAACTATGATAAACTCTTTACATTCCGCTATTTTATCCAGATTGTTTGAACAGCAAAGTGCACTCTGTTTTGCAGTCCATTACGATGGCCTACTTCTAATGGATGTGCGAACTTCCTGTTGTAAGCTAAGTTGGCTCGTCTAAATGAGTCAAACGCATTATGCTGTTGTTTGTTCAGAAATCGATCCAATCATTTTGACGACAAGGTTTAACGTGGGATGCATTGATCTGTGAATTTATTGTTGCTGTATTAAATGGGACTTCAATAACTTTATAGGATTTCGTTTATCTTACCTTTAGATACATCAATAATTTTACGTTAATTAATAAAAACAATTTTGATCTTATTCTACTTTGATTCCATAAGTAAAATAAGCTCTTCCAGATACTCTTTGCATAAAGGACACTTAATAAAGACATTTAATTGTAGATTTCAAGCGTATACTGCATTCAGAAGTAACTTTGTTGCAAACCATCCGATAATATTCTCGTTCTGTTTGAAATATGTATAGGCTCGCGACGCATATTTTGCAAGCAGCCGAGCGCAGCAGCCAATAAACCCGAGATGGCCTACATTTGTAATTTATAATTTAGCAGAAGCCATCGACCTGGATCTCTGAACCACAGGCACAATGGGCAATATGACAGTATGGTATCTTTAGCTTGACAGCTAGTATAGTAAAATGAATGCTTTTACTACTCATCATCAAATTAATGTTTTTACTAAATACTCTGATTTTAGTCAAAAGTTGATCATCAGTCCCTGTAAATTAATTCTAAAATTATTATCGTTAGTCATTGTTTCATTTTGCTATATCCCGTAAAGTTTGAGTTACGTAGCATAATAAATTAATAACTCAATGTTTTAAACCTGGTAAATGTCTATAGAATCTCTAAAAGTCCCGAACCATTGTGGTTGGAATTTCCAATTTGGAAAAGCTGAGTTCTATTGATTGTAAAACTGAATACCACAGCTTTGTTTAACATTTGGATTATAACCGCACCCCATCGTAAACTGCCAGAACATGCACAAGACTATAAACAAACATGCATCGAGAAATTATGTGCTGCTCGTCTTATTATGTTTCTTGGGGAAAGGAGGCTTTTAGATCACTAGGTATAATGAGATCTAACAACTGCCTTCTCAGGTCATAAATCGATGCCAGACTGTAATTAGTTACTCTTAGCACTCCACCCTATTGACTCGGGTATAGAAGTGTCACCTACTCAAGTGTTTGCGCTAACTGTCACTACTGATACACTCGTGCACTGGAGCACAGGCCAATAAAACAAGATTATATGCTTTCGTATGAGTAACTTCTCGAGAAGTCGACGACCACAGTACGGTCTCGTAATTTTCAGAGAAAATTACAATAAACTGGTCGCAACACTACTGTTGCTAACCTAAACGACATAAAAAACCCATAAAATTAATTAGCTTCTTTTTTTCTTGTGATGGGGTCCCTGTCTAAATCTCTGGGGCGTTAAGTTAATAACCTTAGGTGGTAATGCAGCAATTAAGTCTTCCATAATGGTTCCCATATGCCAGTTCAAACAATTATTTCCTTTATACCCTAGTAAATGTGCCGTCACAAATTTTTGGTTTATGATACCTTATCCGCGCGGTCCCTTAGGTACAGAACCATGGCTGTTTCATCTCACCTTAATGTAGATGATGTCCTCAACATCTACATTAACTGAAGGACTGAGTGTCAATAATAAACGTAACTCACCTTAACGTCTGCCGTACTAAATATAATCTGTCAACACATTAGTCGCGCAGACAGGAAACACCAGCCAGAAATAAAGCATCTTGTCCTACATTTCTGTCAATGAAATGGGTATTCTACTCTATTTGTAAAAAAAAACTTGCGCAACTACATCTTGATAAAGAATATTGTCTAATTGAATAAGTGTTACATCTTAGTTTACATTATAGTGTTCCCACCTTCTGGTATTAAATTTATCTTTAATTGCTCGTGAAATTCTGTGGACAGAATTTTGAACTGGAAGAGAAAGAAATTTGAACTGGAACTTATTACAAAATTTAAATATATAAAAATAAGTACCTAATAGTTTTGAACTACATATTTGTAAGACGTACTAATTTGTATTTTGATAAAGACGCTTCAATTATCGCGTTTATAAAATTAATCTCTTTTATAATTTTACAAATCAATGAAACCAAAAGCGTCTAACTTTTCAAAACTACTTCAATTACGGGAAAAATTCTTGAACTGGAAACACTGACAAAGCTTCTTTATTCAGCTGTTTTTCCGATGTCTTATTATAATTTTCAAATACGGAGGCTCTTTGGTCGTTAAAATTCCAATGACAATGAAATTAAATGTGGTATCATTATGAATGTTTCCATTAGCTTCTCGTGTTTAACATTCCACATATTCAAGAAGCTGACTTCTTATCGGTTGTAGATCAAATACATATTCATCGTATATTTTTAGTAGTATAGTATAATTCTAGCTAGCTACAACCAAATATTGAAATTTTTATCACTATTTCTCCTGACCCCTGACTAACATAAGTTTTCATTTTAATCATTAGAAATAATGTATAATTTCAATGGTATAATTAAGTGCCTCTTCAGTTCTGAGGGTAGGCCGTCAGCTTTCCTAAATCCTCTCTGTTCATTGCGAGACGAATTAGCCGTTCCATAGATGCGATGCCAGTCCACTCCCTTATAATAAATATAATTTCTGGTAATCCGTCTCGTTGAAGTAAATATAATGATGAGTAGAGTTTGTTGTAAGCTTGTGATCGTTTACCTATGTCCTATCCTTGTATGACATTTGGCCGATGTTGGCGCCTCAACATATTATCCACCATATATGGTGCACCAAGTTACCTACAGAATACTTAATTCCTTAAGCCTTTGCACACGGTTCCTTTGGTAACTTCTCATTTGCAATGATTGCCATACGATCGCTGGCATTGGTTTCTACCGCGCCGTAATAACCTTAGTTTCTTATTACATAGTGTTTATACGTTCTTAAGTTTATCTTCTCGTTAATAGAAATGAGTTTACTGCTGTAATCATCGTCGTATTGCTTTATTTGTTTTTATAGTGTCTGGTGGAGGTCAAAAGTATTAAATTAATGCTTACGACTTCGGTCGAGAATTTTAACATAAATAATGTGAAGCTTTGCATGTGGGGAATGGTGAGCGAAGAGTTTATTTTCTCCGTGCATAATATCTGACACTAAATCTCTGTTTATACGTACTGTTGTAAAATATCACCTAGAAGAAGAGTTTTAGAATTTTCGAGAATTTCTCTTAAAAGAAAACGCGATACGTGATCAGACTGCCGTCACATGAACAATTTTGATAATTACAGAAAGGTAAAGGTAAGATCAACGCGTTGCTATTGGTACACTAATACAAGTGAGAGACTCGGACGCTTGTGGTCACCGGCACCCAACACTTGTATTGGGCCTGTGTAAACGTTGGGAGTGCATCTAAATTGGGTCACACTCAAACCTCGTATACTCGCGACAAAATGAATGAAATAAACGCATTTCTAATCCGAAAGTCATAAACTCGTGAAGGTGAACGCTTACCGTGCTTATGTGAGAAAAACTGATGAAAGATGATTGTAGGGTAACCGATCGGGATGGGGCCGCTTACAGAGCGAAGCATGGAGTGACCATACTGTATGCAGTAATGTTGATTACACTCGTATTTACCGGCGCTGCTTGCCATGGTATATTCAAAAGTCCGCCGCAAACGTGCGTGAGAGCTTCTCACTTCTGTACCTTGCGTTGCTTACACCTTTAACTCTGTCAATTATCTACTCATTGGTGGTAAGGCTGGACGCTTCGGATGCCGAATGCGTCGGCGCAGGTGACTGATATGGTCATAGCAGCAGGAGCCTAGCTAGCGATCGTGATCATTGTTGCCGTGTACGCTGGTAATGACGAGGAATACATTACGCGGCCTTCTACAGTTTATCGTTTATTTGAAAGACCGCCCAAGAATTTATTTGTGTAAAATTTCAATACATAGTGAATCTGGATAGCATAAAATAGCGCCGTTTTTTCATATTCGGTCAAGGTTAAAAAACAGTTAATACAGATTTGCTCGGTCTGATTAAATCAAGGTCTTGATGACTTTTATCATTTAATTTACCACTAAATAAGTTTATATTCAAGGTTCATTGAGTATCCCTATTTTTTTGTGGCCTTTAAAATCTCAAAGCAATAGTGATTATGATTGTATTTCAAAGAGTAATTCTTACCACTAAGTAAATAACTAGTTCTTTAGCATGTGAGTATTCTTGCAACCTGATTAGACCAACCTCATCTCATTATGAGTTAAATTGAACATCCAGTTTAACCTTATGATTTATCATAGATTTTTTGTTGCGAGGTGACTTTGAACTCGTCCTCGCGTATCTGAACAAATAGAGGTATTAAATTGCAAATATTGCAATGTGTACCCTTATATTATCGAACAGACATCTGCAAAATATAGCACCGGGTATATTTTACACTTCTGCGATTCGGTACATGACCGCTTGTGAGTCAGTGGTGGGTCAGCCGGAGGTCGTGATGACGTCACCCTTCGTCTTTGAGACGAGTAGAAATGTTATATTTTCACTTTCTAATAAAATGGTGAATCTCTTCTATTAGGTAGTGTTGGTTATGTTTGCAGTGTTAGATATTCTCAAATATTCGTTGAGCTTATTATTATTTTAACACTTAGATGTTCTGTACTGATAATGTCGCTTTAACTTATACCAATTTGAACTCTACAACTGAGTGTAAGTATGTAAATAAATATGTACATATGTATTGTACATACGTTGTCATTATTTTTACTTTCGTTCAACAGTCAATTTGTGAGTTAGAAAATTAGCATTGTACAGAAAGTTCTTGATCGTCTAAACGGACATAAAATATAGTAGATGGTGCGTATATAAATGTGTAGTAAATATTATCTGATTGCCACTCATTTGCAAAAGTTTAATAAAATTACAATTACGATGCAATTATAATTCCAATTAAAAATCTTGAGTCTTGACCGTAATAACTATTATCTTCATAAAATATAATTACTAGTGGCTTTCAGTTACGTTTATTAAAAGTAATTAATATTATGTTTATTTATTATAATGACAACGATAATCCTTTACTTCCTTAGTAATTTACAAATGTTATAAAAATATTATCCACGTCTGTCTACATTCTGTAATATTCCATTCGCGGTTTTCATATTATTGCCTATTTCTTTTTTTACGATGCACGATAAAACACGCAGTTAAAAAGTGCGTGTAATAGCATTTTGGATAAACATTGCCACATTACAACAAAGTTAAGCGGAGTTCCAAAAGCCTAAAAAGAAAGTCTTCTTCGTTTAAAGTTAAATGCAGTTGAAAAACGATACTCATCAAGGGGCGCAAAAGGGCAGCAAAAAAGAATCGGAAAAAGAAAGAACAGTACCTGGGACTTTTTGATTAAATGTAGAAACATTCAAATTCTATCCAAAAGTGGTATAATTGTTAAAAGTAGACACTTTTGGCAATAATTACGAGTATGATAGCTGTTGTGACATGATTGTAGGTAGGTATAATGTACAAAATAAGTCTCAATAATTATCATGAAGTACCTATAACGAAATATTTTTAATAAGTTCACAGTGTGAGATGTTTGTGGTACCTCTGCTTTTCCTGGTTTCCATAATACAAGGGAAAACATTAGTTTGAGACCAAATATGTGAGGACAATGTATGTGCTGTTGTCCCAGTTTAATTTATTTTATTTATAATAGTATAGCTCTGTTTTTCGCCTGTGTAGCCTCGTTTTTAGCAATAATTAATTATCTATATCTGGTTTATTCTTAGTAGAGCACATTAATAATATTGAACTGTTTTTGCCTTGTTGTGTTACACAAACCGATCTTATGGACATGATTTACTTTCTAACGACCATATTGTGGATGTGATGAGTTGAAAGTTCAGCCAAGCGTTGGTGGTCGTGGCGTCAATGTTATTACTGTCAAGAAGACGCCATCGCAGCTGCTTCGCTTTATTTATTGTTCAAAAGTCACACTCAGCTATTTGTGTTACATAGTCGACTCGATAGTATATTACCGTTTTTGCTTATACTGTTATGGTATGCGTCTTTAACTGATCTTGTTTTAGTTTATATGTATACAAAAACACGTTCATTTCAAAAAGTCAATTTTCTATTAGTATTTTTTATGGTGAGTTACTCGTAAATGTGACATACTTATTATCTATTGTAGTTCTATGAGTTTCCTATGACTCAATACTAAACAATTTGTTTAAACCTATTCTGAGTCACATAGAAAAAATCCGGTCAACAGTAATATTGTGAAGAACATTAATGTTCATGAATACATATTTTTTTTATTTATTCATTATTAGTAGGAGTATTGATAGATAATATTCTAACAATAATTCTAATGATACTACATATAATCATGTCGATACCTTCAGGCTCAATTGGCGTATAAACCATTTTGGCCAAATCGAGTTATGTGTACCATTTTGTTCAGATTTTTTTTCTCTATCGATTTGTATATTCGAAATATTAAAATTCGCTAAAAAATGTTTATACGCCCGAAATTTCAATATTTCGAATATACAAATCGATAGAGAAAAAAAATCTGAACAAAATGGTACACATAACTCGATTTGGCCAAAATGGTTTATACGCCAATTGAGCCTGAAGGTATCGATGTATTAATAATAAAGCTTCCAGTATTTCCATGATAATAAGTTGGTAGGTATAGTTGTGTACACAATTCTATTTGTGTTTATTCAGATAATCCGTAACGGGAACACCGTTTACCAGCTCGTATTACCATACACTGATAATAACGTATCTATTGTGCAAACAAGATATATGATACATAATACAAATGTTTATATTGCATCGGTGCTCGGTGACAAACAAACTTATGATCACAACCTATCTACTTATACTGTTTGACTGACCGGATGGCGCAATTGGTAGTGACCCTGCTTCTTACGCCAAAGGTCGTGGGTTCGATCCCCACCCTGGACAAACATTCGTGCGATGAACACTTGTGATTGTTCAGTGTCTGGGTGTAATATAATGTATTTAAGTATATATTTGTGTTCCTCTGTTGTCTGATATCTGTAACACAAGTGCTTAAGCTACTTAGTACGGAATCAGGTCAACGTATGAGATGTTGTGAGAATTATTATACTGTGACTTATACAGATGCTACTAAAATATGAAACGTGGTGGAGATTGAAGGGTTGAAACAGGCTGAAGAGATGCAGAGAATGGTGCTAAGTGCTCACATCCAAGAGATGCATTACTAACGTGTAAGTGACACTGGAATTGTTTTTTGTAACGTTTATTTTTAACCGCACCGCAGATAATGCCGTAGCAGCAAATGCTAAGGTCGGGACCTTTTTTTTTTTTTTGTTGACCCAGGAGAAATGCGTTACGCATACCCATCCGTCTGTAAACGGATGGGTTATGTCGGACTCTCCTCTGGCAACGGCTTCTCCTAACGAGAAGCCGGTCAGAGGCATACCGACTAAAACTCCTGGGACTCTCCCTCATCTGTCCATGGGTGGGCGAGTGACATGGGGCCAAAGCTCGGAGCCTTTCACCATGTCACCCCCCGGACAGGGACGCCTGCCTACACGGCGGGCACGGCGCTTCTCCCCCCGGGGTCGGGGGGAGGGATGGGGACAGCCGAGAGGGTCGTGCCGTCCCCACCAGGCGTAGGAGGAGGTCCGTGCAATGCCGGTGGTGGGGTTACAGCCCCACGCAACCAGCGGACCTGCTCCTCGCAGGGGAAGGAGACGCAAGTATTGGCGTCGTCTCCTCCCTCTACGTGCCTTGCGGATCGCGGGGGCGAGAGGGTCAGCCTCTCGCTCGCGCTCCGCCGCCTCCTTCGCCTCCATCACATGCTCGCAATATGCGGCAAAGGCCTTCCAGGCATCCTCACTCGCTAATATAGCTCTCACTATATTAGAGAGTGAGAGGTCCTGGCCGACCTTTGCCACCAATGCGTGGCGAGCCTGTGCCCACGGCGCACACACCGCCAAGGCGTGCTGCGCCGTGTCCACAGGGTCGCCGCATGTGTGGCACGAAGGCGTCTCCTCCCTGCCGATTCTGTGCAGGTAATAACCGAAGCAGCCATGCCCGGTCATTACCTGCACCATCCGGAAGGAGACTACGCCGTGGTGACGCTCAAGCCACCGGTCCAAGACCGGGGCGAGCGCGTCGAGCGTTCTACGGCCGTACGGAGTGAGGACGAGGTGCTCAGACCATCGCCTCTGGAGGCTCTTCCGAGCCTCCCTCCGTACGACCTCCCGCTCGGCGGGGCAAATGGACACCCCATTTGCCCTTTGTGCCACCGTGTAGTCGTACACGGCGGACACCACCACGGCATCTGACTCCCATAGGGGCGTCTCAGCGAGTAAGCAGGCCACGTCGAAACTTACCGTACGGTAAGCTCGAGCGACCCGCTGCGCTATTACCCGCTGATGCCCCCGCAAGAAGGGAAGATTTTCCCCCCTTGCCAGGGAGTCGGCCCAGACTGGCGCCCCATAGAGCGCCATCGATCTCAGGATGCCGGCATAGAGTCGCCGGCACCTGGACCCTGGGCCACCCAGGTTGGGCAGCAGCCATGACAGCGTGTCCGCTGCCCTGAGGAGCCGCGGTGACATCCTGCTAAAATGCAGGCCAAAATGCCACCGCGGATCCAGGGTGAGGCCGAGATAGCGCATCTCGGCCTTCACCGCAACCTGGGTCCCTCCGACAGTGATATGTCTGCCGGAGGGAAACCTCTCGCCGGAAGACTGAGGGAAATATATGACCTCAGTCTTCTCGACGGCCACCTCCAGGCCGAGCCGCCGCACCCTCCTTATGACCAGGTCCGTGGTCCTCGACGCACCGCGCGAGGCGCGATCAAACGTCCTCCCCCGAGCAGTGATGAGAGTGTCGTCCGCATAGCAGACGACACTTCTGCCCCGGGGGAGACTGGTGCGCAGGACCCAGTCATACCCTATGTTCCACAGGAGCGGCCCGAGGACCGACCCCTGTGGAACTCCTGTCTCTACGGTGCGGCGCTGTACTGTGCCCGACCTGTCTACAAACAAAATCTCACGCTCGGTGAGGTAATCTTCGACGAGCTTGATGAGATATGGAGGCACTCGGAAAAATTTGAGTGCCTCCATAATTGTAGCGTGGGGAAGGGTGTTAAATGCGTTCTTGATATCAATTGATACCGCAACCACACCCTTCCCCTCTTCCGCCGCCAACTCCGTCTCGCCTCTCAGGCGCTTTATGGCGTCTATTGTCGAGCGCCCCGACCTGAATCCATACTGGGCCTCTGAAAGGTTGGGCCCAGCATCCTCCATGTTTGCGATGAGACGGTAAGCTATTATTTTCTCGAATAGCTTACCGATCTCATCGAGCAGTACAATGGGCCTGTAGGCCGATGGAGAGTCCACCGGCCTGCCCTCCTTATGGAGCAGGACCAACAGGCCCTGCTTCCATATTTTGGGGAACCTCCCGACCGCTAGGCAGCGGTCGAAGAGGCTCCTTACGCGGCCCTCCATCTCACCAAGAGAGAGGGCCACCACTCGATTGACCACACACAACCACACCACCATCTGTTCTCGTATCGTCTCTCCTCTTTGTATCTGTGTCGTGTCGTATTTTGCCTACAGTATTTATTTTTTCTGTGTTGTTATGGTCAATAAATGTATTTTCTTTTTTTCTTCTTCCTTCTAACATTTTTGTTATAATAGAAAACATTAGCTCTGCTACTATGTTACTATCTAGCTTATTCTATTATTTTACGAACTTTTTGTTGCATAAGATACAAGTGTTCGATTCAATTTGTTGATGACACACACAGATATATATCTAATATATAAAATTCTCGTGTCACAGTTTTCGTTGCCATACTCCTCCGAAACGGCTTGACCGATTTTGATGAAATTTTTTGTGCTTATCCGGTATCTATGAGAATCGGCCAACATCTATTTTTCATCCCCCTAAATGTTAGGGATAGTCCACCCCTAAATTTTTATTTTTATTTTTTAGACAAAATTTTTAATTTCTCTTTTTTTATGATACAACATACAAAAATACATACAATCCTCAATTTTCACCCTTCTACGATCAACCCTTTTATTTATATGGCAAAACAACGTTTGCCGGGTCAGCTAGTATTTGTATAGTTTTTGGATTGTGAGGTAGCTAGTTTGATTTTGGTTTCCATAGTAGGTGACTAAAAGGGAAACCCTGAGTTTGTGACCAGGATAATGTATGTGATGTTGTCAGAGTTTATTTACCTATTTTAACATTTACGCGCAGTATAGATTGTCTCTGAAGAGAGGTTCCTAAATACTTGACATGATTCAGTAATTTCTTGTGATCAAACATCGCATGTGAAATATCTTAAGATAGAGTTCATATTTGACTTGCGTAAGCAAGTAATAATATGACTATATAACTTTCTACATAAGATTGCGACAATTACCTACCTACATATCACGACTAAAAGTTACATGACTTTTTTTTAATGTAATAGGTAGGCAGACGAACAGACGGATCACCTGATGGTAAGCAATTGCCGCCGCCCATGAACACCCGCGACACCAGTGGAGTCACAAGTGCGCTGCCAACCTTTAAACCCCCCCTATCCCCCGGATTGGGCCTCCGGTACCCTCACTCACCTCATAAAAACTTAAGAATAAAAGGCTTCGCTGGTCGAATGTTAGCAAAAAATGTCTTCAACCGGTTCAATAGCAATCTCCAGCATTACGGTACATCCGATGACGAGGTGGTCTCGCAACTCATGAGTTTTTATGCGTGACTCATGCGCAGTGTAATTAGATGTTCCTTACATTTACCCCGTAACCAGCCTCGTAGATGACTCACGCGCATGCCCGTCGGAAGCAAACTAGCAGGGGTGACAATGGCTTACAACAAATTCTGGTCTGGCTGGCACTTGTTTTGTTAATGAATTTTATGTCTGGCCATGCAACCACCACCATGCCCCGGCAGAAGGGCTTGAAATCGTAAGGGATGACATGCGTGCCAATAAATTGACTACATCGGATGCATAAGATCGTGTGAAGTGGAGGAGTAGAAGCAGGAAAGCGGACCCCGGGCTCCGGAGCGACAGCTTGGGACGCAACTGGGACAAAACACTAGGTTGATTAGGTAATATCGCAAAGAACTAACCGCGAAGTGGAGTATGTATCGCATGAAGTGAATTCCATTATCAAGATTTTTCAATAAGAATATTTAATTTCAGAGGATATGGACATGTATCTCAATGGAATCATACCTTAATAGATTCTTTTATTGACTCTTTTTAATACACTGTCGATGTTGCTTACTGTGGTTTCAAACGAAATGAACAGTACCATCAGTTCTTCCACTCAGGGTATCCATGCAATGTCCAATGACTATCACTATATACATTCTGTCAATGTTATTATAAATCGATCTCATTCATTAAATTATCTCATTTAAACCAGCGATTGGCAACCCTGTCCCATCGCCAACAAAACGAATGGCCAAGACGACCAGTTGCACAGACCTCCCCCCCTTTATTTCTGTCAATGTGAAATTGTGTTGGCACGAGTATACTGTTCGAATTTGAGAGCTCAATTTGTTATGGCGGTGTAAGTTGTGCGGCTTCTGGATTTGTACTTTGATTTTAGAGATGCTTAACACGACACGATTATCTACTTATAAAAACCGCATGAAAACTTAAGTTAGATTTGTGAATCCGTCGGTGGTCTGTAGCTGAGTATGTACTACACTTAATTTTCTATGACTTATTTTACGTGTGACGAATCTTTTGTATCTTTCCTTACCACCGTTAACCTTTTAAACAATACCGTTGACACATAATGAAATAATCAACATGAGTTTGTTCTTATCTGTTTCAAATAAATAATTATAAAAAATACGGGTCAGCATTTAACCATTTGCCTCGTCTGGTGTGGCCTATCATGGTAAATGCCTTCCAGATAAGGCTTATTCACTCGTCTTAAAGAATTCAAATACAATGATTTAATCACTTCTCATCGTGGGGATAATTTACTATCAATCTTTATGGTGCGTGGAGAAATGTAGACTTTTTTGTTTCCTTTAGCCGTAAAGGTCGTAGGGCCGTATTAAACTGTTAGTCACGGCAATGGTCACTGCTGTAATGACAGTCGTTAGGGACGAACGACTTGTCAGATTGAAACACGACAGGGAATTATGATGATTACGATGACATAAATACAATAAGTTGAATTAAATAAGTACGCCACAAAATATTTCAGTGATTTTTAAAAGGTTGTTCTTAATAATACCAATAGAAAATTTACTGCGAAGTTTGATAAAAAATAGTATTATGGCCAAAATTCTTATTTAGTTGACCACTTCAAAAACCCGCTATTGAAATCTGCGGTTTCCCTTATCCTTTTGTACCCAAGCAAACACCACAATCTCACCTCGAGATCTTTTCATGGGCACTATTTATAAAAATACAAACAGTTTGTCAAGATTATATAAAAGGGTCATTATGTATCGCACAAAGAAAACTGACCAGTTCACAGTTTAACAAATCCATGTCATATTCATTAAGTGTTATAGCTAATATGACTTTGAAATACTTACCAAAATTAAATAAAATAGTACAATGGAAAATCTTAGTTTGGGACTAATACTCAGTATCTTTATTGCGACCATAGTGTACAGTTAGGTGATATAAGTTAACCTAATAGCAACCATTATAGACCCTATAAGGACCAGGACAATAAATGTGATGTTCTCTAGATTTATTTATTAAATGATGACCTGAAATTGAGAGCATGCAACACTTGTCTTTTTGTATCCTTGATATGTTGATGCCGGTTGTCGGATGATGGGGTTTTTGCTCTTATAATGGTAGCCATGTGGGCAGGCTGTGTAAATTATTTGAACTTTCACACTCGCCATGTGCCCTAAGTTGAGTTCGATTGTATGAATGAAGCTTTAGGTACATATTATCTGATTGGTGAGATTGGATAAGGACTGGTAAAATCTCTTAACTAAAGAATCACATAAGTATTCTTTGAAAATTACCTGGAGCCCAATTCTCGTGCTCGTAGATATTTTGAAAACATGGCGGATATCACATGAAAACCATACAAAAAAAATGTGTTTTGGTGATATATGTCGTATGAAAATAAATATCACGAGCACGAGAATTGGGCTCCTGTTTTTTACCAAAACACCACAATATCGTCAATTACAGAGAATGACATAGTAGATAGTCTTAAAATAAAAATGGCTTTTATAAATAAACATACTTGTAACCATGACTAAACAGTAGAGAAAACAAATTCTTACTAGTTATAATAAAATGTTTCTTTTGGTTTATTTTATTGGTCCGACTTCTTACAGATTCAAAATTGTCCTCCTATTTAGCCGTTCACTTTTTTCTATATTATTGCTCTACCCGAAGATATCTTGCAATTTCAAGTAAATGATTGAGAATAAGTAGGATAGTTAACAGTCAAAGTCACAGTCACTCAATAAAACGCCGGTGTTTTACGTATTATCGACTTACGGATTCTGCCGATAACACTCTATTAGGTCCAAGCTAGTGTCCGTGATAACTCACTCGACACACAATAGCAGTGTTAAAACGATACAATTCAACAATTCTTATTATCAGGATCACTTCGCGGCACTTCACTGCACAAATAAACACCAAAATTATTCACTAAAACCACTAGATACTAATTTAAATCCTTTGTATAGCATCAGCCCACGCGGAGTGTTTGACTTCTACCGCCAGGATCCTTTTTTTTTATGGCTGCTACTGTGTTTCCCACGGCAAACACTCATATAACTCTGCCAATGTCGAGTGATTAAAGAGACGTTATTAATGAGGCGTTTTCTATCTTTTTTTTTTTAAATAAAAGCTAACAAAATAATAACTCAATAGATGACGCTTAGCAGGCGAAAATAGTTCTGTCAATGTCAATTCCATTTACTACGTACTATAGTCGGATTTTTAATTAGACAAAGTAAACTGACATATGTCAATGTGTTACTCCTATACATTTGCAAAATGCAAAATGTCAAAATGTATGGGAATTTGATATTAGCTACTGACAAATCACTTTGTTTGATTAAAAATCCAACTATAGGTCCTTTTTTTAAAAAAAATTGTGTCATCATACAAAGCATACAAGCAATCATTAATTCATGAGTTTGTTGCATTTTTGCGATTTTTCTACAACTGGTTTCGGTAAAAACGAACTGTGTACCTACTAAGCGAGTCTCAAAATCGTTTGGGTTGAAATGATCCGAACTAACACATGAATATTTCCGTAGATGCCATTCCATTTTTCGATGGACATCTATTCTGGTGGTTTTGATCCACTGTCGCTTTAGGGTAGGAAAAAATAATTATAACCGAAATGGGACCACTATTTTTTTTTACTTTATTACACTTAAACGAATACCTACAAAGTACCTACGTTTATTCCTAAAAAGAACGTTTATTCAATGTGTAACAAGAAAATCTATTTTATATAATCACGACTTTAATTAACAAACAAATTTTCCCGAAAATTAGGGAATCGAGAACGCGACTACACTCATTGATTTGACAGTTAAATTTTTGTGACTTTCACGCCATCTAGTAAGGGTTTTGGAACTATTTCTTTTTTTTTTGAAAACGCTTCATTAGAAATTGACCGGCGTAAGGATTCTCTCTTTCTGATTTTAATTTTTTTTTAATTGAGAATTACACCATCTAAAACAAACCAAAACGTATACAAACAAACAAACACATATACAGCACAATGCCAGAATCCTCGTTCACTCTTGAAAGAGTGGTCGTGTCACTGACAAGAACTGACAAATTTCTCCTTCTTTACAGACTTCAAGAAAGACTGGTCAGATCACGCCCTCTGGTGGCCGACGCGCAACAAATGGCTGTCCCGGCCCAAACACACCCTGGACCAGTACGGGGTGCACGCCGATGCGGCGCTGCACTTCACGCCCATGCACAAACCGCTGAGAATCCAGCTTCCGGACCTGAGATACATAGACTGCAAGATAGACTTCTCGATAGATACATTCAGCGCCGTTGTACAGCTTTGTAAGAGCCTTGGTGAGTAGAAGTGACTTATTTTAGCTAAAGTAAAGTATCAGTACCTATATACTGTCCCACTGCAGGGCAAAGGCCTCCATCACTAGAAATCAAGTTATCACTACTATGATGGGATTAGGCTTAATCATCACGCTTGCCTAATGCGGATTGGTGATCACAAACCCGAGGAATGTTCGAAAAATTCACGGGATCACGGCCCGATACTTAAACGGCCCGGACTTCTGGAGTCGTCTTTCGGAAGTTTCGAGTACGGCTACCAGCTGACTCTACGCACGTATTCATTTGAAAAAAAAAAGGGTATTTTATTTGTTATGTATGTATGTTAGACTGTTAGGTATTTATTATATGGGCCAATGAAATATTTTTATGTATCTGCCTGAAATAACGAATTATTATTATTAAACCACAAGACCAACAGAGCGTATGTTACCTAATGTTTATTTATTTATTTAATATTGCATAATGTACATGGCACTTATAAAGAACCGGCGTGAAGCAGCATTGTGCTGTGTTTCGCTGCATGAGTGAGGGTACCAGAGGCCCAGGACGAAAGAGGGCTTAAAGATTGGCAGCGCACTTGTGACTCCACTGGTGTCGCGGGTGTTCATGAGCGGTGGCAATCGCTTACCATCAGGTGATCCGTCTGCTCTTCTGCCGCATATCACATAAAAAATAAAATAAAGATATATTTTTAGGACTATGATGTACATGACCCTGTCATGTAGGGTATTGCAACAGAATTTAAACTTAAATGCAGCTTAAATTTGGGTTTAAGATTACGCATAACAGGAACCCAATTCTCAGGCTCGTGACATTTATGATCATACGGCATGTATCACTAATACATAGTTTTTTTGTATGGATTTCATATGACTTCCGCCATGTTTTCAAAATATCGCACGAGAATTGGGCAGCTGACCTATATAATATTTTATCATTGATGTGAGTAGATGTAACCTCCCTCAAAAACTGCTTTAATGAATAAAAATATTTTATGTATGGCTCCAAGGAACTACAATAAACTTCCCCAAAATTTAAAATGATTAAGTAAAAATAAATTTAAACAAATTCTTACTGAGAAATGCCCCTCTATAGTATAGATGATTTTTTAATGATAAATTTTGACGGAATCCTATGCATGTATGCAGTTTAATTTAATTTGATTGACATTTCTAAATATCAAACTAAAAATATTTATAATACATAATGTGAAATTCATTTCAAAAAGTATAATTAATAATAATATCTGTATTTTAATTTAATTTTTACACGCCAAATATTGGCAAAACATGTTGAAACTCTAAATCTGTACCAACCCATGTTATGATCTGTATTAATATGTTCTTACACATGTTTCCGTAAATAAATATCTTTATCTTTAGGTACTCGTTTATGTCCATGAGGCAAGAGGACAAAGAGTGCTGAAAAGGTTAAATTGTTATTTGCTATAGAAAAACGAACATCGAAATTTGTTTTATAGCGGCAACAGTACCCCACCTGTGAAAATTTCATCTGTATAGCTATCACGTTCATGAAACAGCCTGATAGCAGACAACACCCTAAAAAATGTTGGCAAAACACATTTTTCATACCATCATACATCAATCTGTCGTAAATCTTCGTAGACAGTCTCGGTTGATTCATTCATCAGGAGTAATTTTTGAAGCCCGTGCGTGACCTAGAGCAAAATGTTTATGGTATTCCTAGCAGTTTTTAAAAACTTTTTATAGGTATTTAGTTTGTTTTATTACCTCCCAATTTTATCCTTACACGTCAACGTCAAAGGTCCAAAGTCAGAGATTCATGATTCATTAATTCTTAAACATAAACTTTAACTAATTCTATGAATCAATATTATTCGGCTTAGAACGAATCGAGTTGATCTTTTCACCACTTATGCACCGAATAAGAGCGGTACTTAATCCCTACTGATGACAGCCAACGTACAACTTTGTAAGCATCGTAAAATGGATCAGATAACTTTTTCAACCATAACCCCTTTTATAGCGGTAATCCTTCACTAGTTTATAGCTTATGACGTCATCGTATACGGTGGCAATAATACTTTAAACCGAAGGGAGTCGTGCCTAACGAACGCAGCGAACCATGGGCTGACGTGCCGGGCATCTCAGATAAACTGAGCTGTGAGGCTGTAACAACATTGTAAAGGCTTGTAAATTGTTCCGGATTAGCTCCTCGTGTTGCAGTTTCCTTGTTACGTAGGCTGCATGAGTGGGTCTTGTTTATTAGATTTTCTTGCACTGCAAAATTGAGTCTTTACTTATTATATATTAGTTCTTGCAAACGAGCACGGATGGGTCTTATTTGTATTACATATTAAACTAACATATTTATGTATGCTTTATTTGATATTGCCACTGCCCATGGGTATGGCCCATATGGGCGGTGGCAATCTCTTAACATCAGGTGATTTGTCTGCTCCTGTAAAAAATACCATGTAAAGGTGCTCCTGTTAGCTACTAAAACCTGGCTGAACTAAATTAGGTTTTACAAAAGATTTTTAATAAACCTTGTACCAACATTCCAATAAGTAAAGGTCCAAACAATTTATGAATTTGCTACCCACATTCTGATCTACAACAAGTAGGTATTCGAGTGGGTTGATAGTCGCTTCCATGTTAATTATAGATAGTTAACAGAAACAAATCTACACTTGTAGGTAATTGCAAAGTAGAGAGAGACCTAGGTCCAGAACACAGAGCGACTGATTGCAGACTGCAGAATTCCATACCGAGTGCCATAACACATTCTCTATCTTGAAATCAAACTAAATAGTATTTTGTAACAATAAGGGATTTGCCATACTGGCGGATTGCGAGCGTTTTCAAAGCGGAGCGACGACGCAGCGAACACGCCGCGGTTGCGCAACGGATGCGCGAAGGATTGGCCGCGGAGATAGTCTGAATGCCATGGTCTTTTTTTGTGGCGGTCACGCAGAAAAACGCACGCTGTGATTGCTGCGCAGCCGCGACGTGTTCGCTGCGTCGTCGCTCCGTTTTGAAAACGCTTGCAATCCGCCAGTGTGGCAACTCCCTAAATGATTATTCTAATACATTCTGCCTTCATACGTGTTCCTTCCTATCTTCTTCCAGGTATAAGGCATCCAGAAGAACTTTCGCTGTGCTACCCACTTGAAGCCTCACATCTAAAGCAAAACTACCAAAATCTCAAAGAGGCGAAAAGGATAAAGTCCAACCAGGCTCCGGACACAAACACATTCATAGCTGCGACGAGAGGGTCCTCAAACAGCCTGGACAGGTCGAATGGGCCATGTCCTGCCACACCACCCCCGCCGCGGTCCCTGTCGGCTACTCCTGTGGCTTCACAACAGGTTCGTAGTTCTTATGGACATTTAACTTATGTAGTATCTCTTCTGGTTTTACTTAAAGGCGGCAAAAGGTGTAGGTCATATCTTTATTGTCTCTCCATTTTTCTGAAAGACGACATCTTTTACCCTCTGTGCTGATAAATTTCAACCAGTGCCAAAAGGGAGGGCGGGGCATTGGACTACACATATATCTGCTAAACCTTCTCACGCATGTGGTACTTCGTAAGAAAACAGCATTAGTAAGTTTTCATCATCATTATCATCTTAAAGCCGTTTTCAACCAATTTGGTGTAGGCCTCCTTCAATCTTCTCCATTCTATTCTATTTTGGGCAGTTGAAGTCCAGTTGTGCCCGCCAATCTTTGCTATGTCATCTCTCCATCTCTTTTGTGGCCTTCCGATAGGTATTTTCTAATCCCATTAGTTTTACCATTGGTCAAAACAGGGAGCGCACTATAACTTTGTAAGGATTAAGCAAAATCTCCTTAATTAGTCTTGATTTACTACTTTTGTTTTTCAGAATGGCACACTCCGCCGCTACGGCAACCACATTTACAGCACACAGAGCGATGGCTCGAGCGACGGGGGTTACTGCAGCACCCCCCCTCGGGCGGCCTCCCTCGACGCGTTGGATACATTAGCTGAGCTCTCACTAGCAGACTCGCCCCTGGAACCAGACAGCCAGTCTCGGGAGTCGTTGCTCACGCCTAAGTCCTTAATGGAGCGAGCGAGAATGAATGTCGGGTAAGTTTCTCCAATTTAGCACAACTACTGATCAAAAATAGAAGGAAGATAACACATCTCCATTTAGACTTTTCTGACTCAGTCGCCAGCCAAGAGTCATTGTTACATGTAAATCTTTGATGAATCAAGCGCGATGGTCGAGTATTCAAAAATAATGATTACGAGTCTCCTATTTATTGACCCATTAAAACTGGTCTGAAGATCTGAAAATAAGATTGATGTATCCTGATTCCTGCTGTTTCATCATTTATACATTTCGCCACGTTCCTGAGTTCCATACCCATCATTTAGATGGGTATCAAGCCCACAACTGATAGTTTCTCAAAGACTTTACAGCCTTGCTAAATCTATAGACTAAAGTTCATTCAATGAACTAATAGTCCGCAGTATTTCTCAAAATCCGGACCGGTGCGATCTTCAAGTAAAGAAAGAGCCTTTAAGCTTATCTAACATAAAAATGTAGATGACAACTAAGAAAACCATCACCCTTTTCAGATGGCTAGACTCCTCCCTCTCCATAATGGAGCAGTATGTCCGCGAATGGGACACGCTCCAGCTCCGGTTCAAATTCTACTCGTTCTTCGACCTGACGCCGCGCGCGCAGGACGCGTCGCGCCTCAACCAGCTGTACCAGCAGGCGCGCTGGCAGATCCTCAACCAGGAGGTGCACTGTACGGAGGAGGAGATGCTGCTGTTTGCTGCCTTGCAGGTATTCACTAGTCGAGACCTGGGACCACTCCAGCTCTGAGTCAAGTTCTATCCAATTGACCTAACGCCGCGCGCGCAAGACGCGTCGCGCCTCAACCAGCTGTATCAGCAGGCGCGCTGGCAGATCCTCAACCAGGAGATGCACTGTACCAAGGAGGAGATGCTGCTATTTGCTGCTTTACAGGTATTCACTAGTCAACACCTGGGTCACCCTCCCTTAAGCTCTAGGTCATGTTCTCTCGTTCGAGCTGTACCATAATAATAATATCCTCCAACCGATTACGGCTACGGCAGCCAATCTCAACGATCGCAGGATATATTATAGTGCTCAAGTGTGTGCGCAAACACAAGTGCACCCTCTATTTACGTTCTTTCCGAGGCACGGGGGTACATGACCGCCGACTTCCAGACTCCGGGTTGACACTAAGAATTTCTTCCCGAAACTTTAGGTACACATTTTTGACTCGACCCGGGGATCGAACCCGGAACCTCTTGCGCAAATGTACATACGAGCTTGTACCATGTGTATTGTGCTAATGTGCTCCCGCCGGAGATAGTCGAAATTTCCAAAAAAACTGCTCACGTAGTACTTGACAGAGCCGCGATGCAACTTTTTCTTGACCACGGACCACTTTGATTTTTTTTATTTGCTTAAAATAGGCATACGAGCTTGCGGCCCATCTGATAGTAAACGGTAACCGCCGCTCATAGACATCAGAGCGGCATGACAAACCTCGTTTAAAAAATGACATGTCATATTTATTTATTTATTTGAGTTTGGCAAAGACCATGAGGTAAGTGACGATATTTTTGTATTGTATTGTACGATGCCTACAAGAAATGCCTTACCTTTCAATTGCAGTTACAAATCGAGCTCCAAACCCTAGCCGGTGGTAGCGTGGATGCGGCAGACGGCGCTCAGCCCACGCCCAGCGGAGTCGCCGCCCCGGAGGACGAGATCGAGGCAGCCCTCAGCGAATTACAAGCTCAGTTGGAGGGAGGCCCTCCCGCCAGGCAGGACATCACGCATGTCCCCGAGCTGGCTGGATACCTGAAGTACCTTAGGTGAGGACCATTCACCAAAAAGGGCGAGGCCTAACCGGAGGTGACGCATATTGCTGACTGAGAGAGCATATGCGTCACTTCCGGACTAACTAATTATATAATAGAACAAAAAATGTATACTCGAATTAGTTTCATTCATTTGTCTATATTTTCGACGAAAAAACTACACTATTTATAAAGAGTTAAATCCTACAGACAGCGGTAACGCTTATAGGTAATCCGAAAACACGAAAGGCTTGCGCGATGTAATCGACACCTAGCGCCATCTATGGTATAAAGTGGAACTAATGCCCCGAAACGAAGTGAGGGCAAGCCACTATATCAAATAAAGAGCTTCTTAAGTTCTGCCCCATTTTACCAATGCCGACGAAGCGGACCCAAAAAGGATGGTCAATGCCCTAGATGGCGTTATATAGAGAGACATGGACAGCAACACAGATGACCCGTTTAGCGGAGGGGTTTGTGCGCCGGTTGAGACGCAAGAGTCGCAGATTCGATTCCCGCACCAACACGAATGTTTGTTGATGAACCAGATATTGTGTAGGGTCTGGGTGTTTGGGATACCGTCGTTATTTCTGGTTTCCATTATGTGAAAACCTTAGTTTGGGATCAGGAATGTATGAGATGCTGTCTCAATTTATTTATTTACATTTGCGGGTATTTTTTTATTGATTTTTGTATTGATTATTAAGAAGTATCTATGCGATTTAAAATATTATGTAATTTATTTTATATTGATAGAGTTTTTAAGCAAAATATATCTTCATTATCTAATTTTATTGTCATCGCTGACTTTATTAACGCTGAATGAATCTTGAATGGTGCTGAATTGCTTTTAGAAAACAAAAAAAAACAATTTCAGACCGGTCAAGTTTTGATTAGCATATATTGATGTATGTGTATTAAAATAGGTAAGTATCATATATTTATTTAATTTAACCATTTGGTGTTATTCTTTTTCCACCGATGCGCGCGCCGCGGCGAGATAGCAAGTGTCCCAACGAATACTGTATTGCGTAAGAAACAATTTTTAACCCAGAAACACCCGATAGTCAATCCTAGAGACTAAAAGAGCACGCTATGTACAGTACTCGTACTAATTCCCTTTTACAGGGCCGTTTTAATGAACTAAAAACCTATTGGGATTTTAAAAAATACCAAGGCTGTATCTGTTAGAATCTGTCACTGTTTCGAAATGAAAAGCGAAAATCTTTACAAAATTCAAAAATGAGCATAAAAGCTAATTATACAAATATTATGAAAAGCATATTTTGTCACTTTTGAAAGGCCAGAAAAAATAATTAGAAAGATAAAGAAACGGTATAATAGACGTATAAGTTCCGTGTATTAGATTTTGGACCGATTAATACCGTATTGGCAATATTAAACTAAAAAGTTTTTTTTTATGGAACGGCCCCTAAGTAAATAATGTCACTTAAACATTTTTCGACAGTCTTCGGGTGGGACTCGCACCCACGATCATTTGCTAACCGGGCAACTGCTTTCGAGTTCGGAGTGAGTGAGAACTGAGTTCGAGTTCCACCAGGTGATCCGTCTGCTCGTCTGCCACCTATGTCATAAAAAAACCCCGAAGACTGTTAAAAATGTAAAGTGCATTATTTACTTAAGAATATTATATTTCAAAAAGTTGCTATACCCAATAGATATTGACAATGGCGATATATATTGACGTTTTTATACGTAATTGCTTAAAACTCCGAAGTTCTGGTAATCAACTCAAACGCACTTTAACTTTTATGTAAGTAATAAAACATATTATTTGCATTAAGTTATTATTTATATCAAAATAATTTATGTTTTGTCACTAACCTGTGTACACTAAACTTATAATAAAATGTTTATTTGCAAATACTTATTTGTTTTCCAAATTTTGATAACCATGTGGAATTGTTTAACTAAATTATAACGTCTTTCTTACTTAATACACGTAGACCAATGCAATCCCTATTGCCGTCCAGCCGTCCTACTAAAAAATATTTTATTAATTTAGTAGGTATTCACATCACTTATAAAATACACGATATCTATATAAGTATTTATTTACTAACATAAATAAGTACCTATAAATTATTCAAATAATTTATAGATCAAACGGTCAACCGTTTGATCTGAACAGTTTAATATGTTAATATTGAACTCTATTAACTTAAGGCGACATCGCGACGATACTAGCCAAGTTATATATATTGAGACAAACTTATGTAATATTACTTCCTACAAGTAACAATAATTTCCATAGTTCCCCTCTTCTATCTAATGTCCTTCACCTGAAGGTTGTCTGGTAGAGATCGCTCCCAGCAATAAGACCATCTAAATTGTACATTGTATTTCTGTATACCTAAACTTTTAAGTTTTGTATGTTGTGCAATGAAGAGTATCTATCTATCTAATTGCTAAAAGTGGCCCCATTTAGCAATTATGAAGATTAATCTTACTTACGGGAAGAAATTATTACATAAATTTGTCTCAAAAAATTGTTAATACTTTCTTTAAAGTATTCAATGCTCACTTTTTAAAAAAATGTCATAATCGCCAAAATCAATATTTCACTTGGCTAGTATCGTCTCGGTGTCACCTTGATCATTGTGTTTATAATCACTTAATTTTTTTTGACAGACCAAAGTATTATATAAACAGACCCAAACGTCACAATTTTATTTTTTCATAATCCAGTTCCATCTATTATAAAGCTAAAGCTTGTAAGCTGCAAGACCTAATTCCCGTAGGTTATTTTACCTATTTTGAATACATATTTACGTAACAATTTCCAGGCCGAAGCGGTTCACACTGAAGGCGTACAAGCGCGGATGGGTGTCGTGCCGCGATGGCGTTCTGCGCATACATTCGTCCCGCGATGCGGCCGCGAAGGGGGAGTCGGCTTCCTACGCTGTTGAGCTGAGGGGTGCTGAGGTAAGACATGGTATTTAAGGTGACGGGTAGGGCACACTAACGACGCCAATTGATTAAAATTTTTAGCAACTTAACTGGATTATCTTTTTAACAATTTCAAAGCTGCAGCCTCTCATAAAACACTTATACTATTTATTTAATACTTATACTTAACTTTTGGGTCTGCTTTTGTACTCGAAATTTGATTTACCGTCAAAAACGGCCACTTATGGCGTTAATCCTAATTTCGAGTGCAAAAAAGTAATTAGTATAAATGTTTGCATAGAGCCTCCCGCTCCGAAAATGTTTTAAATAGATCCGGTTTAGTAGCTAACAATTTAAATCGAGTGGTGTCGCTAGTTAGCGGCCCGTCGCCTTAAGAGTCCGGCGGAGCGTCGTACAAATTCAATTCGTGGCGAGCTTCGTCGTTCCTTGGACATCTCGCTATCTCTGTCGCGCCACCCGTGACCCTTACGTGCAAGTAGAAACAGCAAGATGGCTGTTTGAAATTAGTAAGAAAATTGATGAATGAAACTTGATTATATTTTAATTGTTTTTAAAACATGACAAGCTGTCTCTGTTAAGTTTACATAATGATTAATTGGGCAGAAAATAGGTCGTTAACGCTTAAAAAAATTACTAAATGTAATATATTTTTAAGCGGGTAAATATTGGTAAGATAATGTTTTAACACAGACAAAGATAAATACTTCCTTAATCCGAACAACAGCAATAAAACGACGAGATATTCTCAAATTGCAAATTATTTTGGTATTACGTTTGTATGGGGAATACCTACGTTGTCCGCCGGCCGTTTTAGTACCCATTCCAATAATACACACACTTTCAATAAGTAATATTTTATTTTTATGCGATAAGGTCGCAGACGAGCAAACGGATCACCTGTTGGTAAGCGATTGCCGCCGCCCATAGACACTTGGAATACCAGATACATACTTAGGCACAGTTGAAATATATATTAGCGTTCAAACCTACCATAAATATCTGAGCATTTGAATAAAGTATCTTTTAGCATAATACCTTAAGGAAATGTTGAAAAAAAAAAGAGAAGAGAGTACTCAAAAAGGCCATAAACACATTAGCGATCTCTCCGATTTCGCGGATGTTCATGAGAGGCGTTGATTACTTTCCATAAGGTTGCTCATTTGTCGCCTACTTTTATAAAATATTTTTTTCGATGGGAATCCGTTTGACCTGTTCTGTAGATACCGTCTGTTTACCTGATGTAGGTTTACGATTGAGCTTATTATTCTTGCAGATAACACCAGACGCGCACCCAGCATCAGGACGGTACAGCATCAAGCTGGAGGTTCCTGCCGATGATGCCATGCACGAAATGTGGCTCAAATGCGAAAATGTAAGTAGCTAATAATGGGTCTTCTTTGACATTTTTTTTATTTATTTTTCTTCACCCAGGTGAATGCCGCCGGCCCGGAGTGCAACGGGCCGACGTCGCCGCCTTATGCACACCCGCCGGCTGGGAGACCGACGGGTAGGGTTGGGTTCTCTCCTGGGAGAATCACAGGGGCCTACCAACTAAAACACTTGGGGCTTTTCCTTCCGTGCTCTGGAAGTCCGAGTGGGGCATTGGCTCGTAGCTCGAAGCCTGGCACCACACCCCACCCACGAGCAGGAGGCACGCCAGCACAGCCTCGTCCAGTCGTCCGGAGCTTAAAACCCCCCGGCAGCTCTCAATGCCCTCCGCAAAACCCCTTCCGGGCGGTTCCTGCAGGACCCCTTCGCAGACCCGCACCCTACTGGTTGCAGGGCAAGGAGAGGAAAGGGAACCCACAGGCTTCCGGAAATTCCCCTAGTGTTCTTTGATCTCGCCTCGCCCAGTTACTCGGGGTCGGCTTTCCTAATCACTCGGCTCCTTTTCTTCGCTGGTAAGCATCGTCTTCCTTTTGGCCAAGCTTTTGCGTGCACTTCCGGACATTTGTCATCCAGGTAGTTTGCAGTCTACCTCTCCCTCTCTTTTTCATAGCTATGGAAAGGCACTTTTTAACGATATGGTTATCGGGTCTGCGCATGACATGTACATACCACCTCAACCAGGCCTCAGTAATTTTTTTCATTGATAGTGTAACTTTGAAGCTCCCCATTACATGTTCGTTACACATTTTGTCTTCGAGGGTTACTCCACCTATATATGAAGTTTGTTCTCCTGGATTCCCCGAGATCTCCCGCGCGAGGCCCTTTGAAGGGGAGAAGGGGTACATCCCCTACGCCTTGCTACGCCACTGTGTACTTACCCTTAAAATTATGGGATATCAAAAGGAGCAGATGTATAGTACATTACTGCCGCGGTCGGCAATACAAGCATTGATGCAGGGTCATTTCACTTGGCACTTTTTTCCTTTGTATGGGAAAAATTGTCCATCGGTTTTCGTTAGATGGAGCTTGTAAAAAGCAGATGTAGCTTTAAAAAGCAATCAAGCAGATGGTTCGGCGTTGTTTCGGTAGATGTCACTAAGTATTTTTACATTGCGCTAGTAAAGCGTGTTTCCGAAACACTGACCTCAAGCCGCCTGCCCACATTAGCAATTTAAAAACGTACGGGAAATAATCCAGAGGTCCAGAAGATAATGGAAATTTTGTAATATAGCACATAAAATGATTTCTGTTATTTTACTTAAGGTGACAGGTAGGGCACACTAGCGACTCCAATTGATTTAAATATTAATTTAGATATTAAATTAACCTTGTGGATCTTCCCTGGACTACAAAAAACATTTTAAAACTCAATCGATCCAGCCGTTCTCGGGTTTTAATCAGACTAACGAACATCAATTCATTTTTATTTATATAGATATAGGTTCATCATCATCATCAGCCTATCGCAGTCCACTGCTGGACGTAGGCCTCTCCAATTGTTCGCCACTGTGATCTATCCATGGCTTCTCTCATCCAGCTCTTGCCAGCCATCCTGCGCAGATCGTCCTCCCAAATAGCCAGAGGGCGCCCTACATTACGTTTGCCGAGACGCGGTCTCCACTCCAGAACTCGTTTACCTCATCGGTTGTCGGTTCTGCGGCTAATATGGCCAGCCCCCTGCCACTTAAGTTTGCTAATCCGGTGAGCAATGTCGATAACTTTGGTTCTCTGCCGGATCACCTCATTTCGGATTCGATCTCGGAGAGAGACGCCGAGCATTGCTCGTTCCATAGCCCGCATAGATATAGGTTACTAAACATTTTATATTCGCACTCAGGAGGAGCAGTACGCAGAATGGGTGGCCGCCTGCCGGCTGGGGTCGCGCGGGCGCTCGCTCGCGGACGCGGCGTTCGCGAGCGAAGGCCGCCGCCGTGCGCAGCCTGCTCGCGCTGCAGCGCCCGCAGCCCGCGCACGCGCTCGCGCACCACGCCGTGCCGCACCTGCAGCACCTGCAGCCCGACCACTACCTCGCGCCCAGGCTCCTGCGCAAGCTGCGGGGCAAGGTGAGCCCACAGGCACCACGGCAAGCACCACGCCGTGCCGCACCTGCAGCACCTGCAGCCCGACCACTACCTCGCGCCCAGGCTCCTGCGCAAGCTGCGGGGCAAGGTGAGCCCACACGCACAGCAAGCACCACGCCGTGCCGCACCTGCAGCACCTGCAGCCCGACCACTACCTCGCGCCCAGGCTCCTGCCGCAAGCTGCGGGGCAAGGTGAGCCCACACGCACAGGCAAGCACCACGCCGTGCCGCACCTGCAGCACCTGCAGCCCGACCACTACCTCGCGCCCAGGCTCCTCCGCAAGCTGCGGGGCAAGGTGAGCCCACAGGCACCACGCCGTGCCGCACCTGCAGCACCTGCAGCCCGACCACTACCTCGCGCCCAGGCTCCTCCGCAAGCTGCGGGGCAAGGTGAGCCCACAGGCACCACGGCAAGCACCACGCCGTGCCGCACCTGCAGCACCTGCAGCCCGACCACTACCTCGCGCCCAGGCTCCTCCGCAAGCTGCGGGGCAAGGTGAGCCCACACGCACAGCAAGCACCACGCCGTGCCGCACCTGCAGCACCTGCAGCCCGACCACTACCTCGCGCCCAGGCTCCTCCGCAAGCTGCGGGGCAAGGTGAGCCCACAGGCACCACGGCAAGCACCACGCCGTGCCGCACCTGCAGCACCTGCAGCCCGACCACTACCTCGCGCCCAGGCTCCTCCGCAAGCTGCGGGGCAAGGTGAGCCCACACGCACAGCAAGCACCACGCCGTGCCGCACCTGCAGCACCTGCAGCCCGACCACTACCTCGCGCCCAGGCTCCTCCGCAAGCTGCGGGGCAAGGTGAGCCCACAGGAACAACGGCCACACGCACAGCAGGCACCATGCCGACTATACGCGCAATCAGAAAGAAAGATTTTTTTTTTAGTATGACTCTACCCGAAGATAATTTGCCAATGTCAAGTAACTTATTGAGAATAAGTAGGTAATCAACAGTCGAAGTCAGTCAAAATCACACAATAAAAGGCCGGTGTTTTTACTTTTTATCGACCTACGGATACAGCGGATATCACTCTAAAAGCAATCGAGGGTTTTAAGACTCTATTAGGTCCAAGCAATTTTTCACTAGACAACACACTCGACACACAATGGCAGTGTTAAAAACGATGCAATCCAACGATTCATATTATTTAGATCACTTTTCGGCACTTTACTGCACAAATAAACACCAAAAACTAATTTCAAACCTTTGAATTGCATCAGCCCACGCGGCTTGTTTTTAGGTATACCCTCCGAATCCGAAAATTTTATTATTTTGGTCTATCAGGCATTCCAAATATTATATAGACGAGTGTTTTTGACATTTTTCTTACATTTAACGCCCCTTGTCAATGACACTGAAGTGTCTTATCTTAGTCGAGAGCTGTTGGAGTATCTTCTACTTAGTTTATGGCCGTTGGTCCTACAGCACCTGCAGCCCGACCACTACCTCGCGCCCAGGCTCCTCCGCAAGCTGCGGGGCAAGGTGAGCCCACAGGAACAACGGCCACACGCACAGCAAGCACCATGCCAAACACCGACTACACCAAGGGCGTCTTTACCTATAGTGCAGTTAGAGGGCGCCGAGAACCCCTCGCTACACATAGAGCCTCCACTGTAACACTCCGCGAGTACTGATCTTTCTCCTCATCTTAGCGAGTGATTCCCAGTTGCATCCAATGCTGACGCTTCGAAGCCCGGAGTACGTTTGAACCATGATACAGGATTCGGGATGTCTGATAATTACACCGAAGCGACTGCCCATAGGTAATCGAACAGGTTTTAAGTAGGTATTCCATTTTGTTCGCGCATTTTGAAACATGAGGGCGCCAGGTTATTGATTGCACCCGGGCGCTTCTTGAGCTAGAGCCGCCCCTGAACTACACAATCAGAAAGAAAGAAAATTTTATTAGTTTGCTCAATCAGGCATTCCAAATGTCATATGGACGAGTGTTTTTGACATTTTTCTTACTTTCAACGCCCCCCTGTCAATAACACAAGTGCCTTATCATAGAGAGCCGTTGGTACTGCGCTCAATCCCTCTCTGGTAATGTCACACTGGTGTCCCATCTGAATATGAGGGTAAGGGAATAGAGAGTGCACTTGTGTTTGCGCACACACTTGAGCACTATAATATATCCTGGGTAAGTGACTGACCGTTGAGGTTGGCCGCCGTAGCCGTAATCAGTTGGAGGATCATTTTTTATCATAGAGACAATTTAGAAGACTTTTTTTAAATTGACTTAGGGGGCAGGGCAATCCGGGAACCGGGATCCTTCAGCTTCACCTTAGCCACTGCGACGTCTCCGCTTATCGACTCTCATTGCTATATAATTGTTACAGTTCACCCAACGCCTGCTCGAGAGCCACGCGAACGTTAAAGAGCTCCCTCTCCTGGAGGCGAAGCTCCAGTACATCAAGACTTGGCAGAACCTCCCCGACTACGGCCAGACGCTGTTCGTGGTGCGGTTCATGGGCCACCGCAAGGACGAGATCATAAGCATCGCGAACAACAGGATAATGCGGCTGGACCCCAACACTGGAGACCATATTAAGACCTGGCGGTTTAGTACAATGAAGGTGTGCAACTGTTTCTTTAATTATATTGATGTGAGGTAACCTACACGTTTCGGATAGGTCCAGAATCGAATAACCTTGATTCTGTTGGTCTGGTTCCACAGCCATAGTGTTGCGAACGGAATTGCTTCATTGTAATTACCAGACTCCAGGGGTTTAAAGGTTGGAAGCGCACTTGTGACTCCACTGGTGTCGCGGGTGTCTATAGGCGACGGCAATAGCTTACCACCAGGTGATCCGTCTGCTTCATCATCATCAGCCCATTTAAGTCTCCACTGCTAGGGCACGGGCCTCCCTCAATCACATGAGGGGTAATTGCCATACTCACCACGCTTGGCAGACGGGTTGGCGAGGGTTTTGATATAAATGCAGAGTTTTCCTTCTCTGGGTGCTGATGATCATGCCAGCAGCTTTACCTTAGTCGCCTTTTACGACCCCTCGGTAAGTGAGGGTGAATTCTACTCTGCCGGGGACCATACGGCCATCCGTCTGCTTGTCTGCCATCTATCACATAAAAAAAACTCAAATTTTGGTCATGGTGTAAGTGCGGCTCTGATTGTTAGTTTGTGCTGTTTTTAAAATAGCTCACTTTATAAACAAATAAAAGGGACAGAAGGAAACAGTTTTGTCATTTTCCTTACAGAATTACTTAAAATGTTCACTAACAAACTGTTTCCCGTTATCTGCTAACAAGGAAGCAGGGTATCCTAATCGGCTGAAAATTTCCCTACATAATTTGATAATTTCTTTACTAAGACAAGCTTTTATTTCCTGGTATCTGGAGTAATGAATCCTGCGCTCTCAAGGTCATCGTTAAACTTATTTGCCGCGACATGAACCATGTCTTCAGGGCTCCAGGGCGACGGTTTTGGTCCCAACCTTAAATTGCTGGGGAACTTGAAACATGGGGAAAGAACGAAAACCGAAACCCAACCCAATTTTTTTTTACTACTGAAAAATCGTCTACAAGTGGGATACGTCCGAACCCAAGAAATGAATTTATTTCCTTGTACAGACGGCGTCAGGTCATGTTAACCCCCACAGTGCAAAAATAACACTCGTGTCTCAGACATAAGTACGGATGTTCCAAAGTCCAACAAGCGTAACTCGACGTGACGCCGTAGTATACGGTATGTCGCTGCGGAATACGCAAATTCGCCAACCTGGGTCGCTATGCCACAGTGTACCAAGCGGAAGTCTTCGCAATAATTGGCTGTGTCCAAGAGAGTCTACAAATGAATCTCCAGAATAAGAAGATATTCATCTTCTCAGATAGTCAAGCTGCCCTCAAGGCGTTAACATCCTGTGAACTTGACTCCAAACTCACTAGCGAGTGTGTCCTGCTCCTAAACCAGCTTGGCAATGCCAACATCGTAAATCTGATTTGGGTACCAGGACACTGTAATATCAGAGGCAACGAGGTCGCTGACGTGCTAGCAAAGGCCGGGGCAGAGAGCCCACTACTCGGACCGGAACCAATACGTGGCGTTCCAGCCTGCATGGTCAGGTTCGAGTTAAAAGATTGGGAGAAAAAACAAAGCACTGAATTCTGGAAAAGACTACCTCGACTAGAACAGTCTAAAGCGTTGATACAGGCGTTCGATCAGAGAGAGTAACAAAACTGAGTAGAGGACATGTTAGGGCACTCACTCGGACCCTCACAGGGCACTGCAAATTAAACAAGCACCTGCACAACATGGGCCTTACAGATACCAAAATCTGCAGGTTCTGTCGCGAGGACGAGGAAACGAATGTCCACGTCCTCGGCGAGTGCATGGCGCTGCACCGCTGCAGAAGCCGGCACCTGGGAGCACACATGATCTCGGCTGACGAGATCAAGAGCTCCCCCATCAGCTCCATTCTCGGGTTTATCCTGGAACTAGAGCTGCATGAGGTGCTGTAATAGGTTACGGGGCTGCCACAATAGATCATCTACTGGTTGCAGTGGCTATGAGACGCAGAGCTCACCCCATTTCTATCAAATAATCAAAAGACGCCGTAGTACATATTCGAAAATTATATTATGTTGTTGTTTAATCTATAAATGAACAATAACTGTTTTTTTTATTTCAGGCATGGAACGTAAACTGGGAAATAAAGCACATGATGGTGCAATTCGAGGAAGGCAACATCATATTCTCCGTGCAGTCCGCCGACTGCAAGGTGGTGCACGAGTTCATCGGCGGCTACATATTCCTGTCGATGCGCTCCAAAGACGCCAACCAGACCCTGGACGAGGAGTCATTCCACAAGCTCACGGGCGGGTGGACGTAAGGTATCAGATTTCACGTTGACCTTGAAACGCTTTGGGTTAGCCTTTAAAAAAATTATAAAGGCTTTTTTACACTTTTTATATGGTGCACTTTTATATTTGGCAACAGCTAGATATGTTTCACGTTGGTCCATTATTGTATTTTGAAAATTAAAAAATGAATACAAATTCTGAGAAGTTATCAACTTCATATAAATATTTTCACTTGCCATGGCAACTGCGGCTTGAAATGTGTCTGAATACACTTAATAAAAATAAAATAAATTAATGATTTAATTAAGGAAGTTGTGTTCTTGATAGAGGGGATGAGTAAAACTGGCGAGTCGAAATCCGTTCTATTAGCAAGAAACCGTCCTTTTCCTTTTATGAGCGGTTTTCCTGTGTTGTGGATTAGCGGCCATTTTTTTCCAATAACGCGGAAACATGGGATGCGTGTTAAAATCCGCATCACAAGGAAACTGCACTCCTCATCTTAGCATATAATTCCCATTTGTGTCCAAAGCTGTCGCTTCGGAGCTCAGGGTATGCTTGGACCATGATCCAGGATTCGGGAGATCTGGTAATTACAATGAAGCGACTAGGTATCCACAATTTTTGAGAAACGTTTCTGAGATAGCACATCTTGGTTTCATCACGATGATTTCCCTCACCGCTGAGCTGATGTTAGAAATACACATAGATTTGAAAAAATCCAGAGTTGAATGCTCTGATTCGACCACGACCCCGTATGGAATGCGCGTTTTTATCCACTGAGCTACCATCGCTCTCACAAGAAAACTGCACTAATGGATGCCACTGGCTTTATATACTATGCTATAAACTGGCGAGAATAGTGATTAATTTATGGAATGTAAAAGGTAAACTATAGATTTTTATTATTTTGATTTACTACAAAATATTTGATGTATTACAAAATCGAAGTTCTATACAAAAAGTAATGGACCTATTTATGTAATCAATTTAATGAAATGTATGAATTATGTAGTAGATCTTTTAAAAGGATAACATTAGGGATGTCTTTCTCTCTCTACCATATTTTGAATATGCTTAGAGAAAAAGACAAACGTGTAATTAACAGCGTTTTAGCGATTATCTATTTATAAGAGGGGTTAGTAATGATAATGAAAGAGAAAGTAACGAGTATTTTTGTACCAAGAGACATAAATAAATCATTAACTGACTTCATTTACTTAGAACTTAAGAGTAGTGCTTCCACAAATGTATGTATGTATTGAGCAAACTTTAAAATGCCAAATATGATTTTGATGCAGATCTTCTCATGCTTCCATATTATACATATTCCTATATATGTAACTCTGATTAGGTTAAACAAAATTATCAAACAGTGTTTACATTATTATTATGCTTTTATAAATATAACTTAAATTTGTATGTTATGATTGTTCTATAATGTTTATTAATTTAATTTTATGTTTAACAAATGCAGTAACTTCAAACAAAGTGCCATTGAATAACAATAAATATTGCACATGTGACTTGGTGCTTTTGTGAAGAGTAGGGTGTAAGGAAATAGAGTGGCCTTAACTTTTATAAAGATGATTGTCAAATTTAATTTTATGTTACGCTGTACTTAATGCGTCTTGGGATTGTACAAGCATGCCTTTGGAAGCAGGAACCTTTGCATAGTAAATATTAATAAGAGACGAGGGGCGTTTCCCGCCTTTAACTAGAAATCGAATTTGTCAGTAAATATTTCAATAAACCTTTAAGATTAGTATTTTATATGATCCTTCTTTTATATTCTGAATTTCTTAACCTGGTAACAAGTGTAATTCAACAGTAGCAGGGGAAAAAGCTTACAATAAGACGCATTTCGTATTTGGCGTACATAAATTACTTTGTAAATAATATATTATATAAGTGCTATGCATGTTAGGTTAGTCCAGTGATAACGGCGACAATGAAGTTATATATTGATTTCGCTTCAAAAATAATAATGTATGTTAACATGGATTCAAAGATTTAATTTTATTACTGTGGACACCTAGTCTGTTTGACATCGCGCATAAAATGCTAGCATTATTAAGTTTAGTAAATACGAGTATTAACAAATTTGCCTTATTTTACTGTAGGACTATTGTACAAATTGTATGTACACAATAATTTTAGTGTCTGTTTGTAAATGAATGTCAGAATAAATGTAAATTAATAACAAATTAAACATGTCTTTTATTTATTAACAGTACAGCTTTCCTTATAAAACAATTCAAAAAGATAAATGTATATAATGCTTAATTTAAAACTAGTTCACAACATACTACTGAGAATTTTAAAATTTATAGTCCAAGAAGCCCATTTTGACATCATTTTAAATGTGTCTATGTACTTTGTACACCGCTCCACATTGTCCTGTTTCTATCTTTCTCTATCACACAGACCCAACATTTACTGCGTGCGATCGCATTTCTTCTCGCTCTTATAAATTACAGGCCTAAATGATAAAGAAGGATAGAAGTAATACTACAGCATGCTGCTGCTAATGGACAGATTTAGCTCAACCCAATATTGTTGGTGCAATTGGGCATTAGATAATTCCATTATGACGGATCTAAATAAAGTACTGCATAAAGTTGGCTGGCCTATAACCTACACTGGACTTATTTGTTATACGCTATTGGTTCTTAACGTCCATGGTCCATGGTCAGTCTCAGTACCGCGAAATAAGAAAGAAAGATTTGCAGGATAAAAACATTTTCAAATGGTCTGTTTAGTCGGATAAAAAGGTTCTGTTCTACATAATTTGATCTGAAAAACTTTAGAACATCCTTTAGTAAATTTGTTATAGGTTGATGTGTTGGGTGTTTATACAAAAATACTTTTTTCATCTACTGATGCTGCCATGTTTGGTTGGAAATCTTAATGCTACACATATGTCCTCTCATCAATTCAAATAAGATTACATCCAACATCAGTTTTACGCCAAAATACTGTAGCGCGACAGGTACCTCATGTGATACTGCGATGATGGAATGTTCAACGGCGGAATGCCCATGACTAGAATTACTGACCCAGCCACATCATTCACCTTCATGACTGTATCGGACTGGGACCACAGCACCCTGGGCCGCTCATCTGGACTGGAGCCTGTGTACTCTTCAACAGCTAAAATATCTGACTGACCACACATTGACCTTGTGAATACTATTAGTCGATTACCTAGAAATGACAATAATTTAAATAAATTGTCACAGTCAACACATAGGTATGAAAATGCTCAGTATTTAATTGGGTATTTGACTATTTTTTTTTAATTTTTGTAATCTAGAGACCTCTCAATGATAGAAACATTGTTGAAAGACTTACTTGATTCTCATTTAAACTACCTGAGATATCACAACTTTAAAATCACATTATTTTGGGCAAACCCAAAACGCTCCATATAAAAGGCTACTTAGATGTGACGTCACACACAAGTATTTTATATACATTTTATTTGAATTTTGTATGGTAGCTATATCAAATGTTTCGTTTATGTCAATGGTTCTATTATAATAGTTGATGCAAATTGTATGAGTTATTCAATGGTATAATTATTTTTTAATAATTTCATAGTTTTAAAATGGACTTGCCCATGAATCTTTGAATGACCATAAAACCAACCCAGCCAAACCAGCGTGAAACAGCACTGTGCTGTGTTTCGCTGCGTGAGTGAGGGTACCGGAGGCCCAATCCGGGGGATAGGGGGGGTTTAAAAGGTTGCAGCGCACTTGTGACTCCACTGGTGTCGCGGGTGTCCATGGGCGGCGGCAATTGCTTACCATCAGGTGATCCGTCTGTTCGTCTGCCTACCTATTAAAACATAAAAAAACCGGCTAGACGTTATATTTTTAATTGAGAGTTTTTGCTATTGGCACATATTTACCTATATTTTGATAAAATATTTATATTTTGTAAAATCTCGAGCTTAGTCAAATACCCTATTGCTGAGGGATAGTGTGAATAAATTAATGTAAATAATGCAAAAACTTACCTTTATGACAGATAGTAGCTGGAGGATTAGTAAAATATGTGATCAATTCTAATTTATCATCAATATCTGGTCGAAACCTGTACAAATGATTGAAATAATTTTGTGTACAATACACATAATTCCTAAATGAGATCATACAACTTGCTCTTATTTCTGTTGCCAACAACTGTCATCCATCTATCAGTTTCTCCAGAGTCTTCGTATCGGTATATACTATTATGGCCTGCTGCATAAACCATGTTATTGTGAGTACAGATTGCAGGATTCTGCATTGTGTCTGGCAACTTTGCAATATTTCTGAAGCTTCTTTGCTTCAAATCATATACAATTGCTGTATCCAAAACTACCCTGAAAAGTAAAGAATACAGTAAAGTTACTCCAATATTAAATTATATGGTTAATTTTGAAGCAATTTAGAACTTGTTCATTAATTAGACAAAGTTTGTACATTCTTACTACATAATAATTGTGTTTACTCATTAAAAATTGCTAATGATTTGAATGTTTTTATAATAAGCAAAAAAATTTTGCATCAACGCTTATTATTAAGATAATAAGGTTAATTTAATCTGAATTATCTTAAATCTGAAAAGCAAACTGACCTAAACCCACCTACACCTCCAACAACATAAAGAGAATCATCAATTACTGCCACACCCCCATGTCTCCGGGAAGGCAGTTCGACCCCATGCCACGTCCATGCCTGCCTCAATGTATCATATACCTTTACATCTTTCATAAATGACCCAGTTCCTCTACCATGTTCTCCGCACACAACTACTAGTTTTGTTGGTCCCCATGAAACAATGTTCCATCCCCATAAGTCTTTTTCTGCCACTTCTATCCACTTTTCGAATCCTTTTTTTTCACTATATGTGTACATTAAATGTGGCACCACTTCTGGCTTTGGACCCCTTAACCATCCACACAGGCACCGATGGAATATACTCTAGCTGCCTATTTCTACTTTCTTTTACCATATTCAAAGATTCACTATAGACTCTTTCTGTAAACATTTCACATAAAACAGGCTTCTGTTTCTCTATGACTGATATTGTCAGCTCATAATCTCCACTTGATAATTCAAAGAGCAAATCTACTACTTTACTTGCAAGACTGTTAGCATAGTCTACAATTAGCATTTTTATCTCCTTCAGTTCCAGTGTGTTAAGTCTTTTAACATCTAAGCAACAGAGTATCAGAAGTAAAGCATCTGCTCCTGTTTCGTTATTAGATATCCATTGGTGACCAAATTTAAAGACATCTAGTTCATTTGGTGTATCTAAATATGGATGTGAAAGATACCAGTAAAGTTTTTGAATGGATGTAATATATTCTGGTTTCATGGCTTTAAATGAGAGCAATCCAAATGCAGCAGAGAGTTGTTCCAGCTTAGAGTATGAGGAAGTCTCTGCTATAGCCATTGTTTGCACCCAGTTAGACAAAGATAATTGGAGATCTAAGCAATATTCAATTTGTTTAGAAAGCTCAGTGATCTGTAGGAAATTAGCAGCGATAGCTAATTCACCTATTGTGTCGAGTGAATGGTCAGATAGATCTATTAATCCAATTTCCATGTATTTCAATATTATTTGCATAGAGTTAGCATCAACAACCTGTAAATTAAAAAAAAGTGAGAAGTCAATAATACATACTGCATGCTTGCATAGTATTTTAATTTGTTACCACCTTATTTTGGGTTTGTACAAAAGTATACATTAAAAATAATATTAAACATTACCAATGTGCACAATGACTAGGCCTTAAATAAATGTGGGAACTGTTCAAAACTTGGGTATTTTTTAGTTAATTATTTAGTTTGGCTTTAATCATTTCGTTGAGTATTTATTTTTAGAATACATTATTTATATTCTAAATGGAGGTACCTAGTTTTTCTATGGTAAACCAAATAACTTAGAGGACCACAAGATTAAAGGAATCAAAACTGAAATAACATTTTGGTACTCACGTCTATTTTGATTTCTTCTTGTTCGTTTTCAACATAATTTCCACTAAACATTGCGCGAAAATAATCACTGTGCTCACATAGAACATCTTTTTTTACTTTAAACACTTGGCTATCAATGAGTAATGAGACTTCCTGCATTTTAGGGTATGGGAATCAAAAGAAAATATATAAATGTTACGTTAAAATCACTTAATATGCATACAATTATATACAAAACCCTTTCTTCTTTCGTTCCAACCAAAATCTTAACCGCAATCTTAGCACCGTAGCACGGCGCCGACAACCAGATTAAATAATATGCTATACTCTATGCCGACAAGACAACTCAAAAAAATCGCACCAAGAATCGCATGCACGAGAGAAGACAACCACAGATAACTTGGTTGGATTTTATTTGGCGGGAAAGTAAGTTTGACATTTACAAAAAAAATTTAGGATCATGGCTCTGAATCCTCTTGAAAAGAAATTAGTCACGTTGTCTATGCTATCGTCTTTCAGAAAGATGTTCAGAATCTCGAATGAATGTATGAAAGACATCATCTCATTCGTTCATTTAATGATTGATGAGCTTATTGACTTATCAGTTTTGTCACCACCATTCACTCAGAAAAACCAGGACCCCAATTCTCGGGCTCGTGACATTTATTTTCCTACGACATATATCACTAAAACATAGTTTTTTTTAATGGTTTTCGGGTGATATCCGCCATGTTCTCAAAAAATCACAAGCACGAGAATTAGGGGAGAACCCAATTCTGGGGATTTTGATATGAAAAAAACATGGCGGATATCACCTGAAAACCATACAAAAAAACTATGTTTTGGTGATATATATCGTATGATGACAAAATATCACGTACCGAGAATTGGGCTCCAGGAGCCCAATTTTCGGGCTCGTGACATTTATCATCATACGACATATATCAACAAACAATTTAAAATTCTCAGCTAAACAATCGTTCACACAGAGAATCAATCAACTACTTAGCTTATGCAGTTAATTTAAACTTGTTATGTGATTTGAACAACCAAACGTCAATAAACAACAAAATGCGAAAGGACTCAAACGTCAAGTTGAATTGGAGAGCCCGAGCCCGAGAATTGGGCTCCAGGAGCCCAATTCTCGGGCTCGTGACATTTATCTTCATACGACATTTATCAACAAAACATGGCGGATATCGTATGAAAATGTTTTTGCTTATTCTCGCGATGTCGAATGGTGACATGTGTCACATATTTTCGTGTGACACGTATCGTATGGTCTTGACCATACGATATGAAGTATCACGGTGGTTTTGGTGATATTTCTCCAATTCAACTTGACGTTTGAGTCGTTTCGCGTTTTGTTGTTTATTGACGTTTGGTTGTTCAAATCACATAACAAGTTTAAATTAACTGCACAAACTAAGAAGATGCTTGATTCTCTGTGTGAACGATTGTTTAGCTGAGAATTTTAAATTGTCTTATATTTTCTTTAATTGGAACAAATTTTCACCAGTATACACTACATACCTTTAAATATTCGTCATTAAGCCTTTTTATCTCAGTAATAAAATCAATGTAAAGAAAATTCTTTATTTAATTTTTTCTTTTAACGCGTCTTTTTGCCACAGTTGCCATCTTTTTTTGCAACAGACTGAAAATAAATCTTTTGGCTTTCGGTCGGTGTAACATAATTACAATTTCATAAAATCAATTTTCTTTTCCGTCTTTTTTGATCGTATTTTTTAATAATTGTGATGTTACACAAACATAAAATTTACTGTTGATATAAAAAGGCTAGAAAATGTTAAATTAATTCTTAAACAATAAACATTAAGATTTCTCGATTGTATATTTGTGTCAATCAACAAAATGGAACGTAATAGCGGAAATGATATGGGCCACATTCTCTATGGAAGTGACTTTTATTGTCGCATGGCCACGAGAATAGAGTTTTTTTACTTTTGTGACATTGGAAAAGTGACATTACAGAAAATAAGACATTTTATCGCACGTCCCGAGAATTGGGCTCCTGTTCATCTGGTATTGCTAATCATTCGTTCATTGAATGACGAACTGCTTTATGACGATCATTCAAATCTGTCAAAATCAATGATGATTCCGTTCAGTCGTTCTAAAAATGGTCTACTTACTAGTGGAGCACTACTATGGGACATTCCTGTCTGATACGTAGTATCAAAGAGTAGTATTATATCGTAGTATCTTCCTTCTACAAGTACTCTGTGGTCTGTGTGTAGGATTGGGTTCGAGTTGTGACATGTTTTTATAATTTGTTTTGTTTGGAACCTTGGAAATTATTACAGTTTAGTGAGACCTGGTGAGACCATTAAAATTCTGTGTATGTATCGGTGACGGTTACTGATATGGCTGCCACAGCTTCGGCTGCAACTGCATCAATAGCAGAGGAAGACTTGGATGAATGTGGACCGCAGCTGATCACCAAGCTAGAAGTACGTAATCCACTAAACATACATTTAAGTCTTTATATATTCATTTCCTTAGCCAGGCCTTTACTATTACCAAATAACTAGGCTTTTACTAACTGGTATTGGTATTTTAATCGTTTTGTGCTAATTACTCTACAGGGATCCAAGATGCTAAATAACCCAATTTACTTTCGTAAAACTATTATACCTTTCTAAATGTATCATTATACTTAATCGGTCGGGTGATAAAAAATGGTCTATACTGCCCTCTGCCAGTCGGTGGTCAACTACTGCATATCCTCCTGGGGTGGGACTGACAAAACGCACCTTTAGAAGCGGTAAAAGCGCAGCGTCTCATCTTGAAAGTAGCTGCTTGCCTTCCACGCCGCTACCCCACTGAAGAGTTGTATAAGAGCTGGGCCGTCCTCACAGTCAGGCAGTCCATCATCCTCCAAACAATCCTCAAAAAGCATTCTCAGCTGTTGTATGACCTGGATCTAGTTAAAGACAAACGCGGAAAAGGCAAAGTCTGCCAGAAAAAACTATACAGAACCGCCAAATCTCATAACTTTTTCTGTTTTCTTGGCGACTACCTATACAACAAACTAAACAGTTCCCTAAATTTCTACTCGTCCACAAAACATAGATGTAAAATTGCAGTAACCAACTATCTTTACACGCTAGATTACTATGCAACTGAGAATTTGCTCAACATCCCGGACTAAGCTAACACAAACGATAAAATGATAATTTACATCTGCCTTGTTTATCGAATTTTTCATTATTGTACATACTATCACTCTCTACTCACTTCCATCAGCGAGCATCTTCTTTCACCCTTACTTTTCTTTGATGCGTACCTCATATTCCTCACACACAAATAAACAGACATACGAACACTCACTCACGCATTCACACACACTCACGCACATACTAACCTTCACTCACGAACACAATCTGCAATCATCGTACATTATAAATAAACATTACATAGCCTTACGCCAGACCATGTGCATGGATGGAATTATGGCTAAATTTTCTTTAGGCTATGTATTATTATTCAATTTTTTTTCTTTTTTGTATTTATTCTCACCTTTTACTTTTGCCTTTTTCTCCTCACATTACTCTTGTAACTGCGCTGTAATATACATATGGTCCACCTATGTAAACATCTATAAGAACTTGTTTGCTCCTAACTGTCAATATGTGGGGGCCTGGCGACCTGTGTCACAGGTTTCTTTGAAACCTACTTCAGGCACCAGTCTCTCACAAGTGATAGGAATTAGGCTAAGACTATTAGTATAAGACTTGTATTTTAGTACGTATGTTTCCTACTTTGTGATGAGAGAAAGTAAAAAAAAAAAATAGGAAATTTTACTGTAGCAACAAATTATGTGGATAATATGCATGAAATCTGAATCTGAAATTACTTTTACTCCATTCTAGCTTCCACTTACACACTGCTTAAATGTATGAAAATACTTTGCAATTAATTATTTACCATTAAATTTTCATCAGGGAAATGGCATCACATCAGGTGACATTAAAAAGCTAGAAGAAGCTGGTTACCATACAGTGGAGTCAGTCGCATATGCACCTAAGAAATGGCTTATCACTATTAAAGGCATATCAGAACAAAAAGCTGATAAGATATTGACTGAAGCTTCCAAGTTGGTCCCTATGGGGTTCACAACAGCTACAGAATTTCACCAAAAGAGGTAACTTACTATAATACAATACAAATTTAAATCACTTAGTCAATAAAATAGCAAGTACACTACTCTTTCCATTCAGCAAGATCCTGATCTTCAGCAGCCTGCTGCTGTGCGATCCAAGTGCAGGACTCTAGTAAAACGAGTACACCATTTGGCTAGGAGTGGAGTTGGTTGCCGTGGTTGAAATCGGCCAGACTGCATCATGGATAATGCCAATTGACAGTCACAAAGATCAGATGGCAGTCACTTGACTGCCATGTAATTATTACCAGACTTCCTAAATCCAACCAAAATTCCATCACAGTCCAAACATACTCTGACCTCCAAAGTAATGGCTTTGGATGAAAACAGCACTACTTTGCTGAGATGATGGATGTCATAAGGTGACACAATCTTATCATAGATTCTCATATTTACAGGGCTGAAATCATTCAACTGACTACAGGCTCCAAAGAGTTGGATAGGCTACTTGGAGGTGGAATAGAAACAGGATCCATTACTGAGATATTTGGAGAATTCAGAACTGGGAAAACACAATTATGTCATACATTAGCTGTAACATGTCAGGTAATACATATTAACAATATATATAATTTTTGAGATATAAGTTATTGAATATTTCATAGAAAGTTAAACAAGTATAATAATTATATCTGTTAGTTATACTGAAGCTGGTTATATTATAGGTACTGTTTCTACAATTAATCTGAATAAATAGTCAACTTCCACTATTTCAAGCTTTATTGGTATGAATTAGTCCCCTGACTGGTAAGTAACTCAGTCAGGGGACTAATTCATACTTAAAAATGATTGACAATCTGTTAACAAGATTTTCACTTTTACATCCAGTTGCCCATAGAGCAATCAGGCGGAGAAGGCAAGTGCATGTACATCGACACGGAGGGCACGTTCCGGCCCGAGCGGCTGCTGGCGGTGGCGCAGCGCTACGGCATGGAGGGCGCCGCCGTGCTCGACAACGTGGCCTACGCGCGCGCCTACAACACCGACCACCAGACCCAGCTGCTGGTGCAGGCCTGCGCGATGATGGCGGAGTCTAGGTAAACAGCTACACATTACGCGAGTGTCCGTTATAGAGCCACACTTCTTCGAGGTATTTTTCCACATTCATGCAGTTGTGTCATTTCGCATGGCGGAGGCTGAAGTCGGCCGGTGTCACTCCTACCAGCCAAGTTCTTCACGGAAACCTAACAGTGCCTTGGTGTTGCTGAAGTTGCAAAGAGCCACACTTCAGCATGAATGTGTGCCTCAATAAAACCGGCTCAATAAAGCTGGTGCTGGGATTAGCCTAGTGAGTTCTAGTACCCAAGGGCCAATCCAGGGAAAGGGGGGTTTAAAGAATAACAGCACATTTGTGACTAATGGTGTTGCGGGTGATCAGATGATCTGTCTGCCACAACTTATATAAAAAAAAACATGTATGACATCTCATACAACAGGTTAGTCCACCACACTTGCCTTGGGGATCATCACGACTGTTGCGCTACCCCCAAGACCACGCCCCCTTAGTGCCTCAAAAGGAGGCGCTAAGGTAGGCTTGCACCTATGCTACCACGCAAGCGAAAGCATATTGTAACAACCCATAAAAGCTTAAGCACAAGCCCGCCCTTTTTTTGATTGGCATAACAAAAAAAATGCTTTTTTTTATATGCCCCTCTGGTTTGAAGCCCGCGATATATTACACCCAGACACTGAACAAACACAAGTGTTCATCGCACGAATGTTTTTCCAGGGTAGGGATCGAACACACGACCTTTGGCGTAAGAGGCAGGGTCACTACCAATTGCGCCATCCGGTCAGCCTTTAATAGATTTTTTATATGCTCAATTTGTCAAATATTCATGTGACGATAAGTGACATGGACATCTGTGAGGTCAGCGGAGTCTCTGATGCATTTCCAGCCTTGCTGTAATTGCTAGTGGCCCATAGTTCACTAGACTAGAGGAGACTAGTTAGAGGAATCAACTTTATCTTATCTAGCCAGCACATTATTTCCCAATACTTATTTGTACAAGAATCTTCAAAAAATGAAGTCTAAATCTTTCCAAAAGGCTAGGCTTAGTGAATCCTTTTTTCAAGAAATACCATGACCACCACCATTGCAGTTATCTTTGCATTAATGTATTTCTATTTGTAAATTGGTAGTAAAAAGAAAATAATTTTTCTTTTTTGTTAATTCCAGATACTCTTTAATAATAGTAGACAGTGCAACAGCTTTGTATAGAACAGACTACTCTGGACGAGGGGAGCTCAATCCCAGGCAACAGCATCTCGGCAGGTTCATGAGGATGCTACTCAGATTGGCTGACGAGGTTGGTATAATTTATCTTTTAATTTTTTACATTATAGCGGACAAACGAGCTGACTGCTCATCCGATAGTAAATTATTACCGCCGCCCATGGACATGTGCAACACATGATTCATCAAAGAGTATCTCCAGCTCTTAAGGAAGGAATAAGCTGTTTTCTTGATGATCACCAGGTTGTATCTGATTTTTAGTACTCCTTACTAAAATTGTGAATACGCAAGGTACGCAAGGCAGAGTTACCTTTCGCGTGTTATTTATACTAACCTGACCTGTGACCGGGTGTCTGCTTACCATCAGGTGATCCGTCTGCTCGTCTGCCACCTCTCATATTAAAAAAAAAAACCTAATTAATAAGTAAAATCAGCCGTGTGGTCCTCGGCAGAGTAGAATAGGCCACCCTCACTCTTACCGAGGTGTCGTAAAAGGCGACTAAGGTAAAGCTGCTGGCATGATCATCAGCACCCAGAGAAGGAAAACTCTGCATTTATATCAAAACCCTCGCCAACCCGTCTGCCAAGCGTGGTGAGTATGGCAATTACCCCTCATGTGATTGAGGGAGGCCCGTGCCCCAGCAGTGGGGACTTTTAAATGGGCTGATGATGATGATGATGAATAAGTAAAATCACAATTGTTAACAATGTTTGAAACGCTTGTCAAATAAATAAAAATGTTTTTGTAAAGTTGTTATTGTTCGAAATAAATATTTATTTAGGTATTTATTACAATTTTCTTCCTTCCAGTTCGGCGTCGCAGTAATTATAACGAACCAAGTGGTGGCCAACGTGGACTCTGTGGGCGTGTTCAACGCGGACACGAAGAAGCCCATCGGCGGACACATCATCGCGCACGCGTCCACCACGCGCCTGTACCTGCGCAAGGGCCGCGGCGACAACCGCGTCTGCAAGATCTACGACAGCCCCTGCCTGCCCGAGACCGAGGCCATGTTCGCCATCACCACCGAAGGGATCACCGACGCTAAGGAATAGATGTGGCACCAGAGGAATGGAATGGCAAGTATTTTTTTACTAGAACTCTCAATGGACAACATTTCATATTTTTAACATGTCCATATTGTTTTTTTATATGAAAATAGACATAAAATGAACAGACCCATATTTTTTCTTTTTTCAAAATTTGTCCATTTTCATGCATAAAATAATTATTGAAATTCTTTTTATTCTAAATAGACGTAAGCGCCAAATGACGTCATCGGACGGCTGAATACAGCGATATTCCTTTGCTTATCATTGTTTTAATAAAAAAAAGGTACTACTGTCAAAGGTAAATAATACTAGTGTCAACATTGTCAACGTCATTCATACATTCAACGTTGACAAGTTGTCTTTTTTTTTGACAGTTACATGTAATGGGTTTGGCATTTCGTAAATTTAAAACTATAATGTGCTAAGCAAAGAAATATTTTACATTCTGCCGTTCGATGACGTCATCTTACGTTTTTTAGTTTTTAATTTTTTTCTCAGTAAATAAGCAATATAAAAAATTAATAAATGTATATTCGCGCAGCGGAAAAGTAAATAAAGAAATGGTATTTTTTGTTTCAGAGCTTAGCAATTTTGAAATGTTGTCCATTGAACAGAGAAGGAAGTAACCTGTCGGAAACTAACTGGTTGTCAAGTCAGCATCAAAATGATATTAGCGTTCAAACCTACTATAAATATCTCGGCATTTGACAGTTTTCGAACAACATTTGAAAATGCACCTCAATATACATATTGACATGGTTGGCTTTTAACAAATGCTCTAATTTTTGACAGGTTTGAATGGTAAGATCATTTTGATTCTGACTGTACCTAGAAATCGGTTTCACATAATTTGGTAAATTAGGTACCTAACATAGCATAACATGTTACGCCTAAATATATCGACCAAAAAAACATTCTTTTTACTTCTAAGCAAAAGGATTTTATGTTAGTGAATTCGACAAAAAGTGGCAAAATGCATCATACATAAGTTTTCATAAATTGTTTAAAATTTGAAGATAAATACAACTTAGGCCTTCCTCGGACTTTTCTAAAATTAGCATTTATGTAAATTAATTTATTTTTGGAAGTCCGAGTGTTTTTAATTCCTGCCGTGATACCGTGTTGTAAATACTAATAAATAAAACAATGAATTACAATTTTTAGTTTTATTTCTTTCAAATTATAAAAGCCATTAAAACATTACATAACGAAATTGTAGAGGTTAATTGTATATCTAATTTTGTGATTAAATAAAATAAAGCTAGAATTTAATATGCTTTGCTGATGTTACCTTTGATCCTATGGCATGACTCGGGGACCTTTAGAGATCACAACTTTTTGAAAGCTAGATAAATTCTGGCCCAGACATTTAATAAATAAAATGTAATTTTGATAACAATATGTAGATAAAGAAAACACGAAATTTGATTTAAAAAAAAAAGTATCTAAAGTCCGCACGCGAGTTGAGTGCAGTCCGCGCCCATACTTCAAGACTCGCACGCGGACGATTTTTAATCACACTTTCTATTTTGCCGTCATGAATGATGGCAAAAGTAAATTAAACCCTAGCATTTAGCAGAATATTATTAATATGTCTTCGTAGAACAAGCCTTATCAATATAGTTGGGAATAACATTATATTTAAGGCATATGGTATAGGCAGAACGGGATGTAAATACCGTTTTTGGTGTTTGGCGTAAGAGTAACTAACCGTATTATTGCTTTCGTTTTTTTGTTTTAAATGACAAATACAAATTCCTGTTTAGAATTTATTCAGGAATTGTAAACTAATTAGTAATATCATCACTTAATATTATAAAATGTTTATTTAGTCGGTACATCCCGCTATTTTATAATGATGTATATCTAACTCAGCTATATTTTTCTAGTGATAATATAGGGTCATTTATTTTGGAATGTGTACAATTTCTATTTTTGAAGCTTGACAAGCATTTAATTGTTGACACAAGTCAAATGAAAAACTATATTTTGCTAGTTCTACAAGAACTCTGAATCATTTGCTTTTACTATTCTAACCCCTTACAAAAATAAATAATTATTACAAGATGTATTGCATATAGATTTGATAATAACTTGCTTTATTATATAAGTATACACATATCTGAATCATAAGACGCGTTATTTGATGTAATTGTTATTTATTTTATCTACTATCATACTATAAAAAATCATAGGATAAAACATTTTCGACTGACTTATTATTTCACAAATAAGCTTAAATAAATAAACATGTATAATTACCGATTTTTTTTTATATTCGTTTAGCCAGTCTGGCAGCTAGCCAGCTTCACTGAAAATACAATTAAAAAAAAAACAATCTTCTAATTTATTTTAGAAAATTACTGGTAGGAATTTCGTGGGTTTTCATCAGTAGTTTTTATAATATTGTAAACACTATTTACTCTCAAGAAAGTCTAGTACAGTCAGCTTCTAAATTATTTTAGCGTTAAAACCTATCAAAAATATATGAGCATTTGACAAAAGACAACCGTAAGTTAGTATATGTCAAGGTGTATTTTCATTTATTGTTCGAGAACAACTGACAACAAATGAAAGTACACCATAAGGTAGGTATTGTATTAAACTATAAGTGACTTTGTCAAATGCTCAGATAAATATCTGAACCTAAACCTACAAATGCAAGCTAAGATAACGCACCTCTATCTTTCGGTCTGTAACTTGAATTAGCTTGAGTGAATAATGTTTACATCTGTTTATTATTTTTAAATAAATTAAAAAAAGGTTAGTCTTACTTCCACTTTGAAAGAATAGTTATTTAGTGTAGTATTTAGTGGTACTGAAAGTCGGTATAAAAATATTAACTTGTTGATATGTCAACGTAATCATTAAAATTTACAAATATTTGACTATTATATTTGAAAAGCCCAAATTTATTAATTAGGATCAATTCATTTGTAACATTGAGGAAGTAATTTCTTTACAACATTGATAACAAAAAATAATTTAAGGCATTGCTTATAAAATTGTACAAAATATTTAAATTCACATTTTAAGTAGCCCAGAATAAATATACGATAAATAAATCACATTCCCGACTAAAATAATAAAATAAATTAAACATTTAACTACGTTATTATTGCTACATTACACTAATTATATCAAAACAAAGAGGACGGCGAAGATATGCCATACCAGCAAAATTTCTGATGTTTTTTTCTTAACAGCTTATCGTTATTTTTCTTGATTACAAGTATTAGAATTAGTAAGCAGTACTAAATACTACAAACTGGAAATTGCTAGGACATTACATTGAGATAATTCGATCAGTATACATTGAAAGTACGGCATATACCCGACATCCGTAGTTTGGGTGAGTGAGGGTAATGGATGATGAATTGATGACAAACAATGACTAATATAACTAAAACAACAAATTTAATTCCAATCTTATGGACTAAGCCCGACATAGAATGGATTTTGCCCAATATGTTACAAATTATATAAAAGTAACAGCTAAAACACTAAATCCCTTTCTACCCACAGATACACAACAATGTTAAATGTCGTAACACTCTTATTTAACCTGCAGAATGCATCTAACTCAAAATTGAATAAAATTACAAATATTTCTGCAGATAAGTAAAGAATTAAATTTAGCATGTCTCATATGATTTTATGGTAAAATAACAAAATAAAGTTCATGTTTTGACATAGGTAGTCTTTATTCTTCTAAATTTAGTTATGATCTCTATAAAATTATTTATGACTTAACTTTTACTACTCTCCTCTCATAGAATTATAAAATCTTATTTAACATTTTGTCACATTTTAATTGTTATATGACATTTTATAACTCTTATGTAGGAACATAATTAAAAAACTGGTTGCTGTACAAAAAAGCACACTTACATTATATTGAAGTCAAGCTGAGAAAGCTAAGGGAAATTATAGAAAAGATAAAAGCGAGGCCATATTGCAATAAGGTTAGGATTAGTTGAAATTAGAAAAGAACAAATAATAAATACATTAGTTCCACTGTACCTATACTGGACCAGTAGTAATATAATGTTGGTGTTTTGATTTAGGATGTTGAAATGTGTAAAGAATGTCAATGCATGCTTGTTTTCTTTTAACTACCGAAAATAGCATTCATTAAGACTCATATTGCTTAATATCAGTATGGTTATCTCACAGAACGCACTTCTGTCAGAAGGTATTAGAACTTGTGTTTGTGAGATAATCACTCACGTAACATCTTGGACTATGGAGTTTCAAGACTTACCTACTTATTACAAAACGCGATCCAGCCCCTTTTAATATTGCGTGTTGGGACGGGATGGTGCTAATACGGTAACAACTTTAGATCTTGTTATCAGGGGCGTAGCTACCGCCGTATCTGCCGTATCAATTATACGGGGCCCCGGGCCACGGGGGCCCCCAAAGTGTGTAAGGAAAAAAAAATAAAAACCCTATATCTAACCCCTCGCCAACCCGTCTGCCAAGCATGGTGAGTATGGCAAATATCCCTCATGTGATTGAGGGAGGCCCGTGACCCAGCACTGGGGACTTAAATGCAAATTCTATAAAGCAATTACTTTTTTTCCCGCCTTAAGGCGTGCGTTCAAAAGTTGAGAAAAAAAATTTTGTAAAATGGTTAAATTATGTTATGATAAATAAACATTTCTTTTCACAATATTTTTTTCTTTTATGAATAAATCTTTACCCCCCCATACAAGGGCCTCCAAACATTTTTTTTATACGGGGCCCCGACAAGGTATGCTACGCCACTGCTTGTTATGTAATTTATTCTTACTTGTGTCCTAATATTGATAGGCAGCCAATCCAAATGGAAATAGACACCAACAATTTCCACAATCTTTAACTATAGAAACCTAAAAAAAAATATATATAATGACAAAAAATATGCCCATTTAGGATTTGAAAGTGTAAAGGAAGCTTTACCTATAGATATTCTAACATAAATAATATCTACTGCCTATTGGCTGGTCACTACATAGATTTAGAAAAAAATATTACAGAAAAAGGAGATTGACTTTCGTACACCTGCTAGAGAGGAAAACAGGCGTTTAATAAAAACATGTTTAGTTCACGTGACATTTTGGAAGCATCGCCCTTTATACTTTTCATTTTTAAAAACCTTTTCCAATCCATTGTAATAAAGACATCATTATAATAAATAGTCAAGTATTTATTAGTTCCGCCTAAGTAAACATGATACTATTATATTACACAGATTTTATTAAGAATCAAGAAGAACACTGACCAAGTAATAGGTAAATGACATGGGCGTACCCAGTGACATAAATCCAACATTTTAAGCTGAATACAGATCCACGTTAAGTCATCAAAAAGGAAAAAAATCTTTTTCTTTTAGCTAAACCATCCCTTAGAATGCTTGATACGTCAATGACCAGTGGCTCTGAACTGACTCCTCAGTCAACCCTCTACTGTGCAAAGAATGCATAAAACTGGCCAATAGAATTCTGTCTCAAGCAAGAACAGGTCTGTTTTAAGTAAATAATGCACTTATAAATTCTTTGACGGTCTCCGGGTGGGACTCGAATCTTTTGCAAACCAGGCAAACTGCTCCGACCAACTGAGCTATCAAGGATCTTAGTAAGTCAACGAATTTGGATAAGTTTTTGCTTCGCAGTGACCCGACGTTAAAAATGTTAAGTTGCTACATCGGCGAAACTAGCGCCGCCAGCAGATTTAAATTGATTGTGGCGATTATGAGTAATTATTTAAAAAAGTACAATCTTAAAGACTTGGAGGATTGTATTAACAGTTTTTTGAGAGGAACTTACTGAAATGATTTCTTTGTACAAGTAACAATAATCTGCATGAATGCTAAAAGTGGCCACATAAGCATAGCAGATTGTTGGTACTTGTTGCGTGTAAAAAATATTGTTTTGCGTCTCAAAAAAATTGTTAATCTTTCCTCCAAGTCTTTAAGATTGTACTATTTTAAATAATCTCTTATGATCGCCACAATCAATTTAAATCTACTGGCCTAGCGCCGCCAGTTACCGATGTAGCATCTTAAGGTGACGGGTAGGACACACTAGCGACGCCAATCGATTTTAATTCTTAGCTACTAAACTAGGTCTATTTTAAATAAATTCAGGGTTACAACCTCTCGCCAAACACTTATACTATTTATTAAATAATCATCCATAAATGTTGGGTCTGTTTTTGTACGCGAACAATTGATTCACGCCAAAAGCGGCCACTTTTGGCGGTAATCCAAAATTCGAAGCAGACCAAACAGTTAACTATAAGTATTAAATAAATAGTATGTATTTGCCGAGAGGTTGTAACCCCGAAATTGTTTAAAATAGATCCGGTTTAGTAACTAAAAATTAAAATCGATTGGAGTCGCTAGTGTGCCCTACCCGTCACTTTAAATAAATTGGTAGAAAAAACTTGATAAGCTCTCCGTCATCTAATCGTGGAAATAATCTCCAAGTGAATTTCCTCACTTGGACTTGAATAAACTGACCGTAAATCCCTGCATAGAAGTCCTCAGTTCAAGTTAGTGATTGTATAGGCGTTGTGTTGCCGCGCGAGTTATAGCTCGGGCTCGTCGTGATGCGAGGGAGGAACGCCCTCCATGTCGAGGCGCTCGTGCTCGCGAGCCATCATGTTGCGGAGCTCGTCCTGCAAATTAATTCATTTATGTGTAATGTATTGTGGTCAATTTCTTTCTATATTAGGTCTTCACCTATGCAATGGGGTATGGGAAAAAAAATGAAACAGGTTCCAATTCGAAAACCGTTTCGAGGCATTTGTATTTTATAACATATTTTATTATTTTTTAAATTTAAAACTACTAGATCAAGGATATTTTCAATAAAATAGTGTTGACCTTCATTTGACCCTAGATACGCTAGCTATTCAGACAGGTTGTATTCAGAAAGGTGACAACAATGTCTCAGTGACTTATTCACCCGGACCAAGTAACGCTAGTTGTGTTGTATTCAGAAGATTACATTTAGTTTATGTAAAGTTCGTGGTGACAACAATGTCTCAGTGACATATTCACCCGGACCAAGTAACAGATGGCGCTAGTTCGACGTTCTTTGCAGAGTGACAGCAAAACTAAGACTTTACCTTGATGTTACCGTTACCAGATAGTGATTTAAAATTTCCCCGATCAAAAGGCATTTTTAGAAGTATGTTATTTTTTCTTACGAAATATTTCCCGTAAATTGGGGAAAATGACATATGGTAACACTAAGCGTATTTATGACGTCACAAATACGCTTCGGATTCAAAATGATTGAAAATTAATTAAAAAATAACTACTAACTATTTTACAAAAATATTAAATTATTTACTTAAAATAGTATAAGGCATTGGAAAAAAATATCAAAACCATACTTAAAAATTTGTTCCCATAGCCCATTGCCGTTTTGTATGGAGATTTTCTTAGAAGTATTTTTTTTTTATGCTAGAGGCGGACAAACGAGCAAGCGAGTCACCTGATGGAAAGTAATCATCGCCGCCCATGAACATCTGCGAAATCAGAGAGATCGCTAATGTGTTGCCGGCCTTTTTTTTTAAAAAGAGTACGCTCTTCTCTTGAAGATCCCTAAGTCGTAGCCGTCCGGAAATACTCCTGCAGCCAAACCGTTCCACAGAACTGAGGTACGTGGTAGAAAGTTCCGGGAGAAACGCACAGTATTAGACCGCCATCCATCGAGATGATGAGAATGGAATGACAATCGCTTGCGAGTGGTTCGATGTAAGAATTCGGCCGCAGGGAGTAGATCAAACAGTTCTTCAGAGCACTCCCCATGATAAATGCGGTATAGAATGCTGAGGGAGGCTATGTCCCGCCGCAATGCTAGAGGATCAAGTCGACTAGAGAGAGTCAGGTCACCAACAATTCGAGCAGCCCTACGTTGTACGCGGTCAAACGGAAGAAGTTGGTACTGAGGTGCCCCAGCCCCGAGATGGGAGCAGTATTCCATATGGGGCCGAACTTGTGAGTTGAAATGAAATGAAAATAGTTTATTCAATTTAGATCCATACAAAACACTTATGAATCTCAACATGTTTACTACTATTACTACTGCAAGAAACTTAGCAGTTACATTTAAAAAAAAAAGTTGTTTCATAAAATGTCACCATTAACTTAAAAATATAGTACAATTTTTGAGTTACTAATATGTCCCTAAAATATTGTCATTCAAAAAATCGTCTATTTTATAATAGCCTTTCTTCATTAAAGAGTTTTTTATATACAATTTAAACTTATGTGTGGGCAAGTCAATAATGATCTGAGGTAATTTATTAAACATTTTTATGCTCAATCCTATAAATGAACTGCCAACCTTATGGAGCCTGATATTTGGAACGGCAAGTCTGTACTTATTTCTGGTGTTAAGGCTGTGACAGTCAGACTTTTTCGAGAACAAATGGAAATTCTTATGTACGTACATAAGGCAATCAAGGATGTCTTATCTTTCTAACTGCATATGCAGCAGAACTAAGTCTACCTGCCAGGACATCAATATGGGGACCCCATTGCAGCTTAGAATCTAATTCTAGTCTAGTTGTATTTTCCATACTCACTTTTTTAATTTGTAAAGTAGGTAGGAATATTTATGCTACTACTCCATAATTATGTTTAGGAACGTTTAGTAAAAATAATACAGTTAAGTACAAGAAAAACATTTTCCGCATTTTCTTTTTTGCATCACAAATATAATATCTGATCTCTAAATATCATTTATTTCAACGAAATTACAGGTCATATACAAAAAAGAATTCATCTCTGGGATGGTTCTGTTCGTGAGGGCTGACGTCACGCCTTGCGTCACTGTTTGTATGGAGCGTTTTGGGCAAGTCTATTTTATGTGATTTTCAAAATGTTCTATCTTGAAGAGTTTCAAAGCTGACAAATCCATTCTTTCACCGATGTTTTCACTTTTGAGGGTTCTTATATTTGGGGCCGTAAAGTCCTTGAGTGGAGACCGCGACTCGGTAAGCGTAGTGTAGGACGCCCTGCGACAAGATGGGATGATGACATTCGAAGGCTGGCTGGTGTGGGCTGGATGAGAGTGGCCGAAAATCGGGAGAAGTGGCGTGCATTAGGGGAGACCTATGTCCAGCAGTGGACGAGTGTGGGTTGCTGATGATATTACCAACAAGAGAAAAAATTTAGGACACAAGCCTTTTATGTGACTCGCTCGTCCCGGTTCCTGTCTAAAAATGCTACTCACCCCCCACCCGAGCCTGTCGGCTAGGTTCTGGCAGCCATCGTCGCAGTCGCCGAGCAGCGCGACGTCACGGACGGCTTCCTCGTCGAACTGCAGCCCGCCGCTCACGCCCCACAGCCGCAGCAGCGGCGAGGGCACGCCCGCGCGCTCGCGGTTCACCAGCAGTCGCGGACACCAGTCCGGCACCCTGCGGAGACAGATTTTTTTTTCATATAATAATTCTCACAACATCTCATACGTTAATAAAATTTCATCTCGTGTTCAGGCGGGACACGAACCCACACCTTCCACAATCCGGGTGAATGGTCTACCAATTAGACCACTGAACGCGTTACTAAGTCGACGAAATTTGTAAGTGCTTGATTCGACATGAGCTGTCGATAGTCTCATCAATATTGTAGGATATATTTACAATATCCAGTGGGAATATTATAACAAATATTTGACCACTAGTTAAGATGAGACTGCTAAATCAATAGTTGATATTTTTATAGCAATCTTTTGCAATTTGATCTTAAGTAAAAACACACTTAAAACTTTCATCTCGTGTTCAGGCGGGACACGAACCCACACCTTCAACAATCCGGGTGAATGTTCTACCAATTAGACCACTGAACGCGTTACTAAGTCGACGAAATTTGATAGTGCTTGATTGGACATGAGCTGTCGATAGTCTCATCAATATTTATATTTACAATATCCAGTGGAAATATTATTACAAATATTTGACCACCAGTTAACCCCGCCTGAAAACGAGATGAAAATTTTAGGTGTGTTATTTAATTAAGATTAAATTGCAAAAGATTGCTATAAAAAATATCAACTATCTCATACGTTGACCTGATTCCGTACTAACAGAGGAACACAAATATATCATAAATACATATATTACAACCAGACACTGAACAAACACAAGTGTTCATCGCACGAATGGTTGTCCAGGGTTGATCGAACCCACAACCTTTGGCAAGAGGCAGGGTCACTACCATTTACGCCATCCAGTCAGTCAAGGTACAGGTACAAGGTATTTGAAGGTATAGGTCGATTCACGAAAGATGACCACAAATGGCCAGCGTTTATGCATGTGATCTCAGACTTAAGACAAAAAACATTTTCAATCAAACATAGAATATGTTTAGCCTAAGCCCTTAAATGTGTCAAATTGAGAATGAGCCATTTCGTCATGAGATTACATGCGTAGATCGTCATTTGTGGTCATCTTTCGTGAATCGACCTGTACAGTTTTACCAATTCTATAAGTCACACCAATGTACCCACCCAACCTAACCAATCGTAATACTCTCCAGTGGATCAAGAGACACAGTGGATAACTGGGCAATGATGCCGCAGACGAGCTCGCGAAGAGAGGATCAGAGATGGAAATGGCGGGCCCAAACCCACTGCTAATACCCTTCTCACAGATTCGCACCTGGATATGCCTAAGATCCACAGAACTACAAAACCAGAGATGGCTACAGACTACAGACTGCAGGCAAACAAAACTGGCAATGTGCCAACAATAAACCCACGACTAGCAAACCTCACTAGGAATAACCCCTTAAGGCGACTGGTAGCCTACAAGCGACATCATTCGTTTTTAATTGTTAGCTACTAAACCGGATCTATTTTAAACAATTTCGGGGTCACAACCTCTTGGCAAATACTTATACTATTTATTAAATAACCATGCACAAGTGTTAGGTCCAACGCGTACGCGGAAAATTGATTCACGCCAAAACTGGCCACTTTGGCGGTAATCAATTTTTCGCGTACAAAAACGGACCCACCCAACATCTGTGACCCAACAAGTGTTTGCCGAGAGGTTGTAACCCCGAAATTGTTTACAATAGATCCGGTTTAGTAGCTAAAAATTAAAATCGTTTGACGTCGCTAGCCCTACCCGTCACCTTAAATAAACACCTATTCGTAACAGGCGCCACTGACAGCCCCCTATGCAGGGGGTGCTTTGTCGCCAAGGAGACTGTCACACACGTAATCCTGGAATGCGATGCTGTGGCCACCCAACGAGATAAATTCCTCGGAACGGTGAGGTCGCTCTGCGAAGCCTGTGATGTTTCCAGGAAACTTCTGCGCTTCTGGGCGGAGTTAGGTTGGCTTCTATAGCCAGCCAATCCATCACGCACAAAGGACCGAAAGAGAGTCTAGGTGCGGAAAAAGGAGTCCATTTTACATTACATTACCAATGCAGCCTGCCAACCTGCACAGAAGTCTTAATTTTCGGAAACGCATGAATGGATTAACCGGAGTGATACCACGGCCTCACAGAGAATAAGCGTAAAGCAGCCAGCATCAAAATAAGCTTAGCGTTAAAACCTACTAAAAATATCTGAACATTTGACAAAAATAACTTTTAGCACAATACCATAAGTTGTACTTCTAATTTTTGTCATTTGTATTTCTATTTTTTGCGTTAAAAATCATTTATGTCAAACTTTTACCTATTCTTTGTAGGTTTGAGCGCTAACATCATTTTGATGAATCTTGATAATTTCAAATCAAAACACATTGAGTACATACTCACATATCTATAAGTGACGCAAAAGGCTGGACTTCGAGCGACGAACCCATAATTATAAGCATATCGCAGCGCTGGAAGTCTTCTTGAAGGCACCTTTGGAAACGTTCGGGAAGGCTCTCCCCAAAGAACACAATATCTGGCTTTACTACGCCAGGACATTCTGTGCAGATCGGAATTTCGTCAGCGAATATACGATCTGGAAGATGATGATAGAAACACAATTATTTATTTATCTTTAATACAAAGGAAGTGTAAACTCAACAATTTAGGTCATGCCCAAACGTTTGGTTTTAAGGTGTAGGAACAAATAGAGGACAAACACACACTCATGAATATTAATTCAGATGGTAATTAAACTAAATTGAATTGTGTTTAGCATAAAGCCACAATAAAACACATCACGTCAGAACGCCAAATTCCATCCACATCACCTGGATGGATTTATATCGACTACAGTGCGTTTCTCACGTCATTTCCTACCACGCACAGTAAAACTGTGGAACCAGCTGTCATCCAGTGGTGTTTCCGAACAGATACGACCTGGTGACCTTCAAGAAAAGGGTGTACTCCTTTCTTAAGAGCCGGCAACGCATATGTGATACCTCAGGTGTTGCAGATGTCCATGGGCGGCGGTGATCACTTTCCATCAGGTGTGCCGTCTGCTCGTTTGTCCGCTATAATGTAAAAAAAAAACTTTTATAATTTAATTTACTACAATACAACACACAGAAACCGGCTTGAAGCAGCACTGTGCTGTGTTTTGCTGCGTGAGTGAGGGTACCGGAGGCCCAATTCGAGGGAAAGGGGGGTTTAGAGGTTGGCAGCGCACTTGTGACTCCACTGGTATCGGGAGTGTCTATGGGCGGCGGCAATAGAAAAAAAAAATTGAAATTCCTCAGATGTCTGGAAAAGATTGCAATTAGCGATAGACCACTGAGAATGTATTCACATATGACAATAGCATTAAGTTCTATAACCTTTCATGTAATAAAGAGTATCTATCTATCAGCTGGGAATTAAGTTTCCCAATTCACTGTTGGTTGTACCTTTTACAAAATCAAGGGTGTATTCCTTGCGGCAATCCAGACAATGTGATGTGAAGAATGTGCCGTGAGCTTCTACGAGCTTGTCATCAGGGATGTCAGCTCGTCTCTCCAATGTGTCAATGTTTTGCGTGTAGTGACGAAGTAGCAAACCTATAGGAATAGTCTTAAATGAAAAGTAAATTCTTGAAAAATTAGGCAGAAATTGTTATAAATCCATTCAGTGTGTTTTATACAAATGGAAACAAGTGCTAGGTGGAAGAAAATGACAATAAACTATTATTGAAACATATTAATCTAGCTAGCTATAGAGAGAATTTTACTTACCCTTTTCATGTAGAAGTTTAATGAAGTAATGTGATTTTGTTGGTTTAAAGTTCCCTGGGTACATTTCTTTTGCTAAAGCAAAGAAAGGCTTTGGATTCTGCCTAAAGAAATTAATTTCAAATATTGCTTGTGGCTCTGGTAAGTTATATTTCTGCAAGTTATGGTATAGGCCAGTTTCAGGGCTACGGAAATCAGGAATTCCAGCCGCTGGAAAATAATTATAAAAGAAACAAAATTAGTAATGATGTCATGAGCAGAAAAAAACAAATACTGTGGACTATCCAAAATTAAGCAAAAAGTATATACTCAAATTACTAGCACAAATTTTTTTTTTAATCAATTACACTCTTCAAAATTGGTTCATAGTTTGTATTTTTCACTATGACGTAAATAGTAGTATCTAAGTATCTTATAATTTGAAATACTATACTAAAATTTGATCTGATTTTTTTTTTGTAAAACAGAGGAAGGACAGACGAATCACCTTTTATTTCATCAGAATTAAAGTAGCTTTTAAGTAAAATTTTATCATAAATCAACAAAGATAACTTAAGTCCATTAAATTCATAATTATTCACAACAAGATGACAGCATATTTCAATTCCATCAACAAACATGGTATGGAAATTGACCTTGACTTTGTTGATTGCAACAAACAACAAGTAATATGCCTGTAGTTAAGAAACAAGTTACAATATTGTTAAGTAATTATTTAGATATACAGACTGATATTGTTTACCTGTAGATATGCCCGCTCCAGACAATGTTATGACATTTTTACATCTATCACTCTTTATCCAATTTACAATTCCATCCAAATTAACCTCGTCCAAGACTTGCTCTGGAGGAGACGATGGCTCAGCCGGCTCGTAAAATCCGAGCTTCTGTGCCAGGTAGCGGCGTATGGAGTCCACGTCTAGGTCCCTGATCCTTGCACCAAGACTTTCCATAGGATTTGGCGGGATGTTAGTGCCGACTCTATCAACTGGCTCTTCACCTAAAATTTTATCGATTATTATTTTATGAATATAACATTTTTAAAATTACAAAAATTCACACATTTCGCCTACTTACCATCGCTCTTTCCTGGTGGTGAATTAGCGGACATTTTACGTAAACAAATCGAATTGCGATTCCAAACCTTTGTCCAGTTTTGCCACGGTTTTTTTGACAGATAAACGATGCGCATTCTTGGAATATGTTGCGTTTCGTTCGTACGTGATACAAAATAAAATCTCCTATTGGTATGATGAATGATAGTTACAAGTAGTTACATAATGTTTATTTGTATGGGAAGTGTATTTTAAGCATCAAAAATTTGTATGTACTGCTGTAATAAATATGCATCATTAATACTTTTTTTATTGATTTAAATGAATGTACTAGCTTCGTAAATGCTGCTCTACAATTATTTTTTTCAAGAACAATGTTTTTTCCATGTATTTCCTTAGTCATTGGTTTTTTCAAACAAAAATGCGTTTGGCATTGATTGATTGATTGAACTAGAAAACGTGCGTTTTATACGGAATGTGCCATTTTCGGAAAAAACGTCACTGAGTGTGAAAGAGATCCAACCGGCCCTGACGCAAAGTCTATACGGGTGCGGTAGAGAAAGAACATAGCCCAGCACGTCACCACAGTACTAACGGCTTCGCGCGATTTTTCAAGTATGACTTTCTATGAGAACGCACGAAGCTAAAGATAGAGCTGGAGACCTCACTCCTTCATCCCTAATTGAAGTAAATATTCTATCTCGCTCCGTAGGTCCCCCCCCCTCTCTTTCTAATAGGGTGTCCATACAACTACAATTCATACTCGGACATCGGACATATTCTCGTGGCCGGATGGCCTCTGAATCAACTCGCAAGAACAACATTATTAGATGTAATAAAAGCATCGGCAGAATATACCAGACCATTGCGTTGTGGTGAGGAAATATTAAAGAGTGAAACAGGACAATATTTAGTGATCAGAAGAGTTTCATTTGATAAAAATCATATTTTGTTTTTTTAATGTTTATTTCGAAATACATATTTCATTATAGGCTAGTTAACAAGTACCTATGGAATTATGTAATTATGATACGATTTTCAATAAAAAAAAGTAAAGCTGTGTGTTGGTAGGTACTTAATAATTTATTGATTGTATTACAATTTTAATTACTGTTGGGAAAATAGTTTGTGGCCTGAAAATGATGAGAACAAACTCATTTTTAGTGAAATTGGCTTGATTATTCTTAAGGTGACGGGTGGGACACACTAGCGACGCCAATCAACGGATCTATTTTAAACAATTTCAGGGTTTACAAGTAAAAAATTAGCAATTGGCGTCGCCAGTGTGCCCTACTCGTCACCTTAAAGCAGTCTTCCATATAAATATTTAACTTCATAATTTTGTATTTTGGGAACTTATTCCCGAAGCTGCGTACGTGTTACATTGAGGAACGCAACAATACTACGTACAGTGGCGGACACATCAAGCTATACAAAACTGTCAAATTTCTTCATTCGATTATAAACTTTATATTGTTACACATTGAGTTCGAAATCGATTGGGGAAATTTGACAGTTTTGTATAGCTTGACCTGTCCGCCACTGTACGTATTTCTGCTTTATTAGCAGCAGGTTTATATTATTTAATCGTGAACATGCATAAATCCAAACTTTTAACCAAACTTTACTTCAGAGAGCTTCTAATTATCGCCGCTTTCGATCATTGATATTACTTACGCTTACACGTTTACGTGGGGCTTACTAAGGCTAAAAATACTTTTTGTAATTATTGTAAAATATGCGTGGGAACCGAAATATTACAAAGTAGACAATTTCCATCGCACTGATGATAGAAAATCCCAATAATATTCCTGCGTAGCCTCCAACATTACCTAAAAAAATAAGAGTGTTAGCAAAATCACGAAGCTTCATCTTTACATGCTTATTATTTGAACAAAAAGTAGGTTTACTTACTCAAAATTTCAAACCAATATGAAATAATGTCTAGACGGTTCAAATATCCATCACCCGTAGACTGGAATACGCTGAGTATGCACTTGTTGGTCAAATTGTCAACACTGTTAAAAAACAGTTATCTGCTATTATTACCTAATTAAATTAAATAAGTAAGTAAGTAGGCACCTACGTTAGGTATGTATGTAACACAAAGACACTGAAAAACAACATTCATCACCTGTGGAATCGAACCTACGAACCGTTAAAGTCACATGTCACACTTTGCCATTTGGGAAAGTCTCACGTAAACAGCTGTGCTATGACAATGGCTATGACATGGAGTTAGTCAATAAGACACGAAATTTGTGTGACCTCTGATCTTAGTTAGTTTCTATGTTTTTTTGCTATACCTTACCTACTTATTATGTACTAGCCCAAACCATTATTATAAAATATTGCTCTAAATGCGAATCATATGGCACTTAGTGCCTAAACGGGCATAAGCACCCACGATTATAAACTCGTCTCGAAGCGCAATACGTACGTGAAGAGCGAAGATCTAAGTTCCTTGTCCCTAAACTCATAGCTGCCCCTTGCGAAGGTGATGGGCAGCTTGAATGCTCTGCTGTTGTGACGTGTGAACTCACAGTCAGGCAAGCATTCGGGGCAATCTAGAGCATCTTCTACTTCCATCTCCAGTCCGTCAAATGTCTCCGCTCCGTACGGGTATTGGTATAGAAGTTTTTCTACAACGCAATAATATCTATCATTATAACATCCAATGTGGTCGTGTGGTCCTCGGCAGAGTAGAATAGACCACTCTCACTCTAACCGAGGTGTCGTAAAAGGCGACTAAGGTAAAGCTGCTGGCATGATCATCAGCACCCAGAGAAGGAAAATTCTGCATTTATATCAAAACCCTCGCCAACCCGTCTGCCAAGCGTGATTAGTATGGCAATTACCCCTCATGTGATTGAAGGAGGCCCGTGCCCCAGCAGTGGGCACTTAAATGGGCTGATGATGATAACATCCAATATCACCGATTATTATAAGATACCTAGTTACTTTGTTTCGAATTTGATGTTTGAGGAACTGTTTCTATACCATGCCATATTAGCAATGGGGCTACGTACGACGTAGGTAAGCGACAGTGGCGCCATCATTTAATTTCATTGTGCAGACAGCCAGCCATACACAGACACATCAGATCGTGATATTTATTTTCATACGACATATATAACTAAAACTTAGTTTTTTTGTATGGTTTTCGGGAGATATCCTGAGAATTGGGCTCCTGGTGACTACAGTCCGCGCCACGAAAGAAGTGCCGCGGAATAGAATTCCAATCTCTCCCAAGAAGGCGGTTTAGGCACACAGTGATGTTTTGGCTCCAGGAACAATGCTTCTATTCTGTTGAGGAGTACATGCAACTTATGTTTAGATCCAGGCACTGATGGAACCTGATGTAAAATGCTTTATTTTTGTAAATTTGACTGTGATATGTATGTACCTACCGATTTTGTGCCATTTTAATTCTTTTTAATTCTACTTAATCCTGATTAATTTATTTTATTTCATACAACGTGACATCTTTTAGAATTAAATTTAATGTTAATTTGTATTTGCATGCTACAGGATAGCGAGACATGTTCGCACATATATATATTCTTTAAATGTAACACCTTACCATGTACCATGTTTCTTGTGAATAAATATGATTATGATTATGAAAAAAACTAAAATTTGAGGCTCCTTTTAGTTATAAGAATAAAGATCAAATTTAAATGTTAATGGCGACTCAAGCGCGCCTTTCACGGGACTTAGCGGTGGTGAAAACTTGAGTTGGTAGCGCGGACACTGAATAAGAGGCTGTCAAATGTCCTCAATCTAATAGGTAAATTGCCTCATGTCACCATTTCTGTAGACAAATATCAAACCCCGGTATGTCCACTATAAACAAAAAATGGGAAATTAGAGAAATGTGTAATTAGAGATATGTAATGGCTAGTGATATATATTTTTTTTGAATCCTTATAAAATGGGGATTTATATAGGAGTTTATTTGTATAAGAATACATAAAAATAAAGTTTAATTAAGAGATTGCGCTTTAAAACCATGTTGAAATGTTGACATATCGGTGTTTGATGTACAATAACGAAATATACCGTGGACTTGACTGATTTTGAAAAGTAGCTGCTAGACTTACCAAATTTTTTACTAATGTCATCCTCGAACTGGGGCAGCCATCTTCTACGCCATACTTTGCTCCCATTGTTCGATGTGGACGTGCTTGAGATTGATATGACACTTGTCAACGGACGTGCCGGGGTTTGCTTAATCATTGATTTTGACCGTTATTTTATAGTTTCTGGGGACTTATCGTGATTTGGAAAAAAGTAACAGAATGACAATTCAAATTCAATTCATGTTCAAATTCGACTATGGGTATGACTGAGTGTGACTTACCAGAGTTTGATGAGAATATAATTTAAAATTTAAAATATATTAGGAAAGGTGCTTAAAAAAATCATTTTTTTAGGGCGTAATATAATCTTAATGAACCGTTCTATCAAATAATAAAAATAGTGACAACTAGCCCATTATTATTATCATTACCTTAATGGCTGCTATTGTGCTGCCCACGGCAAACACGTATATAACTCTGCACATGATGAGTGAGTATTAAAAGAGACACTTTTTAATTAATAATTAGACAAGTGTGTGTAAATATTTAATTTATTTTATGTAATGCTACATACATTTACGTATTTTGAACCGAACTAGTTTGACATTTAATTTAAATTATAAAGGAATCAATTGAAAAACTTGACAGACTTGCGTACATGTGGATGTTTTACTGTCCGTATATAGTACATACATAATGATATTGATGGAAATAATTGAGATTGCTGTTGTTCTCTTCATAAGTTTTCAGTATTGTCCCACGTTGGGCGCCAATTGGAGTGTTGCGACTACACAGGTATTGCCTATAGGATTTCGGGACTTTGAGCTGCTGACTTCCCTCCACTCACGAAGAATATTAGTTAAATTAATGTCGAGGGTCGGGAGTCGAGCTCGAGTTAAGTTACTTAATTAATCTTAGTTTATAACGCCGTCTAGGTGTCTGAATTAATGGGCCCCCGAAGATCCCGTGTTAGGAGTCTTCTTATCTCTGTAGGCTGTTTCAACTACTTCGATTTTCCATTCTTTCATTGCATTGCATTGAGCTTTTTGCTTCCAGTTCGAGCCAGCAACCCTCATCACGTCGTCTTTCCAGCGCATCTGAGGTCTTCCTCGAGGGCGTTTATTTCTCCAAGGATTCCACTCAAGAAGACACTTGCACCAAGATGCTTCATTGCGGGTGACATGTCCTGCCCCCCTCCACTTTAAATGAGCCACTCGTTGCGTTAAATCGGCGACTTTGCTTGGCTCTTGAAGCCATTATGGGAAATCGTATTTGTTAGTAGTCATGTTAGGGTGTAAATCCCAGTTGCGTCCAAAGCTGTCGCTCTGGAGCCCGGGGTACGTTTGGACCTTGATTCGTGATTTGAGGAGTCCGGTAATTACAATGAAGCGACCGCCGTCTGTCCTTCCCCAAGAGGAACTAGACCAACTGAATCATTGTTACACGTTTCAGAAACTATCCGAAACATGCAGGCTTCCTTACGACGTTTTCCCCCACCGTCGGGCTAGTGGTAGAAATACGCACATAGATTTGAAAAATCCAGAGTTGCTTGCCCGGATTCGAACCCGAACCCCGTATGGAAGGCGCGTTCTTATCCACTGAGCTACCATCGCTTTTTCTCAAAGCCATTATGAGAGATTCTGTTGGTTAGTAGTAAATGTAAGTAGTAATATTGGCAATAGGTATCTAAGTTTAGAAAGTCGGCTTTATTCACGTACTTACTATACTTAACCAAAACTGGAATTCAAGACCAAAAAATCTACTACAATGTTGCCACTGCAATAAAATGATCGTGCGATAGTATATACCTATTTCTTAAAAACATACGCCGACATAATTTGTTTATTGGTAATGTTAATTCTATAATATAAAGAAGTAATTTTATTGATTTATATTTACATAAATACAAGACACTTTAATAAAAACTTAATCATCCGTAATGTTTGGTAGAAAAGCTGGTATTCAGCTTGTGTCACTTCAGGTGTTAATAACATTTGGTACAACATTTGAACTTACATGTTCTTGTTTCGTGCAGTGAGGTGCCGCAAAGGGATATTAATGTTGGAATCCTCGAATTACTAATACGAGTTCGAAATTGGACTATGGGCTAAATAATTATTTCTTGGGCTGAATAATCATAATTCGGGCTAGCTCCGAAAGGTTAGCGATCTGTCTGATTTCGCGGATGTTCATGGGCGGCGTTGATTACTTTCCATCAGGTGACTCGCTTGCTCGTGTGTCCGCCTCTAGCTTAAATAAAAGCTCCGAAAGGCAACACTGACTTACCTTTGTATTTGTTAAGGCACCGCAGCCGCTCGAGCGTGCATATGAAGCTGCCATGCGACCCCGACGGCAGGAAGTATGGGATGCATTTGCATAGCGTCTGCAAGGTTTTCAACCGGCACTTTACTATGCAGGTGCTGTAGGAATACATGTTTCCGAATAGTTCTGGCATCTCGTTGGGGAAGAGGCATTGTCTCTGGAAATTTAGCGGAAGTTAACATTTTGAAGTATTACAGGGATCGCAATGTCGGGATTCAACCAGATCCGGTGAATTCGGTAGGTACGAGATAGATGCCCCTGACCCCTGTTGGTCTAGTGGTATAATTACCGGATCGTGAACTCGGGGTCCTGGGTTCGATTCCCAGGTCGAGCGAAAAGTATGTCTCGAATTTTACGAACATAGCTCGGGTTTGTGATCGCCAATCCGCATTTGGCAAGCGTGGTGATTAAGCCTAATCTCATCATAGTAGCGATGACTTGATTTCTATGATGGAGGCCTTTGCCTTGCAGTGGGACAGTTTATAGGCTGATACTTTAGATCGGGTGCAAAAAGTGTAAATAAAAGCCCGATCCGCCGCCACTTGTTGACAACTTGTATAAGGATTATCAGGTGGCACCAAGAAAAACACAGATGAGCACTTTGAAGTTGTACACTTTTATTTTTCACTTTACAAGTTCCTTCGTTGCCGGTTGATATTCGACTGCCCGCCCAAACGAATATCAACCGCCATTACAAAAAAAAGCCCAAGGTGGGGTAAAACGGAAGTATAATTTTTAAATGTAAATAAAATTATTTCACAACTTATTAATTCTTAAATTAAAATGTAAATACTCTAAATTAGAAAATAATAAATTGAATAAGTAATACTATAATTATATAACTTGTTATTTCTATACACTCTTTTATAATCTTACATTCGGCCTTTCCTGACAATAAGTTTGCCCTCAAACTTTGAACACATAATCATTCTTCAGTACATCAATTGATCCATAAAAACTTTTCTATTTTCCACTCTTTTAGGTCTATTTTATGTATATACCACTCTTTTGTTTTAATTTATAAACCACTCTTTTACTTCGATTTACATACCACTCTTTTATGTCGATCTATATACCACTCTTTTATTTTGACTTGTGTACCACTCTTTTGTTTATACTACTCTTTTATACTCGTATTCATTTATATGCCACTCTTTTAAGTTCATTTGTATACCACTCTTTTATTCTGATTTATCTCTTTAACATAATTTTAAATAACATAACTCTCTCTACATATATCTCACTACTGAGTATATTCTACATATGTATTAACAATATTTCACACCAAATCAAAATTATTTCATAATTGCAATAATTCATTATTTAATATCACAAACTTTGAACAAACAATATATAAAGTATCTACCTACACCTATACGCACGTTATAACATCAATCATTTAGTTCTTGGGCGGATAAACAAGCAGACATCAGACACCTTTACTCAATTCAGTCTAATCACTCACTCAGGTCACTTGACTCAGGACTACTTTCGTTATTTACCATTATCCACGGTTTTATTCTATCCGCCGCCCAAACACTACAGTAATCTTTTTGAGTCAAATGTGTACCTGGTATACTTGAAATTTGATACCGATCATTGTCCAAAACTCTAGTTACCCTATAAGGACCTGAAAACTTGGGTAGAAGTTTTTTACTTTTTCCATCATTGTGAGGTATTGGTTTTAGAATCTTTACTAGCTCCCCTTCTTTGTATACCCTTGCTTTAATCTTATGTTTGTCGTATCTACATTTTTGCAGCTGTTGATCCTTTTCGATATGAGCACGTATCTTTTCTCGAATATCTTTTATAGCCCCTGGCTGACGAGTTTCCTTCAGAATTTCGGAGAAAATATTTTCTCGTTTATTTATCATAGCAATACCGAACAAAGCCTCAGATGGAGCCTTCCCTATTCCCTTATTATCTGTATTGTTCAACCCCCATTGAAGTTTTCCTAACACTGTATCCCAGTATTTCTCACCTAATTTATCTGCATAAGCCGTTAACGCGTCTAAAATGGTCCTATTGTACCTCTCCACCTGCCCGTTAGCACGAGGAGAAGCTACAGCATTTAGAATGTGGTGAATTTTAGACTCATGGCAGAATTTCTCGAACTCCTTCGAGGTGAAAGATGTCCCCCGATCCGATATCAAACGATTTGGGTATCCAAAGGTAGTAAAAATATCCTCTAACGCTCGTATTGTCAACACAGTTTTGAGATTTCTAATAGGCTTTAGAATACAAAACTTGGTGAACGCATCTACAAGAACTAAAAGGTAAGCATAACCCTTTGCACTCTTAACAAACGGCCCTAAATGGTCCACGTGAACCGTATCAAACGGTCTGTCAACCTTGTGGATCGGATTGAGTAGCCCTTCTTTAGGCCCACTGGGCTCTTTACTATACGCGCACTCTATACATGACCTCACATATTTTTCTATAAATCTCCTCATCTTGGGAAACCAAAAATCCTTTTTAATTTTGCTCATTGTTTTTTCTATACCGAAATGACCGATCTCATCATGATTGAGTTTACAAAGCTGAAATCGAGCCCCTTTTGGTACGACCCACTTAAGCTCTTCCCCTTCCTTACGAAATAACTTATTATCTTTTATCATATAATTTTGTTGTATATCCGAGTATTCTTTATTTTCCAAAATCTTTATAATGCGCTGTGTTTCGGAGTCCCCTAACTGTTGACTAAATAACCAATCTTCTTGCGTGATTCGAAGTATAGAGGGCATAATATCGAGCATCTCGTCCGATTCACAAGGTTGAGGGTTTCTACTTAACGCGTCCACGTGTGACATAGTAGAGCCTGATCTATACTGTATGACAAAATCGTATTCTTGCATTGCTATCCACCAACGAGCAATGCGGGGTAACAAATCTCGCTTGGTGAGTGTAGCTCTTACAGCATTACAATCAGTCACCAGAACAAATCTTACGCCCAACAAATACACACGAAAACGTTGTAAAGAAGCGATCACGGCCAATGTTTCAAGCTCATAAGCATGATAGTTCTGTTCATCTGTAGTAGTTTTTCTGCTAAAATACGCCACGGGCTTAATTGAGCCTGAAACATTGTCCTTCTGGAGTAATATCCCTCCTAGTCCATGCTTACTGGCGTCCGTGTGTAAAATGGTCTCATTACTGGGATCATATAAAGCTAACAAAGGTCTTTGAACTAGAGCTTCTTTCAGCCGACTGAAAGACTCGTCTTGTTCCTCGTTCCAACACCACGAAATATTTTTCCTAGTCAAATCAGTTAATGGGCGAGCAATAGTTGCGAAATCTTTAATGTATTTTCTGAAGTAACTTGCGAGGCCGATAAATTGTCTAATTTCATGAATATTTCGTGGTTTTGGAAATTGCTCCACTGCCAAGATTTTGGCTTTCCCCGGCCTAATTCCACTCTCGCTTATCTCATGCCCCAAGTATTCTAGCTCCTCTTTGAAAAAGTGACACTTCTGGAGATTTAAAGTAAAGCCTGCACTCTGTAATAATTGAAATGCTTCCTCTAGCCTTTTCACTTCTTCTTCGAAGTTTTTCCCGGGAATTAAAATGTCATCCATATAAGCGAGAGTAGACTTATGGCGGGAGTTGCCTAATACCCTATTTATAGTTCTCTGAAATACCGCTGGCGAGTTTACCAACCCAAAAGGCATTTTTTTGAACTGATACAGTCCATCGGGTGTGATGAAAGCTGTGAGATGTCGACAATCCGGATGAATTGGGATTTGGTAATACCCGCTAGCCAGATCAAGGCTGGTGTAGTATTTATTGCCGTTTAAGAGATCTAATTGATCGTCTATCCTCGGTATTGGATAATGATCCTTTTTTGTCTTTCTATTTAAAGCCCTAAAATCGACGCATATTCGATGCCCTCCCGTTTTCTTTTTGACCAGAATAATGGGACTGGCATAAGAGGAATTAGATTCTTCCACAACATCTTGATCTATTAACTCTTTCACCATTTTTCTAACAGTATCTCTTTCTACATAGCTCATACGATAAGGCCTGTATACCACCGGAGTCGTATCTTCTAATTCTATTGTCATTTCTACCAAATCAGTACAGCCTAGCTCAGTTAAATTTTGCGCAAAACAAGATCGATATTTATTTATTAGATTAACAATTTGTTCTACTTGTTCATTTGAAAGATTAGGGTTAATATTAATCTCATCTTGCGTAAATGGTGAAAGCGTAGATAGATCTCTTATTTTGCGACAAGTTAAATTGTTTTGAGGCAAAGAAGTTCTTATAACCTCCCCACGAGCTAGAACACTTCCTTTGTTTAAATTCAATGGTGTTTTTGATAAGTTATAAATGGCAATCTTACAACTTCCATCACACATACTATAAATACCACCCAAGACAGTATAATCATTATTATTCTGTGTCCTGTAACTACTGTCTACATAAAAATCGCAACTATTTTGGTCCCGATTCATACACTCCACATAGTCCAGATTATTAACAACCGTATTTGAAACTATCCTCAAAACTAACTTATTATTGTGATCATCATGCGCTGGCAATTTTGTTAGTTCCTGTGATAGTTCACGTTTTAAAATATCTAGTTTGTCGTTGGTTTTAATAACGAGGACGTCAGGGCGCTCCGTGAAGTTTTGTCCCACTAGTAATGGTTGGGTAAGTAAAGAAGGTTCCACGACGTATGCATCAATATCAGCAGTTACATCTCCTAACGACAAGTTAATCCGCGTCTTGGCAATAGGAGTATATGAGTCGTTACCAAATCCTCGAATTTTAGGTAAATTATCTACCACCGTTAGCAAGGAATTTTGATCAACAACGTCCTGTCTTATCAGCGTACAGTCACTGCCAAAATCGATGTAGCATTCTAATTTAATATTTTTGTTAATTACGACCTCTTTATGGTACTTTGAATCTGGCTTATTTATTTGCGTGAACATAGTCTTCTTTTCAAATGATTTGTTGTTATTAGGGTTTTTGTTAGAAACCAAACATTCAGATGTTTTGTGGCCAAAACGATGACAATTATCACATTTAATAACTGGCTTTGGGCACCTACTGGAAATATGTCCCTTTTCTTTACAATTAAAACAGACTATTTCGGTTCGGGTGGTGTTCGCATGGCACTGAGCACTACGATGTCCATATTTATTACACTTAAAACAAATTATATCGTTGTTGGAAGCGGCTGTAAGCCCCCGTTGCCTATTCATCCGTGGAATGGCTTCTCTACAAAGATCTTTCAAAAATTTAAGCAAATCTTCCGGATCGCTAAGCCTCGCCGATGAAGCACCAGACCTAATCATCCTATCCTCTATTCCGTGAATAAGGCAATCTACTGCCTTTTTGCCTTTAATGTCGCAAGCGTTCAGTAAAGTTATCTTATCATAATAATAATCATCTACAGACTCACCCGACTTCATTTTACGATCCAACATTTCCGTTAATAACGTTCCGTAATTTGTTTCTGAAGGAAAAGCCCTAATTAACCGTTCCTGCCACTGAGGCCATGTTAATAAAATAGAATTCAAACCTTCATACCACTTTTTCGCGTGACCAGCTAACTTTGGTAGGGCAAAATGTCTTGTCTGTTCATCCGTCCAATTATAAATCTGAGCACACTCATTTACCTTCCCTATCCAGTTCTCTATTCTTTGATTCCTTTGTACAGGATCAAAATCAGGTATAATATTCTTATCGTAACGTATTCTTTGACCATGACCATGCATAATACCTTGTAACAATGTAGCAAAATCCGAAATATTTATAACAGAATTCTTAATAACACTATGTTCACCGCGTTCGACGGTACTCACTCCATCAGGACTCTCTGCAGCGCCGGCAGCAACTTGATGTGCTCGCGGTGGCGCTCCACTCATTAATACGCTCGCCACGCCTGTCTCGGCGTCCGCTCTCGACTGCTCAGGTCCCATTCCATCATCCACCTGATTGTCAGGTTGCCCTCTTGCTGGCGACGGCACTTGCGCTGAATGACCTTCTGCGGGGGATGTCCTGTGGCTCAGCGACCTGCAACGGGTGTCCCGCGTCCTCGTCCTTGTGCAGCTTGGCGTTCTCAGGTTGTTTCGAGAACGATTGTTGCAACTTGGTGACCTTGAACGCGTGTCGCGCCTCCGAGTGTGATTCGATGTCCGTGAACGCGCCCTGCTCTCTCGTGTGCGGCGCGGTGTCCTAGATGAGGTACCTCGAGTTCGTGTGCGACTTCGTGTCCGAGAACGCACGTTCCTTGCATTTCTCGCGCGTCCCTCACGCTCACGTCGATTCCGAGAACGAGACCGTCGCTCATCTTTATTGTCTTCGAAGCCGCGTTTGGATTTTGCACGAACAGGCGTATGTCCTGACCGTGAACGTTCCACGGAGCTGGAGGAACTTCGTTTTTTCCGAGATCGAGACGTACGTCTCTTGTTTATTGCTTTGTCATTATTTCCCATACTTGTGAACGTTATTCTAGACCACTTCTGATATAAGGATTATCAGGTGGCACCAAGAAAAACACAGATGAGCACTTTGAAGTTGTACACTTTTATTTTTCACTTTACAAGTTCCTTCGTTGCCGGTTGATATTCGACTGCCCGCCCAAACGAATATCAACCGCCATTACAAAAAAAAGCCCAAGGTGGGGTAAAACGGAAGTATAATTTTTAAATGTAAATATTAATTATTTCACAACTTATTAATTCTTAAATTAAAATGTAAATACTCTAAATTAGAAAATAATAAATTGAATAAGTAATACTATAATTATATAACTTGTTATTTCTATACACTCTTTTATAATCTTACACTTGTAACTAAGGATTGCCTTGGTTGATATTTGCATATTGAAGTATTAGGTCCGGTGTACAATACTTAATAGGTAATTGTTATCAACAGATTATACTAACTCTGATCATCATCATCAATGATCATTATCTACATCCTAATTTTGAACATTGGCTTTTTCTATCGCCACTCATTTCGGTATGAACCTTCCCTTGAAGTATGGATTTTGAGCTGCATCTACCTACATATCTATAATATTCCATAATAAAAATTTAAAAAGTCCAAAAATAAATTAAAACTGACTTTTTAAAATTTTGTCGAGGATTTTAAATGTTTAATTTATTTTTCGCTTCTAATTAATTTGTATTTTACTTAATAACAAATTAGTTCCTGCTTTTAATTTATTACATATTTCGCCATTTTATGGAAGCGGATATCTTGGATTTGAATGTTTTCAAGTATATTGTATTCTACTATACTCAAACCCTTTTATTTGATGCCTATATCGAGGGGGGTTTTCATACAATATGTTAATTTAATCCGACATTTTGTGGCAGCGGCCATCTTGGATCATACCCGATCAATCTACCTTTCAAACAAAAGAAACAAAATTACAATCGGTTCATCCGTTCGGGAGCTTACGATACCACGGACAAATACACACACACACACACACACAAACACGTCAAACCACAGTGCGCTTCTCACGCCACTTCCAACCACGCGTAGTAAAACTATGGAACCAGCTACCAACGATGGTGTTTCCGAACAGATACGACCTGGTGATCTTCAAGAAAAGAGCTTATTCCTCCCTTAAGAGCCGGCAACGCATCTGTGATGCCCCGTGTGTCGCAGGTAATTCACTTACCATCAGGTGAGCCGTCTGCTCGTTTGTCTGCCATAATGTAAAAAAAATATATATAAATATATATAACACGCTTTCGATTTTTCGTCAGGGGTTGAAATTGGTAGGTAGTATGTAAGTGGCAGGCATCATACCGTATATTTCGGATAATGCCGCACCTCTGGAGCCGCTAGCTGCTTAATGGACTCCAGTTCGAGTTTGGATACCTCGTTGGGCGAGATGAAACGTTGAATCACTCGACCTCCAGTCGGATCCGGGTAGTTCGTCGGATCAAACAGGAATATCTGTAGGTATCAAGAAGTAAGTACAGGGTGTAAAATCTTCTTTTTTTGTTGACCCAGGAGAAATGCGTTACGCATACCCATCCGTCTCTAAACGGATGGGTTATGTCGGACTCTCCTCTGGCGACGGCTTCTCCGAACGAGAAGCCGGCCAGAGGCATACCGACTAAAACTCCTGGGACTCTCCCTCATCGTCCATAGTTGGAGAAAGTCGTGGGCCAAGGTACGAAACCTGCCACCACAAATTTCTCCCGGACGGAAGCCCGCCTACAAGGCGGGCACGGCGCTTCCTCCCCCGAGGTCGGGGGAAGGGTGTAAAATCTTCATCGATCCTTGACAACTCACCAATTACTACTGTTTGCATATATACTCACCTATTCTAATAGACAAAACAAGAACATTAGGTTAGGTAGGTGCTTACCTATAATTTCATAATATACAACGCCCGAGTCCAAATCTACAATTTCCTTTGAAACATTTAGGTACCTACTACCATAAGTTACCAAATCTTATTGATCATGGTTCAAGTGTACCCCGAGCTCTAAACGAGGTAGGTATTGGAAGCAATCTGATATGACATGAGACCACAACTATCTTGTAAGTGCCTAAAGTGTATGCATTTCCTCCTTCCTACAATACGGATTCCTTCAAACGAAGCATCTCGCGGGCCAGTATGGCCACAGTAGATAAATACGCTAAAGCAGTGTCGACACTCCGCCATTTTGGTCAGAAAGTTACCTATCGTATAGGGGACTACTGGTTTAAGTACCGGGCCGTGATCGCGGGGTCCTAGGTGCAACAAGAATCATCTGGTGCATGTGAAATTAGAACTACTTAATGATATTTCTTAAGAAATAAGCATAATACTAGCATACAATATTCGTACACAAAGGTACACAAAATGATTTCTAAAGTTGCAAAAAGCTACGCAAATATACATACTTTTCATAACGTTTTGTTTCGTTACTTGGAAACCACGTTAAGGTATTAGTCTTGCACCCGATCGCTCGGGCCAAGACACAGTGAGGTCCCACCATCCCCCCCCATATCAATCTCCATCCGACCCCCCAAAATGTAATTGTGATCGTAACACGTAAATTACAGCAGATAACAGTAAATTTCGACTAAAATAGAAAGAACGCTCCTTAGATACACCACTTACCTAGGTAGCCCGAGAATTGGGCTCCTGGAGCCCAATTCTCGGGCTAGCGGGCTCGTGACATTTATTTTCATACGACATTTATCACTAAAACATAGTTTTTAGGGTTCCGTACCTCAAAAGGAAAAAACGGAACCCTTATAGGATCACTTTGTTGTCCGTCCGTCCGTCTGTCAAGACCCTTTTTCTCAGGAACGCGTGGAGGTATGAAGCTGAAATTTATATCAATTACTCAGGTCTACTGTCCCTTGAAGCTGTGAAAAAATCAAACTTAGAAGTTTGATTTTTTCACCAACCAACGCAATCAAAAGATACAGCCGTTTATGCCGCAAATTTTCGACACTTGCAAGGTAATCAAAACCTACAGGGTGCTTCCCGTGAACTCAGAATCTTGAAATTTGGTACGAAGCAACGTCTTATACCATAGATAAAGGAAAAATTACGAAAACCATACATTTTTAGTTACATCACATAATATATATTTTTTAAATAATTTTAAACTTACTACCCATTTCCTCATAAACGCGTAGAGGTATTAAATTGAAATTCATACCAAATACTCAGGTCTATAATACCTTTAAAATGAAACAGTAATTTAAGCTGCATATTTTGAAACTCGCATGACGCAACGTTTTATAGCACACATAACGGAAAAATTCCGAAAACCTTAAATTTTAGTTATATTACAAAATATATATTTTTTAATAAATATAAATTTATTAATCCTCATGAACGCGTAGAGCTATCAAGTTGAAATTCATATCAAATACTTAGATCTATATGCCTTTAACCCGTGAAAAAAAAATTCTAAGTCAACGCAAAAACGCAAAAGTACAACCATTGATACCGCATATTTTGAAACTCGCAACTACACACAAGGGAATTAACCTAACCTAAAGACCATTTCCCGTTGACATAGAATCTCGAAATTTGGTAAGAAGCAATAGCTTACAGCACAGGTAACAGAAAAATTCCGAAAAGCTTAAAATTTTAAGTAGTTATACCACCAAAAAAATTGTGATTGTAAACATAATTGTAGTTACAGCAATGACCGCGAGTTATTATACTATGTATGGGGAGGGCAACATTTATAGAAGACGAAATAGCCTTCTTCTTTATATTTCGACGTTCTTTTATCGAAATGATATGTGTTAATATAAAATAAAGGATTACTTAAACGATAAAGATATCTTTGTCTTAAATTTATGCTCCTTCATCTTTCCCCATTGTAATGTTATGAATTTCATGTTGCAATAAAAATACCACAGTTATGACTCGATTGTCGTAATGAACGAACTTTGTAAACCTTGCAGGTTTGTACGGAACCCTCGGTGCGCGAGTCCGACTCGCACTTGGCCGGTTTTTTATATGGTTTTCGGGTGATATCCGCCATGTTCACTAAATATCACAAGCACGAGGATTGGGCTCATGGTGTGATAAAATATCATATATTATAGTAGGAATTTTCAACCATAAATGAAAGCCACATTCAGATTAAATAAAATGTATTATTTTGTTGTTTAAAAATATAAATACATTTATAACTTGGTAAACAGAAAAACTATACATGGCACACGATATAAGCGCTTTGATTTCGAAGATATAAGAAAAAGAAATAAACTGGCCGCGGATCAATATCTGGAATCGGTACCTACTATCTTCGTTCTTTCCAATAATTTCGATTCACATTTCCCCAAATAAAAGTACTAATAATAACTTCTTTTCTATTATTATTTAATTCGATTCACGTTTGTTTGATGTACATATCGATTATTCACTTTAATCGGAGTTTTTTAGTACGTTCACGCTTCGGCATGAATGGGCCGGCTCGGCCGGAGTAATACCACGTCCTCACAGAAAACCGACGTGAAGCAATGCATGCGCTGTGTTTCGTTGCGTGAGTGAGGGTACCGGAGGCCCAATCCAGGGGAAGGGGGGTTAAAAGGTAAGCAGCGCACTTGTGACACCACTGGTGTTGCAGGCGTCCATGGGCGGCGGTAATCGCTTACCATCAGGTGATCCGTCTGCTCGTCTGCCACCTATAACATAAAAAATTAAATAAAGACGTCACCTTTCTATATGAGAAACGTCAAATGTGGCTAATTTTGGCTCAACTGTAATTAAATAATATCTGCCTAATGCAGAAAGGCTACTATAAAGTAGAAGATTATTTAAATAATAAGGATTCCTGGACATGTTGATCTCTTCGCCTGTCCTCTAATGTATAATTTCATTTCATAATTTTACTTTGACGAAATATCTACACGATACTAATTATAAGCATTGTATGTGATACCTACCTACTGTCACTGTAATCATAATTTGTAAACCTAAGAATGAAAATTGTAATTACCATACTATTTGAAAAGAGTAACTATGTTCAGTGGCGGACACATCAAGCTATACAAAACTGTCATATTTCTTCATTCGATTATAAACCTTATTTTGTTACACATTGAGTTCTAAATCAATTGAGGAAAATTGTCAGTTTTGTATAGCTTGACCTGTCCGCCACTGTACCTATTTGCAGATTCTTCTGGGTAGAAATTGACATTCCGAATAAATGGTAGATTACATAATATTTGACATTCATAAATGTTCTGTATGGACTTAAATTGAATAAAGATATTTTTGATTTTGATTTGATTCAAAGTTACTTACATCAAATCCATGAATCGCCCTCAAAGGATAGGCGTAGTCTTCAATCAGCGGGTCCATAACGACGTGTAGGCCATGTATTGGACCTCTTTGATTCTGTTGCAATATTTTCTTTATAATGCTCCTATTAGTCCTGTAAAATTAACAGTGCGACTATGATCAGAAGACACTTCAGTGACATTGAGGCATTGTATTTACAACGTTATTTTTAAGTGAAAATGTGTGCATGCAAAATAGCATTAGTCCAGAGTTCCGACTGTAAGGTCTGTCTTCCCTGACCACAATAATCTGGACATCTTTAAGGCAAGAGTGAACAGGCATCGTCGCTTCCATCAGGTGCGATTGTGGTCAAGCGTTAGCTTATTGACCAAAAAAAAACTTATGTCACGAGATAGTTTGATCAGGATTTGTCAACAGTTTTTAGTTCTAGTGGGTTGCCGTTAATTTCCTTCTCAGAGAATCAGCCTTTGGCTTGATGGAACTTGATACAGCGATTTAGACTGGCCGGTTTTTAACCCCCGACGCAAAAACGAGGGGGTCTTATAAGTTTGACGTGTCTGTGTGTGTGTGTGTGTGTGTGTGTCTGTGTGTCTGTCTATGGCATCGTAGCTCCTGAACAAATGAACCGATTTTGTTTTTGTTTTTTAGGGTTCCGTACCTCAAAAGGAAAAAACGGAACCCTTATAGGATCACTTTGTTGTCCGTCCGTCCGTCTGTCAAGACCCTTTTTCTCAGGAACGCGTGGAGGTATGAAGCTGAAATTTATATCAATTACTCAGGTCTACTGTCCCTTGAAGCTGTGAAAAAATCAAACTTCTAAGCCAACGCAATCAAAAGATACAGCCGATTATATCGATATTTTCATCAAATTTTCGACACTCGCAAAGGAATCAAAACCTACAGGGTACTTCCCGTAAACTCAGAATCTTGAAATTTGGCATGAAGCATTGTCATATAATGCAAATATAGGAAAAATTGCGAAAATCACATTTTCTTAGTTATATAAAATAATAAAAATATTTTAATAAAATGAAATTTACTACTTTATTTCTCACGAACGAATAAAGGTATCAAATTGAAATTTATACCAAATACCTAGGTCTACTGTCCCTTCAAGCTGTGAAAAAATCAAACAAAAGTTAACGCAATCAAAAGATACCGGCGGAACCCTCGGTGCGCGAGTCAGACTCGCACTTGGCCGGTTTTTTGTTTGAAAGATGAATAAGGAGGGAGTGTTCTTAGCTATGTTGGATAAAAATCGGATTTGGATTTTATGTTTCAACAAAACTCCCACAATATGGGTATCATATAAAAGGGCTTGAGTAGCAGAATATATTAATTGTGAAAAATTTCAAATCCAAGATGGCCGCCGTCAGAAAATGACGACTAACCTATTTGTTGTTCCAACTGCCTCAATATAGGTATCAAATGAAAGAGTTTTTTAAATTTTCAATTTAATTTTTTATTTCGGAATGTCAAAGAGTTTCTTCCGCACTTGTAAGCCTAGGTAAGTAAGTAAACATTTATGAACCACATAAAATATTTACATAGATAGGACACATCCTACATAGGAAAGAAATATTAAGCAAAAACCCATAAATGAAGTTGATACATAAATTAGTGACCAAGGAAAAAGAAAAGGAACAAAGTGAAGTGGTCAACGAAGTCTAAGCTCTAAGTGAGTTACTATACAAAATGCAGAGACTCGTCGTAATATTGTAATGTGATCAACACACGAATGTTTGCGTAAACCATAAATAGAGCAGTTACGGAATGTCTGCATAGACAATGCACTAATAATATAAGGTCAGGTCAGGTTATTAGTTGCTCATTAGCTATTGGAATTAACATCACGAATAGTTACTCCTGCCTGAGAAATTCAAATTGTCAAAAAATATATGTTAATGCCGTGGAAGTGTAGTAGTAGAATTACCGAGGTGTCGTAAAAGGCGAGGTAAAGGTAAAGCTGCTGGTATGATCATCAGCACCCAGAGAAGGAAAACTCTGCATTTATATCAAAACTCTCGCCAACCCGTCTGCCAAGCGTGGTGAGTATGGCAATTACCCCTCATGTGATTGAGGGAGGCCCGTGCCCCAGCAGTGGGGACTTAAATGGGCTGACGATGACGACGATATGTTAATGAACGGAAGTAACGGAAGAATTTAACAAACTAATAAAAAATAAAATCATTATTCAAAATCATTATGTTACAAAATAAAACTTAAAATCTACTTAGGTAAATGAAGCGTAAACTATATAATATGTGTCTAACTAGGATACCCTGTGTTACAGGCAAAATATGAGCTATTTTAAAGTAACTTGTGCGGTAATAGGGCATTATGAACGCGGCGCAATAAACCGCCATATTTGATTCGTTCATTAGATAGGTAATAAATACCCTTAGGAACATCTTAGACTGCAATAGGTACTTAATACCTACCTGTCACCAGAGTGGTAAGCCAAAACATAGTTGAAGACGCAGCAGTGCCCTCTGACCGTTCGTCTCACCTCGAAGATGTCTGAGCAGTTAACCAGTTTCCCCGCCCAGGCGCATTTTAGCAGCATCTCATCACAGCTGGGCGCCAACTGGTGAAATTTAATTTGTGAGTACTTAGAGTATACATAAGCAAGCTATTATGACGTCACCTACACCTATCTTCAAAGTTCGCGCCATCAAAGAAATTCCGTGAAAACCGCGATTGAGTCACCATCAATATACAAATTTGAGCTTTATGATCAACTAGCGGCCGCCCGCGACTCCGTCCGCGTGGAAAAGTAACTTTTTACCCCCCTTTCAACCCCTTACAACCCCCTTTTCGCAATAAAAAGTAGCCTATGTCCTTTCTCAGGGTCTAGATTATCTGTATACCAAATTTCATTTAAATCCGTTGAGTAGTTTTGGCGTGAAAGAGTAGCAGACAGACAGACAGACAGACAGACAGACAGACAGAGTTACTTTCGCATTTATAATATTAGTATGGAAGACACAATGAATCTCCAAATTTGGTTCCGTGTTTTTACGCGGGATTCCTTTCGTGGCGCTGACTCTAAAAAGATCATTTATAGCCACATGAAAAAGTACTGCAATATAGAAGACCATCGACTCGTGGCAGAGTTATGTTGTAACACAGCCATGTTCTTTCCAGAATACCATGGCCCCTTATCTTCTAGCATTTGCTGCTGGCGAGCTGTCAATTCTGTCTTGTCAATACGGCTTAGCAGCATAGACATGCACCCTAAACAGACTGCCTTATCATAGAAAGCCATACTTGAAAAACTGCGCGAAGCAGTTATAAAGAACTGGAGTGACGTGTTGGGCGAAGTTCTATCTCTACTGCCCGCACTCGTATAGAGACGCATTAAAGCAGCATCAGGGCTGGTTGGATCTCTTTCACACTCTGTGACGTTTTTTTCCAAAATGGCACATTCTGTTTAAAGCGCGCGTTTTCTGGTTCCATGCTCAGCAGCCATATCCCAGAAAATAAAGGTTCCACTGCAATCTGCGCACTCAAGATCACCCTAGACTTATTTAACACGACCTGTGCCTGATATTTATAAATTTCGTTACTAAAATCTATATGACTTCACGTGCAATGCTTAGTGTAAAAGGTATTAAATATTGCCGTTTATTTCACACTTTTAAATGTCAAAAAAAAATGAAGGGCATTCATCATTATTGCTGCGGACCATTCAATTGGCTTAGTACTCGTTATTAATAGCTCAACGTTATTATCAATATCTCCTAGTCTAGTTACTTAAAATTGTTTAAAACAAAAAAGTTTAATCTCATTATAACTTTCCGTATCATTAAAGGAGGAATGTTTGCATTGACTGTTTATGTAAAACTTAAGGGTTTATTTTTACCTGTTGCATAATATTTATGATTCTGTGGGACTGTAAAGGCAATTGAAACTCTTCATCATTAATGGGAGATATCAGCAGATCCTCAGTGAAGGAGAAGTCGATGAGCTTGCCATATTGTTTGATGTATTCATATAGTTCAGTCTGATTGAGGAGTATTTCATCATTGTCGATCTTTGAATTTCTGGATTATAAAAAAAATTAAGTTAAGTTAACTTTAACCATGAACAGTCGTCGGCGCAACGCTCTTGTTTGCCTCTGCCTATCGAAAAAACTATCTCTAATAAAAAGATAGCCCAAATTTTTGTGTAAAAATCCTGAAGTGACTTCAATAATAAGTGACATCAGGTGATCCGTCAGCTCGTCTGCCACCTATATCATAAAAAAAGGTAATCAACTTGCTTCGTGCTGCATTACACATCTCTATTCCAACAGAATTTGCACAACCGTCACAGCTGTAGTCCTCCTAAATTCAGCAGCCCAAAAAGTGCCCAGCTCGTCCCGTCTACCCTGACACGTTTAAAGAATGGTAGAGGATCGAGCAGCCAAAAGAGCAATCTGGGACGACTAACGGGACGCCTTCATGTCGCTGAAGGGAAGAATTCGCCAAAGACCTCAAAGCACTATACGTGCAACACCGATTAAAATGGTCTACTGTGAAGTTGACATTTTCGATCGCAAGAACAAGTGGCAGGGCTATCTACGCTGCAGATTCTGGCGGCAGGAGTCGAACACTCCGCGTGGGCTGATGCAATTCAAAGGTTTTAAATTAGTATCTAGTGGTTTTTAGTGAAAAAATTTGGTGTTTATTTGTGCAGTGACGTGCCGCAAAGTGATCCTTATAATAAGAATAGTTGAATTGTATCGTTTTTAACACTGCTATTGTATCGAAAAGTGGTCACGGACAATTTGCTAGGACTTATTATAGTCTTACAACCCGCGATTGTGTTTAGAATCCGTAGTGGATAAAACTTAAAACACCGGTGCTTTATTGAGTGACTGTAACTTTGACTGACTTCGACTGTTGACTACCCACTTATTCAATAAGCTACTTGACATTGGTAAGATATCTTCGGGTAGAGCCATAATATTTTTATAAAATCCTACATTAGTGGAATTTTATAAAATAAGACCCTATAAGATTATATTGCTACTTACTTACGTACGTTCTGCAATAATAAAAATATCGTTTAAACTTTCATGGTAACTAACATTAGAATAGTTATTTACGAGATTTCTACCATGTACCTTATGTTTGAGTTTCCGATATTTCGGCACTGTTGCAAGCGCCATGGTCACGGAGTAACTGAAGTTTTTGCGGGTAAGATGTTACTGGCTGACAAAACGGTCTACCCTCTTCTTTTAAAATATGGTACATGGTAGAAAACTATTCTAATAAAAATATCTTCGGGTAGAGCCATAAAATAAAAAAAAAACCTAACTAATATATGTATATACCTAACTGCAGACGTGGTTTGGTGACTTACTCATACAGTTCCTTCGCATACATTTCCAAAGATTTTTTACTGATCCTGTTGACATTGCAAATGGCTACAGCAGGGAAGTTTATCTTGTTGATGGGGTAGGTGGACGATTCCCGGGTGACCACAAGCGGGTTGGAGAAGGTCTGTGACTCAGTATACTTCAGCACGTAGAGGAGGCTGGTACAGCTTACCAGGAACACAAGGGTGTATATGATCCTGTTGAGAGATCTTAGTTGAATGAAATCAAAACCATAATGAAATGGGCAACCACAAAAATTAACTCTCTGCTGAGCAATAATTTGTAACCTACCTTAGACAAAAGTGAACTTACAAATAATGGGCAATAAAAGATGACACAAACAAACCAGTTAGTAAATTACCGTGAAATGATTTAAAATAGAATAATTTAATCAAATGAAATTCAGGATGATTCAAAGACGCTCTTTTTCCAATATTACTTCAACGAGGGGTAAATTTTGTCCAGCAGTGTTTCCAATAAGTGACGACAATAAATAAAATAAATAAATAAATATTTCACAACATCACATACATTGATCTGACTCCGAGTTAGGTAGCTTAAGCACCTGTGTTACGGATATCAGAATCAACAGTGGGATTACAAATATATACATATAATACTTTGCTTTTGTAAATACATACTTATAATACATAGCAAACACCCAGACCAATACAAACAAACATGTTCATGCACACAAATGTTTGTACTGTGCGGGGATCGAACCCGCAACCCTTGTATCAGAGGCAGCGTTCACTACCACTGTTCCAATCGGGTTGTTGACAATATGTCAATTCTTTGGCCCAAAAAAATATTCTACTATCATTATTATAGCGGTTTGAAGCTACGTATGTTAACTCTTGTTGCAAAAGGTATTTTCTTCCCTAAAGTCCTCAGTTTACTATTTTTCGAGGATCTTACCTTTGCCTAATGTGGATATTGGGCTCTCGTATCTCCTTAATTCCAGCGATGCTGCAATGATTAATGTACTCTTTTGTCGTGTCCTTGATGCTCCGGCGCAGGATTAGCTCAAACTTCAGCCGCGTGGGCTGTTGCGCCTGTCGCTTCCTGTATCTTTCCCACCACAATTCCCTTGGAGCATACATTCTGCTAAAGACAGGACTGCGATTATGTGTTGGATAGGTTTGCAATCTGATATTTTTTTATGAGAAAGGGAGGCAAATGAGCAAGCGCGTCACCTGATGCTAAGTGATCACCGCTGCCCATGGACATCAGCCACACCATATGTTATGTATGCTTGATTCTTGATTATTATTATTTATGAGCCCATAGTGTCCCACTGCAGGGCAAAGACCTCCCTACTTATTTTCCACCTCTGACGGTCCTGGGCAGCTGTGGACCAGTCTGGAAAGAACGTGTCTAGTTCATCTCGCCACCACCGATATTATGCTTGATATGAGTAAAAAATCTTTACTTATTCCGATTTCTTGACGCCGATTTCTGAGACACCCTGAAACGAATACAAAATAATAACTTTCACCTTCATAGTCGCAACCTTGATTTTGTAAGTGTTACATATATTTTACTTTTAGATAAAAGAGTGTTTCAGTTCCCTTTACCTGAATACTGAGGAACTAGTATGAATACGTGTATTGTAAAAGCTTTGTTCAATCAATGAGCGTATAAGTTCCAACTCAGAATTAAATGGTTCTTTAGTTAAATATTTTATAGAAGCTTTGAACAATGAACGGTATCTGATTTAAATCACGCAAATATGGTAGATAAAATCATAATAAGTAGGAGCCAGGAGGTAGGAATGTATTTAACAATGCATACCTAAGTGGACACGCAAGTATTCAGTTAACATAAATACTAGCGGTCGCCCGCGGTTTTGCTCGTGTGGAATTTGGTTTGCCTCAAAGTAGCCTAGGTATGTGTGTCATTCTCCTTCCCTTCAACTATCATGTCCATCCGTTTTGCTGTGAAAGAAGGACAAACAGACCTATTCTCGTGCTTTCGACTTTTAAGTCGAGTATTTTATTAGCATCCTGAGGAGCAATCCTTGAGCACTCGACATTTAAGTAGAATTTTGAGTTGAAATCTCAAAATTCGCCTAAGTCGATACAAATCTCTAGTTCGATTTAAACGTCGAGAGAGTCATTCATGGAACTAAAAAATGCGCGCTTTAAGTTTGCATGTCTATGCCGACATTTGATATGAGCCACCATGATGTCACTATAGGCAGCCAGTGAAAATCAATCAATAATGCCGCGATATTCTCCTGCCTCACACTTTTTAATACTTTACCCCAGAGTTATAACGCCCTGTTGGCTGTTGGTCTAGTGGTTTAAGTACCGGGTGATCTCGGGGTCCTGGGTTCGATTCCCGGGTCGAGCGAAAAGTATGTTTCGAATTTTTCGAACCCAGCTCGGGTTTGTGATCACCAATCCACATTTGGAAAGCGTGGTGATTAAGCCTAATCCCATCATAGTAGCGATAACTTGATTTCTATGATGGCTTAGGCCTTTGCCCTGCAGTGGAAATGTTTATAGGCTGATACCTAACTTTTTTTTTACCCCAAAGTATATAACTTTGGGGTAAAAAAAAAGTTAATATGGAAGAGACGAAGACTGCCTACATTGCCTACCTACTTATGATATATGACTGGTACCCAATTCTCCTGGCGGATGTCGCATGACAATCATACAAAAAAACTATGTTTTTGCGATATACAAGACAAAATATCACGTCCCCAGAATTAGAGCCCAGGAGCCCAATTCTCGTGCTTGTGACATTTCTTTTTATACGACATACATCACTAAAACATGTTTTTTTTGTATGGTTTTCAGATGATATCCGCCATGTTTTCAAAATATCACGAACATGAGAATTGAGGTACAGGAGCCCAATTCACTTGAAAACCATACAAAAAAACTATGTTTTCATGATATATGTCGTATGATAATAAATGAATTGGGCTCCTGTAATACCAAACGTTGTAGGTAATACACAATTTTGCTCAGCAATGAAGGCTATCTAAACCGGAAAATACATTGGCAATTACTTATTTCTCCACTATCCACAACTCCCACCCCCTATGGCTTTGACTTCGGACTCCTGGGAACATGGTGGTAAATTATAAACATTTAATTTACATTGTAGAGTCCAGTGTGTTATTCCCGGTTGCGTCTAAAGCTGGTTATTTGGAGCGCGGGTTTTGCTTAGACCAAGATTCAGGATTTGAGGACTCTGGTAATTACAATGAAGCGACTGCCGTCTGACCTACGCAACCCTTTGGACAGGGGACTCAGACCTACTGAATCATGATTACACGTTTCAGAAACTAATCGAAACGTGCAGGTTTCCTCACGATGATTTCCATCACCGCCGAGCTAATGGTAAAAAGGCGCACATAGATTGGAAAGTTCTAGAGGTGCAGGCTCGGATACGAACCACGAAGCCTCCCACCCCTCCCCGCTTGGAAGGCGCTTTCTTATCCACTGAGCTACCATCATTTTTTTAGCTTGTAGAGCCATCTGTCTAAATATCTATGTAACAGCTACTCTGATCGGACGTTGTCATAGTAGGCAGTAGGTACATTACAGCCGGGTTCTACTTCAAGGCATGCTGTTTAGTCTACTGAATGAATTGAAGTTCCTACAGATGGCGCCACTTACCTTTTATGTTCCAGCTAGACTTAGTTTTTTCTATGAACTAAGTAGGTAAGTATAGGCCAGCGCTTATGATGACGGGTAAGGCAGACTAGCGACGACAATCGATTTTAATTTGTAGCTACTAAACGGGATCTATTTTAAACCATTTCGGGGTTAAAACCTCTCGACAAATACTTATACTATTTATTAATTAACCATGCACAAATGTTGTGTCCAACGCGCACGCGAAAAAATGATTCGCCGTAGGGCGTATGGGCAAAAGCGGTTACTTTTGGCTTTGATCAATTTTTCGCGTACAAAAACAGACCCAACATTTGTGTATGTTTATTTAATAAATAGTGTTTGTTCAGAGGTTTTAACCCCGAAATTGTTTAAAATAGATCCGGTTTAGTAGCTAAATATTGAAATCGATTGGCGTCGCTAAAGTGCCCTACCTGTCACTTTAACCACAATCTCAACATTCTCAACTGATGGAAAGTGACAATGACAGTCTAGGATGTAACGCGTTCGCCTAGAAGATGCCTGTTCACTCTTGACTCAAATGAGCCCAAATACCATATCTTAGTCTCAGAGGGGCTACAATGAAACGCAATGGACAACATTTCAAAATTGCTAAGCTCTGAAACAAAAAATACCAATTCTTTGTTTACTTTTCCGCTGCTCGAATATATATTTATTCATTTTTTATATTGCTTATTTATTGAGAAAAAAATTAAAAACTAAAAAACGTAAGATGACGTCATCGGACGGCAGAATGTAAAATATTTCTTTGCTTAACACATTATAGTTTTAAATTTACAAAATGCCAAACCCATGATGCAACTGTCAAAAAAAAAGACAACTTGTCAACGTTGAATGTATGAATGACGTTGACAATGTTGACACTAGTATTATTTACCTTTGACAGTAGTACCTTTTTTTTTATTAAAACAATGATAAGCAAAGGAATATCGCTGTATTTAGCCGTCCGATGACGTCATTTGGCACTTACGTCTATTTAGAATAAAAAGAATTTCAATAATTATTTTATGCATGAAAATGGACAAATTTTGAAAAAAGAAAAAATATGGGTCTGTTCATTTTATGTCTATTTTCATATAAAAAAACAATATGGACATGTTAAAAATATGAAATGTTGTCCATTCACGACTGAATCTGTCCCCGTCCTATTCACTATTTTGTTTGGATGTTATCTTCGTTCGTTTCATTGTAAGGTCCATTGTTTTCTGATGCGCTCTAAGAAATTGATACAGTGCGACCACGATCAGCAGGCACTTCAGTGACATTGGCAGAGGGGCGTATTAATTGAGCTAATGATTCCGAACGTGTAACCGTGATCTAGTTGGCCTGGTTTCCCTGTCATTTGCAAATGTCGGTTTTCCTCTGACGCCATATTGTATGTTTGATTAGAAGTCAATTGTTTTTTCAGATTTACTTTACTGTATTTTAACCTTAGATTAAATCAAAATAGCGGAAGATAGGTGACTCGTCTATACCGCGTGGACTGCTTAAATTAGGCGCCCGGCGCCTACTTTCACGCAGTCGCAAATGTCAGAGTCTGACAAGCGGTCGCGTCACCCAAAAATATTCATTAATTGTTTTAAGTGGGATAAAGGTTATCAAAATGCCTACGTGCGCATTGCACTGTACAAATAATTCAAAACGTAAAAATAAATCTCATGGAATCACATTTCACTCGTAGTTCATAGTTTTTAATTTCTTATGATATTTTAATATTTTACAATGTTTAGATCGCCATTTTGCCGAGCGAGATAGAAAATAACGATATACCCATGTTTGACGAGTTAAGGGATATTACGGCACACAGTTATAGTGTCAGCATAAAAAGATCTATTGCTAATTTATTCAGAGTAGTAAGTAGTAGTGCTAAATGTGTAATTAAAAAAAAACATATTTATTATTGTTTATATTTAACTGACTTCATAACAAGGAGGAGGTTCTTCGGGATCATTTTTTATGCATGTTCCCAAACTAGGTAGGTACCTACTGAAAGATGACTAGATCATTTTGTAAAAACTTTTTTTAAAAGAGTATGTTTCCTAGGTAATCCCATTCTTAGCATATCATGATCTGACGATGGGATCCCATAATAATCGAGGGCAACATAACATTCAGATTTTAAAGACACAAGTAAAACAAACAGACTCTATTCGAAGAAAAGTCAACGTTGTGTAAGTATAACATTCAATTATAATTTACTAGCTTTTGCCCGCGACTTCGTCTGCGTGTAATTCGAATAAAAGCAAGGTCTTTATATATCTTTATAAATTATAGCCTATGTGTTATTCTGATCTAAAAGCTACATTACTGTAAAGTTTCATTAAAATCCGTTTAGTAGTTTTTGCGTGAAAGAGGAACAAACATCCATCCATACATCCATCCAAACAAACTTTCGCCTTTATAATATTAGTAAGGATAATAGTACCTACCAACAATACATTTATGATAATTGCGACTGTTCTATAAAAATAAATGATTTAGAAATTAGTTATTTTGTTGACCCTACTTTCTCCTTTTGACATTACGCCGTAGGATGCGCGTAGCGCGTTTGATGACTCCCTCAAGCGAATGTCAAAACAAATAGGTCCGTTTTCAGTTGTCTAATTGAAAGGACGTGGCGTAGCTTCCGCTATTTTGATTTAATCTAAGGTTTTACCACATTCGGCGAAACTACGATGCCAAAATATTTATATTGACTGTACTGTAACGATTATGAGAGATATAAATAAGTGAGTAGGTACTTCTGTAAATACTTCAAGGAAAGAATTATCAATTTTTTGAGATGCATTACAATAATCTATACACGCTTCAAGTAACAGTGTAGAAATAATGTAGAAAGAAATTATACTATAAGATTGTCTCAAAAACTGTACTCATAGGGCCTTAAATGATTATTTTTCTATTTTTTTCCAAAATCAGTAGATTATTCTTAATTTTTTGATTTCAAAATATAAATATAGATATAATAATGATTAAATACGTAAATACGTTTAATCTTTATATCCTCGCAAGTTATGTGACGTGACGTCATTTGCCGCGGGCAAGTTGACCTTCTGCGCGGCGCGCGCGCAGAAGCCATTTATTAACCAATCATAGTCCAATGATAGCCGCGAGCGGCAGTGGCGTCGATGGCCACGCAATGTTTGGACATCACACCTTAAGAATCAACAGTGCAGTAGTGTCGCCGAACTATCGATATGTTTTATTCGAGAAGGATTATTTTTTCGATAGTGTATGTTGAGGTTCAAAGGCTGGACCAGCCTCTTTAATATTGCACATATTTTATACAAATACAAGTAAATAGTTTTAAAAAAAGTAATGTATCAGCCAATTTACTGTCTCCCTGCAGGGCAAAGGCCTCCATCATAGAAATCAAGTCATCGCTACTATGATGGGTTCACTTGCCAAATGCGGATTGATAATAATCATAAACCCGAGCTATGTTCGAAAAATTCGAAACGTACTTTTGCCCGACCCGGGAATCGAACCGAACCCAGGACCCCGAGATCACGGCCCGGTACTTAAAAACCACAGACCCACAGGTAAATATCTAAATACTTAGTTATTAAGTTGCATGATGATGATTTACAGAGAGTCCCACATTACTATACTATACTTTTTAGGGTTCCGTACCTCAAAAGGAAAAAACGGGAACCCTTATAGGATCACTTTGTTGTCCGTCTGTCCGTCCGTCCGTCTGTCAAGACCCTTTTTCTCAGGAACGCGTGGAGGTATGAAGCTGAAATTTATATCAATTACTCAGGTCTACTGTCCCTTGAAGCTGTGAAAAAATCAAACTTCTAAGCCAACGCAATCAAAAGATACAGCCGTTTATGCCGCAAATTTTCGACACTTGCAAGGGAATCAAAACCTACAGGGTGCTTCCCGTGAACTCAGAATCTTGAAATTTGGTACGAAGCAATAGCTTACAGCACAGGTAACAGAAAAATTCCGAAAAGCTTAAAATTTTAAGTAGTTATACCACCAAAAAAATTGTGATTGTAAACATAATTGTAGTTACAGCAATGACCGCGAGTTATTATACTATGTATGGGGAGGGCAACATTTAAAGAACACGAAATAGCCTTCTTCTTTATATTTCGACGTTATTTTTTCGAAATGATATGTGTTAATATAAATTCGAAATGATATGTGTTAAATGTTTATGTAATAAGCTTAAATGTATTAAACAAAGAAGGCAATTAGGTGATGAATTGGACCTGTATTCTTTATTAATAGAAAATAACATAATCAATCATGAAAATGACATGAAACAATTTCAATCCGAAATTTTAAAACTTGAGGAGTCATTAGTAGACATGACTCATAGGTACAATTCAACCAGAAATGAGTATGGAGAACTGATGCTTGCAATGCAGGAATTATTAAATCCTTCCGAGAAAGACAGTATTATATCAAACAATACCCCATCCAATCATCAGTCCCCCACCACCCATAGCAGCCCTCCACCAGCATATTGTAATACCAATAGTTCTGCAACATCAAATTTGAATGATAAACATATTGCAAACAAAAAAATTGTTATGTTTAGTGACGAGTTAGGTAAAGATATGGGACACCTTTTATTTTCTTCCGGACAGTCGATTATCAATCATTGTGTACCGGGTGCATCTTTTTCTGACATAATGAATAAAATTATAGAAACAACTTTCCATAAGAATACCTCAATAGTTATTATGGTAGGGAATAGGGGAAATGTAAATAAAAACATTTTGTCTAAGTACCTACACTCTCTTAGTTTATTAGATGTAAATGAAATTGTATTATTTACACTTCCCTATAATAACAGCTTGCCACAGGTAGAAAATACTTAAAGATATAATTTAAATATGACATTGAATACTTTGACATATAATGTAAAAAAAATCCATGTTATTGACATAAATAATTATATAAAATCATACTTTCATTTGACAAAGGATAAATATTATCTTAATAAATATTGTAAACGACTAATAGCAATGTCGCTATCTTATTATTTAGATTGCTCAGCCAAAAACTTGGCTACCATATCTGCTCCTATTGAGCAGAAAAAATATGACATGTGTAATCAGACGTTGGAATTAGTTCCAATGAATTTAAATGTAATTTAGAGACAATAGAGAACACCTCTTGCACACTAGATTTAATGACAAAGGGGAAGTCTGGGCATTTAAATATTGTTCATCAAAATATACAGGGCTTCTCCGGTAAAGATTTGGAATTGGAACTTTTTTTAAATAAAATGAATATACATGTCCTCTGTGTAACTGAACACTGGTTGAGGCAACATGAACTTATTATTAATATTGATAATTATAAAGTCATAAGTGCGTTCACAAGAAAGTCGGCCATTAGGGGTGGGTCACTTATATTATTACATAATTCATTAAAAGCAAAGGAGCGCAAAGACATAGTCGCACTTTCAACTGAACGAACTATTGAACTATCTTGTGTAGAGATTGAACGGTTTATCATTATTTGTGTATACAGACCTCCCTCTGGTAACTACAATAACTTTGAGTCTGCCATGGAGGAGGTGCTGAGAAAAGCAACTAATTGCAACAAGCAAGTAATTGTATGTGGGGATTTCAATATTAACATCTTAGAACACAGTCAAAGCTCGGGTATGCTTCTTAATCTATTTAAATCTTTTGATTTACGCCATCTGTTTAATGACCCTACACGCATTACCCCCACATCAGCTACTTGTATTGATAATATTTTCTGTAATTGTAAGGCAATTAAAAAATCAATAATAAATTTTATAAATTCAGACCATGCAGGACAGATAGCTGTTTTTGAACACCGTCATGCAACTGCTTCCTCTTCTTTTGTCTATAGGCCAATCACCACTAGTCGTGTGGAAAAATTTAAGGAAAATGTTGAAAACAACGTTTCCCTGATGCAAGTAAGTAAGTATGCTAATATTGATGAACTATACAATACTTTGTTTAATGTTATTGAAAAGGAGTTTGAAGTAATTTTTACTAAGAAAAAAGTCAAAGTAGACAATACTAAAACTATATTTAGCGATTGGGCTACTAAAGGCATCTTCAAAAGCAGGCGCACTTTATTTGAATTATATGACATTAAAGCTAACTCCAATGATCCTACAATAACTGAACATGTTAGAAACTATTCCAAGCTATTTAAAAAAGTCTGCGCAATAGCAAAAGCTAATTATTTAAAAGATAAAATTAAAAATTCAAATAATAAAATCAAAGCCACTTGGAATATGATTAATAAAGAGACTTGTAAAAATACTACTCAAGACCTCAAGTACTCTTTGAAAATTGATAATAAACAACTGAACGAGGACGTAGAAATAGCAAAGGCATTTGAATCTTTCTTTGCTAATATACCTCTTATTACCACTAGTAACTTAAATTCTAGTCCTCAGCTTGCTAATTGTCTTCTTCAATCGAGTGTGGACGAGTGCCTGACTTCTTTTAGTTTCCATCACATCAACCCGGAAACTATACTTAAAACTTTTAAAGACATCAACGTAAAGAAAACAGAAGATTTGTGGGGAATATCAGTAGAAATATTAAAAAATATAATAAAAATCATTGCCCCATATTTAGCTGTAATATTTAATGAATGCGTAGATATTGGTCAATTTCCAAATCTGATGAAATATAGCAAAGTTCTACCACTTTTCAAATCAGGTGATAGAAGTGACCCATCTAATTACAGGCCAATATCCATTTTACCTGCCCTTAGTAAAATATATGAAAAAGTTATATTCCATCAATTATTGGGTCATTTTAATCTAAACAAATTATTGCATAATAAACAATTTGGATTTACTAAAGGCAAATCTACTACTGATGCGGGAGTTGCACTCATCAAGCACATTTTTGATGCATGGCAAAATAAGCAAGATGCTGTAGGTATATTTTGTGACCTTTCCAAAGCATTCGACTGCGTTAATCACCAAACATTATTAATGAAGCTACAGCATTACGGCCTCACAGATAGCTCTCTGAGCTTGGTACGGTCATACCTAAGTGATAGAATTCAAAAAGTCAATGTTAATGGAACTAATTCTTCTGGCGCCCTTTTACAGATGGGAGTGCCCCAGGGCTCGATATTGGGGCCCTTACTGTTTATTATATATGTAAATGACCTACCTTACTTTACTAAAAACTTGTGTGACATAGTATTATTTGCAGATGATACTTCTTTAATTTTCAAAACTAATAGACATAAAGATAACTTTGACGATGTAAATAATGCTCTCACTCAAGTGCTACATTGGTTCACTGTAAATAATTTACTTCTCAATGCTAAAAAAACTAAATGTGTCAAATTTACATTGCCCAACGTAAGACAGGTCAGCACTAGGATTAATATGAATAGTCAAAATGTTGAAGTAATTAATTCCACAGTATTTCTAGGCGTCACGTTAGATTCAAAATTACAGTGGGGTTCTCATATTGCAGCCCTGGCAGGGAGACTTAGTTCGGCTGCATATGCAGTCAAAAAAATAAGACACCTGACCGATATTGAAGCAGCCAGACTTGTGTATGTATTTCAGTTATTTCCATAGCGTTATGTCTTATGGTCTGCTGTTATGGGGCTCTGCGGCTGATATTCAAGCTATTTTTGTGCTACAGAAACGAGCTGTCAGGGCCATATACGGACTTAGACCACGAGACTCGCTTAGAAACTTGTTCAAAGAAATTAACATTTTAACATTAGCTTCACAGTACATCTTTGACTGTATTATGTATGTTTATAAAAATTTAGAAAACTTCCCTCGAAAATCCGACAACCATAACCTAAATACTAGAAATAAACACAAGCTTGCTGTTTCACATCTCAGACTTCATAAGATTGGTAATTCATTCGTAGGAATGAGTATTAAAATATTTAATAAGTTACCACAAAAGCTTGTTGATTTACCAATGCCCAAATTTAAAACACATGTTAAAAATTATTTAATGGCAAAAGCCTATTATACAGTTAATGATTACTTAAATGACAAGAATTTGTGGAAATGACAAACTGTTCGCCTACACCCATGACACTGTACTTAAAAAAAAAATTTGGTGATTAAAAAGAGTAACTGGCGAGTTTCTTGCCGGATCTTCTCGTCAGAATCAACTTTCCGATTCCGGTGGTAGAATCACATTATATTTATTCATTTCTTAGTATATTTTTTGTATCGACATATATGTTTAATAACATGTATAATATACATAGCTATAATTTATATTTTTCATGTATGACGATTTGTAAGAGCTGTATATAAGCCTATGCAAATAAAGCACTTTTGAATTTTGAATTTTATAAAATAAAGGATTACTTAAACGATAAAGAGATCTTTGTCTTAAATTTATGCTCCTCCATCTTTCCCCATTGTAATGTTATGAATTTCATTTTGCAATAAAAATACCATAGTTATGACTCCATTGTCGTAATGAACGAACTTTGTAAACCTTGCAGGTTTGTACGGAACCCTCGGTGCGCGAGTCCGACTCGCACTTGGCCGGTTTTTTACTATATTTGCTTATTGCTTCTTGTACGCCGCCAAAAGATTTATATTGGCTGTACTGTAACGATTATGAGAGGTATATTAGAGAGCTTTATTCCACTTAAAACAATTAATGAATATTTTTGGGTGACGCGACCGCTTTTCAGACTCTGACATTTGCGATTGCGTCCAATTAGGCGCCGGGCACTTAATTTAAGCGGTCCACGCGGTATAGACGAGTCACTTATCTCCGCTTTTTTGATTTAACCTAAGATTGCTACCATGTTTGTGTTCGGCACAGTTGCAAGAGCAATGGTCACGGTGTAACCATGACGCTTTAAGCATTGCTCAAATATCGGAAACTCAAAAATAAGGTAACATATATGGTAGCAGTCCCGTAAAATATACTTATACTGAAAACAGAAGAAGTTTTGGTGATCCAAAACTAAACCGAGTAACTCGGCCGAGTACTCGGTTCGAGGAACTTTGTACCGAGTAAATTCGGTACTCGGTACTCAGTAAAAGTAGTACTCGGCGCATCACTAGTACAAACTATATATTAGAGATGCGCCGGGTAATACTTTTACCAAGTAACTGAGTACCGAATGAACTCGGTTCAAATTTCCTCAACCCGAGTACTTCGCCGAATTCATCGGTTCAGTTTTAGGACACAAAAACTTTTTCTGTTTTCTGTTATAAGTATTTTTTACGGAACTGCTTACATGTTAGCAGTTACCTTATTTTTTAAGTTTCCGATATTTTAGTACTGCTGAAAGCGTCAAGATTACACCGTGACTGTGCCGAACACGAATGTGGTAGCAATTCCCTACAAAACTATTCTAATGATAACAAATTTTAAGCTTTCGACGAATATCCGAACGTTGTTTAGATTGGTTGGTAAAAAGAAACCGGTCATGACTTACGGTGCCGAGGCGTGGACACTCACGGCTGGACTAGTCCACCGGTTCAAAGTCGCTCAAAGAGCTATGGAAAGGGCTATGCTCGGAGTATCTCTGAAGGACCGCATCAGAAATGATGTAATCCGACAGAGAACCAGAGTCACCGACATAGCCCACCGAATTAGCAAACTGAAGTGGCAGTGGGCTGGTCATATTAGCCGCAGAACTGACAGCCGTTGAAGCCGTAAAGTCCTTGAGTGGAGACCGCGACTCGGTAAGCGTAGTGTAGGACGCCCTGCGACAAGATGGGATGATGACATTCGAAGGCTGGCTGGTGAGGGCTGGATGAGAGTGGCCGAAAATCGGGAGCAGTGGTGTGCATTAGGGAAGACCTATGTCCAGCAGTGGACGAGTGTGGGTTGCTGATGATGATGATGATGATGGTAAAAAGAAATGGAGGTTATTAACTGTTTACCGATACCACGCGTACAGTGATTAGCAATGATCGGAGTAGGTAGAGATTTTTCGGTTCATTGACCGCAATAACAGATGTTAATATGGACATGCCCCGGGATTCTGACTATGATTCCGAGATTCAAATAAATATTTTTTTATTTTAATAAGAAATGTAAAAGAAAAATCACTTATATTGCATATTAATGTAAACTTGCGAGCGTGCGTTTGTTACAGTTTACTTACAGTTTGTTTCATTTCTATCTTGAATTTCGAAAGAACAAATAGAAGTTTTTAAATGTAATTGGTATCACAAAGCGTTTATGAATAAGTTCGTAAGGCCTGATGTTAATGCTCGTATGTATAAACGAAAATAACTGTTAACAGTTATTCTATTTTAATGAATTATTTATAAAGCCCGAGTCAAAACTCACTTTTTGCAACTTCAACACCGTCTTCACTCTTCCTCATCCCATTAACTTTTCTACAATCGTCCTGTTATCGGCAGCCTGTAGTCGATGGTCCATCTTAGATCCATTTGATTTTCATATTATTGTTTTTGTCTTTTTCTGATATCAATCTCATACTATTATGTATATATGTAGTCTAATATCTTATTTTATTTGAGCATAACTTATTTATTAGTTTATAATATTGTATTTTATTTATGTATTAGGGTTATAAGTTATATTTTAACATTTACAGTTTATCTCTTTTATTAATTTTTTTCCTTATTGAATATTGCACCACCTGCCCCTTCTCTACTATTAAATGTCCTTTAACCGAAGGTTGTCTGGTAGAAATCCGCCGAAATTGCACACAAAATATCTGTAATGCCTAGTACTTAAGTTGTGTGTTTTGTGCAATAAAGTATATCTATCTCTCTATCTATCTATGTTTCAATTTATTTTCAATAACCCCAAAAACGTCCTTATTATACTTAGTGGGGGGAGGGGGCCGAATTTGTACTCCCCAAGACCGGGAATCGCTTTTTGTAGGTAACATGAATAAAGTAGATTTTTATTCCCGGGATTCTGGGCATGTCCATATTATTTGAAAAAATTGCAAGTACCAAAACTACTACCTACTCCGATCATTGGTGATTAGGCACAAGTACCTAATTCATTAATAATTATGAATTTTCTGAGATTTTTAAACCTGCGTTGCCGCTAGGTCCACAAGTCGAGCGGCACGCTTTGTGTCCAGGGGTCTTAGCGCGAAGCCGTCCCGTAACGAACGATAATATACCTGTCGCATCCAGTCAGAGGAGACACAGCGCGTGTGAAAGGGAGGCGAACTCCGATTCGGTCGTAAGGTCCGGTTGGCGCTAAGGCCCCAGGCGCAAGCTCTCGCAATAACCTTTTTAATAAGAGTCTTTGTTTCAGATGCTAATCGTAATATTAATGGTCATGTTGGATGCCGAAGGTTAGTGACTAATAAAAGTATACTCGTGGTGATGAGCGGGCATGTATTATGGTAGAATTTAGTAAAAAAGTAATAGCAGTAAAAGCTTACTTTTTTGTCATTCTATATTCTAATAATACGGCGTCATACCACGGCGTCACAGAATACCCACGTGAAGCAGCACTGTGCTGTGTTTCACTGTCTGAGTGAGGGTACAGAAGGCTCATTCCGCGGGAAAGGAGGGTTTAAAGGTTGGCAGCTCACTTGTAACTCCACTGGTGTCACAGGTGTCTATGAGTGGCGGCAATCGCTTAACCTCAGGCGATCGACGAAAAAAAAACAATCCTGGTCTTGTGATCAAAAAAATCACGAACGAACGAAAAGGCAGATGAGCTGGCCAGAATAGGCTCGGAATTAAATTAAAACCGGAACTTTTAGTACTGGTTGGCTAGAAACACTATCGATAGGTATGGCCTAACCGAAAATTAGTAAGTTCAATAAGGAAAGGAGGGTAAACAAGGAGTGGAAAATACAAAGGCCTTTATCAGAGATGATGGTGATCGCCCTGTTAGTCTAGTGTTTTAAGTACCGAGCCGTGATGACCCCTAGGGTCCTCTCTCGCTAACCATCAGGCGATCCGTCTGCTCGTCTGCCACCTATCATATAAAAAAAACGCATTTGGCAAGCGTGGTAATAAGGCCTAATCCCATCATAGTAGCGATAGCTTGATTTCTATGATGGACGCTTTTGCCCTGCAGTGGGACAGTTTATAGGGATCTTGTTTACCAGATTACACCACCCAAAAAACATCGTGGTTTCATCCAAACCCTTTTCCAGTCGTATCGGCTTCCGATCCATTGGGTAGCGAAAGGGGGAGGACGAGTGTGTGCACCTGTGTCTGCGCGTACATTTGTGCACCTTAATATGTTCTGCGCATTAGACTTACGGACTTACGGGCTTAAGGACTCCTATTACTCAATATCTGAATATTAGGTAATAGGGACCTGTAAGCGGCCGCTGTAGCCGAAACAGGCTAGGACCAATATATAAAAAACCGCATTTTGCAAGCGTGGTGATTAAGCCTAATCCCATCATAGTAGCGATAACTTGATTTCTATGATGGACGCCTTTGCCCTGCAGTGGGACAGTTTATAGCCTATAAACTGTCCCACTGCAGGGCAAAGGCGTCCATCATAGAAATCTTGGAGGCAATAGACAACAGGCAAGGATGATCATAGAGCGTTTAAAAGGGCATTATGGGACAAAAGAAAAAATGCTGCTGTTGATGCACATAACATCGAACAGCGACTGCAGAGCATGTAAGGTGGAGACGGAAGCCATAAAACAACCTTTATGTGTAAAATTACCGTGCATCAACGGTAATTACACTGTTGGTAACACTGCATCTACCCCGCGTCTACCTATAGAAATATAGCTTACTATACACCTATAGACATAACACTGACAGTCATTTGAATATGCGACATTCATTGTACTACGTTGTCCATTAGAAGATCTTCGATGCGCATACACCGGCGATATTACCGGAGCCCCAGAGAGCTCGTAAAAATTTGAATAAAAGCCCCTCTGAATGCAGGGTACGTGAAACTTTTTAAAACTATTAACATGTTTATAATGCAGTTTACGACGGGAGATTGGCTATATATAGTACCCGTAATAAAGCGCCTGGTGCATTCTATAGACAACGATACTGCTTATAGGTATGAAAAGACTTAACTTGACTTGCGCTAAGTAATCGACACTCATCGACTTAGGAAAGAATGGTCAAATTAAGTCCTGAAACGAAGTGAGAGAATTAATAAATAAAATAAATAAATAAAATAAATACATAAAATAAATAAATAAAATATATGAATAAAATAAATAAATAAAAAAAAATAGTAAAAAAATATAAAAAACATAAAAATAAAATAAATAAATACTTAAAATAAATAAAAAACTAAAAAAATAAAATAAATAAATATAAATATTTCACAACATCACATTTTGAAATTTTGAAATATTTATTTGCTTGCTAAGTGTTACATACAAATATTAGGTTACATACATTACATACATTGATCTGACTCTGACATAGGTAGCACTTGCACCTTTGTTACGTATATCAGAACCAACAGCGGAATTACACATACATACACGTTTCTTTACAATAAAATGTTGTGGATATTAGCTGAGTAAGAATAAAGTTTGTAATTAAAATTCTTTGTTATAAAAGAACCTTATGAATAAGGATATAAAATAGGTTGGAGAAACCTGAAAACTGCGTTTGACAATGACATAAGTGACATTAATAGATTTGACAGTGACGTATCTGTCGTAGTTTTTTTTGGTCTTGAATTCCAGTTTGGAGTATAGATAAGTGGCGAATCTAAGGGGCGTTCTTCCTAATTTTGTCGAAATTGACTCCTATCTCCTGTAATTTATGAGTTAGGGGATCAGGTGGTATTACACTGTGACTTGGCCCGAGCGATCGGGTGCAGGACCAATAGCTTAAGGTGACGGGTATGGCACACGGGTAGATGACCCTTTTTGCACCCAGAATCCTATATAAACCTACCAACAAGACGATTTTAGGGAGGTGGGGGATGGGAGGATTTTGATAAGGGAGATTAATTATTTTTTTCAACTTCCTGCTAATGTAGAAAGGTATGAATAATATTTTACAAAAGTAAGCGGACAACCCTATTACTGTAGGCATATTCCCCAATATGGGCGATGAGGAAGAACCGCAGGGGAAAAAAGAAAAGAAAAGGTATCTTTCTGTCGAAAATAGCGGAGTGTCGATACTGCTTTAGCCTAAGATTGCATTTAATCTAAGGCTTTAGTATTTACCTACTGTGCATATGATAATCACAGGAAAAGATGTCATTAGATTAAAACAAAAAGGGGTAGGAACTCTGTAAAGAACCGACGCAACCTTTTGACCTTTTGACTGACCGGATGGCGCAATTGGTAGTGACCCTGCCTCTTACGCCAAAGGTCGTGGGTTCGATCCCCACCCTGGACAAACATTCGTGCGATGAACACTTGTGTTTGTTCGGTGTCTGGGTGTAATATATGTATTTAAGTATATATTTGTGTTACTCTGTTGTCTGATATCTGTAACACGAGTGCTTACGCTACTTAGTACGGAATCAGGTCAACTTATGAGATGTTGTGGGAATTATTATTATAATTATTAATTACTAAACCTCATCCAGTTTCGGCTCGTTTGATTCCTGTTGACAAGTAACTACTTAAAAAAAAATAGTTTAAATGGTTATGAGATTCTGATCATCCGTGGTCTATGAAATTGGAAGGCTTTAGGACCTCTCGATAAGTATCACGAATTAAGCAGACCGTAAACTTGCGTATTCGGTTTAATTTTAAAAATCCTTTGCAAGTTTCCGAAACGAAATACAGTATCTTGACAGGCAGATGGACAGACGGGCAGCAAAGTGATTATATAAGTTAAAGTTAAGTTTTATTCCTTTTAAAGTTGGAAACCCTAAAAATATGTAATATTATTTTATTTATTTGCACGAGATTTTCTTGATAACTAATAATAAGGCAAAAAAAATCCTACCCGAAGTAAAAAAGGACTTTTTTGTAAGGAAAAATTTCTCAAAATGGCGATCACAAATGTGACATGCAAAAATTATTTTTACTTATCTCGGTGTCTCGGTGTACTTTTGTATTATTGCGAATTGAAAATCGTTTGAAAAAAGGTTGCGAATTATGCACAGATTTAAGACCTGTCCCGGCATTTTGGGGTCACAAATGACGCCTGTCATCTCACGGCATTGTGCACACGCAGCGGCATTGCGTGCCTTGACGTCGCAATGATGTCTGCGGACGAGATTCCTTCTTCGGAGAGCATGTCCTGATTAATGATAAACTTTCACAAATGTTTATACCATGAAACAACAGCTTATGGACACTTGTTATAAGGTAAGTCATAAGATGGAGATAGGGTACGTGGAGTGAGCGTTTATGGAAAATCTATTAAGAAAGTCAAAGTATGGGAGAAAGGACAACAAAATAGCGTTTCATATTCAAGCAGAAACATAATAGTTATGCTACCATCTATACAGACAAATCATCATCATCATCAGCAACCCTACACTCGTCCACTGCTGGACATAGGTCTCCCCTAATGCACGCCACTGCTACCGATTTTCAGCCACTCTCATCCAGCCCACACCAGCCAGCCTTCGAATGTCATCATCCCATCTTGTCGCAGGGCGTCCTACACTACGCTTACCGAGTCGCGGTCTCCACTCAAGGACTTTACGGCTCCAACGGCTGTCAGTTCTGCGGCTAATATGACCAGCCCACTGCCACTTCAGTTTGCTAATTCGGTGGGCTATGTCGGTGACTCTGGTTCTCTGTCGGATTACATCATTTCTGATGCGGTCCTTCAGAGATACTCCGAGCATAGCCCTTTCCATAGCTCTTTGAGCGACTTTGAACCGGTGGACTAGTCCAGCCGTGAGTGTCCACGTCTCGGCACCGTAAGTCATGACCGGAAGGACGCACTGGTCGAAGACTTTCGACTTAAGACTTTGAGGGATGGGTGACGAGAAGACTTGACGAAGACAAATATTAAAAAACAAAATCAGAAAAATAAATACTAATACCCGCTGCTGAATTTCACCACCGTACTACAAGCCGTAAATTAGTATTCCACCCGTACCACCTGGATGGGTGGAGATCCACCATCGTGCGCTTTACACGTTATTTTTTGCCACGCACCTCCTCATTGTAGAATCAAATTCCCGCAGCGGTATTTCCGAACCGGTACGACATTGCGAGCTTCAAGAAATGAGCCTATACCTTCCTAAAAGGCGACAATACATCTCCACTCCCTCTGGTGTGGCTGATGTCCATGGGCGGCGGTGATCACTTACCATTAGGTGACTCGCTTGCTCTGTTTGCCTCCCTTTCTCATAAAAAAAGAAATGTTTAATTTAAAGTAAAAAATGCCTAACTTAAGAATGTAAGGCAGATATTTTCCCTTCCCTTTCATAGTCTTGGGACGCCCTGTATAGTTATTCTGCATAGAGAATGCCTCTTGATAGATTAAAGACCATATTATTTACACACAGGATGAACATAAACTTCAGAGCAAAGAATCGTGCTGTATTCCTACAGTTCTGATAGCGAAGCAATTGCTGAAGCCATTGGCCGAACCCAAAGTAGGCTCTTAGCTGATCTTGGACGCCATGAAAAACTATTAACTACTTGAGCGACACAACAAGATAAGGTCATTATGGTTGTATCGTGAGGGCTATAACATGGAAAGGACGATGAGCTAGCGAGGAAGGGTTCGGAACCAAAGTATATATGACTGGAGTTGTTTCTTGAAATACCTGTCTTGTAGCAATATTATTATGGGCAAATGGACATAGGTAAACGAAGGAGCTTGTATACGAACGAAGTGAGCATATACCTAAAACAATGAAAATATTCGTAGACCTTAATCGGAGATGAAGCCTAGAGAAAACGTCAACTTGGAATAAGCTAGCCACAATAACTTTTTATTTGTTTTTTATGTTTTAAATTATTCTAAGATTTAACTTAGTATAAACTACAAATTACTGTAAAATTGTAAAAAAACTGTAAAAACAACCGCACACTTCTTACGTAAATTTAAGTTTTCTTTTGTATTTCTCTTATAAGTGAATCTATATTCTTTTAGAGAAACAAATACAACAATAAGCAAGAAGCCAGGTGGTTTAATTTAAAGCCGTCCCGTACCGAACGAGAATATACTTGTCGCATCCAAACAAAGGAGACACACTCCGATAATGTTGATGAGGAAGAACATAACATCTAAGAGATATGTAATGTGTTTTAGGCCTTGGCAACGCGGCCCGAAGCCGAAAAATTACACCACCCGAGAGACGAATGACTCTGAGACCAGAAGAATCTTTCATAGGTGAGTGTAAAAAATAGGACGGTACAAATAATTCCCATAAGATCGAAATATTTACTTACCTACTTGCCGTGTTGTCCCCGGCAGAGTAGAATAGGCCACCCTCACTCTTACCGAGGTGTCGTAAAAGGCGACTAAGGTAAAGCTGCTGGCATGATCATCGGCACCCAGAGAAGGAAAACTCTGCATGTATATCAAAATCCTCGCCAACCCGTCTGCCAAGCCTGGTGAGTATGGCAATTACCCCTCATGTGATTGAGGGAGGCCCGTGCCCCAGCAGTGGGGACTTAAATGGTCTGATGATGATGATGATTTACTTACATACCTTCTCCAAGTAGCCACTAACAAATAAAATTGACTAACTTGACTTAATATTTTATGTCTCCTATGTGGGGCAGAGGATGTCCACAGTGTTCCGCCATCCCGGATGGTCTTGAGCTTCGCGCTTTACCTCGGTCGAAGTTAGTTATAGGGTCTTCGATTCTAGTGATAGTCTGCCGCCAGGTTTGTTTAGGGCGGTCAAGTTTCCGTTTTCCTTTTGCGGGTTCCAGTCTGAGGCAAGCGCTTGCCTCGGTTTGTGATCCGGTTCCCTTTGGAGCGTGTGGTCGATCGGAGTCTCACCGCAGCGATTCCACAGATCAAGGTTCGTGACTTATTGTTAAAATAAAAAAAAATGAATGTATGTGTCTATTTGGCAATAAATACATATGAATTCCTTGTCTGAAAGAAAACGGTATCATAACATAACATAAGCCAAGGCCGCACTAAATGAATGATCGGACTACTTTGGTAGGTAATTGAGCGCCTTTCTCCACCCCTGGAAGAAATTGACTAGCCTCCGCATCTGAAAACTATTATCAAGGAACATCCTCTCCATTGTAGCATGCTTTTAACGCGTAGATAGAGCACAAATGGAGGTCAAATATAAAGCCAGACACCCCTACAACTTCTTCACCATCGCTAATGCATAACTTTTTGGGTTGATTGAAATTCCCAAAGTTTATTGATGAAGAAATGTCATACACACAGCTACTTACACTCACTCATGTACACCGCAATGTGCACGTCACGAATGACGCGGCGCGTGCGCATGTGTGCGTGGGACGTTGCGACTTGCGCGCGATTATAGTTGTCGAACCGCACGCATGGCGAGCATTTATTACTGTGACGCTGAATTTTCGTTTCTCCTCTTCGATCGTGTTTCTCCTCCATAGTTGTTCACTCTTGCTTGATTTGGTTTGATTAGAATACATCCTAAGTTGATGGCTAACTCCTTAATTGTTAACTTTTGAGGAGTGGTGACCGGTCGTGGTTACCGGTTACCAAACGTGTTGATCTATGTCAAGGTCAAAAGATTCTTGAAGAAGTGAATGTCACTTCATAGAGTGCTCGATGCCAAAATATTGGAGGATACGTAATGGCAGTCAACGATAAACTCTATTATATGTGATAGGTGGCTGACAAGCAGACTGATCACCTGTTGGTAATCGATTGCTGCTGCTCTTGAATACCCGCACGTGACCCAGTGGGATCATAAGAGCGCTGCCAGCCCTCCCCCCTTCCCCCTGTATTAGAAACACAGATCTCTTTGAAACAGCACAGGGAGCAGCAGCTCGAAACTCTGCTTGGTTTTCAGTTCCAGTTAAACAACACTTTTTAGCTAAAATGCTGAACATCATACTCGTATGTGCCTATCATATCCGGTAGTGTTGGCCGTCGCTCTGGATCCCCATGCTCTAGACTTTCCTTAATTTAGCAATTACAATGGAGAAAGCTATTGCTACACGACATGCCCATTTTAAGCATGCCAAATATGAGCATGCATTATGAACTGTCCACATCAATAAGCATGTTATTAGTCATCTAATAGCATGATTAGGAATAAGGAAACCTGTTTACACTTGCTAAAGCACTCCGCCACACTGCCCCTACTACCCGCGGTACAGGTAGCATGCTTTTTTGAGCCTAATAAGCTTGTTAATTAGCTTATTAGTATAGTAGTACGTCCGTCCACACATGCTACTTAGTAGCTTATACGTGAAGTATAAGCACGTATAACAGTACCTTAAAGGTAATAATAAATATAATAAAAAATTTACAACATCACATACATTGATCTGACTCCGAGATAGGTAGCTCGAGCACCTATGCTACGGATATCAGAATCAACAGTGGGATTACAAATATAATACACAAAAATACTTTTCTTTTGTAAATACATACTTATAATACATAGAAAACACCCAGACCAATACAAACAGACATGTTCATGCACACAAATGTTTGTACTGTGCGGGGATCGAACCCGCAACCCTTGGACCAAAGGCAGTGTTCACTACCACTGTTCCAATCGGGTCGTCGTACCTAGTAAAGGTACCTTAAGCAAGTGATACTATGTAGCATGTGTGGACAGACGTGCTACAAATAAGCATGCTAATAGATGTCATGCTACAAATGAGCACGTGTAACCATAGCTTAACTGCTATCTGTTTCATTTACTTCACTCACGACTTTTTGGTAGAAATACGCACATAGATTTGAAAAAATCCTCTGAATTTTTTTAGCACGCCTATTTGTGCTCAAAAAATGCAAATGTTCCAATCTTTTGAAAGATACGTTTTTGCCATGTCTATTACACAAACAATTCAGTTGACTAAACTGGGAGTGTTTGGATCCCGTTTTGTTAAAGCATTGAGGACTTTAGCAACTTTTAGCTATGCAAATTATAATAGAGTGCGTTTACCGATTGGAAGGTCGTAAGTTCAAATCCAACACGCACTTTTTCAAATCTATGTGCGTATTTCTACCAATAAGTCGTCAGAGAAGTAAATTAAACAGATAGCTGTTAAGCTATGGTTACACGTGCTCATTTGTAGTATGACATCTATTAGCATGCATATTTGTAGCACATCTGTCCACACATGCTACATAGTAGCACTTGCTTAAGGCACCTTTAAGGTACTGTTATACGTGCTTATTTTCATGCTCCTTTTGAGCAAGTGCTTCTTAATAGCATGTGTAGACGGACGTACTACCTACTAATAAGCATGCTAATTGCTAAAAAATCGCACGCCGCGCCTGTCGATTTTTAAGCATGCTACCTGTAGAGCGGGTGGAAGGGGCAGTGTGGCGGAGTGCTTTAGCACGTGTAAACAGGTTTGCTTATTTCTAATCATGCTAATAGGTGGCTATTAACATGTTTATTGATAGCAAATGTTTACATCCCGAAAACTACAATATAGGTATTGCGAATGAAGTCCATTTAGCATGTTAGATCATCAAAATAAGTGAAAAAATAATCAGCTGTCATACATTATTGCCGGATGGACATTCTATATTGTACTGGAACAGCTGTTTTTTTTTCCGCTTATTTTGTTGATCTAACATGCTAAATGGACTTCATTCACAATACCTATTAAGTGGTTTCGGGACAATACCATCCAAACAACCACCAAAGTCATCGACATTGCTCACCGGATTAGCAAGCTTAAGTGGCAGTGGGCTGGCCATATTAGCCGCAGAACCGACAACCGATGGGGTAAACGAGTTCTAGAGTGGAGACCGCGTCTTGGCAAACGTAATGTAGGGCACCCTCTCGCTAGATGGGGGGACGATCTGCGCAGGATGACTGGCAAGAGCTGAATGCGAGAAGCCATGGATAGATCACAGTGGCGAACAATTGGAGAGGCCTACGTCCAGCAGTAGACTGCGATAGGCTGGTGATGATGATGTGTTATTCCTGGTTGCATCCAAAGTCATAATTTTGGAGCCAGAAACTATCCGAAACGTGTAGGTTTTCTCATGATGTTTCTCCATATAAATCCGAGATTTGCCGGCCCCTAATTGTGTTTAGAAAAAAATTATGTTAAAAACCTCAACATCATTTTTAAAGACCTATCCATAGATACCCCACACATATAGGTTTGATGAAAAAAAATTTGAGTTTCAAGGACACCCCCCAATTTTTTTATTTTTTCCAATTTTTGTGTAATAATCGTAATGCGGTTAACAAAATACATTTACCAAGTTTCAATAGTACAGTTCTTATAGTTTCGGAGATAAGTGGCTGTGACATACGGACGAACGGACAGACGGACAGACATGACGAATCTATAAGGGTTCCGTTTTTTGCCAATTGGCTACGGAACCCTAAAAAGATGCTTTCGGTGCTTTTGCAAAATCACCTTTTAAAGAGGTGAAATGCTTTGCCATTCCTAGATTTTGAAACTCGATAATAAGATAATTACTACACTCCGTAAACTAGGATTCCACTCGTACCATCTGGGTGAGTGGAGGTCCACCACCGTGCGTTTTACACGTCATTTTTTGCCACACACCTCCTCATTGTGATATCAACTTCCCGCAGCGGTATTTTCGAACCGGTACGACATTGAGACAATGTCATTGAGATCTTCAAGAAACGAGTCTATACCTTCCTAAAAGGCCGGCAACGCACATCCACTCCCTCTGGTGTGGCTGAGGTCCATGGGCGGCGGTGATCACTTACCATCAGGTGACTTGCTTGCTCGTTTGCCTCCCTTTCTCAAAAAATAACAAATAAAAAAATATATAGGTATTAAAAGTTTGGGAAAGTTCCACTTTTGACACCACGTTCCGTCATTTTTGATGTTAAAAGTTTGGTTTTAGGTTCAAATATAAATTAATTTGTATTTGTATTTTACCTTCAAATTTGACAGGATTTTACCCCAATTTCAGGGGGATGACATCTATTTTAAAAGTCCCCAAACCACTTACAACAATTCATTCTGTAGAATAATAGTTTGGGGACTTCTATCTAAATGTTCAATTGGACTATTCATATTTAAGATCGAGCAAAATAAGATTGATTTTCGGAAATCACAATACAAGCTTACGAATCTATAGACAGCAGCCCACTTAACGTGATCTAACACCTTAGATGTCACCTTACATCTCTGAGGCCCAAAATTGCTGCTTATGCATTACGAAGATTATTTTAGAACCTAAATTACGTTTTTTTTCCAAGTTCATTACGACGACTCTATCATTTTATCATAATTGTATTGTAATATGCAATTTTCCACATTGTTTCACAGGTTAAATTATAGTTGCACATATCAAAATTTATTCTGTTTTTTATAACTCAACGAAGAAATAAAGTTAAGACTACCGCTCTAACTTGAAAAGTTAAACTCAACTTAGGCACCAAACCGCAGAACGATGGCCCATTGCAGTCGACAAATTCATTACAGATAGGAGTCACAGTGCGAAGATAAAACTAAAGTGCAAGGAATTGCATACTTGCACCGGCACCGCAATAAATGCAGTAGCGTGGCGCGGAGGGGAGCGGGGCGGTGTGGGGCGGCGGCCAGACTCAGTCGCCCCGTGACCGCGCGCCGCGACGGACGTGCGTACTCGCTCGCGAACGGTTGTCAGCGAGAGATCGACCATGGTGTCCGTGGGCGCGTGGAGGCGCCGCGCGCCCGACGATTGCGAGGAACGCTCCGAACCCGGCGCCTCCAGCTCCGCTGTGCCCCGTGCCCCTCCTAACTGCGCCCGCTGCCGCAACCACCGGCTCAAAGTTGAGCTGAAGGGACATAAGCGCTACTGCAAATACCGCTATTGCACCTGTGAGAAGTGCCGGCTGACGGCTGACCGACAGCGCGTGATGGCTCTCCAGACGGCGCTACGGCGTGCCCAAGCGCAGGACGAAGCGAGAGCGCGCGCTATGGAGTCCGGTATACCGCCGACCGGGGTCGAGTTGGAACGTCCAGAGCCGCCGGTAGTCAAAGCGCCGAGAAGCCCTATGGTGCCTCCTCCCCCGCCGAGGTCTCTCGGGTCTGCAAGCTGTGACTCAGTGCCAGGGTCGCCAGGGGTGTCCCCGTATGCGCCGCCGCCTCCGCCCCCGTCCGCTCCGCCGCCTCCGCCCCCGTCCGCTCCGCAGCCACCCAACATGCCGCCCCTGCTGCCGCCACAGCAACCCGGTAAGTCCGTGATATAAAATTGACAATCTCAAAGTTACGAAGTTTTACTCGTGTTTGACGTAATATTATTTAGGAGCAGGTGCTGCACCGCCGCATGCGATTACACTCGCGATCGTGTCGCGATTAAATAGATCAGTGCAATTGTATCAGGCATGTCGACTTCTATTTGTGGTCTAAATAAACCGCGCAGACAATGTATGTAGGCCAACGCCAAACGCGGGTCTATCGGCCGCATTTGAAATGGAAAACATTTCAAATCCAATTACTAATAATTAAAAAAGGTAAGCACGAAGTGGGCCCGTCGGCATGCCACTAAATTAGTGGTTGGTAAAAACAGAAATGCGACTTCGGGCAAATTAGAGACGTCAGGTTATACTTAAAGGTAGACCCGTGTTGCTCTAAGCTCTAAGCTTGGACATAAGTAGAAAACTATACTTATTAAGTCCATAATTGTATATTATGAAAACTACCGATTTTAATGGATTATTTCTAATAAATGAAGTATTTTAAATTTAGCCTTCTACAGGTTTTACGTGATGTACCGAATTGTACACTTATTAACAATAACTAGGTTACCGGTTTTTAATGGATTAATTCTAATAAATAAAGTGTTTTAAATGTAGCCTTCCACAGGTATACAATTTTAAATTCATAGAGTAGGATAATTATAATCAAAGTGTTCTCTACAACAGAGAAAAATTAAATATACTGTTATTTCGGAAACAGGAACATTTTGCTATTTTTTTTTTCAAAATAACAACTTTCTAGTTTAACCGTTTTTTGTAAACTAGCTATAGGTAAATCCTATATGCTGTTAAGGGTGTTTGTGTAGGCCACTATCCCTGCCATTTAATTTGAAGTAATTAGAGATAGATGGTATTAGTAAAATATCTCTTCATAGTGTACTGATGAAAACTAGTAATTTATTTTAAAGTATTTGTTATTATAGGGAGAGATTTCACATTGTTCGTAAACATTCGGTAGCTCTTATTAATGTAGGTATATACATAAATAATAAAATCAAATGTCAAAGTTTACGATCCCAAATAGGTCTTACCCCCGAAATCGCATTTAAAAAAAATTCAGTATACCATTTTTCAGAAGTAACTTAGGTCTGCATAGCCCAATACTTAGAATGTGCGCGAAATATAATGAAATTACCAATATTACACCCGATATAGATATTTCGACGACTCCTTTACAAGTTTAAAAAAAAACTGCTGAATTAAAAACTGCTATTTTAAAGCAAAACCATTGTATAATCTATATTTTGAAATATTAAGTTCAGATTATGTAATGTATGTAAGTAATTGATTAAATACGTGTTGTCTATTGTATAATCATCAATGCTTAGAATAGTGTTCGCCTGTAATTGGCATACATACTGACATCTAATCTAAAAATGAATCGCAAAATGTGTTGGTAAGCGCATAGGTAACTCAACAACGCCTGGACCAATTTGGCCAATTCTTTTTTTAAAATGTTCGTCTTTTTTTTAAATCCAAGGATGGTTCTTACGGCGAGAAAAAATCAAATAATTGTCGGGAAAACCCTAAAAACAGCCCTTTTCTTTTTCACATACAAACGTTTTCTAACTAAAACGTAGAATCAATTTGAGTTTTATTGCTATTATATAAAGTTCATATTTGATGCCACATTACAAATTTTTTGACAGGACGAACTCTGTCGGGTCAGCTAGTTTACTATAAAAAGCTGTTTTGATTATTTTTGTATGATGTGCTGTTGGTGAACCTAAGTAAATAAATAAATGTTATATTACTACAACAACACAATTATAAAATAAATAGCAACAAAATTCACAAATTTTATTAAAAGTCGCCAGTCATAATAATAATTCAACGCATTAGCAGTAGACGTATTCTTTTGCACTTTAATCTCATAATACAACATAATGATAAGTATGCAAGTGTATCCTTGTGATGATGCAATGATAAGAGTGATATAATATTAACATTATCTTTGTCATTCAACACGCTGCACTCATATCAGTTCTAACTCCGCATAATGGTAGGTACAGACAGCCACATGTAATGTTACTACAAACTGTCAAAATTCTTCAAGTAATGTGGAACATGTTAGGTACATGTTTGATTCGGCGGGTAGGGCTAAAACAAGCCGCGTAGGGCTGATGCAACTCAAAGGTTTTAAATTAGTGTCTAGTGGTTTTTAGTGTAAAAATTTGATGTTTATTTGTGCAGTGAAGCGCCAAAGTGATCCTAATAATAAGAATCGTTGGATTGTATCGTTTTTAACACTGCTAGTGAGTTGTCTCGTGACAACTTGTTTGGACCTAATAGTCTTAAAACCCGCGGATAACACTCTAAAGCGTGATATCCGCTGAATCCGCAGGTCGATAATACGTACAGCACACACACTGTGACTTTGACTTCAACTGTTTACTACCTACTTATTCTCAATAAGTTACTTGACATTGGCGAATTATCTTCGGGTAGAGCCATATTAAAAAAAAAGAAAAAAACATGTTTGACTTAAGGTGAGGATCGACTGAAGAAACTTGACAGTTTTGAATACTTTGATTTGCCGCTGTAGATGTACATCTTAGGCAAATATTTATTTTTCAGCACATGGTTTGAGTAGGTTTCATTCTAGTTTGTTGCCGTGCAATTATATTATTTTCAATACTTGGCTCGTGCTAAAAATGTACTGTAAAATTGTTATTTTACTAACCAATCAATTACCTAACATTTTTCATCCAGTTATCTTAACAAAAAATTATGTAGTACCTACCTACAGATAGTAGGCACACTTCAGGTTACTTACTACAATATAAACAATAGACACAGAACCAAACGTTTTCGATAGAGAAAACTATTGAAGAAAGACAATTTTTTATACTTTGATGTGCAATAGAGTTTCCAAAAATGAGAATGTTTTCTGTGGTCATTACAAATATTGGTTTTATTTTTATGCATAATCTATAACTTCTGAGCAAAATAATAATAATTTACTAATTATTATTATTATTATTACTATTACTATTATATTAATCTTAAATTTTAAGCGTTATTGGAATAACAACGAACTCTACAATTTATTTTATTATATGTATCAGTTACCTAATTAATATACACTTGACTATCCAAACCTTAGACAATTTAAATTGTCTAAGACCTAAATCTAAAAAAAAAACGCTGTCATTTCAAACAATATCGTAAAAATAAATACCTAATTATCTATTAAAACTTAATAAAACATTACATAAGTAAGAAAAGTTTTAAAAAGCAATAAAAATATCATAACTTATTATGGGTAGATACCTACACATAATATTAAACTTCATTTAAGACCTAGATTTGATTTAAGCTTTGCTAACATAGAACAATAAAAAATATTAATATGAATATTTATTTTTTTGTTATAAACGTTTTTATTCATTTATTTTATTGCAACTACAGGAAATGTTATTCTTTCTTTTTGTTTGTTCGCAAATACGAGTAAACCAGTTCTCTTTTTGACAATTTCGAATCACCAGCCTTTCGGAAAGCACGCACTATTTAATTAAGGTGACGGGTAGGGCACACTAGCGACGCCAATCGATTTAATTGTTAGGTACTAAACCGGATCTATTTTAAACAATTTCGGGGTTACAACCTCTCGGCAAACACTTATACTATTTATTAAATAACCATGCACAAATGCGGGCCCAACATTTGTACGTGAAAAATTTATTCACGCTAAAAGTGGCCGTTTTTGGCGATAATCAAGTTTTCGCTTACAAAAACGGGCCCAAAAACTAACAATTTTAATCAATTGGGGTCGCTAGTGCGTACCCTTCACCTCATCGGAAATAAGGATTTTTCAAATGATGGAATGAATTGTTACATGATTGCCCACACATGTACCTGTGTGTGATATATTTTACCAAATCAAAGAAGTATTGTACAAAACGCTAACTGTTCTCCACAATAAAATAAGTGCTGTATTTTTTTAATTTAAATCTTTAATGACCTAAATAAAGGTTGAATAGTAGAGTACCGCAAATTTTTCGCAATTAAGTTTAAAAATAAATAAGGCGCCACGCCTTACCACTTAGCCATAAAAGCACTTTTGACCATTTTTTTTTCTTAAATGACCATACATGGCGGTCGGGTACTAATTAACTTCTTTATAATTTTATTACCCAACTATGGCAAAGCCAAAAAGGAATGATTCTTAAATAATATGTATGGTACTTAAATAATAATTATCAATATGTCACGATATTACACTTTGAATGGCATGTATGACGTGTGCAAAATAAGCTTTTATAAGTATTTTAAATGTCTTGATCAATTTTTATTTTTCTGTCTTAATTTCATTACAATCAATAACACCCGGTGACTCTAAAAATTTAGTAAAATCCTTCAATTGGACCCAGCGTATGCCATATTATTACCTTTTAGGGGACTGTCCCGCTTTCACCAACCTTTCATCGACAGCCCATTTAAGTCCCCACTGCTGGGGCACGGGGCTCCCTCAATCACATGAGGGGTAATTGCCATACTCACCACGCTTGGCAGACGGGTTTCCGAGGGTTTTGGTATAAATGCAGAGTTTTCCTTCTCTGGGTGCTGATGATCATACCAGCAGCTTTACCTTAGTCGCCTTTTACGACACCTCGGTAAGAGTGAGGATGGTCTATTCTTCTCTGCCGGGGACCACACGGCTACACCAACCTTTACAACAACGGTAATCACACTTTAACCGTGCTTGTACTGTTGTTTGTGTGTTGGTGAACTCAGACTCAGCCCTTAGTCCCAAAGATGTCCCGCGCGTAATAGACCAGGATATGAAGTGATTGTAAAGTTCTACCAACTTATTACAAAACGCTTGAATTATTACCGTACTGATACTCATGCTATCTCGTTCTAAGACGCAATGTTTAAAAGGGCTGGCACGAATTTTTTTGGGTCGCTAAATCGTCCACTAGGCGACACTAAGCATATTAGCGGGAATTAAAGTTATTAGACTACTAATGAAAAATTTATTGATCAACCATATTATAGGCTTGATAGGCTTCAAAAATATAATTAAGCTTATTATTTAGATAGATATTATAATTCAAATAATTTCCTAAGGTAGTAATAGGTACATTATGTTTTCTCTCCTAACCGTGAAGTTGCGTGCCCGACAGGGTCAATAACATTGTTCTAAAATTTTGTAACATATTTAAGTACATTAAGGTTTGGCAATAAACTATTGAGTAGGCCAAATTATATCGGAACTTCGCCTAACAACACAATAAACCAATTATTTAAGGCCGCAGACCGCTCGAGGTAATCGAAGAACTGATAAGCTGTGTAATGAGGTGATATGATAACATTTGCATGTTTATGTATGTTTCGCGAACTGCATTCGATGCAGTTGGCGAATTTTGAGCACAGGCTATTTGACTGATTTCTATAATCGTGAGTCAAATTTTTTCTTGAGTTTTATATAGTCTAAAGTCTGTAAACTTCTACGTTAAAATAAAGTGGTAAGTAGATAAGTACATTGTACTAGTATAATACCATAGATTAAGAACAGTAAATTTTGTGCAATAAAGTGTCCTAACCTAACCTATCCATCTATCTATCTACAGTCGACCATATAATCACATTATTTTTTTTATGTAGGTATTCTCTTAGATAGAAATTTAAAGAAATATGGCGAAGAGACGTGAAAAATATGTACGTGTGAAAAATATGTACGTCAAAAGTGATTTTCGCGTACACGTTGAACCCAACATTTTTGCATAGTTATTTAATAAATAGTATAAGTGTTTGCCGAGAGGTTGTAACCCCGAAATTGTTTCAAATAAATCCGGTTGAGTAGCTAAAAATTAAATTCGATTGGCGTCGCAAGTGTGCCCTACCCGTCACCTTAAATTCAGAATTCAGTGAAAGTGTGCCCTACCTAAATTCAGAATTCAGTGATAACCTCTTACAAGGTACTTAATAATCTTAGAGAAATCTGTAACAATTGCAGATAAGCTATAATAATAATTATAGTCACCTCACGGTTCTTTGGCATGTGGCAAAAGTCAGAACTCATGCTGTTTTAACATTTTCCCAGAGAAAAAATGTACAACGCTCTCCTGTCAATGTCATTGAAGTGCCTTCAGATCGTGGTCGCACTGCATCTAGTTTTGAAAGATGTCCAAGAGCACAGAGCCCATGGATCATCCATCATGGATGTCTCTCGCAAAAGTTTTTCCATAGAGGTTTGACATTATTTTTAAAGGAAATGTGTCAATACACAAAAATTTGAAAACATTAAAAAATTGGGAGGGTCTCCATACGTGAAATTGAAACTCATTTTTTTTTTCATTAAACGTATTACGTGTGGTGTATCTATGGACAGGTCTTCAAAAATGATGAAGAGGTTTTTAACACCATTTTTTTCTAAACACAATACTTTGCGCAAGAGACGCTCTCAAAGTGGTAAATTGTGTCCCCCCTCTCTAACTTCTATAATAAATGAATTATAAAACTAAAAAAAATATATGATGTACATAATCAGGAAAACTAACAACGAAAATTGGTTTGAACTAGGTATAGTGAGTAGTTTTTTTTAATACGTTATAAACCGTAAACCGCAATTATCTTCCATATATCTTACTTGCTGCAACGGAACCCTTCATGGGCGAGTCCGACTCGCACTTGGCCGGTTTTTTTCTACAGTCCGATCACGGTTATTTAGCCCGTGGCAAAAGTCGGAACTAATAATTCTGTTTTGACATTTTCGCATAGAATAAACGTTTTACAAAGCCCTCCTGTCAATGTCATTGAAGTGCCTTCTGATCGCACTATACTGCAATTAAAAATAGCTTTTAGCATTCTCTATAGCGCGTTTTAAGATTCTATTAGGTCCAAGCAAGTTGTTTTTGTGACAACTCTCGACATACAATAGTAGTGTTAAAAGCCATAGAATTAAACGATTTTTATATTAATTAATATAACTAGGTAATTTGCGGCACTTCACTCCACAAAAGTCACCAAGTTTATACTAGTCTAAAACCACTTGATAAAAACCAAAATACAAACAGACCTTTGCATTGTAAAATCCTATCAGATAAGGCCCTAGTCTTTAAGAGAGTAATAGTAAAACTAGTAAAAATTCTCATTGTGGAATCGACTTCCCGCAGCGGTACTACGCGCCGTAAACTAGGATTCCACCCGTACCACCTGGATGGGTGGAGGTCCACCACCGTGCGCTTTAGGTACACGTAATTTTTTGCGGGAAGTAGATTCCACAATCAGGAGGTGTCCTCATTGTGGAATCAACTTCCCTTAGCGGTATTTCCGAACCGGTACGACATTGAGATCTTCAAGAAACGAGCCTATACCTTTCTAAAAGGCACTCCTTTTGGTGTGGCTGATGTCCATGGGCGGTGGTGATCGCTTACCATCAGGTGACTCGCTTGCTCGTTTGCCTCCTTATCTCATAAAAAAAAATCGTAGTTGAACTACTGTAATTTTAGAGTAGAAAATAATATTATTAAGTTATACCCTCTTAAAATTTGTTAAGAGGTACCTACCTGTACCTACTTGTTTGTTCAACTGTGTCGTATAATAAGTCATTTGTAATGACTTACAATCCAGTCAAGAAAATGACGTTAATGACTCGTTAACGTTACGTAGGAAAAGTCACCGCCCGTTTGGTCGCATCATGTTGGAGTGATATTAACCTGTCGTCTCGTTCCCTCCAAAATGCTCTAATTGAATTGTTCGTGAGTATTTACATCTCAGAATTCTTAGTATAATTTCCACTAAGAGAGGGTGATGAATAAATCGATAAATAAGCTTGATAATTAAGCCACAAGTCGGGTAAGAAAAACGCTGAGACATGTAACTACGTGATTGAGGTCTCTGCAGAGATACGTAAGGCCCTAATTACAAATGACAGAGTCTTTGTTAATTGGTCGTCGTGCCCTGTAAGAGACTTCACGCTTGTAACAAGATGTTACAAGTGCCAGCAGTATGGGCACGCCGCAAAAACATGTCGTGGTGAGAAAACCATCTGCGATCACTGTGGAGAAGATGGACACGACATGAAGGATTGCCCAAAGGCCGAGCCACCAAAATGTGCCACTTGCCTGCACTACAAAAAACAGTCCAATCATAAAACTGGTGACATTGACTGCCCTGCTAGAAAAATGGCCGAAAATCGATATATTCGATCGGTTGATTACGGAGGCGCCTAATATCGCCATTGTTTAATTAGTGTACTTATATTTACTATAAATAGCTTATACTTTTAAATTATGTTCAGTGCCTACTAATTTTATTTTATTAGGTAATCAAAGACTTTTTAAGGTGTTTCGTAGTATTGCTAGATATTGTCTTTGACCTCTACGTAGGTACAGCCATCAAAATGATCTTAGCGTTCAAATCTAACAAAAATATCTGAGCAACAATTAATTAAGACGGGGATTAACACAACATTTATTATTAGATACAACATTTTGTACTCACATATTTTGCTTGACGTTTCAGCTACGTTACTGCAGTGTATACCGTGGTCACAAGCGGACTCCAATTTCGTGAGCAAATTATTGCTCAGATATTTTTGTTACATTCGAACGTTAAAAAATATCTGAGCATTTGACAAAAAACACTTTTAGCACACCTACCTTAAAGTGTACTTTTATTTGTTGTCATTCATTCTCGAACAAGACGTATTGAAAATGAACCTTGGCGTACACTGACATAGTTGTGTTTTGACAAATGCTCTGATATTTATGTTAGGTTTTAACGCTAAGATTACTTTGATGTTGACTGTACGGTATACTGTTTCGGCCACCACATCTTTGTTGTCTCACTGGGAGATGTCAAAGTACGGTTTCGTGCCAAAGCTCAAATGGGTGTCACACGGTGGATAGTAAAGGGATAAAAACTCCACAAGGACCCAAAAAAATTGTACGTCAAAAAAACGGTTACCGCCTCAATCGGTGTCATCCTTTATCGTTTTACGTTACTCTTTCCGTCTCTTTTCCTCCTTGAGTACATTTAACTGTGCTCCAAGGGGTGTAGAAACACGCCGCGATAGGTTGCCACAGAGGGAGGCCCGAGTGGAGGGGGTGCTATAAAAACTTAAGCCTATAGCGGGGTGGGTATATTCTCCTATGTAAATAGGTCGGTACATACAAGAGACTGAGGCTGCAGCAAAACAACGTTAGAGAAACTGTTCCTTATTTATTACAGCGATAAAAACGAATATTAATACGGCACGGAGTTTAGTGTTGGCGTAAAGAAAAGTTAAAGAAGAAAATTGCGTTTTACTAATAACTTGTTTGTTAAATTAACGTTTGGTGCAATAGTTAACTGCCTCGTTGGCGCAGTGGGTAGTGCGTCGCATTTTCAGGTGACAGGTAGGGCACGCTAGCGACGCCAATCGATTTTAATGTTTAGCTACTAAACCGGATCTATTTTAAACAATATCGGGGTTACAATCTCTCGGCAAACACTTACTATTAATTAAATAAACATGCACAAATGTTGGGTCCGTGGTAAATTTGTAGCTTAATCAGTTAGCTTAGCTTAGTCGGTTTAATAAATAGGTTAGCTTAGTCGGTTTATAAAATAGTATAAGTGTTTGCCGAGAGGTTATAACCCCGAAATTGTTTAAAATAGATCCGATTTAGTTGCTAAAAATTAAAATCGATTGGCGTCGCTAGTGTGCCCTACCCGTCACCTTAAGCCGTTGGTCCTGCGCCCTAACCCTTTGTGTCAAACTGGTGTCACATCGGATTATGAGGGCAAGGAAATAGAGAGTGCACTTTTATTTGCGCACACACTTGAGCACTATAATATATCTTGCGTAAGTGGCTGATCGTTGAGATTGGCCGCCTTAGCCGAAAACTGTTGGAGGATATTATTATCTAAATATTAGGCTCATTTTTTTATAATTCATATTGATGCACTGCAGTATAAAGTAGGTTAACTATACCGTAATTGCAATTAAATTGTTAGTCCGATATGGCACGTTCGGTATTGACTGCGCCTAATGCCACAGATTATATAATAATTGGTTAATGGTTTGATTTCTACTCTACGTAATTATTAGTGTAAAGAATTGTATATACCTACGTATTTATTTCAGGGCAATGGACAACATTTCAAAATTGCTGAGCTTTGAAACAAAAAAATACCGATTCTTTATTTACTTTTCCGCTTCTCGAATAAATATATTTTTATTTTTTTTATATTGCTAATTTACTGAGAAAAAATTAAAAACTAAAAAACGTAATATGACGTCATCGGACGGCAGAATGTAAAATATTTCTTTGCTTTAGTTTTAAATTTACGAAATGCCAAACCCATGACATGCAACTGTCAAAAAAAGACAACTTGTCAACGTTGAATGAATGAATGACGTTGATAACGTTGACACTATTGTACTACTGTCAAAGGTATTCTTTACCTTTGACAGTAGCACCTTTTTTATTAAAGCAATGATAAGCAAAGGAAATATCGCTGCATTCAGCCGTCCGATGACGTCATTTGGCGCTTACGTCTATTTAGAATATAAATAATTTTAAAAATAATTATATGTATGAAAATGACAAAATTTTTAAAAAAGAAGAAATAATGGTCTGTTCATTTTATGTCCACCTATTTTCATAAAAAAAACAACATGGACCTGTTAAAAATATGAAATGTTGTCCATTGTTTTTGTCAAATGGGTCACAGTGAATATTTTTAATAGATTTAGTTTCACATATTTCGTCAGCATCGGGAATGCAATAATCAATCAAATCAATAATCAATAAATTTATTTATTCAAATAAAGGTTTTACATTTTTAAAAACTACCTTGCCTATGTTAAGCCGAGGCTTGTGTTACAGGCAATGGTTGTCTTCCTAAATGTGTACAGAATATTAAAAAAATATAGTTTCAAGTTGGTATAAAGGAGAGGATTAATCATGTTTATTGCTTAAGAACTAAGAACCAGCTAAGAGTAAATATTTCAGTTATCAATGAAGAATTTATTAATTGCCGAGATATTCACTGTTTTAATAATTTTATTTTATTTATTTATGTTATGTAATGTTATACTCGTTTATCAATAATTATATTAAATATGTGTGTGTGCGTGTGTGTGCGTGTGTGTGTGTGTGCGTGTGTGTGTGTGTGCGTGTGTGTGTGTGTGTGTGCGTGTGTGTGTGTGTGTGTGTGTGCGTGTGTGTGTGTGATAACAATAACAAGATAGCTTAAATCAAAAATTATATAATTACGATATTATGCACTTACCAACTGTTAAGGTTGTGGAATTTTAGGAGAATTCAAAATATTCCTTTAACGAGTCAAATTGTTTTGAATTATCTAAGCCTTTAATCTCGCAAGGCTCACCCCATTTCTATCAAGCATTTAATTTCCTTTTAAATGTTTCAAAAGGTAGACAGTAAATAATATAAATCAATTTATTTAAGTTTTTAAGGTGCATTTGATAGCTATTTTATCACCATTATCTGTTAGTATTAGTCTTGAGTAAGTAAGGTGGTTCTTAAATAATTTATGTTACTTTCTAGATTCTGTCTGATACGCATAACACAAGTTCAAGCTATTTAACGAGAGCTTAATATTGTCTGATGGAAAAAAAACCATTATTACTTATGTAACTAATATTTATAATTTATTAATTTGAATAGGTAAGTATAACCATCGCACGGAAAAATACAAAAGGGTAAGGCGTGGCTAAAGGTCCGAGAGGGGAAAAAATCCCGCTGCCGTTACACAAAAATGGCCGGAATGTGAAGGGGTAACCTCACGCACGGGAACACGTGTTACGCAGTGTGCCTTCTGAAGGGAGAAAAAGACTTCATTCATTATTGAGAACTGACAACAGCGCGTTAACGAAACGAAGATAAGGTTTCTTTAATTGGATTAAAGGGTATTTGACTAAGCTCGAGATTTTACAAAATATAAATATTTTATCAATAGCAAAAATTCTCAATTAAAAATATAACGTCTCGACGGTTTTATGGTCATTCAAAGATTCACGGGCAAGTCCATTTTAAAAGTATGAAATTATTAAAAATTAATTATACCATTGAATAACCAATTTGCACCAATTATAATAGAACCATTGATATAAACGAAACATTTGATATAGCTGCCATACAAAATACTTAGGTGTGACGTCACATCTTAGTAGCCATTTGTATGGAGCGTTTTGGGTTAGCCCAAAATAATGTGATTTTAAAGTTGTCATATCTCAGGTAGTTTAAATGAGAATCAAGTGATTCTTACAACGATGTTTCTATCATTGAGAGGTTTTTTGATTACATAAATACAAAAAAATAGTCCACTACCGTACTGTATATTTTATTAGGTATTGTGCATTAGGCAAGCGTGGTGATTAAGCCTAATCCCATCATATGATATTATCGGTAATTTAATTTCTATCATGAAGTCCTGTGCCTTGCAGTGGGACAATAAGTAGCCTGATACTTTTTGTTTTATTTTCTGGAAATGAATACTGACAGATTGGGTTTGGATTGGCCTTTTTTCCTAGTGTACCTAATATATATAAAATACCTACCTTCATGTTTTAAAGTTTTGTGTAAATGTTTCTTGGTCTTGGTCTAAAAAATTTTTAGGTTTGGTTACTTTCCATTTTCTATGTATAAATAATATTGATGAATTAGTTTTCCCTAAGTAGTTGTTTTTCTGAGTCTCCATCAGGTTTACATTCGGCTCATTAACGTACTCGCATAAAAATAGCATTTTTATTTTGTTAGGCCAAGAGTAGGTACTGACATGATTTTTGTTAATTGTGATGAATATAAGACACTTAAAAGTTAAAGGAAAAAATGATAAATTTTTCTTTCAATGTCGCGTAAATTGACAGTCGGGATATAGTCTGCTTACTATTGCGTATAAAAATAAATAAGGATTCTAAATATAGTACATAGATAGGTACTCATACAATAAACTATTGACAATGAAACGCATTCTGAGTACGATTACAATATTAATAGCTACAAAATTAATTGACAAATATCAGTACGCGCGAAATCTACAATGAATCTGACAGCTCGAGTGTCAGATGCCACTAGGGATGTGGTATCGACTAATGATGTCTAGCTATTCGATTTTTATTCGGCGAAAAATACCTACATACCTACTTACATACCTTCTAAGCAATCGAATTAAAACAGGAATTTTTGATAATATTAATTAATTTTGTCAGTTCAGTCATTCATGCTTTGAATATTGTTTTTTTTATGTAATTTTAATCATACTGCTTAACTTCATGTTCACAGCAATTTAATCCCATTTACGAAAATTGTTTCTTCTTCGATTTTATTGCATTAAATTTTATGTTCACGAGACAAGTTTTCATTCCAGGTGGACAGAGTGGACAATTGGACATCGTTTCCTCTGCAGATGTTTAAGCCGTTTCGTTAATTATTTACTTACTTTATGTGCACTTAAATGTGTCGTCATAATTACGGATACCGAGCGATTATCACCAAGAAAATATATTAAAACAAATAACTAGAGGGGTAACAAAATAATTTACTTTAATTATATTATTCACTTCTATTTCATCGTTATTTACACCTGATGTTAGTAAATATTAAAATTAAACACAAACATCATTTTATTAAGCGATTTATTTATTGGTGGCAGGTTTGTAATCGTTGAGGTTACAGTATTTACCTATACCTAAAGCCTGTCTACCTTAATCAAAATTAGTCGTGGTCGAAAGTTATTAACTTACTAAATCTCATGTCATCCCGTTCCTACACGCAGTGTTAAAAGGGGCTGGCACGAATTTTGTTCCGAGACTATCCTTAGTTCGCTATTTGTAATAAGGGGGATAGAGACTTAATCATAGGAAAATATGGTTCTTCTTATAAATTATGCTTACGCCTACAAAAACAAGCTCTTGCCCTTAAAACTAGTGGCCCGCCCTCACTTCCTTGCGGGACATTAGTTCCACTTTATATCGATAGATAGATGGCGCTAAGTGTCGATTGAAACGCGCCAAGCGTTTCGTATTTTCGGATCACCTAGTGTTGCCGCTGCTGTCTGTAGGAATTACCACTTTATAAATAATAGATAAACAAATTCATACAACATCTCACACATTAACCTGATTCCATACTAAGTAGCTTAAGTACTTGTGTTACGGATATCAGACAACAAAGGAATTAGAAATATTCTACTAGGTACTATATTGCATTGCACCCAGACACTGAACAAACATACATGCAGGTACTCCTACGGTACACCTTTTTTCTGTCGCTGGGTACCTAATGCCGCAGCGGGCCCGAAGTGCAATGGGCCGACGTCGGCGGCAACGGCGCCTTATGCATACCCTCCTGCTGGGGAGTAGGGTTATGGCGGGCTCTCCTCTGGCGGGGGATTCTCCTAATGAGAAGCCGGCCAGAGGCATACCGACTAAACCTCAACGGTTTTCCCTCATCGCCCTTAAGTGGCGAGGAGTCATATGTTCAAAAAGGGCGAACCCAGGCACCATAACTGCAACACCAGAGGAGTCACGCGTGCCGACCTTTTAAAAAGGAATATGTTCTTTTCTGGAAGGTTTGCACGTCGTATCTATAGTTCATTCCATAATTGTGTCGTACGAGGCATCTAGATGATGTCGATTGAACTGTGGTCGAGTGGAACGATGGCGAAATGAAGCGGCAGGAATCAGTCAGAATAATTCCTCAGAGCATTCTCCATAGCATAGGCGGTAGAGTATACATCGCGAGGTTACATCTCTACGCAGTGCTAAGGAGTGTAATGAAATTAAGACAATAAATGAAATTTATTTTAAATGTATTACGGTGTATCCGTATCGGTAAGATATGGCAGCCCGCTCGTTTACTACATGTGTACGTACTCAAGATATAACGAGGAGATATAAGTATTATAGCTTCGATAAATGAAGTTGTCTAGGTAACCAGAATGTACCAGTAATAACTAGTCAAATACTATGTAGGTATTTAAAGTAGCATGTACAAGGCTTAGATATAGTAACGACATAATAATAGGTATATATACCTATGAAATTGGCGTTTTTTTCTAGATACAATATTATGTATAACTACTTTAATAAGCAAAAAGTCACGATACTATTTTTTTTATTTAAGGTTTATATTAAATAGAAATAAGATTTTTTTATGTGATGCAAAAAATATCTTAAAAAAAGACTCGACAGAATTGACGTTTTTATCAACAACTATAACTTTTTAATTTTTTTTTTTCTGAAAACTATCCTACACTTTACTAAACGTCGTCCATTAAAGCACAGTTAATTATGGAGTAGTCACATTATAATAGTTACTTTACAAATAAGAAAAAAAGCTAGTATGGAAAATGCAACTTCTAAGAAAATCGCCATACAAAACGCAAATTTCATAAGTGAGGGTCTAATATTCATGTTCATGTTAGATATTAGATTTATGGTGTCCACGTTCGTGTTCCTCGACTTTTTAAATCGGTTTTGTATACCTAACTCCCGCCCTGAGATAATTCAATTAGATTTTATTATATTTCATAATAATATTATTGTTATTTTATTGTGTTCATAACAAATTTTTACGGTGCCCCTACGGGGCGTCATGTGCACTATGTGCTGGTTTATTCGTAAAGATCTTTATTAGCATGTGACATGCAAAATAAATAAATACTAATCAAAGTGAGTCCATTTATTCTTGTTTGTTACGGGGCGGTTTCGTTGTAGGGGCTGTGTTGCGGAGCCATTTTAAATTGCTTGAATAAGGCGTGTTTATGTCCTTAAAAAAGACGACAATGAATGTTTCCGTACTATTATTACCTAATTATTACCTATACAACATTAGAGACAATGTATAGTTAGGATTTGTATGGGAGTTTTATAAGAGCCCCCGTAAATATAATGTAGGGACTTTATTGAGCAAAACACGGTACGAAAATCAACGCCATGCTTGTTCCCGTAGAAAACTATATATGAGAATTTATTCCTTCCTTCCTAATTATTGAATGTACATAAGAGTCTACGAGATATCTATATTAATAACGAGAAACATACTTTTAACACAGTTTGGTGGTTAGAATAAACACAAGCCCAGTTTTTCCGCGCGAAACTGCACCTGTCATCACTGACCATAGACTTAGGATGCCGCCCACTGACAGTGTCAGTCTGCTAGTGACGTCCCACGTCAATTGGACATAGGGTTGGGCATTTTCAACTGTATTCTTTGAATAACACTATGGTTGGGCCAAACGAATAAGCCACATTTTAAATTTTAGCTGCATAGAGAGGTGAACTACTAAAATACTTCGATTAAAGTATCGAATACTATAATAATGGAAAAAAGTTTACTAGCACTTTTATTTAGAGAAATGTGAACCAAAATTATAGCAAAGAAAGAGGAAAGAAGGTATCGATCCGCGGCCAGTTTAATTCTTATTCTTCGAAATCAGAGCGCTTATATTGTGTGCCATACTTTTTTTTGCTTTTTACAAAGTTATTAATGTGTTTATATTTTTAAACAAGAGAAAATACGTTTTATTTTAATCAGTGTGGTATTTCATTTATGTTTGAATAGTTCTACACGATTAATATTGTATTCTTTCGATTATATAGGGTACCATACTAGAACTTAAAAAGAAAATGGGTTGACATATACAACATTGTACCGATGTTAAATTTTCTATAAAAGTAGATTTTCAGTAAGTTTATAAATAGTTTAACAGAAAAAGTATGTAAACTTTTTGTCTTTATTGAAATAATTTAATGCAAATATAATTTTAAAAGTTTAGAAATCGTTCTTTTTTAACATAGAAAGATTGATAAATTCAATAACCGTTGTTACAAGGTTACGTTGTCGTTTTTTGTTAAAGTGTCAAATGTGGCCTTTTATTTTGGCTCAACTATTATGTATAGTTGTCATATTTTAATTATTATAAATGGGAATGTGTGTGTGCGTGTCTCTTTGTTTGTCCGTCATACGGTGAAACGAATAAACATGTTTTTCAAGTGGATATAGTTGAAGAAATAAAGAGTGGAATAGGCTACTTTTTCTCACTTTTTAACCCCTCTCTTCCCTAAAATGGAAGTTTGTAAGGATCATTCCGCAATTTCCAAGGTGGAAGAATGGTAAAAATTGGTACGCAGACTGTTTGTGACTAACAAAAAGTCTCGTATCTTTTTTTTGCAGAGTGTTATCCCGAATTAAGCTCGAGCGAAACCGTTGGCAAGACCGAGTTATAACATAAAATAGAAAAAAAATGATTTTGTAGCATGCAGTTGTCTATGCAAACTGTTTTACTTTGATGCCCCAATAAAATGGATAAATAATTGTTTTATTGTACTGGGATAATTACGGATTTTTATAGCACTTGCGTGCTGTGGGCGGTCGTAAACTTGCAAAGGTTTCTGTTCTGTTATATACTTGATATCTGTTCTGCTGAGGTTTTTCTCATTATTGTAGTTATTAAGGCTATGCTGTCTGCATACGACGTTGATCCATTTTTTATTTACTACATTATGGTTAATTTAAGATATCATCATACTATAAAACATTGGAGTTCGCTCGAGTAACTCGTCTTAAGTCAAGTGGCCACTTTTAACAATAATTATAATTGTCTGTTTTGTGCCAATGCTTTAATCGAGTACTCTACAAAACTATACATATCGTATTCGAGTGCACTCCAGTTTTAGTTTTAAAAGACAACCAAACATTGAATAATAGTGGAAGGTACGATAGCTTTTTGAAGATAAATGAGCCGTAAAGTATTAGTATGATAATACATTATTGTAAATAGCCGCAACAGGCTTTTAAAACTAAATTAACAATTAGGTACTCTAAATTACTTATTTCATTAATCTGAAGTGGTAAGTGCAAACCGGTTGGCCGGCCCAAATAAGTTTTGCGACCCTCTCCTATTGATGCCATGTGGCTCAGCCATCGGAGTCAATGAGCATTTGTTTCTCCGATATTGTTGGGCTCTTCCACAAGCTCTTCAATCTCGACATTTTTGAAAATACTAGGGACACGTCGACCAGACGCCTGTTCTCCTCCCTGAGTGTCAACGTCCAAACCGTATCTTAAGATGAGATCTTGTTTTTTTTTAATGTGACGAGCAGACGGATCACCTGATGGTAAGCGATTACTGCCACCCATCGACACCAGCGACGCCATTGGGGTCACAAGTGCGCTGACAACCTTTAAACCTTTTCCCCCAGATCAGGCCTCCGGTTCCCTCACTCCTCACCCCCGCAGCGAAACAGCACAGTGCTGCTTCGCGCCGATTTTCTGTGAGGTCGTGGTATCACTCCGGTCGAGCCAGCCCATTCATGCCGGAACGTGGCTCTCCCACGGGCAAAAGAAGGCTTCTCTAGAAGCTACAATTTGGGGGTTTTCAAAACGCGAGTGAATAGGTATCTTCTAGGTAATCGTGTCACATCTTTGACCATATTATCACTTACCATCAGGTGAAATATGGTCAAACGCTTACCTATCTACAATAAAAAAAAGTTTTCTCTAAATCCAGTAATTTTGAGTTAAACACCCGAGAATAAAATTATTCCTCTGTATTATCTAAAGTACATATACCTATGTACGAAAATTTCAAACTTATTACAGGTTGTTTGTTTAAACGTGTGGCTGTCCGTAGACTTTTTTTTGAGAAAATTCGTTCGAATCGACGCCATATACAGATTCGTTTTGGCTTGCAAAAACTTATCAAAAGTTCCTCTTTATCATAAAGATGGAAGTTTTATCCATACAATGTAGAAAACCAATCGCACAACGAGATCTAATCTGACTTTGTCTTGTAGAGCGTAGATAGGAGTAGTTGGGAAAGCGGAAACGCCGAAAACAAGGTTGCCAGTATGCGATATGCGTTCCGAGGTTTTCGGGCGGGCGCAGAAATCTAGGCTGCCAACACTTCTCAATCACGGACAACACCAACTTTTCCTATATTCAATTCAATTTCATTGTACGTACTAGTAAAAAAAAACATAATTTTTGTTATTTTTATTTTATTTTAATTATTTTCTTAAGTTTATTTGGTGATTGCAAGAACTCGGCTATTCTAAGACTGTTCTCTGGTTTCCAAGATACAGGCTTAACCTAGTTTGGAAACCCCTGTTGCTTTTTTATACTGAATTATTGCAAAGCACAAATACTTGCTTTACTTATAATGTTGTGTGTCATTTCTTCCTTACTTGTACATAAGAAATAAATATTTAATTAAATTTAATTTAAAAACTTATTTTCATTTAATTTATAGACCCAATAGAGTAGGTAATAAATAAAATCGGCTCTTTTTTTCGTCAAGCAAGAGTCACGTCTGGAGACGTCCAATATTTTTTCTGTAAGAAGGTTAAAATTTAAATTAGAAAAAAGTAAAGTATCAGCCGGGATACTGCAGGGCAAAGGCCTCCATCAGAAATTAAGTCATCGCTTCTATTATGGGATAAGGCTTAATCACCACGCTTGCGGATTGGTGATCATCACAAACCCGAGCTATGTTCGAAGAATTCGAAACATACGAGTACCTTTGCTCGACCCTGGAATGATGTTTTCTGTCTACGGACCCCAAGAATATCAAACACAAATCCAAAGATTTTTTTCTTAATAAACAGCAATATTTTGGATTGTCTATGTTATTACTGAAAGACGGCAAAGATACAAACATACTCGCGGATCCCCAGGTTAATAAACACTGTTGTAATTTGCGCTAAGTCTATGGGCGGCGGTGATCACTTGTTTATGGGATCTTGGTTGGGATACTTACCCTTAAGTATCATTAGGGGCTGTATACGCCTGGCCGGAGTCGCCACAAATTTCATGGACCTTGTTAATGGATTTGGCGGTTTTATGTGCTATCAAGTGTGCCGTCTGATTACTTTCCCCTGTAACGTAAAAAAGTATGTACATTTTTAGGTATTGATTAGTACTAGTCAAGTAGAATAAAGAAGTTACTAGAAGCGCACCCCGTCGTATTTTCGGGCACTGGGTTATAGGTCGCCCGGTAGGGCTGTCACACGGTAGAATGTTGGTTCTTCCACTGAGGGGGATAAAGAAATTGTAATCTAAATTATGGGAAGCGGTTACCAAAATTCATTGAGGTTCAATTAATGTAAGCATTGCAATAGGTACGCAAGGCATGTCTAGTTACTAGTTGATTTCAATCGATTTCAAGGTTGCCTCTATTTTATTTTTACTAAACTTGATGCTTGAATGGTGAAATCTATAGTTACTAGCGATATATTTTTTTATGCTAGAGGCGGACAAACAAGCAAGCGATGCATCACCTGATGGAAAGTAATCAACGCCGCCCATAAACATCCGCGAAATCAGAGAGATCGCTAATGTGTTGCCGGCCTTTTTAAAAATGAGTAAGAGATATCTATCTGACTTACCGAAAATGGAAAAAAAGCGTCATAAAAATGTAACTGCTTATTTTTAGACGCACATTTTATATTTGAAAAAAAAAAGTAAACACCAATTTTTGTTATTGTAATCGGTTTTAGAGAAATATAAAATATTATACACAATAAATATGGTTTATATTATAAAAAATCCATTTAAGTGTCAGCTTAGTCTATGTGTCAGTTAGGTATATTTATATTTCTATATGGCCAAAATAAGTTATGTAATAAAACCTAGATTTAACACTCTTTGAAGTTTCACAATTTAGAGTGCAAGTTGACATCCCTGACGTCTCAACGTTTGATGTTTTACGACTCCACCGCTCGTCATCAAAGCTTCCCTATTCAGACGCATCTTAGGGTTGACACTTTTATGTCTCCTGTAAATATAACCTACCTACTCGGTTCAGAGCAAGTTGAAATGAAACAAACCCGTGACTTTCGTTTCTTGTTGTTTTTCGAACCTGGGCGTTCGTGAGTTTGTTAAGTTTATTCCTCGGGGATCCAGACAAGATTTTGATTGCAAAAATCAAAAAGCATATCAGGTATTATTTGGACTATAGACGAAAAACTTTTATAAATTGAATCGGGTCGTCTGCTGGGAGATGACTCCGGCTATCGTCATATTTGTTTTCATTCAGAACCAGTAGGTAATCGCAATGTGTGTGAATTTTCTGGCTAACTTATTCGAAGGTTTATTAATTTTCTGCGAAGCTCGTTATAACTTTGACTACGTGGCAACCCTAATTGGCGCAGGGGTTTATTGCAATCCTCCCCAGTTCGGACGCGGCGCGAGAGCAAGGTCGCTGCAGCTCCACGTGTAACGATTTTCTGTCGCAAGTCCTGCAGTTATTACAAAGGTAAATGTGAGATTAATAAACATGAAAAATATTCTAATATTAGATTGAATTATTCGGCAGAGATTACATAGCAAACATTTGTTTTATTGGCGATGGGCTTGTTCTTGGCTGAACTTTAACCCCCTTATTTCAAAACGCGTATTGGAAGGGGACAGCTTGAGCTTTAGTACGATAATAACTTTATGATAAGGTGGTATGAGTTGAGTAAAAGCCTACGATGGATTTCATGCTGATTTGAATATTAATATTTTTTTGTATGATTGATCATCCAAAGTTACCGGACGAGTCTATTTTGAATGTTTTTTTTTATATCATAGCGGACAAACCTGACCTGTTATATTTTCCAAAGATTCCTCTAGAGAGATAGCAAGATTTACTTTCAGTTGCTCCATTTTTAGAATGTTTACTTTTCAAGTGGCAGCCCTGAGGTGGGGTTTATGGTTACTTACTTCTTACTCGGGCAGTGGTGCAGGCAAGGTTGAACAGGTTTTTAGTGAGCGTTCGCTCACTTGAACATACATCCATAATATAAAAGAATAATAAATCTGAACAATAGGGATTTTTACATGCAATTCTGACGTTTATCGGACAAGAAAATTTTTCATCTTTTAATTTTTCTTCTTTTATCCTTCATAAAGTCCAGCATTTTGATCCCCTAAGTTTGACAGGTCTAATAATAACCAATTTGTAATACGACTACACTTACTATCTGTTAAAATATACATATGAATACGTACTATTTTGGCAATCTTAAGCTTCCGTATACACAGTCAAAGTCAAATAATTCTTTATTTGCATATGCTTGTACACAGCACCTACAAATCGTCATACATTTGAACGATTTAAAACTATTTGTAAGCACTTATCTATGTATAATTTATACGTTAATACATATATATTTTGAAGTTGATACTTAAAATATACTAAAAAAAAACATAATGCGATTCTACCACCGGCTCGGAAAGTTGTTTCTGGTCCAGAAGATCCGGCAAGAAATTCGCCAGTTACTCTTTTTAATCGCCAAACTTTCATACAATGTTGCGTCTTCATCATACCAAGCCATACAGATTAATTGTAACACAAAATAAAATAAAGGAAATAATAAAATAAATATTATGAGGTAAACCGAAGCTGACCAGTCCCCAAAGGTGGCACCTGTTCACAAGTATGACATATGACGTATGTCATTCCAGTATCTCATTTGCAACAAAAATCACTATAATATTATAAATGTGTGTTTGTCCGCCTTTCACGGCAAGATGGAGCTACGGAATGACGTATTTTTAGTGGAGATAATTGGAGGGATAAAGAGTAACGTACACAATTTTTGTCTCTTTCTAATGCGAGGGAAAAAGCTTGTATTTTGTGTATTTTATATTTTATGGAAACTTTTGACAATCCACAGCTAAACATTTTAAATGGTTGTATAATTTGTTTTTCTGACGCGCGGGCGCATACATGTCCGTTCCGACGATTAATTATAGCGTGCACTGAAATACATTAAAATTATTTAATAATTATATCAATTACAACTTTCAAAATGAAAGATCAATTACAGCAGAAGGCTAACAGCTGGCCGGACTGTTGAAAGATAGCTTCATGCTGTCATTAATTACCAATGTTCTATTATTGTGAAAAATATAGACCTTGTATGATCCGATTAACTGATATTAATATGCGACTTTGCGAAGTCGTTTTTCAGTTTTTGTTTCGTAGAAAACAAGGTTGTCCCGATTTGTGTCACATTCACGAAAGTAATACTTAGTAGAGTCACAGTATAACAAGAGCTTAATGAAAGCTCTTGTTTCACTGTGGTAGAGTGATACAGAAAAATTGACAATAGTATCGATAGTTTAGCGACTATCAACAGGCATCTCTAGCCGAAATGTTTTAAAGTAGGTATCGTAATACAATATCGGTCAAAATTGTCACTCCATAAAAATCGCAATAAAATATTGGGATAGTTTGGACGAATGATTCCTTATAAAGTGTTATGTAAGGAAAATTTGTTATTTGTTCGGTTCAGGATCGAGTTAATAGATTGGTTACTGTCAAAAATCTTATTAGTATAAATAATATCGTACCCTCAGTAAAATACTGACGTAACTCAAAATTTTCCATAGATGGCTGTAATCCAAGGGGATGAAAGATTCTAACAACAAATTTGAAGGAAATACAAAATTTTAGTTGCGTTATTTACGAATAAATTGCATAAATACAAAAATAGGTTACAAATATCAACAATTTTGAGTTAGATCAGTATTTTACTAAGAGTTCGATATGTTACATACAAAAACTGTTACCGTTTTATAATTTCAAATGCATATTAAAACTTCCTGAGATTTGCTACAGATGGAGACTACAATATAAGCCATACCTACTTTTGATTCTGAACGTGTAACCGTGATCCAGTTGGTCTGGTTCCCCTGTCTAAGGGTTACGGAGGTCGGACGGCAGTCACTTCACAATGAAGAATTACCAGACTTCCTGAATCCTGGATCATGGTTCAAGCGTGCTCTGGGCTCCGAAACGACAGTTTTAGACGCAACTGGGAATTACACGCTAAGATAGGTGAAGTTTTCAAGAGTATTTATTTTTTATTTCCGCTACGACTCGTGAACAGAACATCTAAAAGTTATTACAATAATAATTCTCACAACATCTCATACGTTGACCTGATTCCGTACTAAGTAGCTTAAGCACTTGTGTTACAGATATCAGACAACAGAGGAACACAAATATATACTTAAATACATATATTACACCCAGACACTGAACAAACACAAGTATTCATCGCACGAATGTTTGTCCAGGGTGGGGATCGAACCCACGACCTCTGGCGTAAGAGGCAGGGTCACTACCAATTGCGCCATCCGGTCAGTCAGTACACATACACGTTAGGTACACAAAACACATTACACATACACGTTAGTTACACAAAATACACTAGACAAGCGTCCGTGGCACTCATTCAGCTGGTCTCACTGAAAACCAGCGTCATGGCCTTTGTCTGGGCTGTGACATAAGCTGAGTGAGGGCCATTTATACTAGACGTCATAACACATCATAATATTCATTTGGCACTGTCTGGACATGATTGAATATAGTTTTGTTTTTTTCCTTTTGTTTTATTTTTATGTATTTTTAATTGTTTTATGTTTTGTTTTCTGTTTGTGCCAAATTGTGTTCTGTTTATAATTGCTATATGTTCTGTGTTGTGATGTCCATAATAATAAATATTTTCTTTCTTTCTTTTTTTTCTTAAAAGTAAAGTAAAGAATCAGCCTATACATTGTCCCACTGCAGGGCAAAGGCCTCCATCATAGAAATCAAGTTATCGCTACTATGATGGGATTTGGCTTAAACACGACGCTTGCCAAATGCGTATTGGTAATCACAAACCCGAGCTATGTTCGAAAAATTCTAAGCATACTTTTTGCACGACCCGGGAATTGAACCCAGGACGGCCCGGTTCTTTAACCACTAGACCAAAGGGGCGTTGAGAACGTCTAGAATTCATTTATTTCAATTAAGCGGGATAGAAACATTTCACTTTTCCCTCGTTGTTGCCAGCTTAGTGCAAATCTTTGAACGTTCAAAATTCACAGTGTCAGGGCATTGTTTAGGTTTCATGTATAGGTAAATTACGTCACATGCTTAAGGTGAAGGTCACACTAGCGACGCCAATCGATTTTGATTTTTAGCTACTAAACCGGATCTATTTTAAACGATTTCGGGGTTACAACCTCTCGGCAAATACTTATACTATTTATTAAACACCCATGCAAAAATGGCAATTGGCGTCGCTAGTGTGCCCTACCCGTCACCTTAAGAGGAAGGGCCACCTCTTGTATATAAGAAAAAGTGTAAGATTGTGTGTGAGTGGTTTCTAAAATATGTGACGACGTAACAGCATTTCAGAATCTATGATCCTTTAATGTAAAACGTATGTAATCGCTTTACGGTTATTTGATACGTGGCATAAGTCGGAACTAATGCTGTTTTGACATTTTGCCAGAACAAAAATGTTTAACAACGCCCTCCCTTTCAATGTCACTGAAGTGCCTTCTGATCGTGGTCGCACTGTACGTAAGAGGTATCTCCGTAGACTTAAAATTAGGGTACCGCTCTAATTCTATGGGTATCTCACAAAAGTGACAATTATGGTAAGATTATGGTAGGTAGGGCTTAGGAGGGGTGATGGGTCAATAAGTAATTATAAAATTTCGTTTAATTAAAAAGCAGTAGTTGAAATGTTCTGTTTCTTTTTTCAAAATGTATTGGCTTCTATTAATTTAGCTTTTTGGCTTCTTATGGGTGACTCATCATCATCATCATCATCATTTCAGCCAACAGACGTCCACTGCTGGACATAGGCCTCCCCCAATGCTCTCCACACAGATCGGTCCTGTGCCTCCCGCATCCAATGGATTCCCGCGATCTTCACCAGATCGTCGGTCCACCTTGTAGGAGGCTTGCCACGGCTGCGACTTCCTGTACGTGGTCTCCACTCGAGGACCTTTCCGCCCCAACGGCCGTCTGTTCTCCTCGCTATGTGCCCTGCCCATTGCCACTTGAGGCATGCAATCCTTTGGGCTACGTCTGTGACCTTAGTTCTCCTGCGGATCTCATCATTTCTGCATACGATCACGCAGGGAGACTCCGAGCATAGCCCTCTCCATTGCTCTCTGGGTGACTAAAACTATTTAATAGTTTAAGGCTTTGACTGTTCCTGAAAAAGCAAATAGTTTTTATTATAATTACATTATATATTTCATAATTTAGTACAATTTCTGGAGAGAAGCTGGCCACACAGCCGTCCAAGTCTCTGCCCGGCGTAAACAAAGTCCCGATGCAAATGTGCCGAGATATGCAGTTCAAGGTTTTATTTGTTTTTCTCCAAACATTGTTGTCGAAGTGCAAGGAACGAGAGTGTAAGTTCCGTACCGTATTTTGGTTAAAAATGTGGATTTATATTTTAAGGTTTGGAGCTACGGCACACTGCGGAATTGTGATGCCCTGGGTTCGGTGCTTACGCCTTTCGGGGATGTCTTCAAGTGAGGCTTTATGCTCTGTCCTCACGAGCTCTCCATTACAGGCGACGAGGAAGAACCGCATTGATTTTAGTACGTACCTATGCTGTTGGGCGGTTTCATGTACTTACATAAATAAATAAATAAAATAAATATTTCACAACATCACATACCTACATTGATCTGACTCCGAGATAGGTAGCTCAAGCACCTATGTTACGGGTATCAGAATCAACAGTGGGATTACAAATATATACAAATAATACTTTTTTTTTTTGTAAATACATACGTATAATACATAGAAACACCCAGACCAATACAAACAGACATGTTCATGCGTGTGCATGAACATGTCTGTCATAAACATTTGTGTAAATGTTTATACTGTGCGGAGATCGAACCCGCAACCCTTGGACCAAAGGCAGCGTTCACTACCACTGTTCCAAACGGGTCGTCAACTTACATAGATCTATATTTTGATTTTGATCTGGTGATGCTGGTGTCCATGGGCGGCGGCCATCGCTTACTATCAGGTGATCAGTCAGCTCGTCTACCACCCATCACATAAAAAAAATTGACTGAATGAAAGTCAAGCTTTGTTATGGTTTGGTATAAGTACCTATTTGTGTTCCTACCAAACATGATTCATCCTCTTAACGGGTGTAAACTGCATTACAAAATTTCTCAAATTTTATAGTGCCTATAGTCTAAGAGCCCTTGAGCCAAGTCTTCGTTACGTTGTACGTTGAAAAAGCAACTTTCTTGTAATCAATTCAAAAACAATTATGCTCCCTTGCGAGGAAAATCTGGCCTAACCAACTTCATCAGACCAGAATACGTATAGAAAAACCTAAAAAATAATGTGTGGGAGTAAAACAATGTAATGAAATTTGAGATGTGCTAGGGTGATTGTTTTGTTAGGAGGAATGGCGACAAAAATGTTGATAGGTACCTATGTCTTTTCATTGGTATTGATGAAGGTTTCATAGTCGCCGATTGCAAATTTTTTGAATTACAAAATAACGAAGGTTTAGGTGCTGACTGGCTCTTGGTCTGGTAGTAAAATTTCCTTATTGGCCCGCGGCCAGCCATGAGGCATCCATACTGAAATGACATAAGTTACGTTTAGTCTTGATTGCTAATATTACATTTTATCACTAGATTTACGGGGTATAAACGTCCAACGTTCGGTGTGAATGATAACACTTTCACAGTTAAAATAAATTAAAGCTAACTTGTGTAATTATTATTATGTTGGTGCTTTGCTGAGTGGTATTTGTCATCCTTATTTCATCTTCTTTATGCGTATGTTGGTTTTTTGGCCTTATTGGTGATTCAATCTTAACTCACCTGATTATCCGAATAAGAGATGATTCTGTATTTCAAAGTGCACATTTATGATTGTTCAAATTTATGTAAAATTTGTGCCACAAGACAAGAATCTTAATTTTTGTTGGTTGATTTTAAAGAATTGCAAAAATATTGAAATATATATTTTTGATGTGACAGCAAATCAGGTGACCGTCTGCTCGTCTGCCACCTCTCATATATAAAAAAAAGACCTAGATTATATTTGAATAGTAATTTATATTTTTTGTAAATATTATAGTGCAGATTTATTGAACTGCTTGTAAAAAAATCTAGAACTCCGAATCCCACAACACGTGTATGTACATTACGAAAAAAAACTCAAACATACATGCTCTAATTATATGACCAATCCAGTATTTAATTATTGGGGGCCCTTGCGTGTTATAGCAGAGGAATTAGTTACAGATGGTAATTGCGCAAATAAATCGGTTCCTTAATAATGTGGAACCGGCCAGGTAATGCAGCAGACCTCAAACTGTACGCCGGTAATACGCCGGTTCTTTGTTAAAGGACTTGGCCGAATTAGAGTGACAATTCTCGGTGACGTGACATATTGTCATCATACGATATATGTATATCGTAAAAACATAGTTTTTTCGTATGATTTTCATGCGACATCCGCCATGTATCACTTGGATGGATTTTACTCCACCACAGTGCGCTTCTCACGCCACTTTCTACCGCGCGTAGTAAAACTATCTACCAACCAGCTACCAACAAAAAAATCAGCTACCAACGATGGTGTTTCCGAAGAGAAACGACCTGGTGATCTTCAAGAAAAGAGCTTATTCCTCCCTTAAGAGTCGGCAACCCATCTGTGATGCCCCGTGTGTCGCAGATGTCCATGGGCGGCGGTAATTTACTCAACATCAGGTGAGCCGTCTGCTTTTGAACATTTGTCTGCCATAATGTAAAAAAAAAGAAAAATGTTTTCACATATCGAAAATCCCGAGAATTGGACTTTAGGACTCTCTAGTTTGGAGAGGGTTGACTTACTTGACTTATTATCCTTTGTTCGATTAGATATTGATTAGTTATAAAAAATATAAAAGAGAGGGCTTGCTGTGATACCGGAGAAGAAGAGGTTTGGGAACCCTTGATTAAACTGCTTTTTATAGTAGGGACAGGATCTTCTTTAATTGTGGAATTGCACGAAATTGCGTTGTTAGGTCGTGAGTGAGTGGCCCCGACTGATTGATAGAGGCAGATGCCGGGTAAAAAGATATACTAGGGATTCTGGAGTTTGTTTTCCGACTGGACAAATTATCTGGATACATCCCAAAACTTTGGACAGATGGCTTTGTTGCTGAAATATTGTAGAAATGCTGACGATTAAGCTCGTATCACGACGACACGTGAAGCTACCAGTTTTGGATTTTAGACCGTCCTTATGTCTGAGAAATAAGTGCTATGTTTGCTCTGCAAGGGTTGACGTATCGCTGACTGTTACTACAATGCTGTAATGTGTGACTTCACCTGTGATTTTATTTAAAACTGATTCCCTATTCGTAGTAGAAGACACTGCTGTACTATCTGTCATTTCGCATTATGAAGTCAACGACAGTGCCACTTACATCAGCATTATGGATCGCTTTGGCTGCAGCGGTAGTTGCTGGCGTTCGAACTGACATAGGGACCTTCAAGAGATGACGACTACTAACTTCCTAAGAGCAATGCATCCGCGACTCCTGAATCATGGTCCAAGCGGATCACGGGCTCCAGAGTGAGCTTTGGACGCAAGCGGGAATCACACGCTGAGGAGGAAGCAGTGCTCCCGGAACTCCTGGGCTCTTGCAGATGTTCTTGGGCGGCAGTAATCAATCACTTACCATAGAGTAACTTATATATACTGAGATAGAGGCATCAGTCAGCTAGCCAGTGTTAGCGCCATCTAGAGGAAAACGACCAATACCAAACGGCTATGTAGTACGGCCACCTCCGAGAATCTGTCAGGGAGACGTAAAAATAAAATATGAGAGATCATTTTATTTGCTATATACCAAAATTTCCAACATCTTCTAGATCTCTAGTTTAATTTCCATCATCATCATCTTTTGAGCCAATAGACATCCACTGCTGGACATAGGCTTCCCCCACCGTTCCCCACACAGATCGGTCCTGTGCCGCCCGCATCCAATAGATTCCCGCAACTTCCATACTTTTTTAAAATTGCTACTGGGGGCAGGCGGCTTGACGTCATTGTTTCGGAAACACGCTTTACTAGCGCGATGTAAACATACATAGTGACATCTACCGAAACAACGCCGAAACATCTCCTTGATTGCTTTTTAAAGTTACATCTGCTTTTTACAAGCTCCATCTAACGGAAACTAAGGAAAAAAGTACTAAAGGAAATAACCCTGTTACTAACCATATTCGTGACCCGTTTGCTTGTATACCGCCTCTAGATTAATATCCTTGATTCTTGAAAACAAAAGTGTCGATTTAACCGTTATCTACAAAAATAACACTTTTTTTTACAGTAAGTGATGATGTGGAAGTTTCTTCTTTTAAAAACGTTCAAAATTAAATCATCAAACTTGATTACATCACATAATTTAACAGCAATTAAGTTCCAACTTTAGTTAATAACGAAAAATAAACGAACTCGGCTCAATCCCATCTTTAGAATCAAAATGGAGTAAAAAGTTCCCATTTCGACCTGACCAGTCCAGAAGTTACAAATCAAACCGAAATATATTGGTTATAAAAATGCAACAAGTATGCGAAATGCATACAGCCCCAGTATGTATCTCCACTTGGTTTTATAGGCCATAAAACTGTTTACGACTGTCAGGATAAAGCCCGACTGGCTAAAAGGGTTTGGGGCACTCCGCTCTGGCTGTCTGCAGTTCTACTCTACGCACTATAATTTGAGTGCTAATTAAAAACGTCTGGAAATACAAACATGACATCAAGGCTAAAAGTAAAGGTTAAAACTCGATGCACGTTTGACAGTTTACAAAGTTGACTTTTTCTAGTCCTTCCAAAAACAAATGGCCCTTTAGTCGTTGCTCAGGCTTCAATGCTTCAAAGAATCAAGGAATAGTTGATATTTTTATAGCAATCTTTTGCAATTTATTCTTAAGTAAATAACACACTTAAAAAAATAATCTCGTGCTCAGGCGGGACTCGAACCCACACCTTCCACAATCCGGGTGGATGGGGGGTCTAACAATTAGACCACATGAACGCGTTACTAAGCCGACGAAATTTGTAAGTGCTTGATTCGACATGAGCTGTCGATAGTATCATCAATATTGTAGGTATATTTTACAATATCCAGTGGAAATATTATAATAAATATTTGACCACCAGTTAAATGAGACTGCTAAATCAATAGTTGATATTTTTAATAGCAATGTTTTATCTATTTTTAAAGGATTGTCGAAAGTGTGGGTTCGAGTCCCGTCTGAACACGAGATGAAATTTTTAAGTGTGTCATATTACTTAAGAATCAAGGAATGCTGACGGTTACATTAAGTGATATCGTGGTACAAAGCGGAAGTGTTTTTATGTGGTAGGTGACAGACGAGCAGGTGGATGTTAAGCAATGCCGCCGCCGCCCGTGTACACGCGCATACGCCATTGGAGATGTTGCAGCCATCTGGTTAAATTATCCAACCAATTTGACGTTTAGGGCGTTCGTTAAAAGCCGGCATCTATTAGGATGCCTAGGCCGATAGTTGTTATAAGTAAAATCACTTAACGTTTAATAGATTGTCGTATTGAAAGTTCGCTTATTCGAAATGACTGATCTAAACTCAACTAAGTAATTCAAATTTATTTCCGCTTTTCTCCACTGCGGCGCTAGTAACCATCAAAAGAAATATGGCGTGTGCAGCGAAAACTGTGAATAATATGGTGCGATTATCTCGTTATTGTGTGCAATTATGAGCAAAATTTAAGTGTCTCTGTCAAAATAGTCTGTAATCGTGGAAGTGTAAATATTTCACAAAAAGTTTGAGTCAAGTGATTTTAGTTCAAAAAACTATCGGCCTAGGCATCCAATTCGACACACGTTCAGTCATCTGGTTGACGTTCAGTCAACGATTTGGTTACTTGTTCTTCAGCTATTTGATTGAACGCCGTTTGACAAACGCCTTAGGCGACCGATTAGATGGCTAATTTAACCAGATGGCTGCCAGAGAGACACAAGTGCGCTGCGAAACCATCTTCCTTTTAAGTTTCAAAGTTGCTGGAGGCCCGATCCGAAGGGAAAGATGAGTTGTTCTTTCCCTTCGGATTGGGCATATTATGTTCCCATGTCAATAGGTTTTAAATAACTGACGGACGATAGATATACTTTATTGCACAAAACACACAACTTAAGTACTAGGCATTACAGAAATTTTGTGTACAGTTACGTGTAGCTACGCAATTAACCTTTATTTGGCCCGATGGCGTTTTTGGTAGTGACCTTGCTTACTACTCTCGAAACTCGCTCTTGCACGGATCGTGCGTTTACTCGTAAAATGTTTAAAAAATTAACTTCAACAACGAGTTTTACAGTATACAAATCAGTCAAATTTCTTCAATCGATTCTCACTCTAATGTCAAACATGTTTGGTTCAATATCAATTGAGGAAATTTGACAGACTGTGGTAACCAGATGCATTGTTTAGATATTTTATGTCTCTAAACATAAGTAGAGACTGGTAGAATGAACTGAACCAATCGTTTGTGGTATTTGTTTTTATTACCACAACAATGACCTATTCGAAGTGTGATGATAATTATACAAACCGTTATATAACTAACGCTTTATGCGTTCTAACAAATATAAATGAGGTGATTGTAAAACTTGCCAGAACCTTTTTAACCGACTTTGAAAAAAGGAGGAGGTTCTCAATTCGACATGTATTTTTTTATGTTTGTTCGCCGATTACTTTGCCATTTCTGAACCGATTTAGATGATTAATTTTTAGTTCGAAAGTAGATAGTCCCGGATTGGTACCATGATAAGGATATCAGGATCTGATGATGGATGGATAATGTTTTAGTATCTTTTTTCAAAACTGCACCAGTATTTACGCCTGATTGTATTAATTTTGTGGCTCTCCTGATGATGGAAGGTCAACTCCTCAACAGTAAGGAAGTAAAGGGGGTGGGAAGGCTGCCAAAAAATGAGACACTAATATGCTTGAAAAATATTTTTTCTGCGAAAATAAACCTCCTTCAAAAACCTAAAACTAAAAAGTGTAAAATATTATTTTTAACTCTTTATTTACTTCAAATAACCTTTATAACAGTGCACTCAAGAAAAGGTTTTACCGAAGTCGGCGCCTAATCCCTGTTGAATAATTGAATGTTGTATTAAATTACAATATAGTTATTGGGCGTCGACTTCGGTAACACCTTTTCTCGAGTGCACTGTTACAAAATGTTATTTGAATTCTATAAAGTGTTAAAAATACTATTTTACACATTTTAGTTTGTGGTTTTTGAAGGCGGTTTTTGTATTTACTTATACTTTCGATCAAATCTTCACATTTTCCAGCGATGGTGGCGCAGTGGATAAGAACGCCTTTCCACGCGGGGGTCGTAGTTCGAATCCGAGCATGTACCTCTGGATTTTTCAAATCAATGTGCATATTTGTACCAATTAGCTCGGCGGTGAAGGAAACATCACGAGGAAACCTGCTTTGTCCTGCTGTTTTGGATATTTTCTGGAATGTGTAACCATGATTCACTTGCTCTGGTTCCCCTGTTACTACTATTACAGACCACCAATCCTGATTCATTGTCTAAGCGTACTCTGGGCTCATTTATTTCTGGGCAGAGATTATTTTTGTGTGATAGCAGACGATTCAGCTAATGGTAAGCGATAGCTTCACAAGTAGTTTGCCAACCATTAAACCCCCTTTCCCCACGCTACTCTACTACTCTCACTCACTCGGTAAAACACGCAGGCGCTGCTTTACGAAGGTTTTACTTACTTGCTTACTTACTGAGGGCGTGGTGTTACTCCGGTCTTGTCGGTGAGTGACACAGACGTGCGAGAGAGACACGATACAATTTAGTACTAACGCGTAGGTAAACGAACTCGTCGATATCAATGCAGTCGACTTTCTGTATCGACTTATTTTATGACAATGGCCTGTACGTACAGTACCCACCTGTCAAGCTGAAGTCTTCCTGCATTACATACATTACATCCCGCCATTGATCTATAAACTCACTGCATACCGCCGGGTGAACACTAAGTCTGATCTAGCACCCAAATTGATTTCCAATTGTTTTGACGGTAAAGTTGAGGATAACATTTACGCGATGCAATTTGCAATATTGAACTCGGCGCTCATTTTGCATCTATATTTTTGAATTGTGGCCAGCCCTCGCTTCGCTTTGGTAATTTAATTTTAAAACGAAACATGTAGAAATTGTATTTTTCCATACAAACTTGATTTGTAGCTAACCAATTCGAAGATTATAGGTAAGTAGGTAGGTTTTAAATTGAGACTAAAAATAAGACTAAAATACTGAAATGCCTTTTATTCATTTTGCATACATTTTCATGACTCTAGCACTAAATATGGCTAATTGTCCTACGACGTTTTAACCCCATTTCACTCCTTTAGGAATTGCTAAATAATTTATAACGGAAACATTATTTATAAAGGCTCCTTGAGGAAACAAATGCTAAATAATTTATAATAAAATACTAAATATATTATAATAATAATAATTCTCACAACATCTCATACGTTGACCTGATTCCGTACTAAGTAGCTTTAGCACTTGTGATACAGATATCAGACAACAGAGGAGCACAAATATATACTTAAATACATATATTACACCCAGACACCGAACAAACACAAGTGTTCATCGCACGAATTTATTTTCATTCCATACAATGTTTCAACCCCCATTTTACCCCTTTAGGGGTTGAATTAAAAAAAATGGAACAGGTAGTTTTTTTTTTTTATTATAAACATAATTTTCAAAACTCTAATATCAAAAATGACTGTCTTTTATACTAACTTTAACACCGCATTTCACCCCTTTAAGGATTGAATATTTAAAAACCCCTTTAAAAAAGCTACCATTGTTCCAAATGTTATGGTTTTTGGTCCTGTCGTTTCGGATGTGCGTTGTTAGATCAGTCTGTCTGTCAGTCACCCGCCGAGGCGTTACCTCTTTATTAATAGTATAGATGGGCATTCAGTTTCTTATTCTACCAATTTTGTAGTAACGAAAAATAAAGAGAGTTAATTTCAGAGTACTGGTGAAAGTGATTGATATTATCGATATATTTTTTAATTATTTCATTTATCTTTGTCGATGTCGATGCGATTCGCGCCCTTTTTTGGTGTTAAGGTGATCATTACCCACGGTGACCGTCATGCGTCCCCAACATAAATACACCTTCGAGTAGACTTAAAATTGCTGTAAGCGTAGCCCATAACCAAGCCCTTATTTTAGCACAAGCACGAGTTTTATTCCCACAACTTTCCAACCATTAAATTCACGGCTGCCTCTGTAAACACTGGCTGTAACCCGTAACCGCCGAGTCTGTAGGGACAGTCTGCAACGCCACGTTTGCGTTTACCTTCCAAGTGCAATAAATTCTTCATGCTAAACTACCGAATAGACTTTAGTTGCGCTATCTCGTACGTGATTAAGCTCAAAGCTAATTATTTGGGGGTCAAGTCAATGTAAGTTACGAGTAGGTATATTATGATATTTATTCGTTTACCTAACTCCTCGGTCAAAGCTAATGCTGCAATGAGTTTTCTGCATTAAACTATCGCTAATCTATTACTACTATTATAAAGAGAATTTCCTCTTCTTTGTGTTTTTTTTTTGAGTTTGTATCACTTAAGTAAATAATTACTGCGTAAACCGACATGAGCAGCACTGCGGGCGGAGACTTAAAAGAAATAAAATGAGGCAATATCATTGCAACAGTCCACTTATATATTTCTTAGGTGTGAAGGAGCACTCTGACGTTTCTCTGTGGTCACAATATGCCGGAAGTCTCCACTCTGTCAATGATAATATTTTGTTGTAAGTGCCTCACTATCGATATTCGATAGGCTCTCAAAGGCACAGCGCTAATCCCTGCGTTTCCGAACGAAAACCCGCCATCAACCGCGGCTTAACCCCCAGACGCGGAGACGGTCGTAAACGCCCCCCACACCAACAAAAATCGAAAACAAATAGCTTATATAATTATACAAGAAATAAAACACACGTTTATTACACAGGGTTTATACGTTTTATGACCCCCCAAGTCCGCTTTAGATACACGTCACTTGGAAGCCTAGACGTCGTAAATAAGTATGAAATATGATAATTGCAAAATTCTTCAATATATTACGATTTAAACATTGATGATTCGCCTGACGTTTTGTGGGCCCATAACTCCAGTGTTCGGGGAACTGCGGCTCGCTCCTCGGTGCGTGAGCGCACACTGCCTTTGAAAAATCGATATTGTGTTTCACTCGCTCGACGTTCAGCAAACTCAAGTCGAGTAGTGAGTTTTGTTTGCCTTTTTAATTGTTAAAGTATTGTGTTTCGCGATACTAGACGGAGTGTTTTGAGACGTTTTAAGCTTTGGTTTTTATAAGAATTTTTAATTCATGTTGAATTACCACACGGCGTTCGTGTATAAAATACATACTTAATTCCATATAACTCATATTATCCGTCTTTAATTAACGGACGAATAAGTTTTTCCTTATCCATAGGATTACCTTAAATATTGAGACAACCTGGTCTTAAGGTGACGGGTAGGACACACTAGCGACGCCAATCGATTTTAATTTTTATCTACTAAACTGTATTTTAAACAATTTCGGGATTACAACCTCTCGGCAAACACTTATACTATTTATTAAATAACCATGTACAAATGTTGGGTCCAACGCGTACACGAAAAATTGATTACCGCCAAAAGCGGCCACGTTTAGCGTGAATCAATTTTTCGCATACAAAAACGGACGCAACATTTGTGTATGGTTATTTAATAAATAGTATAAGTGTTTGCCGAGAGGTTGTAATCCCAATTTTTTTTCAAATAGATCCGGTTTAGTAGCTAACAATTAAAATCGATTGGTGTCGCTAGTTAGGGCTACACGTCGCCTTAAACCAAGGTGTTCCCTTGTTCGAAGGAAGCTAAGAACCAAAAAATCAATTTGGTCAACAAACATTTTGTGTTGGTGCGGAAGTCGAACAACTCAACCGACCGCCGCGGCCAGAAAATTAATTACGCTAAATTGTCGTCAATAAACTTCATATCAAGGATACTTACCTGCTAATTTACTCCCACTGGTGAGGTGAATCCACTGGTGTGTGTGTCTGCGGGTGTCCATGTGCGGCGGCGATTGCTTACTGCGTCTGTTCGCCTGCCATATCACATAAAAAAACATTCCTGTCGACTGAAAAACTATTACCTAATACTCATTGTTACTTAGTAGACCAAACTTTCATTACTTTTTAGCCTCAAATTATAATGGCGCTATCGTAACCGATGGTGTCATTAATGGAGCCTGTGGCCGTGACATGTCCGATCAAAGATTTTAATGTCTATTGTTCAGATAGAAGGTGGCAGAGTTGGAAAATAAAAAAAGATCCTTCATTTTATGTCTATTGTTCATGAGAGCTGTTAAAGGGTTAGGAAAATTTTCAAAGCGTCCAATCATTCTTTTCCTTTATGGACACAAGCCAATGCTGAAACAAAAGCTAATAACTGAAGCCATTAAGTTAGTCGCCAGTCAAGTTTTTAATCAATGCACATGATTTTGTAGCGTCACGCATTATTTGCTCCGATACGAGCGCGAACTAACATTACATTGCTTCTGCTGTGCTAATTGAGACCAAACTGTGGAAAATTAATTTACGTGGCTTATCGGTGGATTAATTGCGAGAGGTTAATTAAAATGTTCTAATCCTTAGGTAACAGTTTCCAGAGTTTGAGATAAAAAGTCGTGGGAGACTCGTTGCTAGTATAGGCGCGTAAATGAAAATTTGGCATTCCACGCACAGTACAGACTCAAGTCTGTCATACTCGCCCTTGATTCTGTCAAATTCACCCCTAAGTCTGTCACCTTTTTTATTGGTTAATTACATACCACAGACTCTAGGTTCGAGCCGTTGTTTGCTAGTAAATAAATAAATAAATAAATTATTTGACTTAATGCCAACAGCCGCATTTTAGCCGCCGTCGTCAGAGCCTCCACCCCCATTGGAACCCAAATGGTCTCGCACAGTACGGTTCCAGAGGAATTTCCTCCCGCGAACGCTCCGGCTGTGTAATGAGCTGCTATCAGAGGTTTTCCAGTGATCCGTCTGCTCGTCTATCTGCAATCTCGTAAAAAAATACACAACCCTGAGTTTGACGTTCTCACCGCCAAGTCTGTCATACTCAACCACAAGTCTGTCACACTGTCATGTCATGTGTAATGATGATTCAGGATTTAGTACTGATAATTAACGTTACCAGTGGTCTCAGGGTCACCACAGCTGTCGGCGGAAAGCTAAAAAAACGAGAAGTTTTTACGTGGAAGGGGTGTTAAACCGCCGCACAACCCCCAAAATGCTGGAGGGCTACATCTTACTTTGGTCAGCGAGTCCATCGGACTTAGCCAGTAGCTAGCTGGGCTGTGCTACTGACCGTTACCCCATCTGCTACCCGGGGGACGCTCCCCTACGCTGTGAGGCCTAGCGCGGGGAATGTCGAAATAGAGAAGATTGTAGACACGCCTAACATCATCGGCGAGACCAGGGCGCATCGTCTTCGCTGGCTTGGTCACCTCGAGAGACTGGACGAGCATCGTCTCGTGAAGAAAGCATGCCAGAGCCGACCGATGGGCCGACGCCCGGTAGGCCGGCCTAGGTATCGCTGAAAGGACGTCGTCGAGAATGATCTGCGAGAACTTCAGGCCGGTGACTGGCGACAAGTAGTGCAGGATCGATCATTGTGGCGTTCTCTTGTTACGGAGGCCAAGACTCGTTTCGGGTCGCTGAGCCAGTGGAGTAAGTAAGTAAGACACTTTATTTCGGATATACATTTTTATATGATGGAAGGTGCGTTCTTATTTACTGGGCTACCATCGCTCTGCATCGTTAGTTTGTTAGCAAACATGTAAAGCACATAGTGTGTAAACATGTCGATTCTCGACACGAAAATATTGTCAGCATTTGTTAACTCACTATTTGGGAAGGTCAAGAAGCCTGATAACAATTTGAGGAAACCGTGTGAACAGTGCACTTATTTAAAACCACCTTATCTGCAAATATTGTTTCTTGACCTATAGAGTCTGATTTCAATGTGAATGTCGGCGATAAAAAATATCTTATCAAAACGGTTGCGTCAGTACCGCAAGCGGTTTTAGCGCACTCCACACCTTGTTATACTCCGACGACCTTTCAAGGTGTTTCAGTTGATATAAAACCATGGTACTGCCATACTGCCATGGGGAGGGAGAGGTTTTTTTACAATATGGCGGACCGCGTCTTGGCAAACGTAATGTAGGGCGCCCTCTGGCTAGGTGGGGGGACGATCTGCGCAGGATGGCTGGCAAGAGCTGGATGCGAGAAGCCATGGATAGATCACAATGGCGTTGGAGAGGCCTACGTCTAGCAGCGGACTGCGATAGGCTGATGATGATGGCGGACAAACGTGAAAAACACTCTAGCCTTCTCCTTCTTTAGTTACAGAAACGTGGACGCTAAAGAAAGCCGGTCGAGATCGCATGGACGCCTTTGAAATGTGGTGTTGGCAAAGTATGCCCCAAATCCCATGGACTGCTTTCCGTACAAACGAATCCATCCGCCGAGAACTTCACACTAAAACTAGGCTGTCTACCACCTGCATGAGAAGAATCCTGGAGTTTTTGGTCACATAGCCCGGAAAGATGGACATAATCTGGAAGAGCTGATGGTCACCGGTAAGGTGGATGGAAGGAGACCCAGAGGTCGTATCCCTATTAGATGGTCAGACCAAATACGTTCGACGCTGAACACCAGCTGTATGATGCCCTCCACATTGCAAAAGATAGACATAGATGGAGGTTTATCATAAAGAGCAAATTGACCGCCCACGGGAGGAATCACGATTTAACTATTTATTTGAAGGTTATTTGAGATTCTTTCGTTCGCTGTTCTGCAGTTGAGGAGACACAGCGCATACGCATGTGGTCGTGGGAACAGTTTGACGCACTGTATTTTAGGTATACCTACTAATTGTCAAGGTCACCTGAATTTTATATATTCTTAAGTAAAAATAAGCCTAAAGACACAGAATGCTAATATGTGGACAATGTTGTTGGTCTTAAAATTGTGATCATTTTTTGTCCCAATTAAATGGAAAAAAATGTTAAAGGCGTAAATGACTTTTTATTGGATACTTTCTGTTCGTATCACTTACCTGATGACATCACCCAATTAGTACTTCGTAGTAGCTACTTTGAGTTTAATCTATGATTTTTTATCTCCCTGCGGCGTTGTCGTAGGTCAGTACGTAGATAACTACATTGTATTACATTCGGTTAAAATATGCTTTTAGCAGTCGTTTTTCGTGTAGGTGTTTTCTATGTATTATAAGTATGTATTTACAAAAGAAAAGTATTAGATGTATTTAAAAGGATTGCACCACCCTTCCCTCTTCTATCTAATGTCCTTTAACTGAAGGTTGTCTGGTAGAGATCGCTCCCAGCGATAAGACCGCCTTAATTGTACATTGTATCTCTGTATACCTAGCTTTTAAGTTCTGTATGTTGTGCAATATGAAGAGTATCTATCTATCTACCTATTTGTAATTCCGCTGTTGCTGTTGGTTCTGATATCCGTAACACAGGTGCTTGAGCTACCTGTATCGGAGTCAGATCAATGTATGTGATGTTGTGAAATATTAATGATATCATTATTACTATTCAATTTTATTTTGTATACTACGCACACATCGACATTTTGCATTGTGTGTGGCATATATTATCATCATCATCATCAGCCCATTTAAGTCCCCACTGCTGGGGCACGGGCCTCCTTCAATCACATGAGGGGTAATTGCCATACTCACCACGCTTGGCAGACGGGTTGGCGAGGGTTTTGATATAAATGCAGAGTTTTCCTTCTCTGGGTGCTGATGATCATGCCAGCAGCTTTACCTTAGTCGCCTTATACGACACCTCGGTAACAGTGAGGGTTGCCTATTCTACTCTGCCGGGGACCACACGGCCATATATTATACTCGTTTCTTATTTCACTTTCTCGTTAAAATTGAATCGTTTAGTGCACTTGACCTTAGCAACTGACATTGTTTTGTTGGATTACTCGTGTCTGATTACGCTATCACTATTGTCATAGTGATGTATTATGTTGCTTGGTTAATCTCTTCTGCTCTGAGTTTTATACAAGTATGTTTAGTGAGGCAGGTCTTTAAATCTATCGTTACGTAATGAAAGTCTTTTTTCAAATATTTTTTCTCTGATCCCGCCATTTCTGTTTGTAATATTAAATTACCCATTTGGGATAGGTAGGTATTCAAAAAAGTTAACAAATGAAATATCGGTACTAAATAAAATACATTTATTTCAGACACAGGTATAAAGTGTATGTGTTAGTAACAATTTGACCTTAATTTACTATTAACATTGTACCAAAGTAACATAAACCGTATTGTACTAACGTACAATATGGTTTATAGTTTAATTTAGTATCATAAACGCAAAGACGGTAGAGTAAGTATTTCATTCATTTATATTATGAATGAAATATGACTCCAATTGCCACGAGTCTTTGGCTCGAGTATAGATAACAGTTCCTTCCCTTGAAGCTTACTGACCATTTTGAACAACCTAACTGTCACATCTCATTCATTATTAATTAATGAAGTACTTCATGGTGATCAGACTTCCTCATTCCTGGACCATGGTTTAAGGGTACCCCGGGTTCCGAAGCGACAACTATGGACGCAACTGTCAATGAGAATATGTTCCGTTTATAGCTTCCCTAAAATATCATGCCCAGATTAGACTAGACGCAGTTTTTCTGTATAGGCCTCAACTTTTGTGCCTTAGAAAAGCGACAGGGGACCTACTCATAAAACGAATTCACGACCGAATCTTCCTCGTCCTTTTAACATGCAAGAGAAGCACTACAAGCATAAAAGGGACGGACAATAATGATTCGATCGTGTATTCGTTTTCAGAGACTCTCCTACTCTCCGGTCCCTGTCATCATCATCGACTAGCTTGTCTCTTCGTTAGGTCATGGTGCGATATTACCAACAGTCGCATTATAAGCAATCAAACCAAATTTTCTGATTCCAAGCGAAATTCACACATTTTGAGTTTTGTTAACATTATTTCATAATGAGTGCAATGCAATTTAGATAACCCAATTTTAAATGTAAAGTTGAGCATATCTTGTCGCTTCGAGTATCTGACGTATAAGCGAGGTAGGTAAGTATAGAGTAGCGAGTGAGCAGAAGGCTGAAGATGAAAAAAGGTGTAATCGTATGCCTACAAATGTTAAATACATTTGTCATTTTGAAATAAAACGATTGTACTGGTTGTAATTAACCCAAATTCATTTAAGTCAATTATTATTACCCTAAGAAAAATAATTACTTTCTTAATAATGCAAGGTGGACAGACAGTATCAAGTCTGATCCAAGGTTACCGTATTTATCATGGGGAGTGCTCTGAAGAACTGTTTGATCTACTCCCTGCAGCCGAGTTCTTACATCGAACACTCGCAAGCGATTGTCATTCCATTCTCATCATCTCGATGGATGGCGGTCTAATACTGTGCGTTTCTCCCGGAACTTTCTACCACGTACCTCAGTTCTGTGGAACGGTTTGGCTGCAGGAGTATTTCCGGACGGCTACGACTTAGGGATCTTCAAGAGAAGAGCGTACTCTTTTAAAAAAAAAAGGCCGGCAACACATTAACGATCTCTCTGATTTCGCAGATGTTCATGGGCGGCGATGATTACTTTCCATCAGGTGACTCGCTTGCTCGTTTGTCCGCCTCTAGCATAAAAAAAGGTGTTCCTAGACTGAATGTGCACGCAGAAGCCGTTACCGAGATGGAGAAGTCTCGCAAAAGCCGTTACCCAACATACAGACAATCCATAATCACGACCACTCCGCCAGGGTGTACGACTGAGAAGAAAGGAATAATGCAAACAAGTCTTCTCTAAAGTATTATAATTTTATTCTTCACTCGAATAAATTGGGTGACCTATAGACCGTATTTTGTTGGGAACGTTCCACACACTGGCCTCTATTTTTTTTATTTATTTAAGGACTTATATACAACAGTGCATGTCTAAAAGACTTTAAATAAAGAAAAACAATATGATTTAAAAAAATCATAAAAAGTATATTTTAATATGAGTTTTTACGGCTCTGGATTTATTAAGCAATCTTGCCACTTATAAAAATCGTATCTACATTTGGATCGCACTATGTAGAAAGCAGCCAAGTGGAAATTTTTGCAAAAATGAGTTTTCAGACTCAGCCTACTTCTTCATCTTCTGTCAAGACAGCCATTTTTTTAATCATTTAATGCGGTAAATGTGGTTGCAATAGGTTACATAAAATTATTATGTTTTGCATCATTACTGATTAGATAAACCTTATAAATAACGGAATAATAACAATCGACAAACGTTAAAAAATATTTATTGTGCGTCATTACGGTGTTGATCTAAGGATCGTACATGAGTAAAGGTGCCAAAATATAGTAGGAGTACGTTTTAAATCGTACATCAGGTTGAACTGATTTATTTTATTACCCTCTGTTTCGGTAGCTCTTTGATTTGATAAAATATTGCTGCAGCAGATATTTATTATCACGTACGGGTATAATTACTATGACCTCTGTTTGTGTCCTTTTGTGTTCAATTCTATCCGATGATTTTTTTGTTTCTTTTTAATTCTGATATCCGTAATACAGGACCTTGAGCTACCTATCTCGGAGTCAGATCAACGTATGTGATGTTGTGAAATATTTATTTATATTATTTATTATTAATTTTAACTTTAAGATTTTATTAAAAACTAACTTAGACAAATTCTGTAATAAACTATTTTTTTGGCTTGATTCTTCAATTATTTGTGACAACTTCCTATTTTACCCATGGTCTTCTGCGTTATCTACGTTGAAGTAACTTTTTTATTACAAAATCGGCTAAATGCGCGTTGGACTCGCGAACGAAAGGTTCCGTACCAATGACTAGATATGTAGGTACACAAATTATAAAAAGACAAAAAATGGCGCTTTTTTGTAAGATAGCGTTTTTTTAGTCATCATCATCATCATCATCATCAGTCCACTACTGGACGTAGGCTTCTCGATTTGTTCGCCACCGTGATCTATCCATGGCTTCTTGCATCCAGCTCTTGCCAGCCATCGTCCCATTGTCCCTCCACCTATCCAAAGGGCGCCCTACATTACGTTTGTCAAGACGCGGTCTCCACTCTACAACTCGTTTACCCGTCGTTTTTATTTAGTAGGACAGAAAAATAAACAGAATACAACCTTTGTTAATATTATATGCAGAAGTCGCTTCCTTTGTTGTTCTGGTAAAATGGCGATAAATATGGCATAAATAAATTTAAACGCAACCGTATTGTATCAATTACTGCAAAATCGACCCCCGAGGGTTAAACAGCCGCTACATTGCTCTGGCGCAACTCTAACACATTCAGGAAGAATTATCCCCCAAGGATAAAAAAGGAAAATAACCTCCGTAGCTATTCTTGTGTTAAACGTTTAAGTACAATTGTAAATTTCGCACGTTGTAGTAAGTCACGCTATAAGAACTTGCTATTGTATCTGGTACAATACAAGAGATGGCTGGCCTACTTGTAAGTGTTATTTATTTTTGACAAGAATTTTCCACAAAAAGTTTACTTGTTGAGCGGGAAAGTTTTGTAAAATTAACTCAGACTACAAAGGGTTCGGGCCTGAAGGTTTGAACGAGATTCCTTTTTAGGGTTCCGTAGCCAAAATGGCAAAAACGGAACCCTTATAGTTTCGTCATGTCCGTCTGTCCGTCTGTCCGTCTGTCCGTCTGTCACAGCCGATTTACTCGGAAACTATAAGTACTACAGTGATGAAATTTGATGGGAATATGTGTTGTATGAACCGCTACAAAAATATGACACTAAATAGTAAAAAAAAGAATTGGGGGTGGGGCCCCCCATACATGTAACTGAGGGATGAAATTTTTTTTTTCGATGTACATACCCGTGTGGGGTATCAATTCTTTCTTCGGTCTTTTAAAATGATATAAAGTTTTCTAAAAAACATTTTTCTTAAAGTGAACGGTTTTTGAGATATCAGCTCTCAAAGTCGTAAAAAGTATGTCCCCCCCCCTCTATTTTTATAACTACGGGGTATAAAATTCTAAAAAAAATAGAGGTGATGCATGCTAATTAACTCTTTCAACGATTTTTGGTTTGATCAAAGTATCTCTTATAGTTTTTGAGATAGGTTGATTTAACTGTAATTTTGGTTAAGTTATTGTGCTTACACTGAAAACGATGGCTGAACCTTATAAGATAGATCAAAAAATATACTACAGTATTGTACACCTTTAAAAATCCGCGATGATATAAAATCTTTATAATGTATATTTGCTGCTACGGAACCCTTTGTGCGCGAGCCCGACTCGCACTTGGCCGGTTTTTTTCATAAATATTAGCGAATTGCTCAAATAAAAGGTAGCTTTCTTTTTTAAAATTGCAGTATTGCTACCAGGTAGAGTTGAGTGACAGTACTTTGAGGTGACGGGTAGTTAATTTTAACACTAGTTAATTTTTAGCTACTTAACCGGATCTATTTGAAACAATTTCGGGGTTACAATTTCTCGGCAAACACCTATACTATTTACTTATAGTTAACTGTTTGGTCTGCTTTTGCACTCGAATATTGGATTACCGCCAAAAGTGGCCGCTTTTGGCGTGAATCAATTTTTTGCGTACAAAAACGGACCCAACATTTGTGCATGGTTATTTAATAAATACTATAAGTGTTTGCCGAGATATTGTAACCTCGAAATTGTTTAAAATAGATCCGGTTTAGTAACTAAAAATTAAAATCGATTGGCGTCGCTAGTGTGCCCTACCAGTCACCTTAGTTTTACTAGATGAAAATTGAATAAATGGTTACCACAGAATATCGGCGTCATGGCCATCCGCCATGACTTTTTATTTTTATGTGATAGGTGGCAGACGAGCTGAAGGATCACCTGGTGGTAAGCAATTGCCGCCGCCCATGGACGCCCACGATACCAGTGGAGTCACAAGTGCGCTGCCAACCTTTGAACCCCCCTTTCCCCCGGATTGGGCCTTCGGTACCCTCACTCACGCAGTGAAACACAGCACAGCCAAATATCTGGCTATTCTAATAAAAAAAAATATTCATTTATTCATAAATATCAATTTTCCAATTCGTTTCTGTAAAGTTAACGCAAAAAATTGATTCACGCCAAAAGCGGCCACTTTTGGCGGTAATCCAATATTATTCGAGTGCAAAAGCAGACCAAACAGTTAACTATAAGTAAATAGTATAGGTGTTTGCCGAGAGATTGTAACCCCGAAATTGTTTCAAACAGATCTGGTTAAGTAGCTAAAAATTAACTAGTGTTAAAATTAACTACCCGTCACCTCAAAGTACTGTCACTCAACTCTACCTGGTAGCAATACTGCAATTTTAAAAAAGAAAGCTACCTTTTTAATTGAGCAATTCGCTAATATTTATGAAAAAAAAAGGAATCTCGTTCATTGAACTAACATTTTTATTATATCGGGACCAGCTATTCCGCATGTGGGATACAGAAAGGCATGTCCATAGTAATCTTTCTATAATGCTGAAAAAAAAATTGATGAATAAGCGCACACAGTGACACAGCTTCACATTATGGCGGTTGCGACGACGCACGCGTGGCACGGATGAGTGGCCGCTATTTTCGCTCTGGGACCTGCGTGGCCCCGTCCCAATCAGACGGTGCATACTGACCCACTGTCCACGCTAACCCATTCCGAAGGAAATTGAGTTTGTCCAATTCCATCAAAAGCCGATGCTCCTCTTGCATTGTAAAGTAGCCGGGGGATACGCACTTAATAATGTGCTTCTTGACTTTCTGTTTTGGATTGTTACGGGTTTGCTAGATAACAGTGGCTTATTCATTCAAGCAGATGATAATTTAAACGGCGATGTAAACGGAGTACTATAAAAAAAAAGAACAAAATAGGAAAGAAAAGTAATTATGTTTCTCTACAAAGCAGGATTCCGTATCTTTGTGAAACATCGATAATTTTTTCTTTTGATGAAGAAAGAATATTTATTAAGAAATAAAATTGGATACCTACCTACCTGATCATACCTGATGAGATGAGATGATAGCATAGTGACGAATTGTACTTAATGTAAAAGAAATCGATTGACGTTGTCACTATAAAAACATAGGAATGAATAATATTATTGATACTTAAAAATATTTAATTTGAGACCTCTTAAAAATAATGATGCAAGAGAATTTAATGTTTTAGCAAGTGAAATCGTAGACACATCTAAACTTCGTTTACGATTCGTTTTTCCGTCTCATTTACTCTCTCGCCCCTAAAATAATAGCAGGATGATAACCTCGCCGCAAGCACCAAACAATAACTGTAAACACATGCAAATATCAACTCTACGGAAAACATAATAAGGTCTTAGCACAACTAGGTAGGTATAGGACATCGATAAAGTTAAATGGGTCGGCAACTTTTTTGCCCCGTCCGTTTTTATTTGACGCGATTTTACGATCGGGAATATTTTACGAGTTACGACTGTATCGCAAAGAGTTGCATCGCTTTTATAATACTTTAATTTCACCGCCAGAAAACCATAAAAATATGCAAATGCGATATAAACGTGGTTGGCGGACGACAATAAACCGCGTTAATCCGAATGGTGTTTCGTGTCGTGCTAGCATAGGTCATTGTTGTGCTGCTGGTGCTGTGTTACCCAAAAATACACACAACGTTATTATTAACGGCTACGGAACCCTAAAAAGAGGCTAAATTTACAAAGCGTGATGTAGTTCTGCATTTTGGGTATATTGTATCGGCCTGTTAGAGTAGTGTGAATTCCAATTTGCGACGTCGGAAAATGGAATTGGAACTTGGAAATGGAACTTGTGGAAATTGAGTAAATGGAGAAGACATTCATAATTTTTTGAACTTTTTTCATTATTTCTTTTCCAAGTCAAAAACTATACTTTATTTTTGCGAAGCAAATAATTAAAAAAAACCCAAATTTTCGAAGTCGTTCCCGATATTCGCAATTTCCACATGTTTTCCGATGTTGCAATTTGGAATCCAAACTTCTCTAACAGACCAACAACAAAATACCAAAATTGCAGAACTACACTTCAATGTATATTAATATCTAATAATCCACGTTTAATCTGAATGGAGTGCAACTAATCTGCGTACACACAATTTTGTTTTTACATTATGGCGGACAAACGAGCAGACGGCCCACCTGATGGTAAGTGATTACTGCCCCCGATGGACATCTGCAACACATGGTGCATCACAGATGCATTTCCGGCTCCTAAGCGAGGAATAAGCCCTTTTCTTGAAGATCACCAGGTCGTATCTGTTCGGAAACACCATCTTTGGTAGCTGATTCCATAGTTTAACTACGCGCGGCAAGAAGTGGCGTGAGAAACGCACTGTGGTGGAATAAAATCCATGCAAGTGATGTTACTCCTATAAACCATGATTGTTCGGATCGGAATAGAACACAAACTAATGTGTGTACATTGGAATACGCATAATATTATAATCCACGTTGGCTTAGAATTAGAATGGAACAAGTAATGTGCGTAAAACAGAATACGCACAATGTTACTCGTATAATCCACGTTTACTTAGAATGGAACAGAAGTAATGTGCTTTCATATCGATCGAAACGATTCGATACTATGTCAAGATTAGTTCCGATTTTCGAAAACACTGCCCAGTGTTTGACAATGAGTTTCATCCTTAATAAAATTATAATCTACGGATTATAATCGCTTGTATGATATGATAATTTTGAAACCACGCGAGTTTCAAATATTGCATATCGTAGAGCCTCCTGACTTGTCGGTAATTAAACTTAAGAACTTAGTATAACTAACTTAATCTGTCTACTCTTCATCGATGTTAAATCTTAGACATTCTCAATCTTAAGATATACATTTTAAGGGTTAAATTGCAGTTGCATGAAACGCCTCCCGCCGTGATTGTGTGGAATGAAACACAACACGAATTGAAAATTTTAATGCGGTGGGTGAGTGATAGACGTGCGGCGAGTGTTGGTCTCAAATGCATTCTGTCATACCAACTTATTTATTGTACAATTAATGCATAATGAGGAACAAGAACCAATGTGCAAGTAGAAAATGAACAAAATTACCTGTGCAAGCTTCGACAATGACTCAATTAAGAACGTTAGAATTTCTTAGACATAAATTTCATTGACGATAATAAGAATATAAATGTTTATTTTTGATAAAGTTTACACTTATAAGCAAATTCAATGACAAACAAACAAATAAATAGTGAGACTTGCATTTATTTATCAATTCTTTAACTTTTGCCAGCGGCTTCGCTCGCATAAGAAAGAGACAAAAAGTAACCTATGTTCCATCAATCCGTCAATCTCAGTCCGTTGAATGACGGACAAACAGACAGACAGACACACACACTTTCATACTTATAATAATATTGGCATGGATTCGATAAGACGACGGACCCCCATGCAGAGTCTCGCGGAGCCCCAGGGGGTCACCACACACATTTTACATAAAACAATTACTACATCCAGCGATAAGACGGCCTAAATTGTACATTGTATCTCTGTATACCTAGCTTTTAGGTTTTGTATGTTGTGCAATAAAGAGTATCTATCTATCTATCTACACTACAACAAATTATAAGTGCATGAATAAAATAGGAATCTGCTAATTTTTCCGGTGTATAAATAGTTCCCCTATCCTAAGCTGTGTTGTGCCCATCAGGTTCCATGATTTTGATCTTAGCATATACACTAAGTTAACAACCAATGTAACTACAAGTTGTGGAAAGCAATAAAATATTCAGTATATTGAGTCCACGGACCACAGGTTAAGAAACCCCGTCTTATAGGCTGACTTAAAATTCTTACAATTCCTCTCTCCGTAGTTCCGCACACTGAGATATATCATACTAGCTTTAAAGTTACTTTTTTATTAGGTCCATAAAATATCTAGGAACCTACTATCAATGCGTAGGTACTCACAATAATAGTTTTAAGGTTTATAAATTGGGAAATAAAATTTATTAACAGCAAACATTAAAAAGAAATGCGTAAACCATCACAGTAACATACATAGCTAAGTGGCAACCATTTTGGTAAGACGTCACGGAAAAGTGTCTTTTTGTTTTGTATTTTCTTTTCTTGTATTATGTTTGTGATGTGTTAACCAAATAAATTTTATTCATTTATTCATTCATTCATTCACAGAATTTTCTAGGAACCAGCTTCCAACAATAAGTAAACTCAGACTTAGTAATTATTTATCACTAGCTGCGCCCCGCGTTTTCCGTCCCGTGCAAAAAAAAAAATCCAAAAAAACTTTTAATGCAGTTTTTCATTCTTATAACAACTCTTTTTTATAAAGGAAGTGCATGGACGGCGTTGATTACTTTCCATCAGATGACTCGCTTCCTCATTTTTCGCCTCTAGAATAAAAAAATAAAATACATGTTTATACAACCTGTGAGGATAAAGAATGGGATCAGAAATGGCGGCGCATCTATTCACTTCTCGCTCGCACACTATTTGCGTCTATACTCGCACTCGTGGGGTGTGAGTATAGACGCAAATAGTGTGCGAGCGAAAAGTAAATAGATGCGCCGCCATTTCTGATCCCATTCTTTATCCGCACATGTTGTACGTTTGTGTCTTAATTTTTTATGTGGAAACTTCACTGATTTATGTTTTTATTATTTTAAGTTGTATGTAATTGTTTGTTTCCGAAATAATAATACAAAAAAATTAAGTCATGTTTCCTCTAAGTAAAAACATAAGAATTTAAAGTACTTTTCCTTCATATCCCATAGTCTTGGGATAGTAAGATTCGGGCAAAGAAAGTTGCGTGTCTATAATCTGTAAGACTAATCTGCCCTTGAAATATTAAAAAAAAGATAATCAAATGACTGTCTACCACGCACGTCCCTTTGTGAATTCGGTTTCTTTCCTAGAATGGTACCTATGTCTAAATCAAAATGCAATAATATTAGAATATTTTAACAAATATCGTAGCCATGTTAGCTCAGTGGATCAGAAAGTGTTAGGGACGAGTAAGAATTAAAAGATAATGTAACTCTGGAGTTTTCAAACCTAAAAGTCGGATTCGACGAAGTAAACTATCTGATCTCAATCAGTCATTCCCATACATTTGCAAAATCATGGACTAAATTACGTAAGCAAAATGTCAAAATGTATGGGTACTTGTGATTTGTATATTTCTACTTTTAATTCAGTGGTGAGGGAAAACATCGTGAGGACCCTGTACGTTTCTGACAATTTGTTCCTCCGGTACCCTCACTCACGCACCGAAACACCGTACAGACGCTGCTAGTTGGTGTCTTTGAGTGAAATTGTCACTTATTTGTAAATAGTTCGCAAAAAATATATAAGTAAATTGTATTTTATATTGTTTTAAACTTTCATGGTCACTAACATTAGAATAGTTACTTACGAGATTTCTACCATCGAGATATACTGTGAGTGTTGTGTGTCGAGAACAGGTGCGAGAAAATAGTGAGTTAAAGAACAGTGATACCGCAGGTGCGCGTAGTAAAAGACTGCGAAGGAAGGTAGACCGTTTTGTCTGCCAGTAACATCTTACCCACAAAAACTTCAGTTACTCCGTGACCATGGCGCTTGCAACAGTGCCAATATATCGGAAACTCAAAAATAAGGGACATAGTACAAATCTCGTAAGTAACTATTCTAATTGTATTTTCGTAGCATGCGTGGCAGCCTCCTTTCTTTGACATAGCACAAATGCGGTTTGCACAAATACGTGTAAATAATTACGTGGGTATTCGGCCTAAGAACTGTACTTTAGTCTGTCTGTCCTGAAATGTCATTAAGCGTCCAAGCTGACGTTTCAGAGCCCGGGTCCGCTTTACTACTTCGATTTGCGGCTTGTGACTTTACCTGTGCACGTCCATGGCACGGTAGCCCTAGTCCAGTCCGCTTAGTTACGGGAGCGACTACCGTCCCACCTTCCTACCAAAGAGGAAAAGCTTGTACCATAGCCCCGTTCGTTATTCAGTGAAGTGCACCGGCTGCCAGGTGGGGTTGGCTTAGACCCTGATGATGAAAGTGGGGTCCCTTGCCTCAAATGTCCTTTAGTCTTTTATGCTTAAATGATTGTTCTGAGTGTAGAAAAAAAAAGTTCTGCTTGATATCTTAAGGGATGAGATGCGTGCAGGAAATGAATTCCTGAGATGATGGGGATGGGGATCATTGTTATGATTACCAAAGCAGAACTGCAGTTGTTTGCATGCGTTGCGTGCGGAAAAGTTTAATTGATACGACGATAATTAAAACTCATTTAAATTTACGACTTGGGTAAACATTAAGTAAATAATGCACTTAAAAATTCCTCGACACGTGATTCGGTTGGAACAACACAACCTTCTCGCATTTTCATAACATTATCGAAAAAACATCGGTGACATGTAGCCATCGTGAATGGCGCATTAAATAAAAGGATCCAATCATATTCAAAGGGCGAAAATACAGTTATCTTATTACCAGAGTCAATTAAAAGTAACAAAATCGTATAAACAAGCAGTCACAAGTAACATTGCAAATACGAAATAAATAAAAAATACATTGAGTATATTTATTGGTCGTTAAAAGAGTATAAACTTCTCGTGGACCGATACGGTTTTACGGTGTTTGAGGGGACAACCTACCGCAGATACTGCCATCATTAAATATAATAACATTGACAGTTATTAAACAGTCCCTGATATATGACATGTTTTGCTCGCGACTATGAATTTCTGAGAATTTCGGTTGACGTTATTCCGAAAACTTGGAGGTTAAGGCTTAAGCATGATTAGGTAGGTGTTTGGTTGACATTTAAAGCACTTCTTGTTCTTAGTTCACAGCAGGAGGCTTGACCTTCATCTCACCAGACAGGAATATAAAGACAAATCCCATACATCGACTTGATCCGTAACAAAAGCTTAAGCATTCATACGCAAGGTTACAGGCAAAACAACGTCATGGTGTATAATACATATATTTGGTATACATTTACACAATCTGTTTTTATTTTATATAAAAAACTTATTCGGATTCCATGTGCTACGACGGCGCAACGGGAAGGATGCCCGTTTACCCTGGCGTAGCCCTGGTCTGCTACAGGCGTTCGGGCTCTCGTTAGCGGCCATCAATATTATGCAAGCAATATCATGATTATCAAATAGACCACGGAGTGATACCACGGCCTCACAAAAAACCGGCGTGAAGCAGCACTTTGCGGTTTCGCTGCGTGAGTGAGGGTACCGCATTCCCAATCCGAGGAAAAGGAGGCTTAAAGGTTGGCAGCGCACTTGTGACTCCACTGGTGTCGCGGGTGTCCATGTGCGGCAGTAATCGTTTACCAACAGGTGATCCTGCTCGTCTGCCACCTATCACATAAAAAAACCTTGATTCTTTTATTACTTAAGCTAATTAAATAGATCTAGTTTGTAATATCACAACATTCAACTAAGTTAATTACAAAAATGTTAAATTTTATAGCTCATTAAGAAAACATCACCTCACAGTCAGCAAACCTTTGTTAATGACCGATGTCACTCGAAATAGCAACCCGTCCGAGTTTTATCGTCCACAAATAATCCGCAAGCGGTTCTGAGGCTGTGTAAAAGGGACAAATACCGCCGCATAGCTCCACGATAGAGCCATAGCTCAGAAGAACGAATCTCCGCGGCGTCCGCAATAGAACCATAGCTCAGAGAGACGAATCACTCACAATGTAGACAACTCAATGTGAGGGGTAAACTCGTAAACTTCGCAATTAGAGTGACTTAATCCTTGGCAAATTGGGAGACACATTGTACTCACGAACAACAAACAGACCTTTCGAATTATTTAGGTACGGAAGGTTTATGAAATAGGCAAAAAATAAACTTAATAATTTAGTCCTCGGTAGGAACACCTTCGTGTTTCATCAAAATGTTTTTCAATGTTAGTCGATACAGATTTTTGAAGAAGTCGATGATCAAATCGAGCCGGACCGCCTTCTTGGCGTGTTTCTGGTTTTGGAACAGTTTACAAGGAATCGGGAAATCAGTACCTAAGCCGTATTTACGAAGCAAATTTTTATAGGTACTGTAAATAAAGTTTTATATTAATCGACGATTATTTATAAGCACTTATTAGATTTATTTTATGGCTATTAACCACACGATAGTAACAGCATAATCTGACTTATACGCCTAGCTTTGGGTTTCGTACGCATGATCTTATATTTAATATTTTTCTAAATCCTTAAATATTTAACATTAAACCCATTTATGGTTCCCTATTTTAACTAGTAGCTTCAATTTGAATTTTCGACTCGTTTAATATAGACCGATGTAGCCGTAACGTTCAAGCTACCTCTTAGATTAAAAAAAGTTGGGGTTATAAATATGTTATATGGTTTGACTTCGGGAGTATTTCCCGACGGCTACGACTTAGGGACCTTCAAGAGAAGAGCGTTCTCATTTTTAAAAAGTCCGGCAACACATTAGTGATCTCTCTGTTTTTGCGGATGTTCATTGTTCATGGGTGCTCTCGCTTGCTCGTTTGTCGCCTATAGCATAAAATTTTGCTTATTCAGAAATGCTTGTCAGTCTCCTTGTCCGTGTGTCTCCACAATTCCTTGCGGCTTCCACGCGTCGTAAATAAGAAAGCAAATGCACTCAACGAGACAACAGAATTTTTCTCCTAAGGATTATGCACTTATATAAAAGTTTAGGGTTGCCAGGTTTCGCCTTCTGTAAAAAAATAATTAATGGGGCTTTATCGGTCCCTTAACGCCACTTTTTTATTCATTAGTAATTGTAATTAATTCATTCGGTATAATAAGCAGGAGAGTCATACTTCTTGTCCCATAAAACCTTATATGTTACAGTTAAAAGCAGATTTACTTTTTGTTTTTGGCAAATTTGGAGGTTTGATATTTGTATAATAAGCTGTGGCTGAGTTGGTGGGTGATTAAAGGGTGATTCTCCGAAATTTGACCTTCCAGTACTTCGCGTGTAATTTCCAAGGTCCTATTTCGGAGAATCACCCTAAAATGCTTGATTTACTTTTTTAATTTACTGAGCTAATCGGAAGGTTTACTTATGGCAAAGTCAAGGTATACTAAATGGCTATTCAAAGCTTCCTCACCAGCACAGATAAATAAATAAATAAATATTTCACAAAATCACATACATTGATCTGACTCCGAGATAGGTAGCTCAAGCACCTGTGTTACGGATACATACTTATAATACATACTTATAATACATAGGAAACACCCAGACCAATACAAACAGACATGTTCATGCACACAAATATTTGTATTGTGCGGGGATCGAACCCGCAACCCTTGGACCAAAGGCAGCGTTCACTACCACTGTTCCAAACGGGTCGTCACACATCACACAGATGGCCAAACACTTCAGGATTTCCGCCACAATCGGAACCTTTATAGAACTTAAGGATTCAATCCACGCTCGGACAACGCAAGGGCGGATAGCAGATACATAAGAACTGTTTATGGCCCAATTAGCTCTTTATGTCGCATTGTTTTGACACTATTCGCGGTATTGCGTGTTGACATATGCAAAATAAAGTTCGGTACAGTCTAGTAGGCATCCGGTGTCAAATCCGGGCAGTTCGTAGAAGCAGTAAGATTTAATAAATAAATATATGACATGACTGAGTTTCGCGATTGTTTATAATTTAGAAGTGTTAGTGTGAACCCATGTAAGGTTTATTAATAAACAGTAGGTCTCGTTGACCGCTCTGGGCAGGAACTTAGAATCTTAGGGACAATTAGTAAAGTTATGGTTTTTATTTGGATATATATAAAATCCTTTGAAATAATATCAGAAAGTGTAGCTTCCCAAAATATTTTGTAGAGTTGTTTGCACTCTTTATTTTTCATTGCATTCTGGGATCAGGCCCTGACCTGACATCACTAAAATCCTGATGTTGGTGATATTAACTGATATTTATTAATGTTAATTAGTTATATAGTATCAGCCTATAATATACTGTCCCACTGCAGGACATCGCTACTATGATAGGATTAGGCTTGCCAAATGCGGACTGGTGATCACAAACCCGGGCTATGTTCAAAAAATTCGAAACATACTTTTTGAATCGAACCCAGGACCACGAGATCTCGGCCCGGTACTTACACCACTAGACCAACAGGGCGTTTATATAATTATTTATATAACTTCCATGAAAGAGTTAGTTTTGGCGAATGTCAGATATCTAAACATATGATGTTATTTTAGGATTTTTTTTTATTAGATAGGTGGCAGACGAGCAGACGGATCACCTGATGTTAAGCGATTGCCGCCTCCCATAGGACACCCGCGACACCAGTGGAGTCACAAGTGCGCTGCCAATCTTCAAACCCCCTTTCCTCCGGATGGGGTGTACACAACTTAAAAAAACTAGGCATTACAGAAACTTAATTGTACAATTTCGGCGGTCTTATCGCTGGAAGCGATTTCTACCAGACAACCTTCAGGCAAAGGACATTTGATAGTAGGGAAGGGTAGGTGGTGCAATATTGAAAAGGGGAAATTAAAGTGAACTGTATATATATATATATTAAAACACAATATTATATACTAATAAATAAATATGTTATGCTTGGATAAAATAATATAAAGGACTAGATATTCATTCATATAAATTAAATTGGATCTTAGACGGACCATCCACTACTACCGATGACTGGACCTGTAAAGTCTTAAAGGGATTTCTATTTATTTATTTAAAAGGTGAGTTTTGACTTTTGTAATTATTATTTAACTATATATTTTTTCTTCACAAGCTAAGGGAAGCCTCCCAACTTTTGTTTGTTTACGCTTTCCGTGGCAACCTATAATTAAGGCAGCACCTACGCATGTACTTGACAATTTGTATCCCTTAGTTTTTAAGGTGTATGTTCTTGTAGGTTGTCCAAATAAATAAATAAAGTAAATGTATGTCACGAGTCTACGTTTAGTGTAAAATATCGATAGTGGGTATAGCGAAATCAGAATTCCATAAGGCACAGTTGCATACGCTCGAATTATTCAAATCAAAGCGAAAAAATTCACAGAATCATTTACGATGATAATGGGGATGCTCCTGCGCATATACATACGCGTTGATTGAGCGCGGGCGCAGAATAAAGTTATGTGACCGGCATTTATACGGGCATCGACGGTGGGCCAGCCGTTTGTATGGACCGTAGATATACTGTGCCCTATATCGCTGGTGTGACAAGCCATCTATCTACATATTGGAATGATTCGTTTGTTAAGCATGAGTCCTGATTCCAACCAAAGAGAATATTATAATCACTAAGTTTATCTAGAATCTAAATTCTTTAAATAGAGATGTGAATAAATCCATTATGCCCAGACCTCACCTCTTCTTCAAATAAATGAATAAAAATACGTTTATTGCTTTCTCATACAAAAACATTGGTATTTCCGTAACAATCATATTTATTACGCCCTGTTGGTCTAGTGGTTTAAGTACCGGGCCGTGATCTCAGGGGTCTTGGGTTCGATTCCCGGGTCGAGTAATGGTATGTTTCGAATTTTTCGAACATAGCTCGGGTTTGTGATCACCAATTCGCATTAGGCAATCGTGGTGATAAGCCTAATCCCATCATAGTAGCGATGACTTGATTTCTATGATGGAGGCCTTTGCCCTGCAGTGGAACAGTATATAGGCTGATACTGGTGCTGTTGGTGCATATTTATTAAATAAACTATAACTTATCTACCTAACATACTTAGTTTTTTTTTAATATTAAGAATAATCTTCTTCTTCTCAGTCGTACACTCCTGACGGAGTGGTCGTGATTGTGGATTGTCTGTATGTTGGGTAGCGGCTTTAGCGAGACTTCTCCATCTTTCTCTGTTTGTGGCACTGCGTGCACATTCAGTCAAGGAACACTTTGTAGCAGACTTGATACTGTCCGTCCACCTTGTAGGTGATCTGCCTCGGGAGCGTTGACCTTCCACTCTTCCCTGTACCATTTAACGTTCCAAGGAGCTCTCGTTTGAGATGATATGTCCAAACATGGTGAGGATTCGCACTTGCACAATCGACAAAGGTCTTTGTTTGATTCGAAGCTCCTTCAGGATTGAAACGTTGGTGCTGTGAGCAGTCCACTTCACTCTAAGCAGGCGCGTCCAACACCACATCTCGAGGGCGTCAATCTTTAACAATAATCTAAGGAAAGAAAAAGGCTCAGCTTATACTGACATAGGTCAGCGCTGATTTTCAGGCAACACGTAGAGGCTCTTTCTATAGACAATTTACTCTAGAAGTGATGTGACACCAACCGGCGATTATCTTTGTATACACTATGGGAGTGTAGCCAAAACAGACAGGGTTGGTGTAGGACTATTGAAAAAAAAAATAGAAAGAAACCGGGCTTGGGTTGGGTGCTAGTGGATTGGGTAATTCGGACTATGGATGGACTATGGCACCTGCCCGATCAATGATTAAATTAAAATCAATACATACATCTATAGTAAGTAATGTTAATAGCTCGGGTATGTGTTTATTTTATCTAAGTTATTAAATCGCGCAGCCATAACATTACCTTTTATTAACATTTTGGCGCCACCAATATGTTTAAGAAATAATTGTATATACACTAGTCTGACTCCCTTTAGTCTCTACTTTTCCTCTTTCCTGAGGTTGTCTGGAAGAGAGAGATAAGACCGCCTACATTGTTTTAGTAAAGGTAATAACATAGACTAAGATCTGTAAATTTTGTGCAATAAAGTGTATCTATCTATCTATACACCCTTGGTCTTTATTTAATTAGAACGAGTTATATCGTACAAGGTTTATTTTGTGAAAATATAGGTAGAGATAGGTACACATTCATTGAATTTTTCATTTGTCATCAAAACAACTATTTCTAAACGAAGGGTCTTTAAGATTAAAAAAAAAACATTTTCGATGAATGATAAATTTGAGGGCCTATTCTCAAGCATTAGAAATTGAAGTCGCATTATTTGATTTCATACATTCGTCCATATCAAATTTCTTATTCGACTTTAATGTCGAAAGTATGAAAAAAGGCGCTCTGCTCATTTTGGGTATGATTCCGTTTAAATTTCGGAATTTTTTTGCCCGAATGTTTTTAATATAAGGATAGTGCCGGAACAAAATTTGCGCCAGCCACATTGCGTGTTGGAACGGGATGACACGAGCTTTAGTACGGTCATAACTTTAGATCGCGATTTATAATAAGATGGTTTATATCATCTCTGTTACCTGAGGGCCTACAACGAAACGGAATCCACGACTGAATCCTCGTCGCCGTCTTTTTCACATGCGCTGCGCGTCGCTTTGTTTGAATGCGTGCGACAGGTAGGTTCACTGTCGTTCTAGGACCTCGTACACGTTGAGTAAACATTGTAGGCACGTCCATTCCTTAGCAGGAAACTGGTTAATGATGTTAAACGTTATTCTCAATTAATTGCAAAGATAACTTCAACGTTAAACATTAATTTATTGCCTATTTACGCAACTTTAGAAAACTCAGAATGCCGAAAACATAAGATTGAAATCTAGTGGTAGTAATAATTGTTTTATGTCGAGACATTCTCGACAATCCCGGTAAATCTGCAGTAAACACAGGCTAATGAGGGATAAACTATAGAATCTTCATAAAACATAGCTTAATTACGTCGTATAAAATTAAGTAGGTAAATGACATAAAATTAATTTAATGTAATATGGCGATGCCGCCTCCTTAACGATATATTCCATTGGCGGAACATAAAAATGAGAACAAGTTTCTAGTTAAAACGTTGCGTTATATTTATATTGAGTACCTATCAATTAAAAATGTTAGAAGAGATCGCCCCAGGTGATAAGGTTTTCTGAAGTTTAACAAATAAATCCCATATTCGTTTTCTTAGTTACTACTTACTACCTTTTGAACGGAAAAGAAAAATAATAATATGCTTGCCGAGTGCATGTTAGGTACATCTTTTTTCAGCTTGAGGAGTGTTCATTCGTCGTCGTCGTCAGCCCATTTAAGTCCCCACTGCTGGGGCACGGGCCTCCCTCAATCACATGAGGGGTAATTGCCAATACTCACCACGCTTGGCAGACGGGTTGGCGAGGGTTTCGAAATAAATGCAGAGTTTTCCTTCTCTGGGTGCTGATGATCATGCCAGCAGCTTTACCTTAGTCGCCTTTTACGACACCTCGGTAAGAGTGAGGTTGGCTTATTCTACTCTGCCGGGGACCACACGGCTAGAGTGAGTGTTCATTATTTTGTGTTAAATCTAAATTTTTAAATATATCTGAAACCCGCCTACTACATCACTACTACACCTACTACGGGATTTTGTGAAAAAAAGATTTTGTTGGTCAAAAACCTCACAGAAAACCGGCGTGAAGCAGAACTGTGGTGTGTTTCGCTGCGTGAGCGAGGGTACCGGAGCCCCATCCGGGGGAAAGGGGGGGTTTAAGGTTGGTAGCGCACTTGTGACTCCACTGGGGTCGCGGGTGTCTATGGGTGGCGGCATTCGCTTACCATCAGGCGTCTGCCACCTATCACATAAAAAATCCTCAAAGTCTGGACTCCCTTACTGGCCGGTCCTTTTACTTTTAAGTACCCAAAAATGGTCAACACTGAAATGGTGGAAAAGCGGGACTAGACATATCGGCAAAAGAGCGACAGTCCCGATAAAAACGGGACGTTTGGCAACTTTACAACCGACAAATTACCTAACTGTACAAGAGTACCAATTTTTTTTCCGACATTTTAGAATTGCTCTCAAATTGGAGTTTTCGCAAAGAATGCGCGAGTTAGGTAATCGATGATCCAATCGATTGTCTAAATCGATAACATCGCAGACACAATACCGCTTGCGACATCTTGCCACGGTGTTTGTAAATTATGTGTGAGAATATAGTATTCTAGTATTGGACTAATAAATACCCTATACTAAAACAATATGTCTAAGAGTAGGTACTTATTTAGGTATATTATAGATGTCATAATTATTATGGATGTCATTTTCTTACACTAAGGTCAACCGGATAGATAAATGGTTCTTGTCGATTGCAGTTGCAACTAGATTTTTTTTTATTGCAATGTTCAAATTGTGGTTGTTTAATGTACCTACTTCTTTCAGACGAGCAGACGGATCACCTGATGGTAAGCGATTTCCGCTGCCCATGGACACCCGCGGCACCAGTGGAGTTACAAGTCCACTGCCAACGGATTGGGCCTCCGGTGCCCTCACTCACGCGGCGAAACACAGCACAATGCTGATTCACGCCGGTTTTCTGTGAGGCCGTGGTATCACTCCGGTCAAGCCGGTTCATTCATGCCGAAGCGTGGCTCTCCCACGGTCAAATTTCCCCTTCGTTGAGATAAGTCCCATCCGTAGCATCCTACAAGGTGGACCGATGACTTGGTGGTCCCGGGAATTCCTTGGATGCGGGCGGCACAAAACCGATCAGTGTGGAAAACCTTGGAGGAGGCCTATGTCTGGTAGACCTGGCAAAAGTGTATCTTTCAAAGATTGGAACATTTGCATCTGGATCAGTACAAAGATTGGTCTGGAACAGTGAAACGCGTCATTTGGAACATCAACTCTTCCGTTCAATCGACTCACTCGAATCATTCTCTCATTGGGATCATTACTCAGATCATTCAGCTGATTTGGCTCACTCGGCCAAATGATACACTGTTCCGAATCTCTAATGTTCGCTCCGAATGTATCAATCGACTCAAATGGATCTCGTGGTCAATGGGCACGCGGTAGTAATCTCGCTCACTGATACGGATGAGCCGAATGATCTGAACGACTCGAGTGAGCTGAATGATCTCACTCTCACGATTGATACATTCGGAGCGAACATTAGAGATTCGGAACAGTCTGTCAATATCAATATCATTTGGCTGAGTCGGATCACTCAGTCGATTTCAGTAAAGAGTTACATACGTCCTTATGTCTGGCATTGGGAGTCTTTTGACTATAATTATGATGATTATATTATTAGGAGCCTATCGCCGAGTCCCATGGCTGGGTAACAGCCTCCCTACCATTCCTCCACATTTCTCGATTTTGGGCGACTGAGTTCTAGTTTAGGCTATAGGAGCTCAGCCCGCAATCGGCTCCTCGGTCCACCTTCGATTTGGTCGCCTTCGATTTTCGGACTTCCATTCTGATGCAAATGCCAGGCCTCAAATTCATTAAAAAATATATTCATTTCGGACGCTCCAGAAAATTCAATAACCACAACAATATTTACAGTATACTTCATTCACATTGAAGTAGTTAAATTAAGTATAACATAGCATGCGCTGTAAACTGAAGTTTCCTAGATCACTTAAGTTTATGTATGGAAGTTTTAAGTGCATGCAGACATACATCTCTGTATAGGAAGAACCTTCAAACGCCAGACGCTGTCCGTGTATTCAGCCGTCAAACGGAGACAATTCTCACTATCTGCATACAAGGAAGAACCACTGGCTCTCATTTTGTAGTCACTCCTGAAGAAAATAACTTTTTTTTATGTCATAGGTGGAAACGAGCAGACGGATCACCTTATGGAAAGCGATTTAATCCATAAAATTGAAGTGTGTGATGGAGGTCAGAGAAGTGCAGAAATTTTATGCCTCGACAAAAGGCAGCTATTTTTTTTTATTTATCACATGAAAAAAAAAATATTAAAATTTTAACAAAACCTTTTAAAAACCACTAAGGTTTCCTCTAAAGCTTAAGAGGTCACAAATGATATTACTTTTTAAAAATAACTAATACTAAATAAACAAATAACTAGTGTAGTATACTGTTATAAAGATTACCACCCAAGGCCACTATAGCATTGAATAATCATAACTACAGTAGTCCAAGGAAGTAATCTTTAAGCTTGTAATTTACATTTTCTGTTGTGATTTCATCCACTAACTTCACAAATTTGAAAGTTTTATGTTCACTTTTGTTTTCTCCTTTACCCATAAAAAAGTTAATTAAGTCAAGAAGTAGTTAGGCTTAGTTAGGTGAAAAGTGATTTAAACAAGTCTTCAAATACAAACTAATCATAATATTTGGGTAACAAAGAATTTACTTACTTTACTTAGGTACTAGATTTTGTTAAACTGTCTTGGTCACTATAACATTAGTTTGTAATTGTACCTTATTTTTTAGTGTAACTGAAGTTTTTTAGCGCTAGTTTAATTTTTTTTATAGAGTTGGTAATTATTAGTTTACGGGATAAGAACGTAATCTTTTCGAACGGGAGGTCATTCGCTTAAATCAGAGCACGAACTACTGAATTTTCAAATTTATGTGGGTCGTATTTTACCACAAGCTCAGCGGCGAGGGTAAATACATTGGGGAAAAATACATGTATCAGACTATTATTCAGAACGTGTTACTTCGATCCATTGGGCCTGGCTCCCCTGTCTAGAGTTGCCAAGGTCAGACGACTGTTTATTGAAATAAAAAAATTGCGCTTGTTGTCTTCTTCCAATAGATGGTGCATTTCTCTTAAAGTTCCGCTAGGTGGTAGCCTTAAACAATATGGTTAGAAATTCAAAACTATTAAGCACCTCTAAACTTGTTCGGCGGGATAATAGCCCAGGGCAGCACCCGTCAAGCGAAGAATCGTGCGTTCGGCTCCCATCCGGCTGTATTTGCTGTTAAATGATTTCTGAATGCCCGCAACGCAAGGTCGTGAGGTAACATGAGAACTAGCCAAGTTTTAAGTGGCAGAATAGTTTTTTTTTAATTATTATTTATTTATAAGAACTTTTGTAGACACAGTACATATTTGACTTATTAGTACCTTAAAAGTCTTGTCCAGATACTATAGTTCTATAGGCAAACTGATTTAGATAAAACATTCATTATACTTTATCAAAAAATTAGACAATTACAGATGTTACAACAAAATTATATTGCCCGCGCGCACACATAACTCCCCGTACTGACGGAGTGACGTTACAAACGGGAGTAACATTATCGTGTTTAGTAGCGTAACAGGTAACACAAAACGGAGCGCAACGTAACATCGACACCACCATTAGTAGGCGGCGTTGTCGCGACGATTTTTGTCCACGGTAACTCACGTGTTGCGCATCGGCGTGTAGCGCAACACCGTTAGTACGAGACTTCACCGGTATCCCCTGGTACCGAAATTAAACCTCTCACATAGCACGGCTGTACTACAGCCATAGCCTCTATTATCTATAACATTGCAAACTCTCTCCTACAAGGAGGTAGGTAGTACGTAGTTATAAATAATAAACAGTACTGTTTAGGAGTCTTTATCGCATTTTGTAGAAGACATTCTTGAATTAAGTTTACTGATTTAAAAATTACAAACGTATTCGTAGAAGTAGTACGTTGCTGTTGATGAACACAAGGAGTAATGTTTACAAATATTTTGCTTGACCATACGATTTGTAGTTGGTTTTAGGCTTACTATTACAATGATTCATAGGAATTATAAACATAGATCTCTATTTGTTGAAATAAATCTGGAAAACGAAAAGGTGTTTGAATTCCAAAAATGGCAAAAATCTTTTTAAAGTTACGCATCCTTAAGACACACAACGATGTGAAAATATTTTAGAAATCGTATTACTTAGGCATAAAAAAAATTAAATCAGAAATCATTTATTTTGCAAATATGGGTAACAATTTAATTTTGTTTTAAATATTTTATAGATGAAAGTATTATTAGTCTGAATAAATGAAATCATAAACATAAAGTGACTACTTTTTCTCATTTCAGTGTCACTGAATCATAATTCCTTTGATTATATTATTATCAAAGCAATAAGATATTGTAGTTTAAAATGTTTGCTCATCATATAAATATTTGCTCTTAAGTTTCGTCTTCGAGTCAAAGGTGACATCTTTTTTTTTTAATTTCTGAAAGAACTATATTGTCAGAGTCCATCTTTAGAGAGCTTCGAGAAATTTATTTGAAGGCCTTTACCAGGGGGAGCTTCACTTTGGATACGAACTTCCATTGCAGGCGCGGCTTTGCGGGCAAGGAGAGACGTCGAATGGTAGTCACAATAATCAGTATTCCCCTTTAATCACAGTTACATGAAGAATTACAATAGTATTTTCTAAATTCAACGCTCCACCGTGCACAGAAATGTAAATGAATTCAGCCGCCTTTTCAATGTTCATTTCAATGATAAAATCATATATTGTATTAAAAAGAATTAAAAAAAAATACGTGAATTGAAAGTATCGGTGGCTGGCGCCGTCATATGGTTTTAAACCTTCAGTAGATAGTAAGAAAAAAGGTCGAGATGCGAAAATTTGTCAGTTTGACATTTATATTTTGAGGTTAGTACTCTAGTTAACTCAATAGTACTATCACCATAGTTAGTTCCCAAACCAACGTACTAAACCCCGATTTGTAATAATGGTTATAGTTCTTGAGTTAGTCTTATTATTAAAACCAGTACCTACTTATTTTAAACCACGTTTTGTCATGGTTTGGGCGATATGTTTGTACTGTGCGTTTATGGTGTTAAGATATCGAGGTTCCTTTCACCATGACACGAACTACATAGGTCGAAGATATCCCGTAATCCTATTTCCGTTTCCCTATTTCCCTGGTAGGGGCGCTACTGCAAAGCCGTTTTCATAGCTGCAATAAAAACTTTTCATTGGCTGGCGTCAACTCGAAGGAGGTTAAACTTAAACTTTAGTATATCTCCCTTTTACGGTTTTCCCTCTATTCTGCGCGTCTACCTCATTTGAATTGTTAAAATATCCTTTTAACTTTGATAAGTTCTTAGTGTCTTAACTGGGAGTTTATTAAATATTTTTGGCACTTTTTAGTTGTGGTCGTCTAGAAGTCCTCGACTTTGATAGGTCGGATGGCGCAATTGGAAGTGACCCTGCCTCATACGCCAAAGGTCGTGGGTTTGATCCCCACCCTGGACAACCATTCGTGTGATGAACACTTGTGTTTATTCAGTGTCTGGGTGTAATATATGTATTTAAGTATATATTTGTCATTCCTCTGTTAACTGATATCCGTAACACATGTGCTGAAGCTACTTAGTACGTAATCAGGTCAATGTATTCGATGTTCTATGAATTTATTTATTTGAATTTACTTTAGTTAGTTTCAGTTTTATTCATATAAAGTACGTCAATGGTCGTAAAAATATTATTGCAATATTTTTTTACCATGAAGTGAGCTGTTTGAAAAATACGATATGGGCGGTGCGACGTGCCTCTGGATGACAAGTGACAAGACAATAGTACATTTCCGATTGCTATAACTACTTAGGAAACGTATAGATTTCCTAGGAACTGTGTACAATGATTGCTTACATACATTTCCGTTAACAGATATACTTACACTGCCTTTTGTATTTATGATAATATTTAAACCGCCCCTTTTGCCAATATTTTATCATTCGGCAAATGCGGGTCGTTTTGTGTTGTTGCAAAATTTTCGTTTTCCCTTTACAAACCTTATCCTGTAGCTCTAAGGTTGTTATTCGAGTGGTTTACTAACCGACCGGCGTAATATAACTGCGCAATGGGTGGGGTCTGGCTGACAGATATTAATGATTCTTAGGTCGAGGCGGTACATAATTGTACATGCTTTGCTATCTATGCGATAGGTTGTAACATTTGAGTACGTTTAGACCTTATTCCAATGCATTAATGTCGAAGAGCGGTCTACTGGGAACTTTGTCGAGTGTACATACATCATAGTAACAAATGTTCTTTTTCTTCGCGTCGTATCGATTCAGTGGAATACAAATACGTACCTATTATCCCGCGTGGTAGTGGAAGTAAGAGCGATGGATGTGTTCGTTCATAGACTTGTAAAACTAATGGCAATGTTTCATTTTTTCAATGTACCTTCCGAGCATACCGTTGTGGCAGAAATTACTATAAAGTGCCTGATCTTCCCAGCTGGGAAGTTGTTTAACGTTCGAAATACATAAAAAATATGCTGATCTAATGTACTTCCTCCCGATTTATGTATCAAATTCAAGGAATCCATTATAGAACCGAAGAAATTGATCTTGAAAGTTTTGTCTTCCTAGCTGGAACCTCTGTAATCAAAGTGAATACGAATAAAAAAGTATACAGTTTTTATGTTTTTCCAATGTACCTCTTAGTTTTTCGCAGTTTACCAAATTTAGATGCAAAATTATGATGGTAAATAACAGTACACGCTTGGTAAGGTAATGTCAGCAATATTATATTTGTATCAATAAGAGTAGCTGTTTTTTGTAAACCATACTTAGTAGAACCAACAGATTCGAATGCTAAGCATGCAATTTATGCATGTTCTGTGTTGTGATGTCTATAATAATAAATATTTTCTTTCTTTCTTTCTTTCAACTCTGGATTTTTCAAATATATGTGCGTAGTAGGCACTGCGTACATATTTATACCATGGTCGGCGCTGAATGAATACAACGTGAGGAAACCCGCAAGTTTCGGACGCAATTATGATTCAGTTGGTCTGGTTCCCCTGTTAAAGGGTTGAGAAGGTCAGACGGCAGTCGCTTCATTGTAATTAGTCCCCAAATCCTGAATCCTGGTCTAAGCTCCTCCTCCTCAGCTCCAAAGCTAAGGTTTTGGACACAACCCGGAATTGAACGGTGCGTGTGAGATGAGGGATAAGTAAGTAAACATTAACCACAGACATGAATACAATTTAAAGTGCCTTTCAATCAAAATTATTCAAAAGTTTGTTTACACAAGATGACACCCTGATTTTGTCAAATTATACAGTAATCACACTCTGTACATGAACATTGGCACATTTGATTACTTATAACAATTTATGTCGTTTTAAATTATTTTCATATAACTACGTCATCAAATATCCAGAAAATACAATTTTTGCACTGGAAAATTAATTTTAAGGTTATGCGAAAATTGAGACAGATTAAACTTATCTGTGGAAAATAGTGATGGGGTGATATCAACATAACTGATTGAACGATCGAATGATTGAATTTTGAACAGAGTTCTCTATTGACGAATGGAGATGATGATGACCAATATTTTCTACAAATTTCAAAGTAGGTAATTGGAAAAAAACAAAAACCCGTCCAAGGTGTTGATTTGTGTCAACTCGAGTTACTTACCTATTTTCGTGCTCTTTAGTTAAAACGAACTCAAAATAAAAATTCAAGATAGTTTTTCAGTTTTAACAATATTTTCGTGTAACTAGGTGATTACGCAAAACGTTGGCCCTTTGCTATCTGCATTAAAATAAAATATAGAAATAATATAAGTTCATTCACTCCTGATCTTTCACAGCCCTATTATAGTGTCATGGCGGATCACACGGGTCAATGAACTACGTTTGTTTACCATATGGACAATTTTGATTGAAAGGCACTTTAGAGGTAGGAGGAGGAGTAGGTTTCATCAATGATACATTAAAAGACATTCAACAATAAGGCAAAAAGTAAGAAATAATAAGTAGGTAAGTGGGTAAACCATAAACAACGGGATCAAGTGGTCAATAAGGTCAAACTTCAGCACATGCTGCAACTGCTTGATGTCGCTACAGCGCTGGTTTTCAGTTTGGCATTTAAGTGACGAGGTCAATTATATTATATGGTTATACCAGTGATCATATGATATTACGTAGAGGGAATATGTACAAAACAAACAAAATAGATAAGACAAGACAAAAGTAGTGGAAGTACGACTATTTTAAATAAGAGTCGTCAATGTGGTCTGTTTGGCGTCAATTTTCGACAGGCGGCAGCTGTGTCAATTTTCAACATTAAACCTAGTAGTGAACACTGAACGCGTTACTAACCGGACGAAATTTGTAAGTGCTTGGTTCGACATGAGCTGTCGATTGTCTCACAATACTGTAGGTATATTTACAATATCCAGTGGATCGGGTTAGTAACTTCGTGTAGTGGTTTGATTGGTAGAACATTCACCCGGATTGTGAAAGGTGTGGGTTCGAGTCCCGCCTGAACACGAGATGAAATTTTTAAGTGTGTTATTTACTTAAGAATAAATTGCAAAAGTTTGCTATAAAAAATATCAACTATTAAACCAAGTACCTAGTGCTCTATTGATTGCGCAAAAATTATGGACTTTCTTTTCTCTTACTGTTGTATTCCGATGAGAGGGCTTGGGGGTAGATGACCATTTTCTAAATTTGACTACTCAGTTAAAATTTAGGCGTGATCATGCATTCAAAATGACGATATGCTTCGTATTTGTGAATTGTGAACCTCCTCCGTTTTTTTGTGAAAAAAATAAAACAATATTTGACGACCCGTTTGGACCAGTGGTAGTGAACGCTGCCTTTGGTCCAAGGGTTGCGGGTTCGATCCCCTAAAACAAAGTATAAACATTTGTGTGCATGAACATGTCTGTTTGTATTGGTCTGGGTGTTTCTATGTATTATAAGTATGTATTTACAAAAAAAAGTATTATGTATATATTTGTAATCCCACTGTTGATTCTGATATCCGTAACACAGGTGCTTGAGCTACCTATCTCGGAGTCAGATCAATGTATGTGATGTTGTGAAATATTTATTTATTTATTTAATATTGGGTTGTACTAACAAATGACTATATAGGGCAATAAGTGCGTTTTCTAATTCCATGTGCAATATACCTACAGTCATTTTGTTGTTTGGCAATAAGGTGATTAAGTGTTTATTGCTAAACAAAAGAAGGCTGAGCTGCACATTAGAAAAGTAAAACCGACGATTATTAATCTTAAATTAGCATTAGTTAAGTAACGTTGAAACAATGAAACTTGTGACGTCGCGTCCGGCGATAGGGGCTCAACGCGCGATTGTTTCCGAACACTGGGCCCGTGATACTATTGGATAGGGCTGGCGACTGCTTCTTTAGAGGCGACAAACTAGCAAGCCGGTCACCTGATGGTATGTGAACATCTGCGAAATCAGAGGAGCCGCTAACGTGTTGCTTGCAAAGGCCCAATAAGGGTAATACGGGATTATACGGGACAGACTTCATAAAATCGGTAATTCGTTTGTTGGCTGAAGTATTAAGATATTTAATAAGATACCACAAAATGTCATTAACCTATCACTGGATAAGTTTAAGTCTCATATTAAAACCTGCCTAATGAAGAAAGGTTACTATAGTGTACAAGACTATTTAAATGATAAGGATTCTTGGTCATGTTAATTGATTAATCTTTTAAGTTGTTATTCATAGTAGTCTATTAGATAGATAGATACTCTTTATTGCACAACATACAAAACTTAAAAGCTAGGTTTACAGAGATACAATGTACAATTTAGGCGGTCTTATCGCTGGGAGCGATCTCTACCAGACAACCTTCAGGTAAAGGACATTAGATGGAAGAGGGGAGGGTGGTGCAATCCTAAAAACAATTAACTTTCAAAATTGTATTTTTTTTCTCTTCTCAATTGAAACTCTGTAACATCATCAATATTTGAAAAGAGTAACTACTGAGTTTCTTGCTGGTGTCTTCTCAGTAGAAATCGACATTTCGAACCAGCGGTAGATATTATGTACCTATTTTGACATTCATAAGTGTTCTGTGTGGACCTAAATTGAAAAAAGATTTTTTTATCTTTATCTTTATTAGCGGTATGGTCCAGTCTTGGCTGTGGGTATCCGACCGCGATTGATCCGAGATGAACATCCCAGGGGTATTTGTTAGTAGGGCTAGACACACAACCTTGTTCCCTACATATGGCAAGGTGACGGTCATGATGTCCTGGGTATAAAACCGTTCCACTTGTGAAGTCGCCTGCGCATCTGATCGGTATGACTAGTGGTAATTTTCTTTATTCTTAGCGGTCGGCAATAAAAGTTATAACCATGAAAATAACATGTTAAAAAATCAACTATTAATCACAGTTATAAAAAAGTTAAAAGTTTAACAAAGTTGTTATTTTTAATGTTATTTATTTTCAACGAATTGGTTATTTTTAACGAATTTGTTTATTTATTAACGGACTTTTCAACTGTCAACTCAATCGACCATTAAGCTGACGGGTATGGCACATTAGCGACGCCAATCGGTTTTAATCGTTAGCTACTTAACCGGATCTATTTTAAACAATTTCGGGTTTACAACCTCTCGGCATACACTTATACTTTTTATTAAATAACCATGCACAAATGAGGACCCAACATTTGTACCCGAAAAATTGATTCACGCTAAAAGTGGCTGATTTTGGCGGTAATCAATTTTTCGCGTACAAAAACGGACCCAACATTTGTGCGTGGTTATTTATTAATAGTATAAGCGTTTGCCCAGAGGTTGTAACTTCGAAATTGTTTAAAATCTAACAATTAAAAACGAATATTGTCGCTAGTTAGGGCTACCCGTCGCCTTAAACGTTATAACGAAACAACTAACATAACCAAATTTTTTTTTACATTTAACGATTAACATATTAATCAGAAATAACATTTAATCCCAATACTAGTTTATTTTATTTATTTTCTTTAATGTAAGGAAACATACAGTACTTAAAATAACACTATTTAACACACAAAAACATAATCTTAAACTAATTAAGTTTCCACTAATAACTAATATCATAAAAACCGCAACATGATGTTCGTAATATAAACAAAAAGGAAGAATTGAGCAATTGACATATATGTACTTTGTAAAATCAGGAGACAATTTACCCACAACAGCCTTTTTGTACGCTCGCAGTGTAGTGTTAAATAGATCTAAGTCACAAAAATCGCTGTTATAATTACGACAGGAGCGCAACAGAAAGGTGTTACGGGCATAATTGGTTGAAGTCAACGATACAATGAATAGCTGATGGTGACTAGTTGACACCCTTTCCACCTTATTACAAGACGCGAACTATATGGAACTTGACATTTGCATCAGTCAGTTTAGTCTGCATAAGTACCTATAGTTGCTGGTTGTGGTACAAGGCTATTTGCCTATTCCCTGGGAAAACTAAACCAGCCACCCCTAGCTACATTGTGCGCAAGCGCTACGTGACTGGCCGGCGGAAGTGGCCGAACCGATAGCATTATCACTCGAACAAGGCACCGTGTTTTCAGATCCGGCACGCCTCGCCAATTGTTACACGCGTTCGGCTTAAGACTTTTCTTAGTAGTCATTGTTGTTACGGAAGTGTTAGGCAGGATGAAAGGGGCCGTTCAAGTATTACTTACGTGAGATTTTTTTTGTTATACTACGTTGGTGGCAAACAAGCATGAGGCTCGCCTGATGGTAGGCGATTACCGCAGCCTATGGACGTTTGCTACTCCTGAGGACCGGTTACGTGCTGCCGACCCCTTAAAAACCTTAACACTCCCTTTTTGAAGAACCTCATGTTGTATTGCCCCGGGAAAACCTCTGATGGCAGCTCATTACACAGCCGGAGCGTTCGCGGGAGGAAATTACTTTGGAGCCGTACTGTGCGAGGCCATTTGGGGTCCATTGTGTGAGGGTGGACGCTCTGACGACGGCGGGCGATGCGGCGGATGTTGGCATTAAGTCGAATAGTTCCTCGGAAGAGAATTTTCAGACCTTATAACCATCCCTCCTTCGATGCTTTTGTAATGCCTGTTTGAATGCTCCGAAATCTAAAAATAATATTTTTTTTTCATTTTCTGTTTGGATCAGTGGTAGTGTAACGCTGCCTCTGGTGCAAGGGTTGCGGGTTCGATCCCTGCACGGTGCAAACATTTGTGTGCATTAACATGTCTGTTTGTATTGGTCTGGGTGTTTTCTATGTATGTATTTACAAAAGAAAAGTATTAAATGTATATATTTGTAATTCCGCTATTGTTTCTGATATCCGTAACACAGGTGCTTGAGCTACCTATCTCGGAGTCAGATCAATAGTATGTGATGTTGTGAAATATTTATTCATTTTATCCACCCGTCTTAAGGCTGCTTGTTTGAGCCACTAGACCACCATTCGATTTTCATTATTGATTTAAGAAATTGAAAGTAAAACATCTCTTCGTAGTTGTACTCAAGGCACGGTCATTTGAACATTTTTAAAAACAATCAGTTCTGGCTAGGGTTGTAAGATCGAATCTTCCTAATGTCGTCAATTTTTTTTATATTTTATTACTTTTGTCGGCATAAATCAGATCAGGCAAATACAATTTTTACTTCAAAAGTTCAAAGACAATTTTTCGAGGGGTCCCTCCGTGAAAATTCGAAGTGGTTTTCCGCGATTTTTTTTACATTTTGTCGGGAGTCGGGAGGGCGTACAAAAAGGCTGGAAGAATCCTAACGTATTCCGAACATGGTACCCCTAAGAGGAGACCGCTTACTCTGTAAAAAGAGTTTGAGTAGAACGCCCTCAGATTAGATGACTTACTTGACTTAATGTCCTATGTCCCCTAGGTGGGGCAAAGGGCGTCCACAGTGCTCCGCCATCTCGAACGGTCTTCAGCTTCACGTATTACTTCGCTCCAAGTTAGTCCTAAGGTCTTCGCTTCTGCAGTGATAGTCCGCCGCCAGGATTGTTTAGGGCGGCCACGTTTCCGTTTGCCTTGGGGCTTCCAGTCTAGGGCTTGTCTCGGTATGTGGTCCGGTTCCCTTCGGAGCGTGTGGCCGATCCAGTTCCATTTGCGGCGTTTTATCTGCTGGTCGATCGGAGTCTCACCGCAGCGATCCCACAGATCTACGTTCGTGATTTTCTCGGGCCAGTATACCCCGCAAATACAGCGAAGGCAACGGTTAACGAAAACCTGGAGCCGGTGTGAGATGTCTTTGGTGACCTTCCACGTCTCACATCCGTACAGCAACACAGTTTTTACGTTGGACCGGAATATTTTGAGTTTTACTCTCCTAGTCAGTTTCCGCAATTGCCATACGGAACGGAGCTGCGCGAAGGTTGCTCTCCCTTTGGCGATCCTTGAAGTGATGTCCTCAGAGTAAATGATTTGCGCAAGATGCTGGCAGGAGCTGGATGCGATTACCCCAAGATCATTTGGGGAGGCTTACGTCCAGCAATGGCCTGTAACAAGTTTACGATCAATGTTGAAACTGTTTGAACTGGCTACTCACTCTGGACTATAACGCAACAGAATCGATCATAACATCTTAAATTCACTATTTAAAACATGACATTTCTCTTAAGAAGCACATTACAGACATTAATATATTGTTTTTTTATTTACTTTCACACATAAGCTTTATTTAATTTCTTAACTGATACTGTAACTCTGTTAATTAATAAGTTACTAGTTACCCAAGATACAGGCTGTGCCTAGTTTGGGATCACCTGCTCATTTCAACAAATGTATTAGACAATGAATTAGATTATTACTTCTTCATAAATGTACCTAAATCTTTGTTAGTCTAAGTAACTCGGTAAGCAATAAAGATTTTTTTTTTAATGTTAATATTACCTATACCAATCTTTATACATATATTATAATAGCTACTTTTACGACTTCATATTAAGGAAAATAACGAAAATTCATGATCACGTATTTTATTTATTTCCAATGTTCGCGGTTATGGGCGTCCTTGCATCGTTAACGGTGGTTTATGGACCCACGATGTGCAATAATGTGCATACTGCACTACCGGCTTTAATTATGCACACAATGTAGCCGAAGTGCCACGACTTCAACACACGTTTGAAGTTTACGTTCGCTGGAATAAGGCGATAAAAACGGTTTGTATCCAGGCTGCAAAATATCATAAAATATTATGGGTCTTAGGGCCAATTCGACCAACCTTATTCCGATAATAAATATATGGTACAGCGCTGTCGTTCTATACAAATCTGACGTTATACCATTTGATTTATCCACGGATAAACGTTGGTCGAATCCAGCCTTATTCATATATATCGAACTCACTATAACGGCGTTATAGTGGGCTTATAATCATCATCATCATCATCAGCAACCCACACTCGTCCACTGCTGGACATAGGTCTCCCCTAATGCACGCCACTGCTCCCGATTTTCGACCACTCTCATCCAGCCTACACCAGCCAGCCTTCGCATGTCGTCATCCCATCTTGTCGCAGGGCGTCCTACACTACGCTTACCGTGTCGCGGTCTCCACTCAAGGACTTTACGGCTCCAACGGCTGTCAGTTCTGCGGCTAATATGACCAGCCCACTGCCACTTCAGTTTGCTAATTCGGTGGGCTATGTCGGTGACTCTGGGCTTATAATACGGTTGGTAAATTCCTTTTTCACCGTCTTATACCGCCAAGTTAGAAATAATTTAAGTATCAAAAACACTGAACGCCCTGTTGGTCTAGTGGTTTAAGTACCGGGCCGTGATCTCGGGGTCCTGGGTCGAGCGGAAAGTATGTTGCGAATTTTTCGAACATAGCTCGGGTTTGTGATCACCAATCCGCATTTGGCAAGCGTGGTGATTAAGCCTAATCCCATTATAGTAGCGGTAACTTGAATTCCATGATAGATTGATGATCAATTGCCCTGCAGTGGGACAGTTTATAGGCTAGCTAGTAGCTATCAAAAATAACATCATATTGATAACGTTGTTTCCCGCATGTAGGCACATAAAAAGGTCTCAGCATCTGCCATGGACACGCGAGGTCCCTCTGGCGTTGGTATTATGTAATGGACAACATTTCAAAATTGCTAAGCTCAGAAACAAAAAATACCAATTCTTTGTTTACTTTTCCGCTGCTCGAATATTTATTTATTCATTTTTTATATTGCTTATTTACTGAGAAAAAAATTAAAAACTAAAAAACGTAAGATGACGTCATCGGACGGCAGAATGTAAAATATTTCTTTGCTTAGCACATTATAGTTTTAAATTTACGTAATGCCAAACCCATGACATGTAACTGTCAAAAAAAAAGACAACTTGTCAACGTTGAATGTATGAATGACGTTGACAATGTTGACACTAGTATTATTTACCTTTGACAGTAGTACCTTTTTTTTATTAAAACAATGATAAGCAAAGGAATATCGCTGTATTCAGCCGTCCGATGACGTCATTTGGCGCTTACGTCTATTTAGAATAAAAAGAATTTCAATAATTATTTTATGCATGAAAATGGACAAATTTTGAAAAAAGAAAAAATATGGGTCTGTTCATTTTATGTCTACTTTCATATAAAAAAACAATATGGACATGTTAAAAATATGAAATGTTGTCCATTCTTGATATTATGACCATAGAGTACCATTACGTAGGATATAGAGTCCGCGCCCCGAAAGAGGTCCCGCGGCAGAACACGTACCTACCTAACTAAAATTGGTCATTCCTTGTGTCTATATCAACAAAAATCAAATTTGACTGGGACTTCTTTGTTGGCGCGAAACTGAGATAGAGACATCAGTCGGCTAGCGCCATCTAGAGGAAAAACAACCGTGGTCCAACATTTGTTAGGATTTACAATTGCTTTCCATCAGGTAATCCGTCTGCTCGTCTGCCTCACATAAAAAAAGTTATTTTTATGACAAATGCGATGGGAAAAATAGTTCTTATTAAGGCTGCTTGTTTGTTCCAGTAGCGCGGTCATTTGATTTTAATTAAATTTATTATGATTAATTTCAGCCTTAAAGAAAAAATCAATGAACTCAGTTTTTTATGTGATAGGTGGCTGATGAGTAAAGGGGTACTGATGGTAAACGATTACCTCCACCAATGGCTCTTCAATATCAAAAAAAGAAATGTTTGAATCTTTTGTTCCTTAAAATAAAAATGAGATCTTGCTTGCAAAACTCGGTGATAGAACCTTTCGGTCTCATTTATCACATTGAAGTTTTAGTAGAGGTTATTTCAACCATTTAAGTAACCAGACATTGCTTTGAGTTTGAACTTTAAATACAATCCCGCACCCTGCTTTGGCGCGAAAAGTTTTCCTCCCGCCATCAGCCCTCCATACAACCTCATCCATGTGACACACAACGTAAACAAAAAACTCAGCCTGTGACTTACGTAGGCGTTAGAGAAAAAAAAGTGGTTCCACATTCAAAGTTGGCTCATCGGCCAATAGCGAGCGCAGTAGGCGTGGCGGAGTGCCGCGATTGGCCGGCGCGGCGATCACGCGGCGAGCGTAGTGATGGATAGCTCGATTATAATGTTATTACGAGGCAAGCTTTCTCGGCGAAACATTAACCGATTAAACTGATGTTTAAAATATTCATTGATTTTATTAGCTTTTTGTTAGAGGGCTCCTCAAGGAAATTTGATTTTCTCGTAAAATTAAGGAAACTACTATGCCACTGAATAAGTTACTTGTTAAGATTTTTTTTTTTTATGAGCAAGGGAGGCAAACGAGCAAGCGAGTCACCTGATGGTAAGTGAACACCGCCGCCCACACCAGAGGGATTGGCGTTGCCGGCCTTTTAGGAAGGTACCTATAGGTTCGTTTTTTGAAGATCTCAAAGTCGTACCGGTTCGGAAATACCGCTGCGGGAAGTTGATTCCACAATGATTGAAATATAATGCAAATCATTTTCAATATTATTTATTTTACCTATAAAGATGAGAAGGCAAAGGCAACAAACAGGACTCACCTACACGTAGGTAAAAGGAGAACGGCCTATTGTAGCGATCTCAAAAAATATCAATTTTATAATAATAACAACTTTTTAGAACTTTGAGTTTCTCGATTGCATTGGCTTCTGAGTTATATCTTTATAATAACTGTTCATAAAACTAAGGCTTGGGATTTACGTCAGAATTATTACCACATGACCTCGAACGGTCAAAGTTCTGAGATCCTGACCGATATAAAATAAACCACCGCTGATGATTAAAACTGTTATTAAACTTGGTTTAAAATTCAGCATAAACCCATTCGTAATTGCGACCTTTCGTATTTTATGGGTTGTTTTATGTTGCCTGCATGTAAACTGCAGTCCTTCTAACGTCGTTGTATTTTATATTCTTAACTAATTACTACTTTGAAGTTTAGAATCGAGCATTAATAACAAGAAAACCGTACAAGGTATTATGGTATTTGATGTTTAACATGACGCAGTAATATTTAAACGGTTTTATTCTTTAGAAACGACTACGTGACTTTATTTAATACATTTTTAATTTATTAAAATACTTTTACTGAGAACAAGATTACGATAAAAGGACATTTAAATATTTAGAAAAACGTATTATTCCTTTGCATTGTTTAGTTTGGTAGGTAACAAGTAAAATCTTCCTTATGATTAGTAAATATGTACTACCGAGGGGACTTTACTTATTGAACTGAGCTCAATACCATTGCAAATTACCCACCTATAAAAGATGCGATCCAATCGACAAAAAAAAAGATTCATTAGAAAGTTTTTTTATGTTCTCCAACAACAGACTAGTAACTTTACCTAGTAAAAAATACAGGCCATCTCAAGTCAAAATCGTTTCCATTTCGCAATATTTCTTACTAGTATATTGTATTTCCTCTTGGTTAGCTATACTTAATGTTTTTTACTCGAAGTATAGGTACCTACCTAATAATGGGTAATTATTTTTGTAGATTTAATAAATCTTCACGGTCTTTAAGAGAAAAGCTAGCGAGGTGTTATCATCATTTTTAAGCGCTTTATCATGTAATTTGCTTCGTTTCGCTTGCTCACAGCAGGTGAGCGCAATCAATCACGCATTAACATCCGTGATGGTAGCTAAAGTGAGAAAACGGGAATCCTCGTTTCCTATTGTAGTTACTTAGAAAATTGAATTGACCTGGAGTGATACTGTTAATTTGTGAATGTTCTAGAAGTTCGTAACATTTTTGTCTAACACGTAATCTCCGAGCCTCCACCTCAGTAGAAGTGAAGTCTGTGATTCCGTGTCTGAGCTTATCTCCGCAACTAACTTAAACACGCCAGGCTATAAAACCAACCGCCATTGTTCCATAACCGTTCACTGGAAACAAGTAGATGGAGGCCGCCGTAAAACGCCTCCCATACATATTTACTCACTTTGTCTAATGCAATGTGACGGGGAAGTTTTTATGTCGCCTAATGCGCATTGACGAGGCGTCGAATGGCGTCTTTTATGGAAAAACGTGACAAGAATGGCGATATGGTATGTTTCTTACTGGTTGAATAGATTGTAAAAGAATAAGGAAACTGCGAAATCGTGAAAAATTACTTTTTATTCACTGTTTTAAAATAGGTAGGTATTAGGCTACGCCCTAGCTACTTCGTGAGGAATTTGGAATTCAAATTTTAAATATTATGTAATGGAAAAGGTTCCAAGACTAGATGGTGGAACCATAACAATAAAAGTAAACGATTTTAAAATATTTAGGTAATTTGAGACATTACTTAGGCACTTTAAATTTATTTCCGACGATATGACATTATTTTTGTATAAAATGAGGTTACGAAACCCTGGGGAAAGGCTCATAATATGAGAACCCGTCCCGTAACGATTGAGAATATTACCAGTCGCATCCAAACAAAGGAGAAACAGCGCGTGAGAAAGGAAGGGCAACTCCGATTCGGTGTGTCGTAACGTCCGGCTCGCGCTAAGGCCCCTGGTTTAGGATATTTCAATTGAGATCAAGTATTTTATTAAGTTATTTTAATGTGGGAGAGCCACGCTTAGGCATGAATGAGCCGGCTCGACCGGAGTGATACCACTGCCTCACAGAAGACCGGCGTGAAACAGCGCCTGCGCTGTGTTTCGCCGTGTGAGTGAGGTTACCGGAGGCCCAATGGGGGGGGAGGGGAAAAGGTTGGCAGCGCACTTGTGACTCCACTGGTGGTGCGGGTGTCCATGGGCGGCGGAATTGCTTACCATCAGGTGATCCGTCTGCTCGTCTGCCACCTCTCATATAAAAAAAAAAAAGTTATAACTAGTGAATCATAATATCAATGTAAAGACGTATGGTAAAACTTACTGAAATTCCCGATCATTTATTAGCATTAAATAAAATAGCAAAGTCCACCATGACTTTTTTTTAAAACTAATAATAAATTTCTTTTCAACTTATACGTCACACTCCTCATTCTTTCGCTATAAAGTTTGAGCTAATAAAACTTTTACAGCCTTTTCGGTTGTGCGCGGCGTAGGTACCTAATCGATTGCTTTTATATCGATTCCGGCCAACAAAGTTGCATCACTAATTAGGTATTTCAATTGAACATGGCGGATTGTGGCACGTATTTGTAAGGTTGTAAAAAGCAATGTTATTTTATGCATTATTAGCTGTCGACTAATCTGCGATTGGGGAAGTAGGTAATTATTTCTGGAGACTAAAGTGAGAACAAGTTTATTACAACTTCAAGGGTAATTACTTATTTGACATTTATTATTTTGAGACATTTTATTCATAATTAATTAATTTATCACTGTCGTCTGCCGCGAGTCTTTTCGTTGAGTATGAAAAACTTAATTCATACCTACTCGAGTTGATTGTGACATGAATGGCATAATTATGCAAAATTAGCTTGAAAAATCACAATTTTTTTACTTAATATGTATTAAATGATTATTAACTATAATTAAATATTCTAATAGCTCGATCGCAGATGTTGCAGCTATTACTAGCACAGCCTAATATAAATTATTATACTTGGCAGCCCTATCCCGGCTAATGAAGTAATGCCGCCATATTGGAATCGTAAAGCGAACAGTGGAAACCCATCTCGCCGTAAACCCGCCGTAAAACGTACTGATGTCTGGCGCAATGCTTCTCTGCGAGACTGTACTCAGCCTTATGTACTCAGTTGCTTTAATTATGTACCTAAATATTAAGGAGCTATGTCGAAACGCACATACTGATTCATCATCATCATTTCAGCCCATAAACGTCCACTGCGGGACATAGGCCTCCCCCAATGATCTCCACACAGATCGGTCCTGTGCTGGAAGGGATTACCTGCGACCTTCACCAGATCGTCGGTCCACCTTGTGGGGGGCCTGCCACGGCTTCGACCTCCTTTACTCCTCCGACGCAGGCCTCTACTCGAGGACCTTTCTGTCCCATCGGCACGAGCTCAATTCAATTCAATTTCAATTATTCAGAAAATAATTTTACACAAACAATACATAATATGTAAACCTATCATATTATATACAATGCGTGTGTGTTGCCAGTGATGACATACGGAACCGAAACGGCCGCTTACAATGTGCCGATTAAAGAGGCTCAAAATCACCCAGAGAGCAATGGAGTGGGCTATGCTTGGAGTATCTGCGTGATCGTATCAGAAATGATGAGATCCGCAGGAGAACTAAGGGCACAAACATAGCCCAAAAGATTGCATGTCTCAAGTGGCAATGGGCAGGGCACATAATGAGGAGAACAGACGGCCGTTGGGGGGGAAAGGTCCTCGAGTGGAGGCCACGTACAGGAAGTCGCAGTAGTGGCAGGCCCCCAAAAGGTGGACCGCAGATCTGGTGAAGCTTGCAGGAATCCATTGGATGCGGGCGGCACAGGACCGATATGTGTGGAGAACATTGGGGGAGGCCTATGTCCTGCAGTGGATGTCTATTGGTTGAAATGTTACACAAGTGTTTGTAATGTTCGTAGGTATATATAAATACTCGCAATAAAAATTACTGCAAAATATAATATTTTTTAATGACTGTCATTATTACTTCATAATTAAATTTACAATCGCCATTAGCGATTGTAATACCTAAGTACCAGAAGGATTGAAGTGTAATTAATTGAATTTTAAACAAGGCTATTAAAATAAGTGATTACCTTGTTAATAGTTGTATACTACCTAGATATTAGATGTCCATGGGCAACCTGGAACTGCTAAATACGCATGTTATGTGTTAAGTGACTGTTACACATGCTCATTTGTAGCATGCTTAAAAATACTGTCTACATTTGTTATAAAAAAGCATGCTATTAGCATACTTATAAATAAGCAGACCTGTCTACACGTGCTAAAAGCACTCCGCCACACTCCTCTTTCCACCCGCACTGCAGGAAGCATGCTTAAAAATAGATCGGCGTGCGATTTTTGAGCATGCTTATTTGGGCATGTCCGACCACACATGCTAATAAATAGCACTTGCTCAAACGTAGCATGCTTTAAGCATGAAAATGAGCATGTGTAACATTACCTTTCCAGTTTCTTTTGTGCTTAAGGGTTTGTATAAAGGCTTTATTATATTTAATTTAAAAAATGATGATTTTTATTTTATATAGATACTTGAAACCTTTTTAACCCTTTTGTTCGCGCACTAGTCTTATCGGACCGTTTACTTATACCGTAAATAACGCACTTAAAATTCCATCGCGTTTTCAGGTGGATTTGAACTCACCTCTTCAATCGTTAGTCAACCATGTCGCCGTTCCACGTCTTCGATGTTATTGGCTTAAAAATGGATTGCACTATAACTCATTCCTACCCTAGCCCATACCACCGCCGGACAACAAGGCTCGGCGAGGGGTTTCATCCATACAGTTGGTGGCTTACCACTTATCCGCACGAAGCGATTTGCTTCTACGTTCATAATGCGGACAGTTAAGGAATGGAACTCCTTGCTAAGGTCTGTTTTTTCGGACTACTACAATCTGGACATCTTTAAGGCGAGTAAGAGTGAATCTTCTAAGCGAACGCGTTACATCCTAGACCTCATCGTCACTTTCCATCAGGTGTTATTGTGGTCAAGCGTTAGCCTATAGCTCATAAAAAAAAACAAGAATGTGTTACGGATATAAGAATCCACAGCAGAATTACAAATACATAATAATACTTTTCTCTTGTAAATGCATACTTATAATTGCGACACTTTAAACTGGACTCGCTGAAGGATCGCAGAGAAATGTTGGCCCACGTTTTTCTATACAAACTGGTAAATGGAGCCTTGGATTGCCCTGAACTGCTGTCTAAAGTAAATATTAATGTCCCAAAGAGGTTGCTGCGAGCATCTCGGTAAAACTTATTTAGCTTGAGGAGCTCCAAATCAAATGTTGGTAATTTTTCCCCTTTAAACAGAATGATTCGCCAGTATAACATAAAATCTAAAAATACTGATGTCGCTATAAGCTGTCGTTCTTTAGTTCAATTTAAAAATCTAGTTCTCCCCAAAAGGTGTCTAAAACACCTCTCTTTATAGTGAAATTGATTTTAGTAATATTTAATTCATTCTTCAACACTACCTACTGTTACTATTGTCAATATTGCATGCCGTTGTCACCTATAAATAAGATTTCGTTTAGATTGATTTATAAATTTTCTGCTGTTATTATTGTATCATGTACCTACTGATGTAAATTTTTTTGGTGATCTTATAAATAAATAAATATATAATACATAGAAAACCCAGACTAATACAAACAAATATGTTCATGCACACAGATGTTTGTATTGTGCCGGGATCGAACCTGTAACCCTTGGACCAATGGCAGCGTTCACTACCACTGTCGTGACGAAGCGTGTCCCCCGACCTGATTTCTACCCCAGACGGCTTGTACTCGTATTTAACTGTGGTATAACTTTACAAAATAAAACCCCATACCATAAAAATACTACTTCGAACTTTCCGATTGAGACAATCGCTAGTACTGAGGAGCGTGACGGAGTATGCCCAAGTGTCTCTCTAGCGTTGAATAGGTTTTTATGTTCCCCGGCTTTGTGTGGACAAAGGAAGTCGTTAAGCGCCAAGTGTCTGCCAGCGCGACCTTCTGACTTCACTTTATGGCTAGTGGCGTTCGGTGTTGCCAGGACTTACGTCCTCGTATTTTATGGATTGATAACCTTTAATTCTAATTTCGACGTAATTTGTGAAACTTCTTTCAATTTAATTTATTAAATTATTAAACTGCTTTCAATTTTATTTATTAAACTGATTTGCAATGGACTGCTTTCCCCCATTACGCATACATTGTTTCTCTCGCCTACCCAAAGGTTGTATAAGAAATCACTACAAGCGATAAGGCCGCCTGTTCGTCCGCCGATAAGGCTGCCATACCTGTGTTTTGTTTCTGTACATCTTCAGACCTCTTTGTAGATTATGTTCCTTGGTACAGAGATGTACCTATGTATAATATGCTTGCAGTTACGATCTTTATAGCTTCTTTTTTAGAGTTTCGTAGCCAAATGGCAAAAACCGAACCCTTATAGATTCGTCATGTCTGTCTGTCCGTCTGTTCATCCTTCTGTATGTCACAGCCACTTTCTTCCCAAACTATAAGAACTTATACTATGGAAAGTATAAGTGAGGTATATATGAATAGGTCTTTAAAAATGATGTTGAGGTTTGTAATATATATTTTTTTCTATGTCTGTTACAACTGTTACAAACACTTATACTATTTAGTAAATTACCATGTTCAATCAATTTTTCGCGTACTAAAACTGACCCAACATTTGTGCATGGTTATTTAATAAATAGTATAAGTGGTTGCCGAGAGAGTAACCCCGAAATTGCTTACAAAAAGATCACGTTTAGTAGCTTAAAACCCGTCACCTTCAATTAAGCACTCGGAAAAAATAGGCCTGGCATGGCAACATCGTCCTACCACAGTAGATTATGTTCCTTAATCCTTGTTTACGTTTACGATGGAAGCACCATCGTTATGGTTGCCGATTGTCAATTTTGTTGGCTTGATGTGTCTTTGTCGTTGCATTAGAAATGATGCATTTCATTTTAAGAGTTTACTATTATATTGTGTCGTTTCACAAGGCCTGAAAGTGTTGGGCGACTGATAAATATTATGAGACAGAAAACGATTAAAATTTTAAATGCGGGAGATGCAGTCTATATATAATATGTTATAAAATGTTATGAGTAATAAATCATACCGATAGAAAATGTTGAAGTTATGTGAATGATTACGCCCCGTTTGGAACAGTGTTGTAGTGGACGCTGCCTCTGATGCAAGGGTTGCGGCTTTGATCCGCACACAGCACAATGGACAACATTTCATATTTTTAACATGTCCATATTGTTTTTTTTATATGAAGTAGACATAAAATGAACAGACCCATATTTTTTCTTTTTTCAAAATTTGTCCATTTTCATGCATAAAATAAATATTGAAATTCTTTTTATTCTAAATAGACGTAAGCGCCAAATGACGTCATCGGACGGCTGAATACAGCGATATTCCTTTGCTTATCATTGTTTTAATAAAAAAAAGGTACTACTGTCAAAGGTATTTAATACTAGTGTCAACATTGTCAACGTCATTCATACATTCAACGTTGACATGTTGTCTTTTTTTTTGACAGTTACATGTCATGGGTTTGGCATTTCGTAAATTTAAAACTATATTGTGCTAAGCAAAGAAATATTTTACATTCTGCCGTCCGATGACGTCATCTTACGTTTTTTAGTTTTTAATTTTTTTCTCAGTAAATAAGCAATATAAAAAATGAATAAATATATATTCGAGCAGCGGAAAAGTAAACAAAGAATTGGTATTTTTTGTTTCAGAGCTTAGCAATTTTGAAATGTTGTCCATTTGTGTGCATGAACATGTCTGTTTGTATTGGTCTGGGTGTTTTCTATGTATTATAAGTATTTATTTACTAAAGAAAGTATTATATGCATTTCTAATCCCACTGTTAATTCTAATATCCACTGTTGATTGTTGATATGATGTTGATGATATAATATATCAAATAATGTTTAATTTCTGCCATTATCAATTTCATTTGTTAAACTTCTTTGCACTGCCTTCCCTCATTACGAATACGATATTTCTTTCCTCTACCCAAAGGTTGTCTGGATGAAATCGTTACAAGCGATAAGACCGCCTTATTGTACTGTCTGTTGCTGTTGTATCATGCTTGTATTTTATTTTTGTGCAATAAAGAATATCTATCTATCTATCTATCCGTAACACAGGTGCTTGAGCTACCTCTTTCGGAGTCAGATTGATGTATGTGATATTGTGAAATATTTATTTATTTATTAAGCATGTCTGCAAAGTATTTGGTTTTGTCTAAGGCTCATCAAATATTACATCTTGGTCCTTATACATAGGTTTGAAGCAAGGGTCTTGTACGCAACCGGAATCGTTAGCGTTACCAAAAAAAGGTTTTGGTACCTTTGGTGACGTGCGAGCCAGAACATTTTGTATCTAAAAATGTAACCTACTGCAAGAGTGATGGGTGAAATTGGAAGATTCATTTGAATGCACAAGTATTCGAATTATTCGATTGTAGGAGAAAGGCATTCGAATTATTGGAATTAAAAAAATATATTCGAATATTTTTTATCATTCGATTAAAAGTGTACGCAGTTTTTACAAAATTTACACTTTCAAAATTATTATTTGGTTGACAAGGAACTAATTAAACTCCAAAAAATGTTACGATCCCATTATTATAAAACAAAAACCAAGGATCAAATGTTAAGTAAACAAAAAATCATCCAATTATTAATTTGAATTTATATTGGTGAATGAAATTTTTTTACAGAATCATTCAAACATGTGGGTACAATGTGGGTTTTCGCGTGTGAAAAATCCGCTAGATGGAGTACTATAAGAGTGAGGTCCATATACAATGTGATAGGTTATTTTTAAACGTGATCTGTCAAAATGTAAATTTGACAAACTAAACAACCAATGCGGTTGATGTTGGACCTCAGTTCAAAACGGTACGCCATCTAACTAATGAATGAATTCCTAACAGATCCCTGTGTAGTATAAAATATGACATTGTTAATTTTTACACATTTTTTATCTTTATTTATTTGCATTGTCCAAGATGAGCAATTTTATTATTTATCCTATTGTAATTCCTATTATTTTAAATTAATAATGACATTAACCGTTGATTTTTATGTTCCTTTTATTTTGACTGATGAATATTTCCTAAATAGCTATGTAAATGATATCTTTTGCTGACATTTAGAATTTTCGTTTTTCCTTATTTATTGTGTGTCGTATTGTTATTGCTATTAATTTCTATTATTTGTAAGCTCATTTCAAAATGTAAGCTCAAGAATGGACAGGACTCGGAGGATGTATTTTTAAATTTTTATTTTTTGTAACCCGTTTCCACAATAAAGAACTTACTTACTTACGGATTTTTCACACGCGAAAACCTCCATTGCAGATTACCGCAAGTCATATGATACCACAGTTTAGGTTAACTTATACTTATGTCCTGAGCTGTAATCAATCATTTTATACAATCAAGCTATTGGTTACAGGTGGACCAGAGTCCGATGGTGCATTTGGTAATGTCCCTGCCTCATACGCCAAAGGGCGTGGGTCCGAGTGTGGACCCTAGATAAATATTCGCGTGATGAACACTTGTATCTGTGTCTGTATGTACTAAATTTGTATTAAAGTAGGTATTACAAGTATATTTGTAATTCTTCTATTATCTAATATTCGAAACAAGTGCTTTAAGCTACTTACTTCGAAAACAGGACTTAGAATGCCTCGGTGGCGCAGTGGTTAGTGGGACGCACTGCGAAGAGGTCCCGGGTTCGATGCCTGGGCCGAACCCTCTCCGATCGTGTCACAGTAGTGTCCCATCGGAATATGAGGTTAAGGTAGAGAGTGCACTCTGTTTGCGCACACACTTGAGCACTATAATATATCCTGCGTACGTGGCTGATCGTTGGCCGTGATTGGCCGCCGTAGCCGTAATCGGTTGGAGGATATTATTATTATCACGAAACCTGGTCTCTGGCTAATGTATGAGATGTTGCATGAATAAATTTATTTATTACTAGCTGACCTGACAGACTTCGTCCTGTCAAAAAAATTGTAATGTTATAATAGCAATAAAACTCAAATTGATTCCACGTTTTAGTTAGAAAACGTTTGTATGTGAAAAAGAAAAGGACTGTTTTTAGAATTTTCCCGACAATTATTCGATTTTTTTCTCGCCGTAAGAACCATCCTTGGACTTCAACGAACATTTTAAAAAAAGAATTGGCCAAATTAGTCCAAGCGTTGTTGAGTTATGCGTTTACCAACTCATTTTGCGATTCATTTTTATATTATAGATTAGCTGTAATTAGGTGTGTCGTTTTCTCATGCAATGATTTTCACTGAACCGCTGCTTTGGATAAATATTTACATTGATATCAAGTGTCGGTTTGTCCGGCCTCAAGATTGCGGAAGTATAAGTTAGTTAAATAAACAAATTAATTATTGTTCAGTGGAAGTATGATTTGTTACTGTAGTGTAATTCCCGGTAGCGACTGAAGCCCTTGGTTCGGAGACCGGGGTATGCTGAGACGATCTAATTAGAAGCGACTTCTGTCTGATCTTTGCTACCCCTAGAGAGTTGAACCTCTGTCAATCGAATGCTCTGTGGCTAGGGGCATTTAAGAATACTGAGGCGATTAAACGGGCCTTCAGAGTGAGCTGGGGAGTGGCTAGCTCTGAATATGACTCCGCGGGGGACGACGTTACCGGGTGTCCTGGTAGGTCGTACAGCAATGAAGGGCTGCATTGCGCCAGGTAGGGGTGAAGCTTCGAACGTGATCAGCGTTGCGGTCTAGTCCCGGCTGTGGGGTTTTTTTTATATGAGAGGTGGCAGACGAGCAGACGGATCACCTGATGGTAAGCAGTTCCGCCGCCCATGGACACCCGCAACACCAGTGGAGTCACAAGTGCGCTGCCAACCTTTTCCCCTTCCCCCCATTGGGCCTCCGGTAACCTCACTCACACGGCGAAACACAGCGCAGGCGCTGCTTCACGCCGGTCTTCTGTGAGGCAGTGGTATCACTCCGTTCGAGCCGGCCCATTCATGCCTAAGCGTGGCTCTCCCACATTCATCTCCCACATTAGGTTTCCGACGCTATTGCGCAGAAATGGACACCCCAGGGGTTTTGGTCAGGGTTAGAGTCACACACAGCGTCCCTACACGTTACAAGGTGACGGCCATGCTGGTTTCCCCTGAGAAAAAAAAAACTCAATTGAAGGTTACAAATCATTTCATCTATTCTGTTCAGACAGTTTTAAAAGAATTCGTTTAAAAATAATATCCGAAACGTGCATGTTTTCTCACTGTGCTTTCCAGGGACCGGAAAAGCAATTTTCAGTGTTAAGCCTATCGATAGGGTAACCCTAGGGTAAGCCTATCGATAGGCCTATGCACAGAGTCTCCTTGCGTGATCGTATCAGAAATGATGAGATCCGCAGGAGTACAAAGGTCACTGACATAGGCCAAAGGATTGCACTCCTCAAGTAGCAACGGGCAAGGCACATAGTGAGGAGAACAGCCACGTCCGTTGGGGCTGAAAGGTCCTCGAGTGGAGCCAGTGAAGGCCACGTAAAGGAAGTCGCAGCCGTGGCAGTCCCCCCACAAGGTGAACCGACTATCTGGTGATGGTCGCGGGAATCCATTAGATGCGGGCGGCACAAGACCGATCTGTGTGGAGAACGTTGCGGGAGGCCTATGTCCTGCAGTGGACGTCTATTGGCTGAAATGATGATGACGATGATGATTTTCCGCCTATGACCCCGACTATTTTAGTTTATTATCTAATCTAATAACAATCTTAAAACTACAGCACCCGTTTCTTTTTTTTTCCAGCGGTGTCATTAGAAACCCTCGTAGAAAACTGTCACAAACTCCTCGAGAAGTTCCACTACTCGTGGGAGATGATGCCGCTGGTTCTGGTGATCCTCAACTACGCCGGCAGCGACCTCGACGAGGCGTCCAGGAAGATCGATGAAGGTCAGTAATCATTTGGTTGGCCTCCCCTAAAGCTGTTGCGATATCCTGGAAATATATAAAATGACTTTTGTAGCCTGTAGTTGTAATTATACTTTTCAAACGAAGACGCACTTCGTTAAGAATTTAAAATTGTGAGTTGAAAATTTAAGTCCTAATTTCCACGACGTTGTTTGTACTACATATGATTTTCCGTTTAAGTCACGAATCAGATTATTTTATGCATGAAAGTAACTTAGGCTGAGTTTCCACAGAAGTGGAGCTGCGCGGAGTTGAGTGGAGACTTATAAAAATGTACCAATCACATTGCTCAAAATAGATTAAATGTGTATTTTGAGCAATGTAATTGGTCAATTTTTGTAAGTCTCCGCTCAACTCCGCGCAACTCCACTACTGTGGAAACGCTGCCTAATGTACAATTATTTGCAAAAAAGAAAAGTTGAAAAAGTTCCATAGTTTTTTTCTGGAAAGTTTTTAAACTCAATACAATTAAACAATTATAAAAAAATCGGTATAATCCTTCATAACTTGAATACTGCATGAAATTGTAGAACATACATGGAGGTATTTCGAGTACTCCAAACGATCCATGGCCTTCGACTTGACAACCTAAATGAAATAACCTTGTTGACTTCGAAACCCGATATATTTATGGATATACATAACATCTTTAGGTGGACTTTGTTTTTCATTATTGGTTAGGATCAAAACACACTTTTTAAGATGAATTATGATTAGGAATAAACTTTATGGTCGGTAAATTTGTGAAAGTTGTGACAGAAAGATATATAATCTTTTTGTACAAAATAAAGTTAACGCCTAAATAAAATTAAAAAGATTGTTAACAAATAAAGTTTAACTTAGTTACGGTTGGTACTACTTAATATTGACCATGCAACAAAACATTGCTTGAGTCTCCTTGTTTTTTTTTACGTCTTTTCATTACATCAGGACTACATCTTAAAACTTTATTGTATTCATTAATTTTTTTTTTTTACCAATTTGACCAAATTTCCATCCATGTTATTTTACTGGCTAGGCGAGCAGCCCATTCAAGGCATTTCTTTTGAACTAAGGGTTCTAAGACTTCCCTAAAGATCCTCTAAAATTTGCCGTTATTTACATGGTATAACTGATGAATGCCAAAATTAAAACTTTTTGATTTGACATCGATCAACGTAGTCCAGTATTTCCCAAACTTCGGCGTCAATGGCCTAACCTAGATACATCAAGGACCCCCATTATATTTGCACACCCCTTCATTTGTTTAAGAAAAATTTGATTATATATGAGTATTTCAAAAATTTTAATATCGCCTATTTCGTTATCACTCAGAATCAAAGATCGTAGAACTGGAGCCCAATTCTCGTGCTCGTGATATTTTGAAAACGAAATATATAAGCGAAATAAGTGCAGCTACTTCTACTGTTGACTGTACAGCGTCTGCAATGTAAACACCTCGACTCTTAAGGCCGAACAATAAGGTTCATATTTGAATGAGTTTGTATACTTGTTAGTGCACGTGACTGTACGTGGACATACTATTTCTGGGACAACCTGTAGTCCCGGAAATAGTTTCAAGCAAAAGACCATGAAAAAGTAATCTACTCTTTTGGGCACTTGAAAAACGTTTTGTTTGAAATATTTTTTTAACCCTGTACTTGTACTCGTGGTGTGGTAAGTTAAAATCAAGAAATGCAATGTTCTAAGAAAATGAAAAGATGTAATAAAAATTTAAATAAAAATTTTCTTCAATTGAGTTCTTCCAAAGTTTCTACTATAAATCATACTTACAAGTACACATAAGGGAATATCATAGCCCGTCTCGTGGGCTATGATATTCCGTTATTTTATAACACACTTATATTTTATGACAATTTACGCGGTGTCAGTTATGTTGAGATTTATATTTTATACTAAAATTACCTGTAATGAACATGAATTCCATGAATTAGTGGGAATTGAACGAAGTAAAGGTTGTAATTTTAGTTGTTAATAATGTTTCGCTTGGTGCGAATTAGAAATGAAGTTTTTTGTATTAAACCTTATTATGTGAACGGATAAAGGCTGTTTGATAATTATTCATCGTTTAAAAAAAAATTAAGGAACAATACGTGTGATGTACGTAATCAAATGACCTCTTAATTATAGAAGGAACATCGTTAAAAGAACTGCTAAGGTACTTGATTATCTTTTTTAAACTGCCTGACATTTATATCCTCCAACCGATGGGCCGATCGTAACGATCAGCCACTTACGTAGGATATATTAAAGTGCTCAAGTGTGACCGCAAACACAAGTGCACTCTCTATTCCCTTACCCTCGTATTCCGATGTGACACCAGCGTCACACGACCGAAGAGGGATCGGGTGCAGGATCAACGGCTTAACTGCCTGAGATATCACAACGTCAAAACCTTTTTTGTGTTGGAAAATCCCAAAAGAGCTCCAACCAAATGGCGACAGACGTATGAATTTTGTTCGATAGATATATCAAATGTTTATTTTACCTATATCATAGATTTTAATACAATAGTTATTTTTTAATAATTGCATACTTTCAACATGGACTTTTGAACTGTCATATCAATGACCTTTGAATGATTATTAAACTATCTAGATAAATATTTGTAGTAGTTTTTTTAGTATCAGCCTATAAACTGTCCCACCGCAGGGCAAATGCCTCCATCATAGAAATCAAGTCATCGTTACTCCATCATAGATTAGGCTTAATCACCACGCTCGACCCGGGAATCGAACCCAGGACCCCAAGATCACGGCCCGGTACTTAAACCAATAGACCAACAGGGTGTCTAGATAAATAAATAAATAATAATAAATAAACTATTTCACAATATCACATACATTACCAGAGGCAGCGTTCGAACTACCACTGATCGAAACGGGTCGTGAACTACTAAAAATAAACGATGTAGGTAATACTTTTAACTGCAAATATTTTGATGAGTTGTAAGTAAGTACATATTGTTTATTATGTAATACTGAAAAATTATCGAATATTCGAATATCTAGATTTGTCGAATATTTGCAAGCTCAAATCTTAACTTAATCCGAGTTTTCAATCGAATCCAGTAAAACAGCCTTTATTCGATATAAATCTTAATTTAAAATTAGTGAGTTTATTTCAATGATTTAAAATACAAAAAACATCATGTTGTTATTCTATATAAATTGCGTTAGAAAAAACTGCATTTAATGAGATTCAACTGAACTGTGACATGGAATTTTCTGATAATTTATTTATTTTCTTTTATTATTTATGTGAAATTCATTTAATGCCATGCGAATTTTTGTTGGAATATTATATCGACGTTTAAGAACCAATAACATCTATCTGCGTTTTTTGGATTCGTGAATTTGAACATAATTAGGTAGGTTTAAAGTTCAATTTTGACCTTGTGCTTTCCTAGAGACAGATAGTATTGGTTCTAACCGTCGATATGTAATATTACTTCACAAATTCAAATATTTTTTAACTAGAAACTTGCACATTACATATATACCTATTCGTCATAATAAGATATACTAAGTATTTAATACATGTACACAGTACGAGATGTACTCTATAACGGCATAGCAACATATATCTAATTTAAATATTTAAGTTATTATATGCAGTTCCATTAAAAATAAAACACACAAGAGTTTCTATGTTTCAGGATTCTAGTTAGTGTATATTTTTTACGTAACGAATTTAAGAAAATAAATTAAACAATTATCAAGACATTTTAACTTAATTATTTGCGAATTTTTCATGCTATTTCGCATTATCCTATTCATTTTATAATAATTTCTAGGAAGTTAAAAAAAAGAGCCCATTAAAAAATATTCTTAGCAAATCGGCGGAATAAATCGTTGAATAAAAAACATATATAGCTTTCTATGTTTCAGGATTCTAGTTAGTGTATATTTTTACGTAACGAATTTAAGAAAATAAATTAAACAATTATCAAGACATTTTAACTTAATTATTTGCGATTTTTCATGCTATTTCGCATTATCCTATTCATTTTACAATAATTTCTAGGAATTTAAAAAAAGAGCCCATTAAAAAAATATTCTTGCAAATCGGCGGAAAAATCGTTGAATAAAAACATATATACAGACGAACATAGAACCTCCTTTTTTAAAGTCGGTAAAAAATTACAAATCCGTTATTTGTTTTAAATTTCTTGATATTTTTTCTCATTTAGGTATTATCTTAATTTCGTAACCGTCAATAAAAAAATTGGTGGCGATGCAGCTGATCCGGAAAGGGGCTCTTATTTTCATAAAGAACCTTTCTGAATGTAAATATGTAATCTACCGCCGTTTCGGAATGTCGATCGAAATCTCCCACCTGTTAACATTCTATAACAAGTTTCCAAACTAATTAAGCTTAAGTACTTTAATTAATAAGACACATTATATAATTCGATTTAAATTCCGCATATATCAGTTGTCCAATCTCACAGTTTAGTAGAGATGTGCCGCGTCGATAAAGTTTTCGATAAACCGGTTTATATTCCTAACTTTATAATGCAGTTTTTTCTATTCGAAACGCTCTGCGAATTCCAAGATGTGCTTGCGTTTGTCCACAGGGAAGATGATCATCAACGAGTACGCGAGGAAACACAACCTGAACGTCTTCGATGGGCTCGAGCTAAGGAACTCGACTCGCCAGTACGGACTTTAATAGTAATATAGTTTTTCCAAAACACAACACGTTTTGACAGATCAGACTAATAAAACATTCCTTTTTGATAGGGAGTAGGGATGCGCTGTCCACGTATTGTGGTGCGATTGTAACCAGAGTAAAAATCGTTTTAGAAACATTATTAAACAAAAATGAATACTTTTTCAGCAAGTCTGAATTAGTATTTATTATATTTTTGGGAATAAATAATAAATTTGAAAGTTTTTATTTATTAATAAATCGCATCGCAACACCGTGACATGCGTAGATAATAAATATCATATCACAAATTCATATTACATTAAAACATGGTTAAGCAGTGTTTTGGTGCTTTTAACATTCAAACTTTCTATAAATGTTTGTTCTAAAACCATTTTGCAAAAAAAAAATACAAAGCTTATATGTGGTAAATATTAAATTAGTTTCAATGAAATTTAGACTGTAAAAACGCCAAAACACTAAGCTGATATAAACACACGTAACAGCATAGACACACCAAAAACATTACAACATCTTAACTTTAACCAGTATTTTGTATTTTAAATAGTTTTCAATATACATATATTTATTACACCTATAAATAAACATTATTTTACCTACTAACCTTAAAATAACGTAAATACGAAAGAAAATTGTTCTGTTATTATTTAGGTATAAGTTTATCAGTATTATTCTCAGTATTTTTAGACAGTGTACATTAAAATATACAATGTAATTAATAGTTATCCACTTTTAAACTCTTTTACTCGTATATGATTGAGTTAAATAAAATGAATTGTTTTTAGTACAATAATAATAGGCGATTGTATGATTTACAATCTGATTTTCATACTCTTAATATAATGAATATATATATATATATATATATATATATATATATATATATATATATATATATATATATATATATATATATTGATATATATTCCATATTTTAAATATGTATAAGTAGTTATTAATATTTATTATATAATATCATATTTTGCCGCCACAAATTTTCTGCTTCGCCCAATGGTTGACTGGTAGAAAATGCTATAAGGCATTAAGTCCGCCAATTGTACTTTTTTTTTTTACTTTATGCAATAAAGAATAAATAAATAGAAATAAATGAATAAGAAAAAGCGCTTTAAAACAACTTAAAACGCGTTTCAAATGAAATTTTAAGTTTCATTTTATATATACATAATGGTCTTCTTCTATTAAAAATTTAAGGGGTTAAACAATTTATCTTTCGTATTTTTCAAAGTAACATGCACCAAATCATATTTAAGTAAATTACACTTAACGATCAACTCTACAAAAACGGACTATAGTAAAATTATATCGCATCTTTTTGTTGACTTGTGTGTGGTACTCGTACATTTATTTATTCTAACTTTTGATCGGTTAATTTCATTATATCTGAGAGGGTTTAATTATCTTTGAGCATTATTGTGATAAAGAAACTACAAAAATGCTACAGGATAGACATTGCTATTCACACAAAAATAGGAGATATCCTAGATAGAGTTCCTAATTTACCTTATCCTTAGGTACTTTTTTCCAACAAAAAATCTGTTTTCGTGCAAAAGCTATATGTAATGTCTCAATAGAGTCGTGACAATAATTAATGGCGCCACTGTCGCTTACCTCATAGAGTATGGTAACCCCATTGATTATAAGCATGGGAACTCCGTTAGTTCTTTAAATATCCGTTGTCATGACATTTTCGACGAATCACCATCAGCGTTTTGTCCCGGTTCCGCCCAAAGCTGCCGTTTCGGAGCCCGGGGTCCGCTTTCCTACTTCGACTCCTCCACTTCGCAGCGGTCTTGTGCATCCCTGGTGGTCAGTTTATTGGCACGCATGTCATCCATTACGATGTCAAGCCACACCTTTTTGGGTCTAACCCTTCTGACGGGCCCTGCGTTAATGACATGGCCATACATTGGTTTCCCACGTAGCTGTCCGCTTTTCACAGGACATACAAGGACTAAATTCCTCCTATAAAGACCCATCAGAATAGACTCAACTAAAATTTTATTATAGTCTGTAACACACATTCGCTTTGTTCTAAAATCACTGTTATAACCCGCACTCTAATTTAGCAAGGACTGAATTGTAAACGAGACAGTATCATTTTATAGTTTCAATTCTCCGATGACTAATTTTACTGGATTGTAGTAAACCAATAATATTAAATAAACGGAAAATTTAGAATCTTCCGTGCGTATGTTTAACATATGGTTAATATTGCACATGGTATTTCGTTGTAATCGATCGTCATATGTTTAAATTGGAGCATTGAAAAATATTCGTCTCGTTTGCAATTTTATACCTGAACTCTTACAACAATACACTAAACTCCATACTATAATCGTAGTACACCATATTCACCTTCTTAGGAACTGAACTTGCAATGTATTTTTTAATTTAATTACGATTAATGCAACCATTATGTACCCTAATGCCTTTAAAATAAGATTAGACTTCGGTACACGCAACTATACACATTTATGGTAGCCAGAGCTTCAATAAACAATGAATCAGAAATACCGATTGAAATCAATTATTGCCTCAACCTCAACAAGGCAAAAACGTTTTTAATCGTAATTCCACAATTATATCGATGAATAATCTAACCAATAGGTTACTCAATTATCGCCTCTGTTGCTGAAAAAAACGTGGTTATTGAATTGCAAACTCAGGTTGTACATTTAAATGGATTTTCTCTTCGTACTCGTTATTAAACTGTAGTATCGATTGTGTTCTGTGAATTATCGATTTATTCTGTGAATTATCGATTAGGTTAGGTTCTTTGGTTACAAAAATCATCTTTGTGGATTTCTTATAATATGATAAAAATCTATATTATTTCCGTTTACAGATTTACTTACACATTGGAATTTGAAGGAAAATTTACTTTATCACAATTAAGTTCGAGCATGATTTTAGTTGCCATAAAATCTTTTACTAGGATCAGTCAAATTTGTCAAATATCATAGTGGTCATAATGTTCATTTTCATCAAGATGTTTCAAGATGTTTACCGCTTGTTCGCGTTGACGGCTATTTAGGTTTATCTTTTTTTTCCACAACAATAAAGATAATAGGTCTAATGCTGAGTCATATGAATTGGTTCATAAGTTACAATTGAATTGTCAATCGTTCATATTTAATAGGTAGTGAATTTGTAAAACGACTGGATGACAATACAATTTCCAGCTTATTACTAACTCACCCAGTATGCAATTTAAAATGACAATTGCTAATTGTAAAAAAATATTACAAAGCAACACGAGGCATAATTGAAATCCTGTCTACTTAGAACGCAATTACATAGTTAGGCACGGATAAACTTGTGCTTAGCGTTGACAGGACAATGCATACGATAGGGTATCGCTACTCATTGACTGTGGCTTCAATGCAAATTTATGCATATGAGGATTGTAGGGCAGGGGTTTGGAAGTTAGCGGAGCGAGTAGTATTTTTTTATTAGAATAGCCAGAAATTTGGCCACAATCACACCTGATGGTAAGTGATGATGTGGCCGAGGTTGGATCATGTCTGTCTAGTAACAATCTATTTACTCTTTTCTTGAATACATTCAGATCATAGCGTTCAGGGAACACATCTTCCGGCAGAGAGTTCCATTCCTTAGCCGTACGCAACATGCATGTACATTTATTAAATGTAGTTCGTAAAGATTTTACGGAAGGAAATAAATAATAGGAGTAAATTTGTCTAGCCTAGTAGTAGTACTTATTGAGAAATAGCTGCCAATAAGTTAATAACTATTACCGTTTTAAATTAACATACAGAGTGTCCCGTAAATAACGAATCATGCGGCAATGGTACATAACTTGAGCTTTATCCCTTGTCCCAGATTTTTAGCAATTACGAATGAATGTTTATACCAATTATTATTAAGTAGTAAATTTAAATAAAAATTGAACTTCTCTATTTTTTGGTATCTATTGCTACGAATATCTATTTGTTTGTAGGGGAAATCGAGTCGAGTTATGTCTGCCAGAAGAAAGATGTAATGAAGCCAATTGGTATATTCTGAAAAATGTGTTTCTGGTAGCTTCTGATAAATGGCTATTAGCGAGCGGTTGTTATTTACTTATCACTTGCAATCTCATTTTGCATACAGCCATTTCACCCTCAACTGGGTCCCCGGTAAGTTACTCTTTAAGCAGCACCACACGCACTAACGTTGTATAATAGCTTTTGATAGATAAATAGATATTCTTAATTGCACGACAGGTTACAGAAATTAATGTTACTATAGTTAACACTAACATTGATCCCCTGCAATCGATAACTTTGTAATTGATATAAAGCTGGCACCACCTACGATCGCTTTCGCCGCTCGCTTCTCCACGCCAGCCCTCCTTAAGCAACTTTGTGGCACATTGCAAGCTCAGTCTCCGCTCAACACATAATTAACATCTGTCTACACAAACAATGTATAACAATTCACAACAGATAAAAGTGGCCAAGCCATGTATCAATCGCTCACTAACCAGTAGTGATTTCCACTTTACAGTGACCGGACGATGGTGGCGAAATTTGAAATTTAATTTGAAAAGTGACATAGTGTTGTGCTAGTGTGTGTTGTCGATGTTATTTTATTATTATTTTCTTTTTTGTAGGAAAATGCTGCAAAGCGAAATTAATAATATAAGTGGTGTACTGTCGTCGTCGATGAAGTTATTTTGCGAATGATACTTTGTTTTACGAGTGGTGTGTTTTGTGTGGACGCAAGCTGTGCGGTGCTGTGTGTTGCAGAACTCACCGGACGATGCCTTTAAATCAGCGACGGACTTTTAGGTAAGTGCTAGCCTTTATAAGAACCTAGAAATACAGTTCGGTACATTTTACATGCCTCAAACATTTATTTGCAAGCAGCTATCTTCGTTGTGACACAGTGACTGGACGTGTAGGAATGGAACGTCTTAACATTAATATTATAGATTGATTTTTAACGGGTCTTTATTAAGCTATTAAATTGGAGTCATGCGTAAATTATATGGGTATAATAAATAGTATGTATAGTAAATAGTATGGGTATAATCCGAATAGCAGGGATTCTACCACCAACTTGCTAATTCTAAATTGTGTGTTAAGTTATTGACAGCCTTTCCTTGTTTTAGTAATTTTCGTTTCTAATGTTTACTTTCTATTTTCTCCATGTGATATATTCAATATATCAGTTGGACCAACGGGTCATGAATCGGGTTACTAAGTCTAATTAATATCTCATGTGTTATCTTTTAATTTGGTGTCACTGGTCCACATATACGATATTCTCATCAGCGACTTTATCGAGAGATCTGAATATAAATGTATTCGTAAGAAACAATTAAAAAATTATGACAGTGTCCAAGTCACTTAAGGTGACGGGTAGGGAGGGCACACTAGCGACGCAAATCGATTTTAATTTTTAGCTACTAAACCGGATGTATTTTAAACAATTTAGGGTTGCAACCTCTTGACAAACGCTTATACTATTTATTAAATAACCATGCACAAATGCGGAGCCAACATTTGTGCATGGTTATTTGATAAATAGTATTAAATGTTTGCCGAGAGGTTGTAACCCCGAAATTGTTTCAAATAGATCCGGTTTAGTAGCTAACAATTAAAAATGAATGGTGTCGCTAGTTAGGGATACCCGTTGCCTTAATAACATTTCACGCCTTTGTTTTCTTTATTTGTAAAAAGAAAAATATGTAGGTACTGAACTGTTTTTCTAGTCTCGTTCTCAACACATGTAGAAATTTTCAATTTATTATAAATTATGTTTTTTATATACTAAATCCATCCCGTTTCAACACGCAATGTTTCTTTAAACATTGCGCGGGACTGGAACTAGTTTTGTTCCGAAAATATTTTGTAATAAGGGGGAATAAAGCTCCCTCTAAGCTTTTAAATGTGAACATATTGACTTGATTTTTTTTTACATAATTAATTATTTTATTGCGCGCAAGTGTTTTAAACCATAAAATGTCGTTCTTGATTTTAATTACTATAGTTGTTACATTTTATTTACGTTTACTCATAAAAGTATCTCGCCTGATGATTGGACTACTTTACGACTTAATGTGTTTCAGGAAGGCATAATTTATATTTGCGTTCATTTGATATTTACGATATACATTTTATATTACGAATATCATCACAGTTGGAATATAGCCAGTAGCTTGACGTATACTCTACAAAGGTACACGTCGGAATGGGGAACGGCAGGGGACTAGGAATGGTTTACTATACAAGAGTTATGTAACACACAAAAGTAAGACGCAGAGATTTGGCTCTAGCTGACAATATCGAATAGTTCGTTGACCTTCGCGCTAGGCAGTATATCGTTTCGTGTTTCTTGTGTAGACGTTTTGTATAGTCTTGTCGTTTTATATGTATAGGAAATGTATGCGTAGCCTGTTGAGCACGTGATATAAGGTTAAACTTCTTAGCGCACGTACGTTTTTCAATTAAACAACGTGCGGGGTTCTACGAACATTTTGTTCGATCCACCCACCTTTTTTTGGAAACCGTTTCATCATCATCATCAGCCTATCGCAGTCCACTGCTGGACGTAGGCCTCTCCAATTGTTCGGCACTGTGATCTATCCATGGCTTCTCGCAACCAGCTCTTGCCAGCCATCCTGCGCAGATCGTCCCCCCACGTAGCCAGAGGGCGCCCTACATTACGTTTGCCAAGACGCGGTCTCCGCTCTAGAACTCGTTTACCCCATCGGTTGTCGGTTCTGCGGCTAATATGGCCAGCCCACTGCCACTTAAGCTTGCTAATCCGGTGAGCAATGTCGATGACTTTGGATCTCTGCCGGATCACCTCATTTCGGATTCGATCTCGGAGAGAGACGCCGAGCATTGCTCGTTCCATAGCCCGCTGAGCGACCTTTAACTTGTGGACCGCCGTACCGTAAGTGTCCACGTTTCGGCTCGGTATGTCATGACGGGTAGGACGCACTGATTGAAACCTTTCGTCTTTAGGCACTGTGGTATCGACGATACGAAGACACGACGTAGTTTTCCAAACGCTGCCCAACCTAACTGGATTCTTCTATTCACCTCATCCTCGAAGTTTAGCTGTTTATTCTTTGTTCAGTTTAAGTCTATACAGAACATATATGAAGCTACTTATTCAGAGTGACTCTCAAAACATTAGCTCGGCGGTGAGGGAAAACATTGTGAAAGGTGTAGGTTTCTACACGTTTCGGATAGTATCTGAAACGTGTAACACAGATTCAGTTGATATGGTACACCTGTTGAAATGTTGCAAAACGGCAGTCGCTTTATAATTACCAGACTCCCCAAATCCAGGCTCCAAGCGACATCTCTGGATGCAACCGGGAACAACACGTTGGGATGATGATGTTGAGTATGATGAACAAGCGACCGTCAGACGTTCTATGGCTACTGGATTCGTTTTAGTTGTGGTATCATTAAGCCTCAGGCACGTAAGCTTATAAGCAGTTTAATTTACGACATTTAATTCCCACAATTCTTGTACTCTTTTAAAGATATCTTTTATCCATTAAAACAATTTGTTATCTGTTTGCTTTTTTCATTGCTGCATTATGGTGATTTGATTTATTAGAATTACCTTGCCGTAACACAGTTATTACAACTAGCACGGGAGGTAAAGTTGCCGAACTCTGTATACTTACCCACAAAAAAAAAAAAGAAACAAAAACTTTTGTCATAATAAAATAGAATAGATTGACAAAATTAGGGTTTAGATAAGATGCTGTATACAATGATTTGTTTTAAGTTAAGTATTCACTTATGTAACTTATGTAACATAAGTGAGTAAGTATCACTGTATTTCTAAGTTTTTTGAAAATAAATCAATATTTATTTTCAATATATATCAATATATTGAATTAACAACATAAAGTATTAGGTACTCGAGCGGCGCACAAAGAAATGTAAAGAGAATAGCAATCTAGGTTAGGTATATTTACAATGAAAGTGTGATCAAAAATGTAACACTTACATGAATAAGTTATAATTATTTTGTAACTTATAAGAATTTCTTCGAATTATATCATAGATAGATAGATATTCTTTATTGCACAACAACAAAATACAAGCATGATACAACAACTACAGACAGTACAATAAGGCGGCAATAATATCATTTTGAAAACAAGAATAATAAACAGAGACAATAGACAATATTGCGTATCTATGTAAGTACGCATCATCAGTATGTCTTCCTTTTCCATACGTTCCTGTCATTCGCCATCGAATCATCTACCCCTTTTCCCATCATGTCATTCTTTACACAATCCATCCAGCTCTTTTTCGGCCATCCATTATTTTTTTATGTAGGTACGAATAATGTTACTTTTAACAAAATCTTTGTCTTGGTTGATCTGCTGGTGGAATATGGTGAACTTAGGTGTGGCGACTTCAATGATAACTATACCAATAAATAAAATTGAAGAGTGTGATGAAGGTCGGCGAAGTGCAGAAATTGTATAACCTCAACAAAAGGTAGCTATTTTTTTTTTCATTTAGAACGCTCGATCTTGGCGCAAGAAAGTATTATGTTCACTTTTGTTTTCTCCTTATCTCATAAAAAAGTAAATTAAGTCATGAAGTAGCAAAGTGACAGTAAACAGTGATTAGTGATTTAACAAGTCTTCAAAGGAAAACTTTCTAGAACCTTCCCATAAAATCTACCTGGACTCTTGCTCGTACAAGCAAACAGCACAAACAGCGCCTATAAAATACAAGTTCTGACATAATTGCAATAGAGATGTGGAATTGAAAAATCAGAGGAACAAAGATCGATTTAATAGTAATATATTTTGTCTTAATTATGTTGAATACTAGAAAAAAATAACTTTTATTAATTTAAAACGCATATTTCGGTTTTCCTGTGTTGTGGATTTCATTTTTCTGATTAATGTTTCCATGTTTTTGTTTAATAATGTTGGGAGCCGACTTTATTGGAAAGACATGCCCGCCAGTAGTAGACATTTATAAAAAATATAAAAGGTAATAAAATGTTCCGGTTAACAGCAAAGTTTCATTTATCTCTTTAAGAGAATAAATAGGCCAGGCCTACGTATTATTGTTATTTTTATAGAAAGGCCAATCAGGATGACCTGATTCCGCCTGATGGTAAGCGGCCGTGAAATCCAAATATGAGGTTGACAGGCACAAAAGAACTAACAAAGTACCAATTGAATCTCCATCCTCACCCTGATGGCCTGCTGAGATGCCGCTTCACGCCCCGCCTAAAAGACCCCGGATTGCATGAAGGAGGAAACACATTGAGCTGGGAGGGCATTCCATGTCTTGGTGGCTCGGGGCAGGAACGAGGAGGCAAACCTCTTGGTGCGCGCCGCCATTGTCTTATTCACCGTCTCCTTAGCATCTAACCTCTCTCTGCAACAGAGAAAACTGCTTCAAAAATACAGATTTTTTTTTTTTACATTGATCCCTTCTCCATTACTGAACCTATTTAAATAGTTTTTTCACTTATAGATTTGTGAAAAAAAGAAAAAATATTACTTCAGGAAGGGAACAGGGTTCTTGTTTTGTATTTTGCAATAACATATACTCTACCATATTGTCTATCAAACTTATTTATTTGAATGCAGTACAAAATCCCATGTTTTTCAAATTATCGAAATCAAAACTGTCGATTTTAGTTTAACTAGCCATAATATTGGCTGAAGTTCGAAAATATGGATGATTGTGATATTTTTATGGAAAATAATAGACTTCAACATGAAATATGGAAAATAAGAACTATCTATATATCACAATCTATATACTCGTACAATAATCGATATGACGACTATATGCGGGACCGAAAATTTCGTAAATTAAAAATATGTATTAACATATTAATCCTAGCCCTAGTTATAAGTATCCGCCGCCCCCCACGCGACAATTTTAACCAAAAATGTGCATACGCAGGACAGTCAAAAATAATTCAATTTATTTTTGGACTTTTTAAATTTTTGTCGGGGTTTTTAACCTACAAAGAGGTCTCTCCGGTAAGGTATGGTTAGTGTCATTTTAATAAAATAATTTTATTGTTATTTTTCAACACAAAAAAAAAATACGTTGCACGGTAAACCACTGGAAAAAGAGTATCTTACCTCAGTCACACTCAGGTCAGATTATAAATTATTAATCAATTTGTTGCAAGCAGTATCGATTTGCAGTATGTGCTTATCGATTGTATTTTCACATCTCTAAACTGCGTGACTTAATTGCATTTCTGCGAAAATTCTGCAAATCGGAGAATAAAAACAATTTGCCTATATTCCTCATTACCGTCGGAGTCCGTTTACAACGCCATAACCAAGATGCATTTAAAACTTTTACAATGTGTAATTGTATGTTATAAAACTGTAAACGGACATGAAACTTGGACGGGTGCATTGTTATGAGAAATTTATTTAAAAAAATTATATCTGATCCTCTTTAATTATATTTAACATAGTAAACAAATATGGCTGGATATATGGATAGATGGCGCTCTATTACAGTGCGTTTCTCGCGGATATTTCTATCACGTACCACAGTTCGGTGGAACGGTTTGGCTGCAGGAGTATTTCCCGACGGCTACGACTTAGGGACCTTCAAGAGAAGAGCGTACCTACTCTTTTTAAAAAAAAGGCCGGCATCGCATTAGCGATCTCTCTGATTTCGCGGATGTTCATGGCCGGCGTTGGTTATTACTTTCCGTCAGGATAAATATTTTTTTCGTTCGTCCATTTTGCGCTTATAAAATTGTGTGATAAAAAAATCAATCCGGGAAAAGGGGGGCTTTAAAGGTTGCCAGCGCACTTGTAACTCCAATGATGTCACGGGCGTCCGTGGGCGGCAGCAATCGCTTACCATCAGGTGATCCGTCTGCTCGTCTGCCGCCTATGACGTTAAAAAAAAGGAATTGTATGCCTTTATTGCTGTATTTTCTTGTACATTTTTACATAATAATGTGCCTTGTTGTATTAATTAGTTTCAATTACATAGGTAAAGGTTAGTATTAATTTTTAATTATACAATCGGCAAACGGTATTATATAATGTAATGTAAATAAACAGTACGCCCTTTCAGTATTGTAAAAAAAAACTTACTAATTTTAATATTCTTGTATATTTTTCTGAATTTGTGTGTTAAATTAAACTGCTAATGAGTTTGTCGTTTTCGTGATGAGTAACTTTAACTTTTTAATAATTACCCGACTTGACCATGTCGAACATGAATAAATATGAATTACTGTGCAATCTCCTTATGTTTATGTTATGTGTCATATCTATGTAAATCTTGTATGTGGTCAATAAATGTTTATTTACTTTACTTTGCTTACTTTACTTTAATAACTTCCATTCATGTTTCACATGTTGGAAAATTATTTCTTTTATACAAATAATCAAGAAGCTATGAGTTTAACTGTGAAAACGCTCTGCATCTGTTTGGATGCGACAGGTGCGAGTATCTTCGTTCATTTTGATTTTTCGTTTAATGATGACGGTTATGATGACAATGAAAGAAAGAAAATACATTTATTGTTCATCACAATACACAGGAAACAAACACATACATTTGGTACACGGTTTAAAACAACATACATTTTACAAAGAAGAGGGACAAAGAGATGTGGATAGTGTGTGGTCAATCAGGTCCCGACGTCAGCATTAGCTGCTACGACAATATCTGCATTGCCGCAGCAGCGCTGGTATTCTGGCGGGACCTGTGTGCGAGCGAGTGTGATGGTGAGGTGTAGACAAATAAATAAAAATATATATACACGTACATATTATAGATAGGTAATATGTGATGTGGTAGATATAATAAGATTCGTATTTAAACACACACAAAATAAGAAGAAGAGAATTAAGTTTATAACATACAGATAGATACAAACAACACTCAAAAGCTAGACACAATACAATGATGAGAAGAAAACAGTACCTAACAATGAAGTTATTGTCGTCTGACTTTCGCAACCCTTAGATAGGGGAACCAGATCCAATGATCTTGGTTTAATGAGATTCAGATTTAATATAATTTTAGTATTTATGTTTCATTTCTTTTCAAAACATACTAACTACAAACCAACAAATACTTTCGGTGCGCTCTTATGCATATTATGCACAACTGTTACTAAAGGCAAGACTGATTTAATTACACTCCCGCTGTCAAGTAGCACAAGGTTTCAAGCAATAAATATTTGTAATTTATTTGCATTCAATGCAAATAAATCTTTCATTATATTGTATATAAACTAGCTAAATATTCATCAGTTTTGACACGTGTTACTATTTAACGCGTGTATCAGTGGTAGTTTATAAGTAGAATATTATACTGATAGGAATATGACTTTACGTTCCCTGTTTGTTTGTCGTTGTTATCAGTCTCGCCCAAGGTTCAAACCTTGTGCACGGTGAGCCGGCACGGGCCTGCCAAGAGTTTGAAAAACTGTTCTCGCTATCGAAACCTATCGCTTTGTCCCTTTCATTGTGGTGCATGTGAAAGAGACAGAGCAATCGTTTTGGATAGCGAGAATAGTATTTCAAACTTATGGTAAGGCCTCAGATGACGCATTTTAATCGCGTTTTTTTTCACGCGATCAGAGGGCTTATTCGCAAGCAAGTTTTAGGCGAGTTTCAGATTTGTATGAATTTGGACGAATTTATGAAATCTCTATATTCAATGTCAAGTGCTTGAGAATAGGCCCTAATTCTCGTGCACTTGTCATAAAAGTCGAATGAAAGATTTAAATACGTTCGTCCATATAAATGTCGGAATCAGATATTTCATGCTCATGTAATTCATTGCTGGAAGCGTATTACTGCAAATTACTGAGCTTCTTACTGAAGAGCAATGAACTACAAGTCGCGTGCAAAGCGTGCGAGTTAAGTCCGCGCATATGTCTTGTATGTATTGTACGTGAACGCTTGCATATATCGACATATGTTTGATATTACGCGACCGCGCTGTGCACCGCGCGTGCGAGACATCGTAAATGGTTTCTGGTTTTCTGGCCTTACATGATTGTCTTACTAATTCTAAGTCAGACACAATGGGTACTTTGTTAGTTCTTCTGTGCCTGTCAGCCTCATTTTTGGATTTCACGGCCGCTTACCATCAGGCGGAGTGAGGTCATCCTGATTGGCCTTTCTATAAAAAAAAAAAAGTTTTTTGTATCGAGACTTGAATGACTAACCGGTAGATCAAATTCTTACCCGGTGCAATCACGATAAATAAAATTAAAAAATAACGATAAGCTTTTTTATTAACACTCAATTCATATACTACTTTAGGTACGGACGCCAAACATGTAAATTAATTAATTATGAAAACTTATTTTTTTTTGCTTAAAAGATTTTTTTTTTACTGAGAGGACTACGTGCAGCAGTGGACTGCGATAGGCTGATGATGATGATGATGATGAATAAGAGAAAACTTTTAAGTCAAAGTTTTAATGATGAAAATAGAGCCGTAATATACGAATTACTTATACCGTGTGAAATTGAGAACAAACAACAGTAGTTTCCACTTAACCGGAGCCTTTGTTTTAAAACTACAATCTGTTTGTAGTCCATAATGAATTAATGACAAACCTCTATATATACCTACTGTGCCTCTACTGAAGAACGCTCTACGCTTATAAAATATATACCCATCTTGTGGAATATTCTCTCCTCACAGCGTCAATAATATCACACCACCGCATAATTTTAAAATAAAACAATAACTGAGACTTAGAGACCTTATTTTTATGTGATAGGTGGCAGACGAGCAGACGGATCACCCGATGGTAAGCGATTGCCGCCGCCCATGGACACCCACGATACAAGTGTTCTGTTAACCTTTAAACCCCCCTCTTACCCGGATTGCGCCTCCGGTACCCTCACTCACGCAGCGAAACACAGCACAGTGCTTGCTTGACGCCGGTTTTCTGTGAGGCCGCGGTATCACTCCGGTCAAGCCGGCTCATTTGTGCCGAAGCGTGGCGCTCCCACGGTTAAAAGCTAGACTAAAAGTAAGAAAAGTAATAAATTCAATGCTAGAAATAATTGATTTTTTAATAAGGCAATTTAACTGAAGAATAGATCATGCCGATTTCTTCCTCTTTACTGATATAAGTTCTTCTCACCTTCAAAGTTTTCAAAGTCTATTCTAGTCAACCTATCTTACTCAAGTAATAAATATTGCTTTATTTGTTTATGTGGTATGAGCGTTCATTTTCAATTATCTTTAGTCGTAAAGAGTTAGGTGTTGTCGGCCAATCGGTGCGGACATAACATTGTAAATACATGGTGCTCTGAGTGCGATGGTAGATCAGGAGATGAGGATATGAACGCGCATTTCATAGGTTGAAATATCGAATCCAAGCATGCACCTCTTTTCCGAATCTATGAGCGTATTTCTACCATAGTGTCTTCCTATAGTGTATGCATAGATGTTTAAAACTGGGTCGTTCTTATTTTTTATCGACAATGAGCCAAAGTTACAAATCAACATTTATGTTTTATATACCAGACTACTAATGATAAATAGTATGTCTTAGCTATTCGTTAATTTAGTATTCTACAGATGGACTATTTCATGATGTAAAATTTAACTGATAAGGAATATTATTTGATTGAAATGAAGACCTCCATCACGTCCCCCGAAATTAGTGCCATTTACACCTCCTGTCACGTTTTATATATTTTTTTACATAGTTAAATCATACTAAAGTACCTACGAGGTGATAAAACAATGTCATTATTTCATGGTAAATTACGAAAATCTTGATAGTGTAACGTATATTTTTAAATACCTAATTAAATTACTTCATAAGTTACTGAGGACGGGCTCATTGTCGATAAAAAAGAAGAACGACCCAACTACACAACGGATTTTGATGCGTTTTTGTTTTTAAATAATTCTTGAATGATACTATCACATACATAATATTGCACCCTGCGAAGACGGGGCAGGTCGCTATATGCCAATAAACTGATTGAATGAGCCACAAACACAACAGCTTAATAGAATCAACTCAGTAAACTGTACCTACTAAATATGTATTCCGCATTAAAAGTTCTTTAAACCGGTGTTGGTTTGTGAACCAAAACAGTGTTATAAAACAGTTCTAATTCTTTTTTTGAAAATTTTGTACGATTTTTTTTGCTTTGTCTGCTTTAAATGTAGCTTGATGCGAATGACAGCCATTGATCTTACAGAAAAATGATCTTTAGGTCCATAGCAATAAAAATCGGAATAAAACTTTGTAAACATTATAAACCTTATATCAATTCTCATAAAGGTCAAGTGACAGTTGTTATCCTAATCAAGCGATATTTTATGGAGTTAATATAGCGTTTTAGCTAACAAAGGTTTGTTGAACTTTATGACGAAAGTCCTTTAAATTCATTTCCGTGGAGTCGCAACGATGCGATGCATAAGCAAACCTACATAGCAGCGAATTACCGATAATTCCTTCCCCGGTGTTCTTACCGCAAAGGAGATTACCCGTATCCCCTATGTTAGAAACATGCGCTAGATTACTTTTTACATGTTAATAGGTTTTGGGGTTCTGTGGGAAAAGCAATTATTGTTAATAGTACCTAAGTACGGAAGATTGGTTAAGAGATAAAGATAAAGATTTCTTTATTGGCCACAGAACACAGATTTAAACACGAGTGACATAAATACACAAATAGGACAAATTCTGTAGCCAACAAGGCCCAACCTCAGCAATTGCTGCAGTGGCCGAAGCCGCTGGACCGTAAAACCAACTGGTCATCAACAATCAACAGTCAACACAACTGGACCGTAAAAGCCTTCTAAGCGAGGTTACAATAATGCTCTGTGTAGACGGCACGCTTAAAGGCTTGCCTTATTAAATTTCATTAAAAAAATTGACGTCGTGTAAGCTGATCACTAGCCCGTTTGGTCCGATTATGTAACATCGTGGCATGGAAACAGTGGATGAAGCTGGCAGGAAATGAAGAAGAGTCCTCGATATAGTATCTACGACGATGATAAATAGTTGTGGGTATAGATATTAAATTGACTTGCCACAAGATGCCTGTTGATGAGCGAATTAAAAAATTGTACTGCAGAGATCTAGAAATGACTGCCGACTAATATTCCAACTCGCAAACTTTACTATTTCATAATATCAAATAGAATATAGTGTAAATGTTTATGCCTTAGCTTCATCGGTTATGAAATTTAAGTACATAAAAACTTTCAAATTTTCCCTACGGAACCATTGCGTCCCTTAGATGTATGTTCTTGGCCGCATTAGTTTGAGCTGTGTTGCGACTGCGGTAGGTCTCGCGGTACCCTTTCAAGGGTTTAATGTATCACCAGTCTTCAAGCCCATTGCCCTTACTAGGTTTCTATATAGACCAGAGAAATTTTTGAGTTTGCCCTTATCATGCTTTCTTCAATGCTAATTGAAAAAAAAAATCAATGATTGAAAAATATTTTCCCTAGAATAAGTACCTTAGGGCAACCCTTTGGCCTTTATTTTCAAGTGTCCGGTTTTAGCTATAAATGATATAGACTCAGATTAAGAATAATTTAATGTAACTTCTAGATATATAAAATTTATATTAATAAATTTTAAAATATAATAAAATAAATAACATTTCATAGTTCTACAAAAATGCTATCAGGCAATCAACAAATAAAGTGTTTCAAAGCAAGCTGTGATTCTTAGATTTCAAGCTTTATTTTTAAGGTTGTGCCACCTGTGTTGGGATCCTAATATATAAATAAATAAAATAAATAGAACCCAAATTCTACTATTCTCTATGACACCACTTACCGTCTGCTTTGTCACTTACCGTCAGGTGGATGACCTCAAAACCAATCTCATCTTCGACTATACAAGAAAGCTTTTGGTGCCGCGGATGATCTGGTCGTGGATATTTGGGAGCCATGACGTAGATTTGCGCACTTCATGAAATACGCCACGACTTAGGGACCTTCAAGAGAAACGCGTACTCTTTTTTTAAAAAGGCTGGCAACACATTAGCGATCTCTCTGATTTTGCGGACGTTCATGAGCAGCGTTGAAACTTTATAAAATGCTTGATAATTTTATGATATGGTCTCTTTGATGTCGTTTAGATATCTTTTCTCGATATGGATATGAACGCGCGGCTAATTCATGAAATGATCAGTATTATTTGATCATATCGTAAAATAATATAGTTACATTCATTACCGAAAGAGGCGCTGCAAGCGCGTTGCTTATGTATAAGATGGCCACACCTGGCGTCTGATCAGATTAAATTGCCCACATCATACTGATCTTCTTATTTTCCGGTGACATATACACCGTTATTTTCTTATTGTTTACATCCCGAAAACCTCATAATAGGCATAGTGAATAAAGACCATTCAGCGTGTTATATCTACAAAATTAACGAAAAAAGAAATCAGCTGATCCATACATTATTGGGTGGCTGGGTGGATATTCAATTTCGTATGAAACAGCTTAACAGCTGTTTCATAGCTGTTTCAGCTAGCATGTTAGATCAATAAAAACTTATTGATCTAACTTGCTAGACTTAATGTCCAATGTCCCGCCATCTCGAACGGTCTTGAGCTTCGCGCTTTACTTCGCTCCAAGTTAGTCCTAAGGTCTTCGCTTCTGCAGTGATAGTCCTCCGCCAGGATTGTTTAGGGCGGCGACTTTTCCGTTTTCCATGGGGCTCCAGTCTAGGGCTTGCCTCGGTATGTGGTTCGGTTCCTTTCGGAGTGTGTGGCCGATACAGTTCCATTTGCGGCGTTTGATCTGCTGGTCGATCGGAGTCTCGCGAGCGGCGCGAAGGTTGCTCTCCCTTTGCCGATCCTCGAAGTGATGTCCTCGTCGATCTAACATGCTTAACGTTACCTATTAGGGAGTTTTCGGGATGAAAACGATGAAAAAATTGCGGTGTAAGTATATATCAGAGTTTACACATGCTGCATGCAAAAGTATCGTCTATTTTACACACATAGTTCCATGACATCAATCGTAAATCCACTGACCCATGTTACACGTGTAATACATTTTAATCATAAGTTATCATCAATGTTACTAATGCCCTGATAATATGAGTTCGTGAGACCTTGATAACCTCAGTCCACTTACTTAATTATGTTATTGATGCATCATTTGTAGGCGGATTCGATTAATAGTGGAGCATGCATGCGGGTTAGACTAGCAATGCTTGGTCGATCTTAATTCAAAGTAATACGGTTTAATATCGCATTTACATTGAAAAGGAAATGTCCTGGAATTGGTCAGGACATAGTATTTGGAAAGATCAAGAAAATTCCGCTGATTTCGGCAAAATACAAAAAAAAAATCAATTCAATTTCATAATCAATTTTCTCTCAATGAAGCATCCAATATGGCGTCTGAGGAAAAACGACAAGAACCATGGACCTCAAATGATGACCACTATCAGATGTCGCATGTCACTTTGACATAACCAATATGTTTGTACTGTCAAACTGACCGTTGACAGACGTCACAGTTAAAATTTCATTGCCGCCATGATTGTTTTTGCTTTTCTGTATTGCTATATTTTTCTGTAATTTTTATTTTTGCACCAGAAAACGAAGCCATTTTAAAAATTGGACAGTGGCAACGTGTTGAAGGTGTAATGGCCATTTTTTTAACAACTGTACCAGGTCCTAGCCAAGCCTCCATACAGTTTTGGATAACACCTTTTCGCGTACATGCGTTCAACAACTTTGCTGTTACCCGACTACGGCAAAAGAGAGAAGGCTACTTATTTTTTTTGCAGTCTTATATGGTTTGCTGCTCAGCCGCCCCCACTCCGCATGGTCTTTATTTCATAGTCGCGATCTATGGGCAGTTGACACGCATATCATCACAAGCCTTTTTGTATTAGGTATCCATTCTTCCTGGCCTTGTCGGTGGTCGCACGGCAAGACAATTGGTACTTATGTAGGTAACTATCCGCTTTTCGTAGGACATGTACAGACTGCGTCAGGTCTTGTTACATCCCCGCAGTCGAAAAATAGCACTTGCGTTTCAGACATAAGGACGGTGCAAAGTCTAATTAGGGTAACTAGACGTGACGCAGCGTATATTTACTGTTGAGTCTATGTAGCAGGTACGGATTCAGCTTTTAAAAATGGTTGTGGGCACAATCATCCGAATATCAGCTGCCTAGGGAAATTGTGACGACACAAGCCTTCATAGATTGTGTGTGGGTATACGCCGTGATGATCCTTTTGATCGACTAAATATTTTCAGTAAACTAGAGACAAGGTTGCAGAGACCTCCCCCCCAAAGACATTTTACACTAACCTTGAACTTGACAACCCCCCGAAACCTAATCCTGAGTGGAACCGTGACTGCAAGGATAATGTTCCTATTGAGTTTTGATATAACTTTATACATACCTATTACGATTATAATTAATGGGACGATGCTTAACAATAATTACCATTATTTGTCTTGATATTGAATATTTCTAATTTATCGGTATTAATTATTTTGTTTACATAAATTTTACTTACGTAATTGCTATCAATGACCTATACATATAAATAACTCGTAATGATTTTGTATGCCTCGGTGGCGCAGTGGATGTTGGGTCGCACTTTAAAGCGACGGCTGCGCAAAAGGTCCTGAGTCGTACCTAAATTTTCGGTAAGAAACTCTTAGTGGCAGCACGAAGTCTGGAAGTTGGCGGTCTTGTACCCCCGTGCCTCGGAAAGCGCGATCCCTCTCCGGTCGTGTCACAGTAGTGTCCCATCGGAATATGAGGGTAAAGGTATTCCCTTATCCTCATATTCCATACTCTCTATTGAGAGTGCACTTGTGTTTGCGCACACACTTGAGCACTATAATAAATCCTGAGTATGTGGGTAATCGTTACGATCGGCGGCCGTAGCCGACGGACGGAGCATATTATTATGTTCTTATGCTGAGTATCACAGCTATTTGCTGGCTTTTCAGAAATGTACGGGCCTAGGCCAAGTACAGTTCCTACACTACGGATCTGATTGTGATGTGGTGGGGGTAATGAGTCTTGATTGTGATGATCTGTGTGGTTGTGTGATTGGGCGTGTTTGTGGGACGTAAGGCTGTGAATGAGAGAATATGTGTGCGTGGTTAACAGATCGTGAATTTGATGGGGTATCATCATCTATTTGGAGGAAATTCCTTACAATCCTACACGTATTTAAAATAGCAGCTTTCTGTAACAGGATGTATGTATACTGTGGTAGGTTAAGTGTGTGTGTGTTACTGTGTTATATTATTATTATTATTAAAGATTTTGCACTTGCATGGATGACCAGTACCTAATATAACTTTACTGCCTAGAATATAAAATGTTTATTGCCAATCTGGGTCATTGACTAATGGAAGTTATTTCAGTAATAACTTTAAGATGTTTACGAGAAAAAATAAACGAAAGTCCTGTGTTCCGACAAACTCGCTTCATATGCCAATATTATTCTTATTTTAAACAACACTATCTCTTATTCCGGCAACGACACGAACTATTAACTTACAATGTTGCAACCCCGTTTGCGTCCCTGTCCCACCTTGCAGTGAAGTCGCAGGAGTGAAAGGGATGTTGGTGAAATTTTACGATTCTGTTCGTGAATAGCTGGAAGGTTTGAAACAATTTCATAGCTTATTTGGTCTCTGACTAATTTTATGCCAATAGCATAAAACGAAGGGGTATTCTGAGAATTTCTATACTGCGAGGGGAATTTAATAACTACGTACGGTTTTATGGAAATTAATTTATACTTCATGTAGTTAGTATGATGATTTGACTGTTGCCGACCTAGCTAAGCTATAACATCAGGTAATTTCAAACTCCTTAACTTTTTACAGTTGTAAATAAATGTGCATCGAAATTTATTCTTTGTCTTGCTCCCACTGAAAACAAGTCATCTAATTTGTCTGTAAAACATAAGTTCAGTAGCCCAATTCTCGTGCTCGTGATATTTTGAAAACATGGCGGATATCACCTGAAAACCATACAAAAAAACTATGTTTTAGTGATATATGAATACGTATGTATACGTATGATATAAATGTCACGAGTACGAGAATTGGGCTCCATTTCAGATAAAGTTCGCGTAACATTATTAAGGTTCTCTTATACACCTGTTAATCAACATATAACACGAAAACATTTTATACTTAAAAAAGTTATCCAAAATATGACGGCTGAATTCCAAAACAAGAAATTGGAATAGTTGTTGACTGAATTGAAAAAAAAAAGTGTACCTTGTATTATTGGATTACCGTTAATTGGGTCGTCTTAATATTGTTAATAAATATTTATTAATTAATATCATCATAGCTTTATCAATGGATCGCCAAGCTATAACGTTTATATAGTTTTGTGGTCGGTAAATTTCATTTTATTGGCTTCTTGTATATTGCACAGAAGACCGGCGTGAAGCAGCGCCTGCGCTGTGTTTCGCCGTGTGAGTGAGGTTACCGGAGGCCCAATGGGGGAAGGGGAAAAGGTTGGCAGCGCACTTGTGACTCCACTGGTGTTGCGGGTGTCTATGGGCGGCGGAATTGCTTACCATCAGGTGATCCGTCTGCTCGTCTGCCACCACACGTATAAAAAAAAACTTGCGCAATAATAATATAAGAAATTTAGTCAAAATGTATATAAACAACTATGCAACTATGTACGCCGTGTGGTCCCGGCAGAGTAGAATAGGCCACCTTCACTCTTACCGAGGTGTCGTAAAAGGCGACTAAGGTAAAGCTGCTGGCATGATCATCAGCACCCAGAGAAGGAAAACTCTGCATTTATATCAAAACCCTCGCCAACTCGTCTGACAAGCGTGGTGAGTATGGCAATTACCCCTCATGTGATTGAGGGAGGCCCGTGCTCCAGCAGTGGGGACTTAAATGGGCTGATGATGATGATGATGATGATGCAACTATGTTGCCTTGAAAAACTCTACAATAATGTTAGTTCTGACATTAACGGCATATAAAAGTAGAATTTACTACAATATGTAACGCGTCGTATTCTGCATTACTAATAACATTTGCTTAAGGAGTATCAGTATTGGAAGCTAGGCAGGGGCGGTGCACCCCTAGTGTCATCCACTTAGGGTCGAGTTTACCAACTTTAAAACAAACGTAATCACCCTTCAACCGTGCTTGCTATTGGCGTTTGCATGGATGCAAGTAATACAGTGGATGTGTGTGGCACATATCTTTCAATAGCAGATATCCCTCATACGGAGAGGGGGGTGTAGGTGACTAGTTTCTGCACTGAGTGTCACCCCTGCTAGCTAGCAACTGAAAGCCACTGAAAGCCAGGTGAAAAGGGCAAGACACCTAGGCGAGGCGATGGCAGGTGGAGGAAAGATTGACCATCATAATAGAGATGAAACAATATAATAATAATGTGGGATGGGGTTTGGAACAAAGCCAGAGATTTAAGGAATGAGTATTACTATATTTATAAGCGCCGTCTTTACACCGTCTTTATACGTCGTCGGCCATTCGTCTTCACTCACTCTCGCATGTCATTCTAATTAAAATATCGATCTCTTACACGTTCCTTGCCATGCATTTACCGATCACCAATCCCACAATAATATGTAGAGTATATATCGTTTTGTAATTTACTAGTCATCGTCATCGTCATCGTCAGCCCATTTAAGTCCCCACTCCTGGAGCACGGGCCTCGCCTCAATCACATGAGGGGTAATTGCCATACTCACTATGCTTGGCAGACGGGTTGGCGAGGGTTTTTATATAAATTCAGAGTTTTCCTTCTCTGGGTGCTGATGATCATACCAGCAGCTTTACCTTAGTCGCCTTTTACGACACCTCGGTAAGAGTGAGGGTGGCCTATTCTACTCTACCGGGGACCACACGGCCAATTTACTAGTATGTATTAGTATTTATAGCTAGTATATAAATATATATATTAAATATAATGTATGTAGGATACCATTTTTTTTTTCTGACTTACACTGCCTTACCCTTTTTTTAATTCGCTATACATTTCCTCTACCCTGAGGTTGTCTGGAAGCAATTAGCGATAAGACCGTCTACATTGTACTAGTATAATACCATAGACTAAGATCTATAAATGTTGTTCAATAAAGTGTATCCACCGGTTCAAAGTCGCTCAAAGAGCTATGGAAAGGGCTATGCTCGGAGTATCTCTGAAGGACCGCATCAGAAATGATGTAATCCGACAGAGAACCAGAGTCACCGACATAGCCCACCGAATTAGCAAACTGAAGTGGCAGTGGGCTGGTCATATTAGCCGCAGAACTGACAGCCGTTGGAGCCGTAAAGTCCTTGAGTGGAGACCGCGACTCGGTAAGCGTAGTGTAGGACGCCCTGCGACAAGATGGGATGACGACATGCGAAGGCTGGCTGGTGTGGGCTGGATGAGAGTGGCCGAAAATCGGGAGCAGTGGCGTGCATTAGGGGAGACCTATGTCCAGCAGTGGACGAGTGTGGGTTGCTGATGATGATGATGATGAAAGTGTATCTATCTATACTCATTCATAAATAACAATTATGGCAGCTTTAGTTACTTATTTGTAGTTGAGAAAATTGCGCACCATGGCAGGGTTTTGTAGCTAGAAGGCTGTTAAATAAATTGTCTATGGTGTGAGCAAAGACACTTTAATTCCATTATTAAAATTAATAAAAACTTTAATGGTTATTTTTATCCTTGGTAATTATAATGCGTAGTATGTTGAAAATTAATTAAACATGCAGCGTAATATGAGTGTAGTTTGGACGTAGTAAAAACTCTGCTCGTTTTCTCTGGCTGGGAGTAATAAAATTTTTGTTGTTAACAACTTCAATAGGACAGTGACTAAGAAAAGTGTTGAGCTTAACCGCGGAAGGTTCCGAGTATGATTACTGGTCGGTTCAATTTAAAAAAAGAACTCGTTTATATTGTCTTGTTTATGAGTTGCTGGCAGGCGAATATTTTCACCTAGTCCTCAACTCATAGCACAGGAAATTACCTAGTTCGGTACTACGGTAGCTCGCTGTTTGAGACCAATGGTTGCTCAAATATGGCTTCGGGCTTACGATCTTATCGAGAAGAACTCGTAGGTATCCTATTTGCCTGCCTGGTTATTTGTACCCTTAATATTTTGTTTTTCCTTTGCTTTGTTTTTTTTTCTGTATCAATTTTTTTTGTTTGTTTGTTCTTTGGTAACTGATGTTGTACTCGTATATAGTGTTGTTTTGTCCAAAATAATATTTTTTTCTTTCTTTCAATTTGGGAGAGTCACGCGTAGGCATAAAGGGGCCTGCTCGACCGGATTAAAACCCTGGCCTCACGAAAAATCGCGTAAATCAAACATGTGCACCTGAAATTGTTACAATAGGCCATAAGGAAATGAGTTCAAAATTAACCAATCATAAAAATCGAGTATTTGAAATTAATCAGAACTTGTAATTTTTAAGTTCCTGTCGAAATGTGCCACTGTGTGTGGTGTAGGACTATCACATTTCACCTACTTGTAGAAATGTCTATTAAAATTGGGAAAGAAAAAATAACGAGTGATTGGTTATGATTATTGAGAAAATCAAAAATAAAACAGGATATCTGATACGTCATCATGACATATTCTTAAAAATAAAAATAAAGGTGTCGCCCTGTTAGTCTAGTGGTTTAAGTTCCGGGCCGTGATCTCAGGGTTCTGGGTTCGATCCCGGGTCGAGCGAAAAGTATGTTTCGATTTTTTCGGACATATATCGGGTTTGAGATCACCAATCCGCATTTGGCAAGCGTGGTGATTAAGCCTAATCCCACCATAGTAGCGATAACTTGATTTCTATGAAGGAGGCCTTTGCCCTGCAGTGGGACAGTTTATAGGCTGTTTTAAAAAAAATAGTAGAAGAAAGTATAGGAACGGGAAGGTTAAGATGACATTACATCCAACAACTGTAGGAAAAGGTAAATTTCATCATTACTTACAAGTCTAGAAGAGAATATATTATATGGCACAGCAGGAGGGACGTAACAAAATCAATTAATCACGGATCTATCTGAGAGTTACCTATTGCTAAATTGTAAAGGGTTGCCTTCAACCGAAGTTGTTCAGGAATATGTCTATCTAGGACAAACGCTCCAATTAGGCAGAAACAACTTCGAGAGAGAAGCCAATAGAAGAATTCAGCTAGGCTGGGCAGCATTTGGTAAACTTCGTCAAGTCTTCTCGTCACCCATCCCTCAAAGTTTTAAGTCGAAAGTCTTCGACCAGTGCGTCCTTCCGGTCATGACTTACGGTGCCGAGACGTGGACACTCACGGCTGGACTAGTCCACCGGTTCAAAGTCGCTCAAAGAGCTATGGAAAGGGCTATGCTCGGAGTATCTCTGAAGGACCGCATCAGAAATGATGTAATCCGACAGAGAACCAGAGTCACCGACATAGCCCACTGAATTAGCAAACTGAAGTGGCAGTGGGCTGGTCATATTAGCCGCAGAACTGACAGCCGTTGGAGCCGTAAAGTCCTTGAGTGGAGACCGCGACTCGGTAAGCGTAGTGTAGGACGCCCTGCGACAAGATGGGATGATGACATTCGAAAGCTGGCTGGTGTGGGCTGGATGAGAGTGGCCGAAAATCGGGAGCAGTGGCGTGCATTAGGGGAGACCTATGTCCAGCAGTGGACGAGTGTGGGTTGCTGATGAAAGGGTTGCATCTTTGCACCGATCAAGAGACAAATAAAGGTACGTTTTTGCCAGGTCTACATCGGACAGCTTCGGACGCAACCGGGAAAAAACAGTAAGATGATAATAATGATGAATGACAGTCTAGAAATATATCAAGATAAATATATCAGCTGTTATTTTGTACTGGAGCGTGGCAGCCCTGCGGCCGGAACCCGCGGCGGAAAGGCCCAAAATAAATAGACATTATTTGTGGTAAAGGTGTGGTGCATTAGCTACCGGTCAGCTGTCTCAATTGGACCCGTCGCATCGGCCCCGCGTGCGCTCGTGTTCATTTGTGTCAAACGCAAACTCACACAGATGTAGAAATTATTCTTGCGACTGTTTTAAATATTATACCAAACGCAAAGACTAGTGGCAGGCGGTGCTCAGTAAAATTATTTTGTATAGTAACTATTAATGCTACTACTCCATAGTTAAATATTTTAATGGACAACGTTACGGAACGTGTAGACTAGTTTTTCAGATTTTTTTTTTTAAAAGTTATTATAAAAACGTCAATTTTGCCAAGTAAAAAAGGGTCGTATTCAAGTTTTTTTTTGCATCACAAATACAATATCTGATTTCTATTTAATATAACCTTAAAATAAAGTCTTAAATCAAAATAAATTTATAGTATGGTCACTTTTTTCTTATTAAAAGAGTATTTTATCTTATTGTGTCTAGAAAAAAAAGGCAATTTCATAGAAAAAGATAAAATATAAAAATTTGTTTCTCACTCGCTAATTAAAAAAACATAATGTACTGGCCAGATAAAAAAATTTAAAAATATTTATTCTGGTTATGTTTTTTTTAATAAAAGTTCTAATACATTACAATTTAAAGGTTCAATATAGTTATGTAGACCAATTCCCAAATTTCGACTTCTTTATATGAAATTCTCAATTACAATATTTAAATTCTTTATGACTTTATCAATGAACCAAACGGAAAAAAAAATTTTAGAGCCTTTTGTATATCTTACCCTTAAATGTATATGTGTGCATGGCACCTTATTACAACCTCCTTAGCAACTTAATAGCACCCATTAAGAAGCCATTGAATTGTACAACTATGTAGATAATAATTAATTTAAATTAATAACTAGTTATAAAACATTTAACAGCGATATATGCTGGACTAAGGACGTGGTATTATCAATATGAAGGTTGTTGACATAGCAAGTATGTACATATACATGGGGAATTACATTTTTGTATCATAATTTTTATTTCATCATCATCATCATTTCAGCCAATAAACGTCCACTGCTGGACTTAGGCCTCCCCCAATGTTCTCCACACAGATCGGTCCTGTGCCGCCCGCATCCAATGGATTCCCGCGATCTTCACCAGATCGTCGGTCCACCTTGTGGGGGGCCTGCCACGGCTGCGATTTCCTGTACGTGGCCTCCACTCGAGGATCTTTCCGCCCCGACGGCCGTCTGTTCTCCTCGCTATGTGCCCTGCCCATTGCCACTTGAGGCATGCAATCCTTTGAGCTATGCCTGTAACCTTAGTTCTCCTGCGGATCTCATCATTTCTGATACGGTCACGCAGGGAGACTCCGAGCATAGCTCTCTCCATTACTCTCTGAGTGACTTTGAGCCTCCTTAATCGGCACATTGTAAGCGGCCACGTTTCGGTTCCGTATGTCATCACTGGCAACACACACGCATTGAAGACTTTCGTCTTGAGACACTGCGGTAGGTGGGCCGAAAATATGCTGCGTAGCTTCCCGAACGCTGCCCAGCCGAGTTGGATTCGTCGATCGACCTCTTTCTGGAAGTTGGACTTACCAAGCTGGACTTTTTGTCCGAGGTAGATGTACTCGTCTACAACTTCCAGTGCAGAGCTTCCAACCTTCACAAGAGTGGGTACGACATGGGAATTCGACATGATTTTCGTCTTGTCCATGTTCATTTTCAGACCCACTTGTTGGGAGACTCTACTGAGGTCGTCAAGCATTGTGCCTAGGTCTTCCAAGGTCTCAGCCATGACTACGATATCATCAGCGAATCGAAGGTGCGTCATGTACTCACCATTTATATTGATGCCAAGTCCATCCCAGTCCAGAAGTATAAACACGTCCTCCAACAGAGTGGTGAACAGTGAATGAACAGTGAATTTTTATTTACGGTGGTTTATTTTTGAAGAAGTGATTTTTTTTAAGAAGGGGTTAAACATTTATTAAATAACCATGCACAAATGTTGGGTCCGTTTTTGTACGCGAAAAATTGGTTCACGCTAAAAGTAGCCGCTTTTGGCGTGAATACTGCAACCGCGCCAATCGAAAAAACTGTACCAAGCGGTGGCTCGATACTACACGCAAAGGCTCTTGGCAGACGATATAGTGTTTCATTGATTAATTATGAATGAAATATGACAACACTTGAACATCAATATTAGATAATTTGCGACCACGCCCGCCAACGCGCTCGCGAGTTTACGTGTTGCTGTTTGGTAACTTAATATGGATACTGACTATGGATCTATTGAGCTATTAAGTTTAATTGGACAAAAGCACATTACGTAAAATCGACGACAACGCCACTTCCAGAATGTTTATTTCCGTGTTCCCACAAAACAAAAGGGTTGTTGGTCAATCACAAATGTGTTTAATTTTAATTAATCGAGCGGGACAACACACGATTGCAAAACGGAAGAAGTTTAAATTGAATTTAAATATACAATAAAAATTTCCCAACCAACTTGTTTAAATCTGTTCATTTATTTCGAATTTGTTTAAGGTATAAATCCGTAAATTAAAATATTCGATTGGTCCAGCCGGTCCAGAAAGGACGTGAGTTTGGCAATTATCTATCCTGCTCATCTTAGCGTCCAAAGTTGTCGCTTTCGATACCAGGATGTGCTTAGACCATGATTCAGTATTTGGGGAGTAATTACAATGAAGCGACTGCCGTCTGTATTTCGCAACCCTTTACAATTTAGCAATAATCTATGTGTATCTATAAATCAAATTTGATGACTGAGGTGTCAATATGAATTTAATAATTGAAAAAAATAAATTGAAAATTAAAATAAAATCCCAACGTCGGCCATCTTGGATTTGAGATCATCTGTCTGATCATCAACACATCTGTCAGACACACAGACACACACACACACAGACACGTCTAACTTAACACCCCGTCGTTATAGCGTCGGGGGTTAAAAATGACTCGCACTGCTCCGGTGGCTTTATAAAAATGAACTTTGGTACGCTTGCCAGGAGCCCAATTCTCGGGCTCGTGACATTTATTTTCATACGACATATATCACTAAAACATAGTTTTTTTGTATGGTTTTCGGGTGATATCCGCCATGTTCTTAAAATGTCACAAACCCGAGAATTGGGCTCCAGGAGCCCAATTCTCGTGCTCGTGATATTTTTAAAACATGGCGGATATCACCTGGAGCCCAATTCTCGGGCTCGTGATATTTTGAAAACATGGCGGATATCACCTGAAAACCATACTAAAAAACTGTGTTTTAGTGATATATGTCGTATGAAAATAAATGTCACGAGCACGAGAATTGTATGGTTTTCAGGTGATATCCGCCATGTTTTCAAATTATCACGAGCACGAGAATCAAGCTCTTGAAAACCATACAAAAGAACTATGTTTTAGTGGCATATGTCACGAGAACGAGAATTGGGCTCCATAACTGTCGAACATTTTGTTCGCAACGAGCAAGTACAAAATATAGTGCAAATTAAATTCTTGCGATGACATTCAATGATAACCGGGATTACTTTTTATCGCGTACTGAAGTACATGTAGGGCAGGACCCCTGGAGGACCCCTGGTAGCTCAATGGATAAGAACGCATGCCTTCTTACCGGAAGCCCACGGGAGGTCGTCAAGGATTTGATCGTGGGTTAGACACACTTCGACATGAATGGGTCGGCTCAACCTAAGTGATACCACGGCCTCACAGAAAACCGGCGTGATGCAGCATTGTGCTGTGTTTCGCTGAGGGAGTGAGGGTCCTGGATGCCCAATCCGGGGTAAAGGTTGGCAGCGCATTTGTGACTCCAGTAGTGTCGTGGGTGTCCATCGGCGGCGGAAATCGCTTACGCTTATCTGTCTGCTCGTCTGCCAAAGAGCATAAAAATAAAAGAAGGCGCTCAGGTCGAATCCAAGACTGCCCTCACCAGTCAATTTTTCAATCTTCGTAATGTATTTCTACCGGCGGTGTATTAAAAATGGTTTGAAGTCCAACAAGGATAACTCCCTGTGACGCCAAGTTTACACGTAGGCAGGGCCTTACTTCGTGTCGTTTCGGCTGTTTTACAAGTGTTACATTACAATTACAACGGTCGTGGTTACAAGCGAAGTACAGGCGCACGCGCACGGCGTCGTATCTAGGGCCGCCAGCATGAATATCTTCCGGCACCCATCATTTTCGTTTATTAAACTGTCAGTTAAGTTACTCAGTCACGCTACACAGTATCTACGTTGGTTGTAATTTGTAACGGCAATGCGAGTTTTCGAAAAGAGGAGAAATCTATCAACGTCATGAGTCGTGAAAATGCATTTCCTAGTAGCTACATACATATGCCAAGGTTTAAGGTAAAAAGAGCTGCAGCTTATTTATTTGTTCTCTCTGGCATTGGTAAAAAGTGACTAGAAACTGAAAGTCGCCTATAGCTGATCTTGATATTGAAAGAAAGAAAAAAAGTATCAGCCTATATACTGTCCCACTGCAGGGCAAAGGCCTCCATCGTAGAAATCAAGTCATCGCTACTATGATGGGTTTTGGCTTAATCACCACGCTTGCCAAATGCGGATTGGTGATCACAAACCCGAGCTATGTTCGAAAAATTCGAAACATACTTTTCGCTCGACCCGGGAATCGAAACCAGGACCCCGAGATCACGATCCGGTACTTAAACCACTAGATCAACAGTGAAAGAAAGAAAAATATTTATTCAGTGTATCACAAAGAATTAACATTAAACATTTAGACAGTAAAGTTGAAGAGTTAGTCCTATGACTAACTCTTTAAAGCAACTATTTATAACAATCCCGTAAAGGAAAAAAGGACAAGGGCTCCCCCTGGCTACGTGGTGGAGAACCATATCCAAAGACCTGGAACGAGCCCAACTGGGCGCACAGACAACCCTGGACAGACTATCCTGGCGCTTAAAGACGAGGAGAGCTGACCCTGACTGAAGGGAAATGGTAAGGAAGACGAAGAAGTCATATTCACAGCAGGGTATCTTATCGTGTCTCTCTGTGTCTGCCATTCACTCAGAAACGCAAAAATCACTGTAAGCGTGCGACGTACTTGTATATACGGTCAGCATCAAAATTAGCTGGTAACTATAGTACCATTTCAAAGTAACTGTTCTGCCTATTGTAGGCAGTTTCCTAGGGGTTCGTAAAAATGTTACTTCGACATGATATTGAAGTGTTAAGCTATTTTTGTTGTGACCGCATGCGTAGCCGGTCTAGTCACGATGTAGATAGTAGATGTGGGTCTAATTATTTTGTGCCATAGTGTACTGTTCATCGAATAAATTTCTTTATAATCGCGTTGGCCGAAGAATGCGGTGAAACTCTGTCACATCATCAATATTTGAAGAGAGTAACTACTGAGTTTCTTGCTGGTGTCTTCTCAGTAAAAATCGACATTCCGAACCAGCGGTAGATATTATGTACCTATTTTGACATTCATAAGTGTTCTTTATGGACCTAAATTGAATAAAGTTTTTTTTATCTTTATCTTTTTTCCAATGACGACGGGCTACAAATAAATCTGTGCTGTGTTTCGCCGTGTGAGTGAGGTTCCCGGAGGCCCAATGGGGGGCCCAATGGGGGAAAGGGAAAAGGTTGGCAGCGCACTTGTGACTCCACTGGTGTTGCGGGTGTCCATGGGCGTCGGAATTGCTTACCATCAGGTGATCCGTCTGCTCGTCTGCCACCTATGACATTAAAAAAAAAACTTAAAAAATATTGATAAATCTACCACAATGGTACTGCATCGATCAAACATTTGTTCGGGCTTTTTTTTACATGAGATATAAAAAAAAATCTAAAGAACTATGTTGTTACTGTCTGTGTCTGAGTATGTAACACTGATTTTCTTACACTCACCCAGAATAATCTTACAAGTATGTTGTTGCCAATTTCATTTCGGAAGATGGGCAATTATTTGCGTTCGACTGTCCCAATTTATCAAATTTTCCGCTTCAAAACTATCAAACTAAGACCAGTTCGAAGTTTATTCGTATGTTTGTGCTCAACTTCTGTCCATTGTGGTTCCACCGTCCGACGAGGGTAACTAAATTAAGCAAAACTAGGATTTAGTTGTAAGTAATAAAGTCTAAATTTATTCGGATTGAGAGGTGGCCCGTTGGGCCGGGTAGTTTGCGGCCAAGTTCGGAAAGTGTTAGCCGCAAATGAACTCATGTTCGGAAAACAATCAACGTGGACGGACTTGAAATTTGTTTGGTGAGTGCGGTCGCGGTCGCGCGGTAATTTACGTGTGTCACACAACTAGTGGTTTGTTTAGTACTTGCATTCCATTTCGGTACTTATTCGGCATTTTATTAGTGTCGTTAGCACAATGGATTAACTTTATTTTTATTTATTTACTATTTTTATAATGTAAAAAAACCTGACTACCAAAAAAACGCGCTCTTTAAAAGTACAAAACAAGAAAATTGTCTCTGCTGAAATTATTATGCCGTATCTCCGTGGTCGTTTGCCATATTGATTTTATTTTATTATTATAATGAATCTGTTTTGCTACAGTAGGTGGCATACGACCACGGCAATACGGCATAATAATTTCAGCAGAGACAATTTTCTTGTTCATCGACGAAACTGACGCCGTCCGATAGATTTGTATTATTTGTAGCGATTATGTAACATATTTAAAAAAAGTACAGCGGTGAAACCAAAAAGGAAAGTATTACGAATTTTTTGAGATGTACTTGTGTAATACCATATATATCTTCGATCAAGTAACCATTATTCTTATTATTGCCTACAATGGTCACTTTTTGCAAAAAATATCGTTACTTGTAGGAAGAAATTAGGACATCATTTTAATCGCCACAAATAACACAAATCTAATGGTGGCGATAATTTGGTCAATGCGTCACTTAATTCTTTCTTACTCAGCTTTTACGCTTGTTTGTATGCCCAGGAGCCCAATTCCCGTGCTCGTGATATTTTGAAAACATGGCGGATAAACAACTATGTTTTAGTGATATATGTCGTATGAAAATAAATGTCACGATCATGAGAATTGGGCTCCAGCTCTATTGGAAGGTGAGTTCATTCGATGTGTTACAAATAAATAATCTATTCTATTCTTTATGTAGGTTTCTCAATTCAATTAGTAGATCCCTGCTCCAAAACTACCTTTATCTCAATTTTAACATAAAAAGGCAGCAATAAAATTTCTGAAAATTTTAAAACGCACATAAAGTTAAGGCGATACAGGGTTCCGTGGGCTGACACTAAAACTGGCTACGTCCGATACCGTGGATTCCGCCGGATCCTATCAAAACTTTTATTGCCCCGAATCTTTTGTCCTGCTCACTCTAACCCGGTTATAAAGAGATGACGCTAGCGGTATTATCTTTTTCAGGAATTCATTGTCGTAAGTTTTATGTCTTGTGGGGATCGCATATTTTTATTGCGTCTAGGATTGAAAAGCTTCTGGAGCTGTGGACTGGTTGTGGGAGATGAATACGTTCGAGATGTTTACTCTGATGTTAAAACTTACTCAGTTTATTACGAATCTGTATCACCGCTTTCTTGTTATGGTACAATTTAGTTTCAGCTAACAAAGAGTATCAGATAACATTCAAGTGGATTGATTGTGATAATTCAAGACATTTGTAAATAGTAATATCTGTCACGATTTCCACTCCCAGCATTTTGCCCGAGTAGTCTAACAGAACTGATGTTTTCATCCATAAGACCTACCCGTATTAAATTTTACTCTGCATCGTACTATTAGGGGTAACATACTCGTATATTTCTATTAGTGAAAGAAATGTTTCTGAATCAACTTTAGTTCCATATTTTCATTCATCACCATCATCTTAGAGGTTTGTTCCTGTTTCTTATTACCCGACTTCGGCAAAACCAAAAAGGAATGAATGAGGTATTTTTGTTAGTTAAATTAAAATGCAAATTCCTAACCTCAAATAAAATTGGTGCTTTTATGTGGTGCAAACTTCAGTTCAAATATAGATCCTTACAATTAAAATTCCACACACCGGGCAATAATTTTAAAATTAACGCGTCTCTTTAATAACTTGATATTTCCAGAGTTAATAAACAAAGAGCCATAAAAAACTTCTATGAGTTTTTATGCTTCAATGCAGTTGCATAACAAAAATGCTGTCAAAATTGTTAATTTTAAATGATGCATCTTTCCTTGAAAACTATCTTAACACTACAAAACATAATTTTCGAACTCTATAATTTTCCACGTCGCTTATCCCAGACAGTAATGAAAAATGCTACCCTGGCTGGATTTACGTGCAATTTCTGGAAGCGAATTCCCGTAAATATATTCCGGCCGTAAAAATGGCTGCATTCGGTTATAGGGTTTTTACATCCGACCTCGTAACTCTACGCAAGGTAGGTGCATAATGTTAGATGCGGCATTTCGTCTAGGTTTGGGGAAGTGGTTTTCTAGATTATCTTAAAACACTTATTAAATGAAAGCTTTACGACCATATAAGAATAAACATTGATATTGGAAAGAAATAGGGAAAGTATACATCCTTTACGAATTTACAAAGTACCTATATGGAATCGGATTCTTATTATTATTATTTTTTATGATATAGGGGACAGACGAGCAGACGTATCACCTTATGGTAAGTGGTTACCGCCGCCCATGGACACCTGTCACGTCTAAAGAGTCATAAGTGCGTTACCCGCCTTTTTAAAAGGGAGTACGCTCTTTTCTTAAAGGTTTGCAGGTCGTATCGGTCCGGAAACACCGCAGGTGATAGTTCATTCCATCCATATAGTTATGATTATATTGCAAAGCATTCGCCTGAAAATTACTAACGATCTTACATCAGGAGCCAGAAAAGGTAAGTAACGAATTATAATACATCATATTTTAAACTTTTGACTCCATAGTTGATATTTTTTAAAGCAATCTTTTGCAATTTATTTTTAAGTGAATAACAAACTTAAAAATTTCATCTCGTGTTCCGGCGGGACTCGAACCCACTCCTTTCACAATGCGGGTGAATGTTCTACCAATTAGACCACCGAACGCGTTACTAACCCGACGAAATTTGTAAGTGTTTGATTCGACATGAGCTGTCGATAGTCTCATCAATATTGTAGGTATATTTACAATATCCAGTGGAAATATTATTACAAATATTTGACCACCAGTTAAGATGAGACTGCTAAATCAATAGTTGATATTTTTAAAAGCAATCTTTTGCAATTTATTCCTAAGTAAATAACATACTCAAAAAATTCATCTCGTGTTCAGGCGGGACTTTTTTGACTCCATAACTTCAGAAGCTCTTTGATCTTCTATAATGTGACTAACATTATAAAGCAAATTTGATAAAGGAGTTGGTTTCAAAATAGGAGAGATTCGTATATTGATCCTCCCAAATAGGTATCTTTCTTTATTAGCTCCGTACGTCATATCACACCCGTCAATAAGAATGGAGGTAACGAATGGTAACCCCTGACAAGCTTACTTAAAGGCAAAAAGATAAATATTTCTTTATTGGCCACTGAACACAAATTTAAACATGAGTGACATAAATACACAAATATAGTACTTACGTTTGTGAAAGGGTAAATTATTGAATACGCTAGGCAGCTCATCCTGATCACCTAGTCTCAAACTAGGACCCCGGAATCCGCCATTCGTTACCCTCACTCACGCAGCGAAACATAGCTAAACGCTGCTTGATAGCGCGACGGTTAGAAAAGCGGACGAATACTCCGGTATCACTCCGGTTGAGCCGGTAAAATATTACCTATAAACAAATACTCGCTAACATTTGGACACAAGGCAGATGTCAGTCATTCCATTTATGGCGAAATAAGCATTCGGGGCAACAGTAACTAGTCCAGCCAAGAGCGGGAAATTTATTAGCGCGGCAGTTTAGTAGGGACGTAAAATTTTAATTTTGGCACTAATGGAATACTGTGAGCACTGAGCGCTCCTCGGCACTGCAGTGTGGAGGTTTGATACTTTTTTAAGCTCAACGAGCTCCAGAGGTTTTGGTACTTGTGAATTCACTTGCATTTATATTATATGTTGTAGAAAATTTACTGTGATGATTTGTGGACTCAACTTTGTCAAAAAGAAAATTATCAAATACTCGTAATAATTTTTGCGTATAATTATTTCTCAAATACTTATCGTTTTTCATTCAAACATCTAATAAGGGACATCAGTACAATAAAGCAAAAAATATGGAAATGTACACGTTAATTAACCATATTGTAGCAACAAGTTTTGTTCAAACTTTACTTTCTGTATCTGTCTGCCACACTCAGAGTCGTTGATTAACTTAGTTGGCTACTTAAGAAGAAATATTGACCCTTATTTTGATACGCATAAAGACTACCGATACTAAAGTTAATGAACATTAGCTTTAATGACGTCTCTGAGTGCGGCCGTGTGACTATTAAAGATAAGCGTAATACACACACTCCAGCAAACTTATAAACGTAGTTTGAAATTTAACTTTTCAATCAACTTTTCCATGTGACTTAAAATGCTACCAGCAAGGATTTCAAAACTAACCTTCATTCGTGCCAAACCTACACGTTAACTCTCATTTCTACATCATTTGACATGTTCCGAATAGTATTATGAGAGCTAGAAAAACCATTATGTTGACAACTTACCAGTTTTTTAAGTTTCCAACAGCAAGCCCGAGTCGGGCACTTTAATTAAACTGAGACGTACGTCACGAACGTTAAATGTAGACTCCGGCATTGTAAATTCCTCCAGCGTTTCAGTTTCATGGCTTTAGTTAGAAAACGCCGTCGGACTTTTATGGGCAATTTCGGTTCAGACGTTTTGTTATATTACCAATGCTTTTAAGGTGCTGCACCTAGCTCCGGTAAACATATGTGCAATTTTACGACCCACTAGTTTATGGAAAATGTGTAGTAATGTCTGCAGGAGCGTTAACTGAACGTATGAAAATATGCTATTTATCTTGTCGCTTGAATGTTGTGTATAGAAGTTTACATGAATCGTCTTTGTTCCTTTCTACTGCCGCTACTGGGTATTACCACAGATAAAGACAGCAAGATTTAAAACATTTCTACAAGGACCTCTCGAGTGGCTTTGTAAATGGAAACTTTTGTTTCAAGCACTCGTGGGCTTGTCGGCGTAGTGTCCTCGCCTAGATCTATGCCAGCCAAAGCTTTACCTGTGTCAAGTACCTACTTGGTTGAGTCACTGGCTATCAATATTGTGATATTTGTTACGTTTAGAAGTCTAATTAAATCGTTGTTTTTTCTCTTTAGATCAATGTTCACTGGTATTTCAGTTAATTTAAATCACTCATAATCGGATGACCCACTCACTTATTTGCCTGCAAAATTGTTGAATTATTAATTCTTATGTGACTATTAACCTCGTATTTTTTAAATTAAGAATCTACTTTTTTATTTAATATCGATTAAATTTTTAATAAAACATAAATATAAATCTGCATTTTTGCGTTTCATCTTATAAAATAACCACACGCAATCACACTTAGGAAGTAGGCTATAATAATAACATAACTAGGAAAATGATTAAAAGGGTCAATGAGAGTGCAACATAAATATGTATACATGTGCAAACTAATGACTCTTTAGAGTGAATCAATATTAGAATAGTTTCTTTAACATCTTATTCTTCTTGCACTTTACAATAGCTACGAGTGTTACTAATATCAGCCAACACAATTCGATAGATCAGATACGCTGCAAGGGGTGTTTTACCTTCATAAATGTAGGTAATTACAAAAATATCATAACTTTTCTTTACAACATCATTCTTAGAGCATCGTATTGAGTCAAACAAAGCAAGTTTATTCACACAAACTATATGGTAGTTGTTCCTCGCACCTAAATAAAGTCATAAAAACTTGACGGACAATAGTCGAGGTCATTCCTGCCGTCCAGACACTCAAGCCTGTTGTGTCATTCCCAATTAGGATTTCAAAGTACACAGCGAGACTCATAAATGCAGTTTATGAGAGTCTCAGATGGAGTCTAATAAACTGAGCTTAGTGGCGACTTCGCACTTGTGGCTTAGTGGCCAACAATTACTAGCAACTATCGAACTGTCTTAATGGTGTAGTGTTAAAAATTAATGCAACTTTAGTTGCGATTTGTGAGCGAAAGATGAAAGAGGTTGCGCGTAGTTACTATTTATCGTGTGTATACGAATTTTATGGCATAATGTCTCGAAAAGCCTGCAACTGAAATGCTAAATATTGTTGGAGTAAGTTTGTTGATTTGTTACAAATATTTACATTACTATTCTAAATATTTTGTTAGTGCTTGTAATAATTTAGGGCTGAATATAGTACCTTGAAGCACTCCAGTGCTAACTTCATATATTTCTTTTTAATGGCATAGACTGTGTATTTTCTACCTAATTACCATTAAAATTATTCCTTTTGAACATTTTAAAAGCAGCTATATAATTTTTAAAGTCAATTGATTTTTATGCTTAAGGTGACGGGTAGGGCACACTAGGGACGCCAATCGATTTTAATGATTAGCTACTAAACCGGATCGTTTTTAAACAATTTCGGGGTTACAACCTCTCGGAAAACACCCATACTATTTATTTAATACTTATAGTTAACTGTTTGGTCTGCTTTGGCACTCGAATTTTGGATTACCGCCAAAAGTGGCCGCTTTTGGCGTGAATCAATTTTTCGCGTACGCGTTAGACCCAACATTTTTGAATGGTTATTTAACAAATAGTAAGTGTTTGCCAAGAGGTTGTAACCCCGAAATTGTTTAAAATAGATCCGGTAAAGCAGCTAAAAATTAAAATCGATTGGCGTCGCTAATGTGCCCTACCCATCACCTTAAGCTTTCCTATAAACTCTATCGAATGTTTTTCTTAGTTCAATATTTTGGGTAAGCATATCTTAGATTTTTCCAGTGTGTTATGTCGTGTTCCATAACTTGACATTTGTTAGAAGAGGGACTAGAATTAGAAATAATGAAATTAAACTAAACAGAGCCCATATGGCTGCTGAGTATTGACTTGTAAAATTACGCGTCGATATTCCAGATGTTTGTATTCAAATGAAGTATTCCCGACTAAGTATTGTCTCGGTTAATAAGGTGCGCGTTTACGACGAAGCGTCATAACTCGGTCTGCTAAAGCATCGCTCGAGAGCTACTGCTTAATGTAGGGTTTCCAAGTAGTACGGCTTCTTACTAAACGCTGATGGGTCGTTCTTCTTTTTTATCGACAATGAGCCCGTCCTCGGTAACTTATGAAGTAATTAATTATATAAAAAATATACGTTACACCAATCAAGATATTCCTAATTTACCATGAAATAATGACATTACTTTATCACCTCGCAGGTACTTTAGCTTGATTTAACTATGTAAAAAATATATAAAGCGTGACAGAGGTGTAAATAGCACTAATTTCGGGGGACGTGACGGAAGTGTTCATTTCAATTAAAAAGTATTATTTATCAATTAAATTTTACATCATGTAATAGTTCATCTGTAAAATAGTACATTAACGAATATTTAGGACATACTATTTATCATTTGAAGTCTGTTATATAAAAGTTAAATGTTTATTTGTAAGTTTGGCTCATTGTCGATAAAAAAGAAGAACGACCCTGATACATTTTCGATAATGCCTAGTTTAAGTTACTATACACTTTTATGGTATGATTCCATGTTAGTGAGTTATTGAGTACAAAAGAAATGAACAGATTAACAGTAATAGGTACAATATTTCTCTTTACAAGCATTGCTGTATTTCACGTAAATCTTTTATATGAAACTTTGACATTAACTCATGTTAACCTCTTTATAAAAGGCATTACTGTTTGTAAAAGAAAAAAAATCGTCATAAAATAATGAAACTTAAACTTTATCATTATTTACATATTTAAAGAAGAGGCATGATTCATGTGTTACGGATATCAGAATCAACAATGGGATTACAAATATATACATAAATTACTTTTTTTTTGTAAATATATACTTATAATACATAGAAAATACCCAGACCAATACAAACAGACATGTTCATGCACACAAATGTTTGTACTGTGCGGGGATCGAACCCGCAACCCGTGGACCAAAGGCAGCGTTCACTACCACTGTTCCAAACGGGTCGTCATCGCCTTTTGGCACTAAGTTCGTCCATTGCACCAAATTGTTTGCTGTTCAGTTTCAATATTATTTTCAAAACTGAATTATTTACGACTTGTATCTAATCGCAAGTCAAAAGCATCATTCTCAGGAAAACAATAACTTTGGAAAAAACATGTTAATGTAGAGAGCAGGGTGCGCTGAAACGCGCGTTGTGTGATTACTCTATTCAGAGGAGAGAATGACACGCAGACGCTCGTGTATGAAATTCTCGTGCATTCGACATAGTAGTCGAGTAAGAGATTTCCATACATTCGTCCTTTGGCTCCAGATCCGTGTTCGACTCACTGTTTGTGCATCCTTTATTTTGTGGGACTTGTCCTAGGTATCGCAAACGCCTGGCTCCCTCTCCCGGGGTAGCGTCGTAAAGTGCCTCATAGTCGTCGCATATGGGCTATCATATGTGAACGTTCTGTTTAATGGCAGCGCTCCCGGCACATGTTCGGAAAATTGTATTTGTACAAGTACGGATATAGCACTTTAGCGCTTCATACAGTTCTGATAGCTGAGTCTTAACGTGCACGGGTATTAATTGTAAGCAATCAAATAGAATATAATTCTTCCTCCTTCTTTAGTATCGATGACCTATTAGATCTTTTTGGTCTAATGTTCTGCCCTGCGGACGGCGCTGTTAATAGCCTGCATAGGATATGCAGTGCAGCTTTTTAGTATCTACTTCTGTAACTGCGGCATCTTATTTCTGTTATTTGGATGCCAGGTTTAAGCGTTCTAATTTTTGGTAAGTTTTTGTCACATCTCATACTTTAATCTGATTCCGTACTAAGTAGCTTAAGCACCAGTGTTACGGATATCATTAAGTACATGATAACTCCTAATTACTTGTCTACTGTAGGCTGATGTACATGTTGTGTTCATATGATGTTATTATCAGCGATTAATACCTACTTATATGGACCTAGTTAGAGGAGACGAGGATTAACGCAACATTTATTATTAAAAACAATATTTTGTACTGACGTTTGCTTGACATTTCAGCTATGTTATACTTCTTAATTTTTTCGTTTTACATGTTTTTTATCAATTGTAAATTTTATTATATTAATTATATTTTAAAAAACTATTCTACAAACGCTTTCTCAATTGTCTCTCAACAATCAATTTGCACCTCGAGCGAGAGCTTTGGACGCAATCGAAAATTACACCTATGATGAAATGGAATCAATTTCTACTTTGAGTCTGCAATAAGTATTTTAAAAACTTATTTGACAACTTACTAAACATTTGCCCGATGCACACCGAGTAATCCCTATCTGAAATAATTTGGTCTTCCACTGAGAACGAAGTCGTAAACCAAGTCCTGGCAAATGAACTGAATTGCAGGAACTCTGCTAGGATTCTGAAACGACCCAGCAATTGAAATGAAGTCCTTATTATGATAGTTCCTTCTACTGGAACAAAAAACCTGATGGCAGATCTTTAGCCAAGTGCACGTAGACAATTTAATACTGCTCAAAAACATACATTTTGAACGTGGGAGAGCCACGCTTCGGCTTGACTGTGGGAGACTCAAGCCTCAGCATGTATGAGCCGGCTCGACCGGAATGATACCACGGCATCACAGAAAACCGGCGTGAAGAAGCACTGTGCTGTGTTTCTCTGCGTGAGTGAGGGTGCCGGAGCTGAGGTCCCATCCTCAGTGACTCCACTGGTGTCGCGGGTGTCTATGGGCGGCGGTAATATCTTACCATCAGGCAATCCGTCTGCTCGTCTGCCACCTATCATATAAAAAAGAAAAAACATAACGTCCTAGAAGATTATATTATTTTAGTCAATTAATGAAATTAATTGGCGAATTCTCATGTCGGATGCCAAGATCCACTTCTGGTCGCTGAGCCAGCGTGGTAAGCAGTACCTAGTGATACTATGTAGTAAATGTGTAAAAAAATATTTGAAGTCTTTTTTATTTTTGGAACGCGCTGGTTTAAAGGCCTCTGAATAATGATTTGTCCTGATGAAAAAATCCTGTAAAAAATTTTGATAGTGTTTGTGCATAAAATAAATTATAAATAGGAAAACCTTAGTTAAAAACCTCAGCCAAAATAACCAAACTCGCTAAAATAATTTTATGATTGCGAGTTTCAGCTGTAAATTGAGCATATGCGAAAACCTGTAAAATGGAACAGCGCTAACTATTATCCATTTCTAACTAAACGAGCACACGGAATCGAACCGGTTGACTAATTAAAACTTATTAATCACCCCACCACTCCTGCTCGTAAAATCCGCGCCTTTACGGTCGGCGGTAATAAAAGAAGTTTTCCTTTAAAACCTTTAAAAATTCAGCTTCGTTCCCCGGGAACGGTGCAGCGTGCAATAGTGACGTCACTACTACCCACTCGGGCAAATGCAAGTAAAAATAAAGAAAGGGGTTGAGGATCGACGGCTGGACCAGCCTCTTTTGATGGAACGCTAATAAAACTTATGATATCAGCAGAACGGTGTATTTTCTAGTTCATCAGACAAAAGACATTAACGATAAGACCCAACAAACAAAAAAACAAGACAAAACAATAACATATGCGAAACAGTGGAATCAGCTGCCTGAGAAGGGGGTTTTCAAAGCGCGAGTGAATAGGTATCTTCTAGGTAATCGTGCTGTATCTTAGACCATATTATCACTTACCCGTGTGGTCCCCGGCAGAGTAGAATATGCCACCCTCACTCTTACCGAGGTGTCGTAAAAGGCGACTAAGGTAAAGCTGCTGGCATCATCATCAGCACCCAGAGAAGGAAAACTCTGCATTTATATCAAAACCCTCGCCAACCCGTCAGCCAAGCGTGGTGAGTATGGGCAATTACCCCTCATGTGATTGAGGGAGGCCCGTGCCCCAGCAGTGGGGACTTAAATGGGCTGACGATGATGATGATGATTATCACTTACCATCAGGTGAAATATGGTCAAACGTTTACATATCTACAATAAAAAAAAACATATCAAAACCCGTAAAAAAGTATAAAAACATAGACAGTATAAAAGAGGCTGGTCCAGCCGTCGATCCTCAACAAAAGGTTACAAATTACATGTCCTTTAGCTGGCTTGTAGTTAAAGAAATAAAACAATCTACGGATTTTAGGAAAAATAAAAAAACTCATTTAACGTATTATCACGTGGTACCAATCTTAAAACAATGGTATATATCTCTCAAGCAAGCATACAATATGGCGTCAAAAAAAACGACATGAACCATAGACTGCAAACGACAACCACTGTAAGTGCAAACCATTTTGCAGGCTTACTAAAACCATGGAACTAGAAACAATAAACGATATGTGCCATTTTCCGAAAAAACGTCATAGAGTGTGAAAGAGATCGAACCGGCCTTGACGCAGATTCTATATAGGTGCGGTAGAGAAAGAACGTCGCCCAGCATGTCACTCTAGTACGATAACAGCTTCGCGCGGTTTTTTAATTGTAGCTTTCTATGAAAAGGCACAGTCTGTTTAGTTGGGTGCATGTCTGTGACTAAAGCACGGGTTCGCTGACCGTATATTGGCCCTTTGTGCCAGTTCTAGGCCGAGCCTCCATAATAATTTGGGACATAACCTTTATGCGAATAATATGAGCTCGACCGGCGAAGTGAATAGATGTTGCAGGAAAAGAGACCTCGAGTATTTTTGCTGATTTCTGCTGTCAGACTTGTAAAGCATGCCTTACTCTAATCACCATGTTTCTAGTTGAGGTAGAGTTAGTTTTGCCTGTCTGCATAATATGTTTATGAAATGTTACTAAATAACTTAATGTCATTAAAATAATTACTTCTATTTATAAAAAGGTCTTTGAAGGCGCAGATGCGCTGGAAAGACGACGTGAAGAGGGTTGCTGGAATTGGATGCAAAAAGCTCAATGCCGGAAAGAATGGAAAATGCTGAAGGAGGCCTGCACGTTGAGACAGGCTAAAGATGTTGAGAAGAGATAAAAGAGTCCAATTATGTTGGGTTCTGAAGAGCTATTTTCTGAATCCAACATAATTGGAGAAATCAAATCTCCCAGACTGCGTTGGCTTGGGCATTGGGAGAGAATGCAGGATGATCGAGCGGAGAAGAGAGCATACATGGGACAGCCAAATGAGCGGCGTCCGGTTGGACGTCCTAGGTATCATTGGAAGGTTGAAGTGAGAGAGGACCTGCTTGGCTGCGGCTTTTTTAATATGTGATAGGTGGCAGACGAACAGACGAATCACCTGATGGTAAGCGATTGCCGCCGCCCATGGACACCCGCGAGACCAGTGGAGTCACATGTGCGCTGCCAACCCTTTATTCCCCCTTTCCCCCGATACCCTCTGTGCTGCTTCACGCCGGTTTTCTGTGTGTCCGTGGAATCACTTCGGTCGAGCGGGCCCATTCATCCCGAAGCGTGGCTCTCCCACGGTAAAGAGGTGAAATGAGGTCAAGTGCAAACCCATTTAATATATAAAAAAAAAATTAACGATTGGTCGGCAGTGACCCAAAATAGAGAGGAATGGCGACTTGTTGTGTCGGAAGCCAAGATCCACTAAGGGACGCTGAGCCATCGTAAAAAGTAAGTAAGTATAAAAAAGTCCAGCGTTTCTTATAAATGGAAGTAATTATTTTCTCGTGTCTCGTCACTAGACGGCTGTGCAGTGCTGAGTGCAGTAAAGTCGTTTACGACTCCGGCAGTTTGTATGGGACGCAGGCGCGTGACTTTTTCGTCGACTGCATACTTTGATTGGTTTGAAGTATGGATTTTGAACGGCTGCGGAGATGGATTGTGTTCGAGGTACTCGTTTGTTAGCACAAGTTGGGTCTGTTGGTATTTTTAGATGGTTGTTTTCTGTTTACGGGTAGGAATTCATACATCTGGACTGTTGGATCAACTTCTCTAAAAGTCTAAATCATGGCGGAGTTTTAACTTAAATGTAAGTCGTATCTTATCTTCATCTTAAATCAATTGATCATCAGCGCCCAGAGAAGGAAAACTCTGCATTTATATCAAAACCCTCGCCAACCCGTCTGCCAAGCGTGGTGAGTATGGCAATTACCCCTCATGTGATTGAGGGAGGCCCGTGCCCCAGCAGTGGGGACTTAAATGGGCTAATGATGATGATCTTAAATCAAAATCTTAATTAAAATTTGACGATGCAGCTGTACTTTATATTTTTGTATTGAATTGTAAGTGGACCGGTTAATCGTCGTGTTTATCCCTGTTTTTATTAATTGTACCAAACTCGCGACCACCTACGCTGCGCCTGGTCATTTTTCCGACATATCCCGTGTACATTCGCGTGTTATATACTATTATTTTCTCTTAATCTATGCGTGTAATTCCCAGTTGCGTCCAAAGCTGTCGCTTCTGAGGCCGGGGTACGCTAGGACGATGATCCTAATTTAAAGTCAGGTAAATACAATGAAGCGACTGCCGTCTGACCTTCGCAACACTTAGACAGGAGAACCAGATAAAACTGAATCATTCAGAATCTAATTGTACACTATGGCCGCAATAAAGATATTGAGTAGGTATTGAGTATTGAATCAAATATTGTAGGTATCTACAATTTTGAGAATTATTCCTCACCGCCGAGCTAATGATAGATATGTGGATGGTACATAGATTTGAAAAATCCAAGCGATTGAAAAAGCCCGGATTCGAACCATTTCGGAATTCGAAAGACGCGTTCTTATCCACTCAGCTACCATTGCACTCGATGTATTGCTACATATTGGTGTGGTATTCCTATAAATTGTGGAAAAAATCTAGCCCCAAAAGCTTAGACAATTTAACACCTAAGCCTAAAAGTAATCGGCGATGACTTTCATAGATAGACATAGATACTCTTTATTGCACAACATACAAAAAAAGCTTGAGAATACTAATAGCAAAAAAATACAGAGATACAATGTACAATTAAGGCGGTCTTATCGCTGGGAGCGATCTCTACCAGACAACCTTCAGTTAAAGGACATTAGATAGAAGAGGGGAGGGTGGTGTAATCCTCACTTCATAGTGCCGAATAAAAATACAAAATAATTTTATTTCACATATTCATTCTCATACATGTTTAGAGATGTAAGTAATGAAATACTTGAGTTGGAGATATCTCGCTCTCACCGATTACATTTCACTTATATGAGATTTAATAAATAATAATAAATATTTCACAACATCACATACATTGATGTGACTCCGAGATAGGTAGCTCAAGCACCTGTGTTACGGATATCAGAATCAACAGTGGGATTACAAATATATACCTACATATAATACTTTTCTTTTGTAAATACATACTTATAAAAAATAGAAAACACCCAGACCAGACCAGACAGATTTAAATCTAAAGCTACTAAAAATAGACAAAAATGTCTAATTTTAACTGCATACCAATTTTTTTGCAAATAAATGATTTATGATTAACATGTTTTAAATTAAGGTACAGTGGCGGACAAGTCCAGCTATACAAAACTGTCAAATTTCCTCAATCGATTTCGAACTCAATATGCAACAATATAAGGTTTATAATCAAATGAAGAAATTTGACAGTTTTGTATAGCTTGATGTGTCCGCCACTGTATATAAGTATCTATAATAAGTCTACATTAAAAGCTTAAGTTGATCCCTACTGAAATCTTATGTAAGTAGGACATCTATATAAAAATAAATAAAATAAAATGTTAGGTTACCAATTGTAAGTAAAAAAAGAAGTGAAAAGAATAACACCATTATACATTGTTCCAACAATTATTTTTTGTGATTAGTGCACTCCAGTGCACCGAGTCGACGGTATTGCCAACTTCCGGTTTTCTCCGAAGTCTTAACTACATTACAGCGTAAGATCATTTCTGCCGATATCTTAATTATAGAGATTATTTTAAATTTCTGTTATCTACTAACTTTGTTTTGTTTTGAGAGAGTCGTCGGTCGCTTTGTGGTTTACTTAATTTTCTGTATTTGTTTTTTTATCATTATGTTAGGGTATTCGTTTTCTTTTTACGACTCGTTTGGAACAGTTTGGGTTCGATCCCCGCACAGTACAAACATTTGTGTGCATGAACATGTCTGTTTGTATTGGTTTGGGTGTTATCTATGTATTACAAGTATGTATTTACAAAAGAAAAGTATTATGTGTATATATTTGTAATCCCACTGTTGATTCTGATATCCGTAACACAGGTGCTTGAGCTACCTATCTCGGAGTCAGATCAATGTACTATGTGATGTTGTGAAATATTTATTTGTTGCTGCCTTTATATGTGTTGACCTTGCTTTTAATATGTGGTATTGTGTTAAGTAGTAAGTGTATATGAGGTATTGTGTTATAGTCATAGTCTTAACACCAGAAATAAATATAGACTTGCCGTCCCAGTCCTCAGACTTCATAAAATCGGTAATTCCTTTGTTGGTCTTAGTACTAAGATATTCAATAAGCTCCCACAAAATGTCATTAACCTATGATTGGATAAGTTTAAGCCTCATATCAAAACCTGCCTAATGAAGAAAGGTTACTTACTATAGTGTACAAGAGTATTTAAATGATAAGGATTCTTGGTCATGTTAATCGATTAGTCTTGTGAGTTGTTATTCATAGTAGTCTGTTAACTTTGACAATTGTTTTTTTTTCTTCCCAATTGAAACTATGTAACATCATCAATATTTGAAAAGAGTAACTACTGAGTTTCTTGCTGGTGTCTTCTCAGTAGAAATCGACATTCCGAACCAGCGGTAGATGATAATATGTGTACCTATATTGACATTCATAAGTGTTCTGTATGGACCTAAATTGAATAAAGATTTTTTTATCTTTTATCTTTATCTTTTTATTTTATTCAATATTTTTCCGTTTAGTATTATCATAATCGGACTTCAAATCGCATATTTAATGGTCATATTGTACTCGTAATATGATTTACAAAGTACGGTCATTTTTCTAATCGAATAATAAAGAGATAAAGCCTGCAATTTTTTTTGTTCTCTACATGCCAACGCTAGATCATAATGCCGCCTGATGGGACGATAAGGTTTATGTGTTCATTCTATGTCTCTATATTCTAATTGGAATTTGGCCTTCATGGCTCCATTGGTTCAGGCTAAATACGAATACAGAATCAAATTATACTACCGGCTCGGAAGGTTGATTCTGATCGGAAGATATAGAGGGCTTATTCTCGAGCACGTTGAAATAGAGTTCGAGATTTATATTCACGAATGTATAAAATCTGTAAATTCGACTTTAATGTGGAATACACGAGAATCGCCTCTCAGCAGGTACATGGCCAGTTACTTTTCTTAAATCATTATTTTCTTTTCTAAATGCCGGCAACACATTAATGACTTCTCTGATTTTTCGGATGCTCATGGGCGGCGTTAATAACTTTCCATCAGCTTCTGTGTCGCCTCTAGCATAAAAAAAATATCGCCTAGTTCTATAGAAATATTTTTTTTTATGTCATAGGTGGCAGACGAGCAGGCGGATCACCTGATGGTAAGCGATTGCCGCCGCCCATGTACACCCGCGACACAAGTGCGCTGTCAACCTTTGAACCCTCCTTTCCCCCGGTTTGGGCCTCCGGTACCCTCTCTCACGCAGCTCATTACCTACCTCATTACCTCACCATGTCAGTAACATTAAATAAAGGCAATTAAAAGTTAATTTGGTGGTGAGCTGAACCAGACATGTCTGCGCGATGAAAAGCTTCGAACATTCATCTGACAGAGACATAAATCCCTACACACCTCGTAGTCACCTCGAGTTCTCGGGCTGATTGAAATGCATAACGTGCATTCGAATTAGATGTGTGTAACTCTTTACTGAAACGACTCAGTGATCCGACTCAGCCAAACGATCCATTTGAGTTTAATGTAGTATTCAACTCAATTGGAAAAAGACCCGAATGACCTGAATGATCCGATCAGCCGAATGATCCGAATCAGCTGAATGATCCGTGTGAGCCGAATGATCCGAATAATAATAATAATAATTCTCACAACATCTCATGCGTTGACCTGATTCCGTACTAAGTAGCTTAAGCACTTGTGGTACAGATATCAGACAACAGAGGAACACAAATATATACTTAAATACATATATTACACCCAGACACCGAACAAACACAAGTGTTCATCGTACGAATGTTTGTCCAGGGTGGGGATCGAACCTGACCTTTGGCGTAAGAGGCGCAGGGTCACTACCAATTGCGCCATCCGGTCAGTCATCGAATGAGCGGAATGATCCGATGAGCCGACTGATCCGAATGAGTGGAATGAATCACGGATCTATCTGAGAGTCGATGTTTCAAATGAAGCGTTTCACTGTTCCGCATCTCTGCACTATTCTAGATGCAAATGTTCCAATCTTTTGAATGACACGTTTTTGCCAGGTCTAATTCGAATAGTTAGTGCTAAATATTTGCGGTCGCCTTTCTCGGAGTCAGGGGGGTTATCCAATCAAGTGGGGCAAATTACCCCTCATTATCGAGTTAGCGAGACGCCGCGTGGTACAAAACAAATCGCCTATTTCGCTTTACTATTTACTATTCGAGTACTAATACAGAGCTTCTTGTTATTACTAAAGCCCAATTCGACCAATATTTATCCGTGGATAAATCTATAGTATATCGGCAGATTTGTTTAGAATGAAAGCGCACCATTGATCCGATAGGTATAAGATTGGTTGAATCGCTGTACTGTGTTTGGCTGCGTGAGTGTGGGCACTGGAGGCCCAATCAGGGGAAAGGGGGGATTAATGGTTGGCAGGGCAATTGGGTCTCCACTGGTGTCGCGGGCGTCCATGGGCGGCGGCAATAGCTAGCCATTAGGTAATCCGTCAGCTCGTCTGCCAAAATGTATTTTAGCTGATAAAATTATTCGCATATGTTCAAAGATAGATTATTTATCTATAAACGAATTATTTAGTGACAATGAAAGATAATTGTCTAGACTCGGAATAGGCAGACATCAAACTATTAACTATTCCTTGTTTACTTCACACTTTTCACCATAAAACACACGAAACCGGGTGATTAAAACTATTTTTACACTAATCAAACTTTTTCTCACATTCCCTTTTCGCCATGTTTTTTTTAGATTGACAGCTTTCCGATTTGCGCGGCAAAACCCGCGCTTACCACAGATAATGTCATCCGATATTATTTTTTTAAACCTGTACGTTTTGTTAATTGATATCGATTTTATGTAAAATAAAACACTGTTGCTACCACTTTAATGAGTATAATGAACGTAAAATAATATTTGGTTACAAAACATTATGAAGTGGTTACACAAACATGTCGACTTGTAAATGAATACACAAATACTGGACCATTCGTTTTTTGACCGTGGGAGAGCTACGCATCGGCATAAATGAGCCGGCTCTACCAAAGTGATACCACGGCCTTACAGAAAACCGGCATAAATCATCACTGCGCTGTTGTGTTTCGCTGTGCGAGTGAGGGTACCGGAGGCCCAATCCGAAGGAAAGGGAGGTTCAAAGGTTGGCAGCGCACTTGTGACTTCACTGGTGTCGCGGGTGTCTATGGGCGGCGGCAATCGCTTACCATCAGGCGATGCGTCTTCTCGTCTGCCACCTATTACAAAAAAATAACATCAAAAAAGGTAGAGCTTCTCCATTGACAGAAGAAACAGAAAAAGCGCGTTATTAAATAAATGCATAAACCAAAACAGCAGGTTCTTAGAGTTAAATCCAGATTTGTTTATCAGTGAAATACTATCCTACCGGAATCGATTAAGGAGGCTTAAAGTCACCCAGAGGGCTATGCTCGGAGTCTCACTGCGTGGTCGTATCAGAAATGATGAGATCCGCAGGAGAACTAAGGTCACAGACATAGCCCAAAGGATTGCATGTCTCAAGTGGAAATGGGCGGGGCACATAGCGAAGAGAACAGACGGCCGGAACAGTCCTCGAGTGGAGGCCACGTACAGGAAGTCGCAGCCGTGGCAGGCCTCCCACAAGGTGGACCGACGATCTGGTGAAGGTTGCGGGAATCCATTGGATGCGGGCGGCACAGGACCGATCTGTGTGGAGAACATTGGGGGAGGCCTATGTCCAGAGGTGGACGTCTATTGGCTGATATGATGATGATGATTATGACTATCTAACCTATTTTTTTATTCTAATGAGACAATATACTCGTACTTCACTGGTATCGACGTGGAAATTGATTGTTGAAGGTTTTTTTAAGTATCTATACTTCTGGACTAGGTAAACGCAGTAAACTATATTTCATAAAGACGGGAATTAACACGATATTTATTATGTGATACAATATTGTGTACTCACATATTTTTTACTCGACGTTTCGGCTACGTTACAGCAGCCGTGGTCACGAGTGGTGGAGTCCGCTCGTGACCACGGCTGCTGTAACGTAGCTATCACATAATAAATATCGTGTTAATTACCGTCTTTATTAATTATAGTTATAATGCATGCGAAAATTTAAAAAACTATAAACGCAGTAAAAGTGTACGTTTCTAAGCTAGACGTTAGGATAATTTTTTTTTGGTGGCCCAGGAGAAATGCGTTACGCATACCCATCCGTCTGTAAACGGATGGGTTATGTCGGACTCTCAGATGCATACCGACTCAAACTCCTGGGACTCTCCCTCATCGTCCATAGTGGGAGAAGTCGTGGGGTGAGGTACGAAACCTGTCACCACGACTTCTTCCGGAGACGTTAGGATATGCTTTGACGACACACAACATATTACGTAGACTTACATATACATATGTATGTCAATTCAATGCCCTAATTGGCTCGGCACATTCTCTTAGTTAAGGCTTTCTTTTTTCGCAACAAAGTTGAGTTTTACAACCCCCGATATAGTTTTATAGGTGCAGCTATAAATTGCAAACTTAAAATTGTATCTCGCGACTATAAAACTACGGAATCCAGCTGTAAATTCATTTCAATAATTTAAAGTTCGTTCACTGCTCACATTTGCTTTATTTTAACGCACTTTTTAATATCGAAGCAATGGGAATCGCGATGAAGTCTCCATGTCCGTGATATAGCAGACAAACTGCCGGAAAGTCGCCTACGTTGGTACGATCATGTCCTGCGAAAACCGGACCGCTACCTGGGAAGCAAACGTCTGGCCATGCCACAGCCGTTGGGTCTCGGCAGAAGTGGTAGACCTAAAAAGGTATGTCTTGACTTGTAAAGGATATCATGCGTACTACTAAACTGACTACTAGGGATGCACAAGACCGTGCGAAGTGGAGGAGTCGAAGTAGGAAAGCGGACTCCGGGCTCCGAAGCGGGAGTTTGGAACGTATACGGGACGTGGGATAGGCACGCTTCTGCATTGATGGGCTGGCTCGACCGGAGTGATACCACGGCCTGACAGAAAACCGGCGTGAAGCATTACTGTAATGTGTTTCACTGCGTTAGTGAGGGTACCGGAGCCCCAATCCGGGGGAATAGGGTCTTTAAAGGTCCATGGGCGTCGGCAATCGCGTACCATCAGGTGATCCGTTTGCTCGTCTGCCACCTATCACATAAAAAAAGTTAAGATTATGATAATGATGATGAATCGCCATTGGTATATCATAGGCAATCTAGGCAAATTAGTAACATCCTAGACCTCTTCAACGCTTCCGATAAGGGCTAGCATGAACTTTTGCAAGAATCGTAGCATAGGCGTACCCTTAGTAACTTGTATTAAAACTGAAGAGCTCCATCTATCGTACTTAAGCATAACTATCTTCTCTCTCACTTGGAATTATAAGGTGACAAAGTATTGCGTGGGTACGCTACGAATTCCTTGATTATTCGGGCTAGCTAAATGAATAAAAAAGTACGCATTGATAGTGAAATAAAAAGCGCTATCTTGATTTAGTAATCATTCTTCATTCATCGCAGTGAATACTTAATACATGTCAAGATGTCCTCCAAGATATATCCTTAAATTCTTAAGCACTGAAATAAATGATATTGCTTATTAATATGAGCGTCTTTACGCTCATATTAATATTAAGATAAACCTTAACCGGTTTTGACGTAACCGGTGTAATATTAAGTTGCCTTGGGCAAATTAAGACCACTTGAGTGAATCTCAAATTTACCTGCGATGCCTCTCTTGATTTTGTAATCGATGTATGCTGAGCTCAGAATTGACGAATTTTTATTCCACTATTTGGTAATGAAAATGCATGTTATAATTTTTTTTTTAATTGAAAGTTATTGTTTTTGTAAGGCAATATAAATTGTTCTCTCTTATCATTCTTCACTTTTTAAATAAACAAGGTTCATTTTCGAAAATTATTCTACACGAAGCTAAATATTTCCCGTTAAAACAAAGTTAATTACGAAACAGTAGCCTTTTTTTTGCGGCCGAGAACTCCACATTTAAATCCAGGCTGTCTACCACTTGCCTGAGAAGAATCCTTTTTTGGTAGAACCTTTTTTGGTTTTTGGAAGAAGAGTTTTTTGGTTACATAGCCCGGAAAGAGGGACATAATTTGGAACAGCTGATGGTCACCGGCAAGATGGATGGAAGGAGACCCAGAGGTCGTAGCCCTATCAGAAGGTCAGGCCAAATACGTTTGAGGACGTGTTTTAACTTCTGGACTGGGATGGACTTGGCATCAATATAAATGGCGAGTACATGACGTACCTTCGATTCGCAGATGATATCGTAGTCATGGCTGAGACCTTGGAAGACTTATACACAATGCTTGACGACCTCAGTAGAGTCTCCCAACAAGTGGATCTGAAAATGAACATGGACGAGACGAAAATCATGTCTAATTCCCATGTAGTACCCACTCTTGTAAAGGTTGGAAGCTCTACACTGGAAGTTGTAGACGAGTACCTCGGACAAAAAGTCCAGCTTGGTAAGTCCAACTTCCAGAAAGAGGTCGATCGACGAATCCAACTCGGCTGGGCAGCGTTCGGGAAGCTACGCAGCATATTTTCATACAATGATATGAAATACATTTATCATGGAAGGTACCATTGCTTGTTATAGAGTGGCTCTCCTAGATTGCAATTCTATACTATTTATTAAGAGGTAAATCCTAGAGATAGCGGCAACGCTTATAGTTTATCCGAAAACACGAAACGCTTTCGAGATATAATCAACACTTAGCGCCATCTTTTGGTATAAAGTTGAACTTATGTCCCGAAACGAAGTGACGCCCTCACTTCGTACAATATAGAAATTAGACAAGGTAATTTACCCACGCCGTAATATAAAACCACTCCTTACCATTCCGCCCAAACCGCCAAATAATAACAGGAAATTACAATAGCAAATTAAAATTGCATGCAAGGTGTTTGAATTCTTGTCTTATTACTTTCAATTAATAACAGACAAGACGCGTGCTTAATGTATGGCCTAATGTGCCTTATGTTTTACATCACTGGGCATTCTAATAACACATTCACTTGAATGAACAGCCATCTAGTTTTTTATTTAGACTAACCAACATCTATTTACAATATTACATATACCTAGTCATCATCATCAGCCCATTTAAGTCCCCACTGCTGGGGCACGGGCCTCCCTCAATCACATGAGGGGTAATTGCCATACTCACCACGCTTGGCAGACGGGTTGGCGAGGGTTTCGATATAAATGCAGAGTTTTCCTTCTCTGGGTGCTGATGATCATGCCAGCAGCTTTACCTTAGTCGCCTTTTACGACACCTCGGTAAGAGTGAGGGTGGCCTATTCTACTCTGCCGGGACCACACGGCTGACCTACCTAGTACTAACATACCTAGTACTAATACAATAAAATAGATTTCTTATAAACTAAATGCAACAGATACGTAAGGTGACGGGTAGGTACGGCACACTAGCGACGCTCATCGATTTAAATTTTTAGCTACTAAACCGGATCTATTGTAAACAATTTCGGGATTAAAACCTCTCGGCAAACACTTATACTGTTTACTAAATTACCATGCGAAAATGTTGGGTACAACGCGTACGCGAAAAATCAATTCACGCCAGAAGCGGCCACTTTAGGCGTGAATCAATTTTTCGCGTACAAAAACGGACCCAGCATTTGTGCATGGTTATTTAATAATAGTTTAAGTGTTTGCCGAGAGGTTGTAACCCCGAAATTACCTTCTAACCATAGCGATCGATAATATTGACCTTGATGCCATGTTTCTGAGCCTGCCTAATTTTTTATCAATTATATTAATGCGAATGAATTACCTTAGATTCTTTTGAGTATATTTATGCATTTGAATTGTTTTTAATTGAAGAGCAACTGATTTCTTTTCTTTTTAGTCAGTGTAACTACTATGTGTAAATAGGTATTTGTATATTTCACTTTCTTTATAATAAAAATGCATGTTGTGATTGCCTTTAATTGTAGGGACAGTTAGTTTTAAGAATGTATGTAAAACTTTGCAATAATTATATACTCTGCTGTACCTTATGTTGTTGATCCAATAAATAAATAAAGAAATATTGGTAAAATTATTAATCGTAGACACAGTGGGTATACATATGTGCAATATTGTTGTACTCACATAAATTCATATGGCCATCAGAGTCTTTAATTAGTTACCTGATGAACTGAGAGGTCTGCGTGGAGCTCACTTCTATAGCAAACTACATGCGTGGCTTGTGGAAAGGTCTTTTTACTCGCTGACTGAATATTTTGATTTAGATTTTAAAAATAAGTGACATTTATTTATCAATCCCATTATTTGAATGAATTATTATTAGGCAATAGAGTAGATATTAATTATTTATTACTGACAAAGTTTTAATATCATTGTTATTTTTAAGTGACATTGAATTGTTATTTTAATGTATACCGTTATTAAATATTTGCACGCTTCTTAACTTAAGCAAACATCAGTGATACTAAATAACATTGTAACATCACATTATGTACCTGAAATTACGCAAATAAAGTATTCTGATTCTGTGGTTGTACTACATACCTACTAATATTCCTTTTTCCCTCTTTTCAGCTGGTAGTAGGTACTTGTCTTTTTTCATCAAGTTTCTAAATTATTTTACATTTTTTTGTAGGTAAATACATGAACCAGTAATCCACTAGCTGAACTATGTAGTTAAATTAGTGAATTATTGAAACAACACAAAACCATTCGATTAAACTGGATTGTTTCAATGTAACTACGAGTAATACTGGCGGAAATAATGAAACGAGAATGATTATCGATAAATTACTATTCGGAGTAGAAAGAAAAAATGAAAGGTTTTTTTTTACTTTGATGATTTCGACCCAATTCAGTACAGTTGCATAAACCAAGGCACACGTGATCGTTCTGCATGAATGGTTTCCAAAGAGTAGAAAAGAAACAGAACCCATATAGTAATAGGGTATTTGACTAAGCTCGAGATTTTACAAAATATAAATATTTTATCAAAATTTAGGTAAATATGTGCCACTAGCAAAAATTCTATATATTCAATTAAAATATAACGTCTAGCCATTTTTATGGTCATTCAATATTCATGGGCAAGTTCATTTTAAATGTATGAAATTATAAAAGAAGTATAGGTACCATTGAATAACCCATACAATTTGCACTAACTATTATAATAGAACCATTAACATAGTATGTTATATTAGAGTATTTTAGATGACGAACATTGTATAGCTCGATATCATTCAAATGAATTGAAAAATATTGTTATGTGACGTCACATCTATAGCTCGGGAAATTTAATTTGCCCAAATAATGTGTTTTTATATCTCCGTAGTAAGAGCAAGAAATTCTTTCAAGATGTTATCTTGAGAGTACATGTACTCAAAAAAAAAAAGTCTTGTGATAACTGTCCATATCCGGTTCCAACGTGTTGACATTTTGGCCAGAGTGCCTTAGTAATTCTCACATTCGGAACCGAAACGTGGTCGTTACAATGTGCCGATTAAGGAGGCTCAAAGTCAACCAGAAGCAAATGGAGAGGCTATGCTCGAGGTCTCCCTGCGTGATCGTATCAGAAATGATGAGATCCGAAGGAGAATAAAATAAAATGTCATGCGGTAAACGACAGTATATCAGTCCCTAAAGGTGTTGGCACCTGTTCACAGCTATGATGTATGGTCAGCCATCATTCACTAAACTATATTAGAGGGAATGCACAAATGACCACCACCCCAGAGTACATTGAGTGAAGCATGACTACTTAGGTTCCCCTTCATAGGTCATAAAGTAGTAGTTACTATAAAGGACTAAAAAGATTAGTGATGTCTATAGATATTTAGCCCAATTGACAATAGCTGCTTTGGTGAATGCGACACAAATGCGTTAAGAACGCGCCTTCCATATGGCCAGGGCCGTGGGTCGAATTCGAGCATGCATGTAGTACGTATTTATTACTATTACTACTGTTTTAGTGTTAGTATGTGTGTATTTTTTTATTTGTTTTGTAATTTACTATTGTAGCGCGCATGGAAGCCCCTCAGGCCAAGTTGCCACGTTTGGCCACCCAGCGGCGCCACGATCGCGCTGCGTTGTTCGCGCGCCGGCTCGCCTCCGCGATTGTAATCGTAATAGCGAAGAATCCACGAAAATATTCATTTCAAGACAGATTTTCCTTCAGTATAAGTTAATGCAAGTAAAAGTACTACTAGAAGTCTAGGAGTTAGTATTGAACCACCCGACAAGGCGCCCTGGAGACAGAAGAAAGGATAGAAAAGGTCTATCTCTGCCGAGGAGCACAAACGCGGCCACACTTTGTATTAGTATTTATAGTTAGTATATATTTATTTAAATATATCCGTATGTACTAGTTAAACAATGTCATTTTTAGGGTTCCGTAGCCAAATGGTAAAAAACATGACCCTTATAGATTCGTCACGTCGTCCGTTCCACTCCGTTATGTCACAGCACAGTTTTTCCGATGCTATAAGAACTATAATATTGAACCTTGATAAATATATGTATTTTGTTAACCGCATTACGATTTTTACACAGAAATAGAATAAAATATTTTTTTAGGGGGGTCCCCATACTTAGAACTGAAACTCTAAATTTTTTTTTCATCAAACCCATACGTGTGGGGTATCTATCTCTGGGTTTTTTTTTTAATTTTTTTTGCAAGCAATAAAAAAAATCTATGAATAGGTCTTTTAAAATGATGTGGAGGTTTCAAATATATTTTTTTTCTAACCTTAACACTTTTCGCAAGAGACACTCCCAAAGTGGTAAAATGTGTGTGGTTACCCAGTTGAAAGGTTGCGAAGATAAGACGGCAGTCGCTTCTTTGTAATTACCGGAGTCACCAAATCTGAATCACGTTCTAAGCGTGCCCTAGAATCTGAAGCGACGGCTTTGGACGCAACCGGGAGCTACACGCTAAGATTAAGAAGAAATGGTAGCCAATTTGGTGGCTCGTTCTGATAGGTGCAAAAATCGATAGAATATCACATTCCCCTTTCCCATCACTACGATGACTTGTAAATTTTACCTCATACTTGAAGATGGCTGCGAGGATTTTTATACTAACATATAATAATATGATCGATTGAAGCGATAAGATCAACGTCTAACTTATTATTATGTATAAAAAAAAGGATTTTAGGGTTATGTAAATACAAAGAAAAAATACATCCTTTTGTAGAAAACCAGATATGAAATACATTTATCATGGTAGGTACCATTGCTTGTTATAATGGCTAGATTTCAATCTATACTATTTATTAAGAGTTAATCCTAGAGAATAGCGGCAACGCTTCACGAAACGCTTCGCGATATAATCAACTACTTCGCGCCATATATTGTATAAAGTGGAAACTTATGTCCCGAAACGAAGTGACGCCCTCCACTTCGTACAATATATAGAAATTAGACAGGGGTAATTTAACCCACGCCGTAATATAAAACACTCCAACCATTCGCCCAAACGCCCAAATAAATAACAGGAAATTACATAAGCAAATTAAAATTGCTGAAAGGTGTTTGAATTCTTGTTCTTATTACTTTCAATTAATAACAGACAAGAAGCGTGCTTAATGTATGGCTAATGTGCCTTATGTTTTACATCAATCGGGCATTCTAATAACACATTCACTTGAATGAACAGCCATCTAGTTTTATTTAGAGTAACCAACATTTATTTACAATATGAAATATACCTAGTCATCATCATCAGCCCCCAGTTAAGTCCCCACTTGTGGGGCACGGGCCTCCCTCAATCACATGAGGGGTAATGCCATACTCACCACGATTGGCCAGACGGGGTTGGCGAGGGGTTGTGATATACAATGCAAAGTTTCCTCTCTGGGTTTGCTGATGATCATGCCAAGCAGCTTTACCTTAGTCGCCTTTTACGGACACCTCCGGTAAGAGTGAGGGTGGCCTATTTCTACTCTGACCGGGACCACATGGATGACCTAACTAGTACTAACATACCTAGTACTAATACAATAAAACTAGACTTCTTATTGAACTAAAGCAACAGATACTTAAGGTACGCCACACCGCGACGCCAATCGATTTTAATGTTTAGTACTAAACCGGATCTATTTTAAACAATTCGGGATTACAACCTCGGGCAAAACACTATACTATTTAACTAAATTAACCATGCAAAAATGTGGGTACATTTTTGCGCGAAAAATTGATTTACGCCAGAAGCGGCCACTTTCGGCTGTGAACAATTTTTCGCGTACCAAAACGGAATCAGCATTTGTGCATGGTTATTTCATTTAACAAATAGGTTTAAGTGTTTGCCGGAAGGGGTCTTCACCATTCATCATCAGCCCATTTAAGGTCCCCACTGCTGGGGGCCCGGGCCTCCCTCAACCACATGAGGGTAATTACCATCATACTCACCACGCTTGGCAGAGGGTTGCGAGGGTTTTGATATAAAATGCAGAGTTTTCCTTCTGGGTGTGATGATCATGCCAGAGCTTTACCTTAGTCGCCTTTTACGGACACCCGGTAAGAGTGAAGGGGTTTTTGCCGAGAGGTTGTAACCCCGAAATTACTTCTAACCAGGAGCGACCGATAATATTGACCTTGATGCCATGTTGCTGAGCCTGCTCAATTTTTAATCAATATTAATGCGAATGACGTACCTTAGATTGTTTTGAGTATATTATGCATTTTGACTGTTTTTAATTGAAGAGCAAATGATTTCTTTTCTTTTTAGTCAGGCAAACGACTATGTGTAAATAGGTATTTGTATATATCACTTCTCTTTATAATGAAAAAAGGCATGTTTGTGATTGCCTTTAATTGTAGGGACAGTTAGTTTTAAGATATGTATGTAAAAACTTGCGAAATAATTATATACTCGGCTGTAACCTTATGTTGTTGATCCAAAAAATAAATAAAGAAATAGTGCGAAAATATACTAATCGTAGACACAGTGGGCTATACATATGTGCAATATCGATAGTTTTCCTTATCAAGTGACCTCAAAATTAATTCAGACTATCGATAGTTCTATCGAAGGTATTCCTGCTATTGGTCCAAACATCGGGGGATACTATTGATAGTAAAATTTGATTAATACAATTGATAGCGCCAATCACCATCGATACTAATGATTGATGCCCGATACTATCGATAGTTTTGTAATATCGATAGTCATCTATGTTTCGATAGTATTGCTGCCTGATTAAGTGTGTCCGATATTATCGATCGTGTCGGACATTAAAGAATCGAGAGTATCGATAATATTAGCGTTATCAATCTTATTGATTTAATTTTACTATCAATAGTATCGATACTATTGACAACCAGCAATACTATCGATACACTATCGATAGTATTGATTTCTGTTATATTATACATTTAGACATAGCTTTATAAGCAATACTGGCTAAATAGTTGTATGGTTTATAATTGAAATATGTAATTATATTTAAAAAACACAACACAAGAGAATAATAAATTATTTAAGAATACAACTGATTTTTTTATTACATAAAATAATAAACTAATAATTTTAAAAAAAATTCAAGTCACAGAGTCCATAGGTATTAAGTAACACTATTACCTTACATAACTATGTTAGTACATATTTTCTGAGTCCCCTAATTAATTTATATTGAATTTATTCCCCCCCGTAGGCCCCCAATTGAAATTCTATTACCTATGAACATTACTGATTGAAGTGTCACCTCTATAAAAAATCTTTCCTGTGCACTGTTTAGATTCTAATAAATCCCTATTTATAATCAGTTTTTCGCTTTTATTTTCAATAATTTCACTTTTACTATCGATAGTGGACTATCGATAAGCAACACTAATGTAAATGTTCACACACAATCGCTACTGGGAATTTGTTTTACTGTGTTCCTAGTGAATCCCACCTGATCCTACTTTATAATCTACCATGAAAATAGCCGCTGTAAATGAATTGCGATTGAATCCTCAGTAGAAAATTGTTCTACTAAGTTATCGTTGATTAAAGCTGGGATATCGAATGTCGATGGAAGTAAAACAGCTAAGTTATTTGAATGAGTTTTCATTTGTTAATTGAAATCGGATAATCCCGAGCACTTCTTCGGCCGCCATTGATTTTTAAGGTTCCGTGCCCAAAGGTTAAACATGGGGCATTAGTATTGATAATAATCTTATGTTAGGTTAGTCTTGGGACTTTGTTGTCTGTCCGTTTTGTCTGTTACCAGGCTTGTATCTCAAAACCATGAAGACAGTTAAAAAATTCACAAATTATGTATTTCAAGGTGCACCATACAACAAACGTGATTTTTTTTATCTTTTTTGCCCAATATCAATAATGGCAACAGTTGTAGGCACTTGAAAAACTGTAAAATACTTACTTGTATTTTTTTACCCTTCGTGTGCCGTGTGGTCCCAGGCAGAGTAGAATAGGTCACCCTCACTCTTACCGAGGTGTCGTAAAAGGCGACTAAGGTAAAGCTGCTGGCATGATCATCAGCACCCAGAGAAGGAAAACTCTGCATTTATATCAAAACCCTCGCCAACCCGTCTGCCAAGCGTGGTGAGTATGGCATTTACCCCTCATGTGATTGAGGGAGGCCCGTGCCCCAGCAGTGGGGACAAATGGGCTGATGATGATGATGATGATGACCCTTCGTGCGCGAGTCCGACTCGCACTTGGCTATGGCTTTATTAATTATCACGAATTTAAGACGTTTAAAGAAAAAAAACTATTCGAAGTGTGCTCGAGAAAATAATTTGTGATTTTTAAGCATATTTCGTACGCTCCTATTCACTACAACCAAGCGCTGTAATTATTTAAAAGTAGCCATTTTTAATAATAACGAGCTAAAATACGCAGTCCTAAAAATATTAAAATGACTTCCTTCAGTACACTACGTAGAGGTTTGTCTTAAATTAATCACATTTAACAATAACATATCAGCACTACTAGACCAGACTCGAACAGACGGCCGTTTTGGGCCGGAAAGGTCCTCGAGTGGAGGCCACGTACAGGAAGTCGCAGCCGCGGCAGACCCCGACGATCGGGTGAAGATCGCGGGAATCCATTGGATGCAGGCGGCACAGGACCGATCTGTGTGGAGAACATTGGGGGAGGCCTATGTCCAGCCGTGGACGTCTATTGGCTGAAATGAATGAATGAAATGAATGAACTACTAGACCGAACCCGCTATGATAAAATAATTGCAAATTAGAAAGAAAGAAAGAAAGAAAATATTTATTATTATAGACATCACAACACATAACATATAGCAATTATAAACAGAACACAATTTGGTACAAACAGAAAACAAAACATAAAGCAATAATAAAATAAAACAAAAGGAAAAAAAAAATTGGTTTTGGTTGAGTTTGAAAATCAATTCTAAACGACAAATAAAATTCCTGAGTTTTCGTTATCGTTAAAGCTATCTATTTATACGTACGTACGGTTAATAAATTGATATAAAATCACTGCATACTGGAGTTCACGATTGCTCCAAGATCTATGACTTTGCCAACATAGCACTTCGCGTGACTATATCAGTGTTGCTAACAGAACAGAACATTTTCGGTACTAGGATCTTGTACTATTTTGATAAATCTAACGCCCAAATTGTATGAATTATACCTTTTTTTACATGATGATGTCAAAGTTGCACTCAAGGTAGGTACTTTGAAAGTAAAAAAAGAAAATAATTTATACATGATTTTTTAGGCTAGAGGCAGACAAACGAGCCAGCGAGTCACCTGATGGAAAGTAATCAACGCCGCCCATGAACATCCGCGAAATCAGAGAGATCGCTAATGTGTTGCCGGCCTTTTTAAAAAGATTCAAGTATTTTTAAGTTTCTTTTCTTTGAAATCTTTTTCTTAATCTTCAGTCAACTTCTACATGATTTCTATCGTTTTTGTTAGTATTTTTAATTTTTGTTCGATGGCATATTAATAGTTATATTTATAAATAATCTTGCACTCACACAGCACCCAGCACCCGTCAGTGATATGAAGTTGGCAATACTGGGTTTGTTTGCCCCCAAATAAAATATAGCGAGCGATAAAAACCCGGTTAGCGGTTACTTCGATGTTTCCTATCTGATAGCAGTCCAATAAACCACTGGGAAATGGCTTTAGTTACGCTGAATGGTCTGTAATTTGGTTTTATTAAAGAATTAATAAATATATTGTTTAGTGATGTTCATGGGAAACGTGTGAGCTGTAGCAATCTTTTTTTTTCAAATAGCCAGACATTTGGTAACAATTTCACTTCATGGCATCTCAGCATCACTTGCCGTCAAGTCCGGAGATGAATCACGTTTGTCTGGTAACAGTAACTTTTATCTTTCTTTTTTTGGACGTAATCCCGCGCACGGTGACGGCCGCACGTGTGATTCCGCCAATGTCAAGTGTTTAGAGAGACACATCGTCATCGTCACCCCATTTAAGTCCCCACTGCTGGGGCACGGGTCTCCCTCAATCACATGAGGGGTAATTGCCATACTCACCACGCTTGGCAGACGGGTTGGCGAGGGTTTAGATATAAATGCAGAGTTTTCCTTCTCTGGGTGCTGATGATCATGCCAGCAGCTTTACCTTAGTCGCCTTTTACGACATCTCGGTAAGAGTGAGGGTGGCCTATTCTACTCTGCCGGGGACCGCACGGCAGAGAGACACGTTTATAATCTTTTTAAAGTCATCGCTTTTGTTAGAGCCAGCAACTAAAATAAATAAAAAGCAGCACATATAGACCACTCTTCTCTTGAAAACATTCAAATTGTTTAGTGTATTTTGTATGAAATAGAGGGCAGACGAGATATTGTTCTGCGCAGACGAATGGTGTTCGTAGTGTTAGTGTAAAATCATGATATTTTGTGCACCATATGCCAATTAAATGACACAGCCTGTAATTAATGTTTTAAGGTATGCATACTTCCCGTCCAACGCCCCGTTGGTCTAATGGTTTAAGTACCGGGCCATGATCTCGGGGTCCTGGGTTCGATTCCCGGGTTGAGCAAAGTTATGTTTCGAATTTTCGAATATAGCTCGGCTTTGTAATCACCAATCCGCATTTGGCAAGCGATTAAGCCTAATCCCATCATAGAACGATGACCTGCTTGATACTAAACCGACTTCAAAAATTTATTTTACGACAAGGTTATAAGTCAAACCGAATAGTCGAAATACTAGAGCGATGTAAACGACATCCAACACCATCTTTTGGTAGAGATTGGAACTTATCTTATTTTACTTCTAAATTCGTTTTTGACCTTGTCATTGAGTATTATTAGCAGTCAAATAGGCTTAGTAAAATCTTATAAATTATCAGTTAAATAAATGCTTAAAAAAATCCAAAATGTACGTTAAACTAAGAAATTGTTTATTCTCTTCAATGCATAACTGAAATTGTCAATTTTATAGGCCAGATCTATGAGATCCACTAGATCCCATCAATTTCCCCGAACAATCTCTGCAACTTGTACAGTGATATATCATTTTACATTTCAAAGAAACCATAAATACTATGATGCTATCTTTATTGTCATATTCAACGAAAATGCGTTAATCTGAACATCTATGGTCTAGAACATCAGCATTAAATAAGAATATAAATATGAAATAACGTCAGCACGAATGAAAGGAACGGAATAATGTGTATTGTACGAACATTTCCTGTTGTACATTAAAATATTTTTCCATCATAAGAGATGTGCGCAGGTGTACGTCAGTCGGGTAGATAACGTTTTCTTTGGAATACGGAATTAGATTATATGGATCGACCATGCCTTAGCAGCAATCCTGAGATCAGGACCTAGTGGATTAATTTAACGCCAACACGAGACGTCCCGCCTGAACACGAGATGAAATTTTTAAGTGTGTTATTTACTTAAGAATAAATTGCAAAGGATTGCTATAAAAAATACCAACTATTAATTTAAAGCCGTCCCATAATGAACGAGAATATACCTGTCGCATCCAAATAAAGGAGACACGCAGCCCATGTGCTAGAGAAACTCCGATTCGGTTGTAACGTCTGTTTTAAATTAGGCCGTGCTGTGTTTCACTGCGTAAATGAGGGTACCTGAGGTGCAATCCGGGGAAAGGGGGGTTTAAAGGTTGGCAGCGCACTGGTGTCGCGGGTGTCCATGGGCGGCGGCAATTGCTTACGATCAGTTACGCTTAGACCATAATTCAGGATTGGGGGGGTCTGGTAATTACAATGAAGCGACTGCCGTCTGACCTTCGCAACCCTTTAACAGAGGAACCAGACCAACTGAATCATGGTTACACGTTTCAGAAACTTTTTCCGAAACGTGCGGTTTTCCCTCACCGCCGAGAATATGGTAATGGTAAAAATACGCACATAGATTTGAAAAAACCATTGGTGCATTCTCGGATTTGAACGCGTGGAAGACGCGTTCGTATCCATTGGCTATCATCGCGCAAAAAAAAATTAAAATGCTTATATAATTTTCTTGCGATTTTACGAGTCATTAACTGACTAAAATTGAATGACAAGGAGCTATAAATCGACATCATCACATTAGTGAAGACGGCTACTTTACAGTCTGAAGATGATTAATGATGTTACTGATTGAAAAGATACGCTTGGCACGAGTCAAGTGTTTATTAGCCATGTGTGTAATGTTTGATGAATCAAGTTACACATTGACTTGACATTATAACTTCCATCTATCAAAATCAAATGATTCTTTTTTTGAATAGGCTTGTACACAGTACTTACAAATCGCCATACATTTGGATGATTTAAAACTATTTATAAGTACTTATGTATAATTTACATGTTAATACATATATACGTTGATACATAAAATATATTAATAAAAGTAAATAAACATAATGCGACTCTACCACCGGCTCGGAAAGTTGTTGCTTATTGCTGGTCTAGAAGATCCGGCAAGAAACTCGCCAGTTACACTTTTTAATCGCCAACTTTTTATACAATGGTTTATTATCCTCATACCAAGCATACAGTCTAATGCAACACAAAATATAATGAAGCGAACTAAAAGCTAAATATGAGGTAAACTGAAGCGAACCAGTCCCCCAAGGTGGCACCTGGCATCTGAAGCTGTTCTGTCACTGTTATCTACATTTACGCTACGTTTCTATGTTTTAAGTATAGCGTAGTGAGGTGTAAACATGACGTTTTAGTTGCTAACCTCAACAGGAAATGTCATGTTAAAACAAGCACCTAAGCTCAATCTTGTTCGGATATTGACGATTTTCCGTTTAAAATTATAACCCTCCTTAGCTAAGCGGTAGACACTCGCTACAAAGCGTCCTAATTAAACAGCCTTGTTATATACCAGTCTTACGTTAGTGCAGTCGAATGCTTCCCAAGACTGTGAGTGGGGAAAGACAGTCATCATCATCATCATCATCAGCCTATCGCAGTCCACTGCTGAACGTAGGCCTCTCCAATTGTTCGCCAATGTGATCTATCGATGGCTTCTCGCATCCAGCTCTTACCAGCCATCCTGCGCAGATCGTCCCCCCCACCTAGCCAGAGGGCGCCCTACATTACGCTTGCCAAGACGCGGTCTCCACTCTAGAACTCGTTTACCCCATCGGTGTCGGTTCTGCGGTTAATATGGCCAGCCCACTGCCACTTAAGCTTGCTAAGCCGGTGAGCAATGTCGATGACTTTGGTTCTCTGCCGGATCACCTCATTTCGGATTCGATCTCTGAGAGAGACGCCGAGCATTGCTCGTTCCATAAAGACAGTCGGGAAAGACGGTGTAAGGCATCTTTAAAGCCCAAATTAAATTACATTTCCTTAACTTTTAAGACCACACTGCCTTCCCCATCTCTTCCTGTACTTTGATTAAAATCATTCACATACTTTGAGATCCATTGCTCTTTATTGTAATTGCAATATTTATCTATATTTAATTTAAAAAAAATGTAAGTAGTTATTTAAAGTTTCTTTCTGTGTATGTATATAAATATTAAGATTGTAATGCCCTACACCTCCATCAAGTGTCCTTTACCCAAAGGTTGCCTGGAAGAGATTGCTCATAGTGATAAGGCCACCTTCGTTGAACATATCTTGTAATACCTAGTCTTAAGTTTTCATACTGTACTTTGAGTGCAAAAAAAGTATATTGATTCATACATTCATTCATCTGTGAGGTAAAGGGAGGGGCCGCATTCACCGGGAGGCAGGGAGTGTCCAATGTCCATACTGTACGCAGCATAGAATGGTCCTTTTCGCTTACTCTCGGAAGACTAAGTCGCAGTTACTGACTGACATGTGGAGTCTTTTTCGTCTCGAAGGGTTGCCATAAGTTCTGATAACCAATACGGGACGTTGCCGCCTGAAATACCAGGCAAGGTGTCATTCGTCGTTAAGTTTATAGACAATTCCGGGCCAGTCCCGGATTTCCCGGCCACCTGGCAAACCGGCCCGGTACCCCGGGGCACGCACAATGAATGAAATGAAGACATATCTTATCTATTATTAGCCTTATGCGAGCATCAAGGTGCCACCCATAGCACCTTATTTCACTTGCACGACAATGACAAGAGCTGTCCTTAACAATAGGCCATCAATATAATTATTCAATGCAGTAGGCCGAAACCTTTGAAGTTAGGCTATACTGCCGCTCGTGTAGGTATTGACGCAAGTAACAAAGGGTTGTCATAAAAATTAGGATTTTTAATTAAGCCTTTTACTTCAATTCATCGGTAAATATTGGTATTAGGAAATAATGTAAAACACTATTAATTAGGGTGAAATATTAGGGTTAAGATGAATAAAATACAATATTTTTAAAATAAATCTTTATGTTCGAAAATTATGCTGGAAAAATAGTTCTCTACCATGGCTCATATTGGTGGAAAAGTAGTGGTGAAATGAACAGCAAATATTTGGCAATCACATACATTTAAATGTTGGACGCCCTTCGACAAGATGGGTTGATGACATTCGAAGGCTGGCTGGTGTGGGCTGGATGAGAGTGGCTGAAAATCGGGATCAGTGGCGTGCATTAGGGGAGACCTATGTCCAGCAGAGGACGAGTGTGGGTTGCTGATGATGATGATGATACATTTAGATGGAATTACCAAGTAATTGTACCAAAGTTAATAGTACCTTTATCTAAAACACTGGAACATAAATCGAAAAGATTAGGAATGTACTACAAAATATTAAAATATAAATCGTTAAATACCTAGCACAGGGAAATTGTCCCATAAATTAAGGAGCACAGAATATTATTGTAATACCATACCTAAAACTGTTGAGGCTGATGTCCATGGGCGGCGGTGATCACTTATCATCAGGTATGCTCGTTTGCCTCCCTTTCTCATAAAAAAATGTTTTGGGGTCATTTAGGATGTCTGCCTTTTTACCCAAATGTCCGGCTAAACTGGTCGGATTGTCCGGCTTTTCGTTTGTAAGTCCTGACAACCCTATGCCATAGTCCGATGAAATTAAGAGCACTAGCGGCAGCTGTCCTCGTAGGCTCCATGCGATGCCATAGGATAGCGGGTATCATTCAAGGTGCGCTACATTGTAGCAGGACGTTCACCCTGCGAGATGAGACGATGTACCGGACGCGTAAGGTAGCTGACCTACTAAACCTATTTATACGACGGGAAACCGATTAATAGAAGCGTCTATCACGACGGACTACGCGCGAAATATTGTCGCATCTTTGCGTTGATTCTGGAAAACCGACAGTACCTATATTTTTTGGGTCATCCCAAAAAACCATAACCCACAAATTATTTTTTTCAAATCCTATTTTATCGCGGCATATTCGTGAGATCGGAACACAACTGAAACGAGTGTAATTTCTTTTTGAGTCTTTTAAGATCCTCTCCCAACTATCTTTTGAAATGACCAAACCTAAGTACTAGAAATGATTAGGCAAAATACAGGCAATTTAAAAGTTTCTTTACTGACGTTTCTTTCACGATCTTTGATCGGTCTAGATTGAAAAATAAACAACTGTACTTACGTAATTGAACATCAAATTTGGATATCGGAGTCTCGTAATCTAAATGTAAATATCTTTGTGATTTTTGACCATGCCATGCCATGAGCCATGCTTCGGCATGAATGGGCCGGCTCGATCGGAGTGATACCACGGTCTCACAGAAAACTGGCGTGTGAAGTAGCATCGTGCTATGTTTCGCTGCGTGAGTGACCCGGGTGTCCATGGGCGGCGGCAATCGCTTACCATCAGGTGATCCGTCTGCTCGTCTGAAACAGATCACATAGAAAAAAAAATACAGCATTCGATATGTACTTATTACATATCGAATGCTGCGTTGAGATAAGCTTTATTTAAATTTCAAAGGGTGTAGAAAATAATCAGACGTTTTCAAATGAAACCTCATTATCAACTCTTAATTGGTTGCTTAAATATCTCATCTGTATGAATCACGAAGTTTCTCCCTGTTATGTTACACATGTATGAATTTATGATGCTTAAGCAGGTACCGCATAAATATCGGAAATTCTTCGACTTGTTCGTCGTTGGATCCTTTAAGGAATAACGAGTCACGAATCCAGTATAACTTTTAAACTCAGGATACGATGTGCTCGCATTCGGATACAAGAATACGTTAAACATATTTAAAGCTGCATCCACGAACAATAATGCACCATGAAAGCATTTCCAAAATCGACCCGATTGTTTTCGTCGGTTAGTTCACAGCGCAACTACTCCGTATACTATAATTTTTTTGTCGAAATCTGTTAACAAGTGAAATGAATGAACGTGAGACATTCCTTAATCATTGTCGTCTCGTCAGATGTTGGCGACTTTGTTGCGCGATTCGCAAACGCAACACGGTTGAGTGTCAAGGTCGCGCCGGCGCAACTATGTTGCGGGTTGTTGGCCCGCGTTATAATTGCCTTATGCTTATTGACGCATTATGCAACCTTAAGGTTGCAAAGACAACGGTAAAACATACTGATAATATCGATAACATGGAAGCAGAAATATGAAGTGAAGATTATAAAACTTGTCAATGTATAACATTAAACACACGATTATTTCTGGAACCCCAATATTTATATATACTTAAAAAAAATTAAATGGTTAAAGTACCTATAGTATAGGTTTATCGATGGTTATATCTATGTTTTGTAAAGTAAATAATTTTTTTTTAACAATTACACAAAATTATGGACAGTTATAACTAAAGAAATAACACAAGGATGATGATCTATGTTATAGAAGAAGGTAGGGCACACTAGCGACGCCAATTGATTTAAATTGTTAGCAACAAAAACGAATATCTTTTATAACAATTTCGAAGCTGCAGCCTCTCGGAAAACACCTATACTATTTATTTAATACTTATACTTAACTTTTGGGTCTGATTTTGTACTCTAAATTTGGATTACAGCCAAAAACGGCCACTTATGGCGGTAATCCAAATTTCGAGTGCAAAAACAGATCAAAAGTAGTGCACGGTTATTAAATAAATAGTATTTAATGTTTGCTTAGAGACTCCCGCTCCGAAATTGTTTAGAATACATCCGGAATACTAGCCAACAATTTAAATCGATTGGTGTCGCTAGCTATCTGTCGCCTTAAAATACGAGGAGTTTCCCATGCGTCGTCGACATATTAGATTATAGGTACATAGAAGTCCGGCACAAGAAATCCCAAGGGATCGTCGTGTTCCCTGAAATATAATGGCCTATTTTTATCGATATTTTTAAAAAGACGTCCCTACCCGTTCTACACGTGTAGCGGATTTTTCCGTCTGCTGAGGTGCGAAGTCTGATTCCGCATAGTGATTGATAAGTGTCTTAGAATGCGCGTGCAAGTCTAATTATAACATAAAGCTTAAATACGGTTGCATTAAAAATGTAATTACAGAGTTAGACACTGTTTGTCTAAAGTGCAGTGTGGGTTATGGCTAATAAAACTGTGCATTGTTTTATGTAGTTGCGCTATGACAAGTTATCTTTATTGCTATCATCATCAAATACTCCATACTGATACAGGACTTTTTTTATATGAGCTCATTATTTTTAAATGATTCGCATGGTAAAATGAAAAAAATGTTTTATTTTTGTTGTTTAATAGACGTGATTAACATGGTTTTTCAATTGTCGGACGCAATAAGAACACGCAAACAGTCAGACAATACTAATTATTATAAATGGGAAAGTTTATGTGTGTGTCTGTTTGTTTGTCCGCCTTCGACGCCAATACGGAGCGGCGAATTGACGTGATTTTTTTATATGATAGGTGGCAGATGAGCAGACAGATCACCTGATGGTAAGTAAGTGCGCTGACAACCTTTTAACCCCCCTTTCCCCCGTATTGGGCGTGCGGTACCCTCACTCACGCAGCGAAACAGCACAGTGCTACTTCACGCTGGTTTTCTGTGAGGCCATGGTATCACTCCGGTCGAGCCGGCCTATTCATGCCGAAGGGTGGCTCTCCCACGGTAATTTTACTAAGTGGAGATAGATGAAGGGATGGAAAATTGGTGAGTGACATGGGCACACCTAATGGGAATTCCACGCGACCGAAACTGCTTATGAACTTAATAATGGACAATACGACAAAAAAACATTTTCCGTAATGAAAAATATAATTTCTAGATTAGAGTCGCAGAAATTTAAGAAAAATAAATTCAGAATTTTCAAACAGATATTAATGGAGAAAAAAAAAAATGTATACATCTTCCTGTGACGTCATCACTCGGCATGACAAATTAAAAACGCTTTTGCACACGCTGATTAAAGCAAAAAAAAAAGTAAAATCTCTGATCATAAAATGACAAGATAAAATGATGACAGTGACAGTAAGTAACTTAAAGTCACCTAATTTTTTTATTGGACTAAAGCACCGACATCACAATACGTTGAGCCTCAGGACTACGTCACTTCCGGCAAATTAATTAATAATTTAAAAAATATTTCAATAAATACACATATTTAATGATAACTAAAAAATATGAATCATCTTTTTTCTCTTTCTTTATTCGAAAAGCGTATAAAAATGCTAATTTATTTTTTTGTCGTATTGTCCGTTATGATTGTTATTTTCTATGGTTTTGTTCCCGGGCAAATGAAGCGGAAGAAAAACGAATTCGAATGTAGTTTTATATCTTTAAAAATTAAAACAATGTTTGTTTTAATAATATGTGATGATAAATTAAGTATTTAATGTAGGTACGTAGTCACCCTGCATGACCCAATGTTTATATATTTATTGATTGTAACCACATAACATTTTGAGATGTTATTATAGATTTAGGTAGGTATTCCCATGTACACCTATACCACAGTTAAACAAGATCTTTTTCTTGTTATACTGTGCCTATACACCCTGTGGATATATTGGTTTAAGTACCGGGCCGTGATCTCGGGGTCCTGGGTTAAATTCCCGGGTCGAGCGAAAAGTATGTTTCGAATTTTTCGAACATAGTTCGGGGTTTGTGATCACTAAGCCGCATTTAGCAAGCGTGGTGATTAAGCCTAATCCCATTATAGTAGCGATGACTTGACGATTTCTATGATGAGGCCTTGGCCCTGCAATGGTCAGCCGTGTGGTCCCGGCAGAGTAAAATAGGCCACCCTCACTTACCGAGGTGTCGTAAAAGGCGACTATGGTAAAGCTGCTGGCATGATCATCAGCACCCAGACAAGGAAAACTCTGCATTTATATCAAAACCCTCGCCAACCCGTCTACCAAGCGTAGTGAGTATGGCAATTACCCCCCATGTGATTGAGGGAGGCCCGTGCCCCAGCATTGGGGACTTAAATGGGCTGACGATGGACAGTTTATAGGCTGATACTTTACTTTTACTTTTTTAGTACTATGCTTATACCATGTATTCCACCAATTTTTATACATGACAGAAAATAAACATGGTAATGCAATTCCGAAGCTACACCGGTTCAGAAGGGTTCTGTTGAGAAGTTATGGCAAGAAACTCGCCAGTTTACTCTCCTTCTTTGCAGAGGCTTATCGGAATCACTTAATTTTTTCTGTCGGTATCTGCTAGCTTGTTAAGGTGACAGGTAGGGCACACTAGCGACGCCAATCGGTTTTAATTTTTAGCTACTAAACGGGATCTATTTTAAACAATTTCGGGGCTACTACCTCTCGGCATACACTTATAATATTTTTTAAATAACCATGAAAAATGTTGGGTCCAACGCGTACGCGTAAAATTGATCTACGGCAAGAGCGGCCACTTTTGGCGTGAATTAATTTTTCCAACCAACCAACATTTGTACATGGTTATTTGATAAATAGTAAAAGTGTTTGCCGAGAGGCTGTAACCCCGAAATTGTTTAAAATAGATCCGGTCGCTAGTGTTGCCTACTCATCGCCTTAAAGCGTTCTGGAATGGGACTCAACACACCAAACACGTTAACTGACCACTAGGGATGCTCAAGACTGTGCGAAGTGAAGGAGTTCTACTTCAACTACTTGAAAACGGACCCTGGGCTCCGAAGCGCTGCCGCTTCGGAGCCCAGGGTCTTGGGAGGCAACCGGGACAAAACGCTAAGATGATGATGAAATCAAACACATTGACTTGCAGTCGCGATATCGAGCATATGATGCAAGTCTTTATCTTGCGTGTTATTCCAAGTAGTGTGTAGACCTCCCGATTCGAAGCCGAGGTATACTTGAACCATGATCCAGGAGTCTGGTAATTCATCATCATCATCGTTTCAGCTAATTGACGTCCAATGCAGGACATAGGCCTCCCCCAATGTTCTTCACACGTACCGGTCCTGTGCCGCACGCATCCAATGGCATCCTAGTGGGGGGCCTGCCACGTACGTGACCTCCACTCGAGGATCTTTCCGCCCCAACGGTCGTCTGTTCTCCTCGCTATGTGCCCTCCGCATTACCACTTAAGGCATGCAATCCTTTGGGCAATGTTCCCTGCGTTCCTGTTTGTGCATGCCCTAGTTCTTTTGTGGATTTCATCATTTCTGATACGATAATGCTAGAAGACTCCTAGCATAGCCCGCTCCATTGCTCTCTAGGTGACTTTGAGCCTCCTTAATCGGCACATTGAACGCGGTAATTATGTTGAATAAAATTCTGTGCGTCCTGTGAAAAGTGATTACAAGTCGACTTATATCGAAATTGATTTTCTTCTTGCTACTTCATCACAACAAAAAAATCCTCTATTATTATGCAAAAATTCCTCCATTTTTCCGTCTGATCAGACAGAAAATTACAGGATTTTTTTGTGATGAAGTGGCAAGAAGAAAATCAAATTCGATATAAATCGACTTGTACCACTTTTCAGAGGACACACATAATTGTATGGTAATTGCAATGAAGCAACCGCTGTCTTGCCTTCGCAACCCTTAGACAGGGGCACCAGAACAACTGGATCACGTTACACGTTCAAAATCATTATCTCAAATATTGTAGGTATCCATAATTTTAAGAAACTATCCGAGACATGCATGTTTCCTCACGATGTTTTCCCTTACCGCCGAGCCAATGGTAGAAATCATATAATGCAAGTGTTCACGTAAAAAACCACATATCTAATAGAGACATAGAGCACACATATTAATTATATGTGGTGAGCGTACAGAGATCCTGATTGCGGAGTAGTTCTGCATAGGGAGAGACCCGATATGATATACTGCCTAGCGCGTAGGTCAACGAAATTTTCGATATCACTGTCAACTAGCGCCGAACTACCGTGTTCGGCCGTAAACCATCAGCCGATATGTTTCGTCCTACAATACTTTCATCGACAGAATCGAACTAGGTAGCTCATTTATCAGCCGGACCCAGTATAATGTAGGCGTAAAATATTAAAAAAAATGACATTTGAATTTAGTTAATACATGCAAACACGTTATTACGAAGTGTTATTTTTATCCTGTTATAAAATGGCCGCGAACGCGTGTGCATGTGGCTCAAAATTGCCACTCGATTACTTCATTTGAAGATACCAAGAATTCGTATCTAAGGCTTTTATTATCGTAATTTCCACATTACAAATAGCTAGTAGGCCTGTAATTTGGCAATTAAGTAACTACTTATTACATTGAATTAAAAAATTAAACTCTTTTAGCAACTGTTTTTAACCGACGAAAAACAACGGAGGAGGTTCTCAATTAGAAGAATAATATTTTATTTTTATTTTTTTTGGATGATCGATCACGCATAATATTTTACTGAGCAGTTCGATTCGGATAATTCATTTGTCATTGAAAGGGTACACTCCGGGAAGATGGTCACCCCTATAAATAATGGGCAAAATTTTAACAAGGATTTTTAATTAGGATATGATTCATAGTTCTCTCACTTATTATAATGTAAGACCTTTTCACAGAGTAGTCTGAGTTAATTAGAGTAGATACCTAATTAGCAAATTATAATCACAAATTATGAAAAAATAATTGGTCTGTCATGTATCATAAAGGATAAAAAGTGGTAGTGAGAAGAACAGCATAATATAACTTTGTAATCTCATAATAATAATAATATCCTCCAACCGATTTAGACTTAGGCGGCCAATCTCAACGATCAGCCACCTACGCAGAATATATTATAGTGCTCAAGTATGTGCGTAAACACGTGCACTCTCTATTCCCTTACCCTCATATTCCGATGAGACACCAGTGTGACACGACCGGAGAGGGATTAGGCGCAGGACCAACGGCTTAAGGTGCTTTCCGAGGCACGGAGGTACAAGACCGCCAATTTGAAGACTCCGTGCCGACACTGAGAATTTCTTTACAGAAAAGCTCAGCTACAAATTTTTTGCCCGACCCGGGGATCGAACCCGGGACCCCAAGCGCAGCTGACGATTTAAAGTGTGCCAACGAGGCAGTCAATCTCATATGGTTGTATAGATTTACCAAGTTACCTCATCATCATCATTTCAGCCAATGGACGTCCAAGTTACTTATGCAATCATTATAGGCCATAGAAGTCCTTTCGCAGTGTCAAAACGAGATACAGTGTGGAAGTGTCAATTGTCATTGGATTACCGATTATCTCCAATTCACGTAATCGCCAGCACGATACACAAACAAAGCAAGGTTGGTACCTCGCTACATATTTGTTCAAACTATGCTAAACGAAACAATAATATGCAATTTGTACATTGTGAATAACGGTATAATCTCCTTTCAATACAAAAAAGTTTTTTGCGGTAGCAACAAATAAGAACTACCTTTTTGTATAAGCAATGGATCACTAATTTAGACTGCATAAAAGGTCCATTATTAAGTCCTGCGGACGTTTGCTTGTCGCTGCACTAGCGCCTCCATTTAGATTTTTAATTAATTGCCATTTTTTTAGTTACTCTGGGAAATGCTTACTTTTTTATATCCTCCTGCTCCTGCATTTTAAAAAATAATAGTTCCCTTAAGTTAAAAAAAATGGTTTCCTACATTCATTCATTAAAAATTATCATAGATATTTTTCTTTAATGTTTTTGACTGTGGGAGAGCCACGTTGCTGCAAGAAAATCGGCGTGAAGCAGCGCTGTTTCGCTGCGTGAGTACCGGAGGCCCATTCCGGGGGAATGGGTTATAAAGGTTTTTTAAAAGTAAAAAATGTCTTTATTCAATTTAAGTCCATACAGAACATTGTCAAATATTATGTAATCTACCGCTGATTCGGAACGTAAATTTTTACCGAGAAGAATCAGCAAGAAACTTAGTAGTTACTCTTTTCAAATAATATGGTAATTACAATTTTCATTCTCGTACAAATTATGATTACAGTGACAGTATGATATACACTGCTTATAATCAGTATCGTTTAGATAAATAGTCAAAGCAAAATTATCAAATGAAATTATACATTAGAGGACAGGCGAAGAGATCAATATGTCCAGGAATCCTTATCATTCAAATAATCATCTACTTTATTTTTAGGCATAACATTAGGCAGTTTATATGCAACTTAAATCAATAATTTTTTGAGGTAACTTATTTAACATTCTAATGCTCATTCCTACAAATGAATTTCCAATTTTATGAAGTCTAAGTTTGGCAGTGCATTTGTGACTCCACTGGTGTCGTGGGTGTCTATGGGCAGCGGCAATCGCTTACCACAGGCGATCCGTCTGCTCGTCTGCCACCTATCACATTAAAAATGTAATGATTATAATAAAATATTTAAAACAAATCAATCGAAAAAAAAAATGGTTGTAGTTGAACAAAAAATGCCAGTGCCACTTGAGTACGAAGCTCTTACATAGCTAGGAGTTATAATTATTCATAAATATCACATACTCTGATCTGACTCCGAGATAGGTAGCTCAAGCACCTGGGGGACAAACAGTGGGATAACAAGTATATAGGCATTTAATACTTTATTTGTAAATGTATACTTATAATACAGAAAAAATACAGAAAACGCCACGAATCTTTGGCCCGATGGCAGTTCATCTTTTTAAACCTACTGAACATTTTGGACAACTTAACTTGTCATATATAAAATAAATAAATAAAGTTTCACAACTTCACATACATTGACCTGAGTCCGAGATAGGTAGCTCAAACACCTGTGTTACGGATATAATTCATTATTTATGAATCAAATACTATACTGTCTGCCGAAAGTCCTTGCATTGACTATACGAGTAAATAAATATATTGATAGATATACTTTCACAAATCACACAACTTAAGTTCTAGGCATTACAGGAATTTTGTGTATAATTTCGGCGGTATCAACCTTCGGTTATAGTTAACTGTAGGTAACGTTAGAATGAGTGTGTGCTTGTTTGTGTGCGATTTTGTTTATGGCGGCGCTAGTATACCCAACAAACAAGTCTATAGGGTGTGACTGTAATTTATTTGTAAGTGCCAATTACAATTTATAATTAAAAAATACAAATGACCTGTTCGTGTATGCAGGGCCACTGCGTGTTCCATAGTTGCCCTTGATGTATCAGAGAGCTTCCGCGGACAGACGGCGTCAGGTGGAGTTAACCTTCTCCCCCCCACGCAGTGCAAAAATAGCACTTGTGTCTTCTAAGATAACGGGTGTAGGATGAAATTATGCGATGCCCTGTATTTCTACTTATTATGTCATATTTTACTATTTGTTTTGTTTCACCTTTCTAGTGAGTAGGTACTAGGAGCCTTTGATTGAGCTTCAGATGACTAAGGGACAAAACTATACTAACATCGAGATTTAAAAAAGTATGATTATGATAGTAATAATGCTTGTTAAAGAAGAATGAAATGCGAGTGTAGTAGAGTACATCCACTATTTTACATGTTAATACTTGATATGTTCTACTGTCAGCAGGATTTATATATTTGTTATTTTAAAACTTCACAAATTATTCTTTTGCGAATCAATATTGATTCGCGAAACGATTCGTAGTCATTCATCAACCGCGAATCAATTAATTCACCAACCAAACAAAAATTATTTATTATTTTCACTCACCAAGCTTTAACTGCCAATATAGAGGTATAATAAATCGATCCTTTAGATGATGTTGAGCTGTTGAGGTACCTATATTTAAATGTAGAAAACAATAATTCCATACCAGTCCTGGAAGGCCAGTGTTATTAAAATATGCAAATAGGCCAAGGGCGTGGATACTAACACAGTTAGAGATGGTCAGTTGGTAAACAAAGTTAGAAAGCAGAATGTTTCGACTCCGTTTCTGAACCCTTGTGAATAAGAAGTAACGTAGAACTGGACAACTAAAATACTGACCGTGGGAGAGCCACGCTTCGGCATAAATGGGCCGGCTCGACTTACATAAAACCGGCGTGAAGCAACACTGTGCTGTGCGGAGGCCCAATCCGAAGGAAGAGGCGGTTTAAAGGTTGGCAGCGCCTTTGTGACTCCACTGGTGTCGCGGGTGTCATGGACGGTGGCAATTGCTTACCATCAGGTGATACGTCTGCTCGTCTACCACCTATGACATTAAAAAAAATCTTAAAAAATATTGATAAATCTACCACAATGGTACTGCATCGATTAAACATTTGTTCGGGCTTGAGGAATTCTGACACTCGCGCTGATACTGGGCTCCCGACTGGAGTACAATGAATCCGCAAACCGGTACAATGACCTTCGTCCCTATTTCTACCTTAGCATTGACCCTTCAGAATAGATGTCAAGCTGGCTATGTAAACACTGTTATATAACACTATTTCGTAATGTGAAAAAAAAAAGGTGAAAAGTCGATAATGAAGTTCAGATAATGACTCGTCTATCATTGAGTTTTAATTTCACTTCATAAATATTACAATATATATTTATAATTTCTGAGATAAAAACAGATGATTTCAGAAACAGTTTTTCACATCTCTGGCTACGTCACGGTTCTTACTTCCCACGCGACTCCTGGCTCCTGGAGTAAGTTCAAGTTTGAGCTCTGTCAAGTCAAGGTGTGTTGCAACAATGTTGCAGTGTATTGATCCACCAATTAGCGTCCTACGAACCGCGCTGCAGATGAAACATTCACTTACGATTGTGAACCTTACTGCTTCGACTTACGAATTCTTTTACGTTTTTTTTTGGACCGCGCGTTCAATAACCCAAGACTGGTGACATTTTTACGCGCAAAACGAACGTACGTTCCTCTACTCCTCTGAATAATTGTTAAGCTACGGTCATTTAATTGTAGGATACCTTAAACTAGTGCCATTAAACATCGTTATTACAGTGAATTAGAAAAAACCCTTTCATGTTTGTAATTTAGGGTTCCGTACCTCAAAGGGAAAAAACTGAACACTTAAGTATAAGATCACTGTACGCGTGAAGTTATCGAGTTAAGATTTAAACTTGGGTCCTACAGTTTCTTAAAGTTATAAAAAGTCAAAAATCGTTAATTTATAACTAAAAAAAAGTAGAAACATACTTCGAAACTCTTGATTGAACCGAAAATGTAGAGGGTATTTCCAGTTGACCCAATCTTATGAGCAAGCAACGTTTTTTTTAGATCAGACAAAGGGGAAAATATGAAAAATGAAATCTTTAAAAATAGGTAGGTTCTATTTTTAAAGACTTCAAATCATATAAAAAGGGTAAGATGTGCACATTGTATTTTTTTTTACTTTCACGACGCATTATTAATACAAAAAATATTAAATGCGCAATTTAAGCTCTAAATATGTAGAATAATGTTCTCTAAACCGATATTTCGGTCATGGCGGCCAATTGAGCGATCAGCCATCGATGCAGGACATATTATAGTGCACAAGTATTTGCACAGACACATGTGCACTCTCTATTCCCGTACCCTCCCTCTTATTTCGATGGGGCACTAGTGTGACACGACCGACGAGGGTTTAGGCGCAGGACCAACGGCTTAACGTGCTTTCCGAGGCACGGGGGTACAAGACCGCCAACTTCCAGACTCCGGGCTAATACTGAGAATTCCTTGACAGAAAAACTCAGGTACAAATTTGGGCCCGACCCTTGGTTCGAACCCGGGACCCCAAGCGCAACCGTCGCTTTAAAGTGAGACCCACTAACCATTGCGCCACCGAGGCAGTCACAAATATGTAGAATATGTAGGTACTGAACCATCGGAGGGCGAGCCTGACTGGCACTTGACTGTTTTTTTTTACACTTAGATACAACACAACTTCGATATGTACCTGAATTATTATGAATATTGTGGGATCGTAAAGTGGAGTTCCTATAAACGATAATGTGAAACAATCAACATTACTTTAAAATGTTACACCTTACATGTTTCTTGTAAATAAGTGAAGCAGCACTGTACTCTGTTTCGCTGCGTGAGTGAGCGTACCGGAGGCCCCATCCGGGGAAAAGAACGGTTAAAGGTTGGCAGCGCCCTTGTGACACCACTGGCGTCGCGGGTGTCTGTGGGCGGCGGCAATCGTTTACTATCAGGCGATCGGTCTGCTCGTCTGCCACCTATCACATAAAAAAAATGATTTATCCTTCTTCGTGATGTGCACTATTAAGGAGTAAAATGCCCTGCCTTCGTTAGTTTTCTCAAATGACCCCAAAATATTTAAAGCAAGAGTGAAAATTCTGCTTCTGGGTACAGTGGCGGACACATCAAGCTATACAAAACTGTCAAATTTCTTCATTCGATTATAAACCTTATATTATTACACATTGAGTTCGAAATCGATTGAGGAAATTTGACAGTTATGTGTAGCTTGACCTGTCCGCCACTGTACGCTTGCTCCATCAAAATCTACTTAGGTTCATTTTCAGGGTAAAGCCATCAGTAAGGCCATCAACAATGAAAAAAATATGGCGGTGTATTGTTAAAGAAAATATGATAAATTATGACATCTCTGAGTTCTTGACCCACTCCACTGATCTGTTAACCCCTGATCATATCTGATGCATGCCGAACAGCTTCGGGTGGCAGACAATGAATGATCTTTCGTCGTAACATGACCTTTTCGACCAACAAAAGGGCTTATTTTTTCATCTTTTAAAAAAAATCCTTTGGTCCATACAAATAAAACTCAAATTTGAATGTTGCAGGCGACAGAAGTGGCGCCTATCATTTTACGTTTTGTTTTAAGACGCTGTTTTCGAAATCCGTCCTGCGCTGCGATCCGGACATAGAATGGACAATACGCCAAATAAAAAGAAAAATACTATTTCTAGATTTGACTCATAGTAATTTAAGAATTTTTAAATAGGTACTTATGGAAAAAAATATTTAAAATCCTCATGTGACGTCATCATTCGGTATGACATTTTTAATAACGCTTATGCTCAAGTTGATTTAAAATAAAAGTTATCCTAAAAACCAAACTTTTTTTACTGTACCTACAATAAAATCTCACATTTAATTAAACTAAAAAAAATATTATATACGCTCCGCCCCGGCACGCTGTGGCCCGTACCTTCAAGGTGACGGGTAGGGCACACTAGCGACGCCAATCGATTATAATTTTTAGCTGCTAAACCGGGTCTATTTTAAACAATTTCAGGGTTACAACCTCTCGGCAAACACCTATACTATTAGTTGATATTTTATAGCAATCTTATGCGATTTATTCTTAAGTAAATAACACACTTAAAAATTTCATCTCGTGTTCAGGCGGGACTCGAACCCACACCTTCCACAATCCGGGTGAATGTACTACCAATTATACCACTGAACGCGTTACTTAGTCGACGAAATTTGTAAGTGCTTGATTCGACATGAGCTGTCGATAGTCTCATCAATATTGTAGGTATATTTACAATATCCAGTGGAAATATTATTACAAATGCTCATAGAAAAGTCCAGGTTATTATGTGTCTTGAATATACATAGCAAACGTGTAAGAGGAGCTCGTGCGCCGGCGCACGTTCTGCACTTTTCAGTGAAGAACGTGCGGCAGACTCGCTTATGAGAATAGTTTCTGGGGTGTATTTATTTCATACTTATACTGAACTTTGTGGTCTGCTTTTGTATTAGAATATTTACCGCTAAAAACGGCTGCTTATGGCGTTAATCCAAATTACGAATGTAAAAACAGATCACAATTTGAAAGTAGTCCACAATTATTCAATAAGCAATATATTATAATAGTTTGCTTAGAGACTGGAGCTCCGAAATAGATTAAAATCGGATCTATTTTAGTTTAGTAGCTAACAATTAACGCCTTAAAGCCGCCTTAAAAACGCGTTAAGGCTACCCGTCGCCACGGGTAGCCTTAACTAGCGACACCATTAGTTTTTAATTGTTATCTACTAAACCGGATCTATTGTAAATAATTTCGGTTACAACCTCTCGGCAAACACTTATACTATTTATTAAATAACCATCTAAATATGTTGAGTCCGTTTTTGTACGCGAAAAGCGGCCACTTTTAGCGTGAATCAATTTTTCGCGTACAAATGTTGGGTCCGCATTTGTGCATGGTTATGTAATAAACAGTATAAGTGTTTGCCAAAAGGTTGTTACCCCGAAATTAATTAAAATAGATCCGGTTTAGTTGCTAAAAATCAAAATCGATTGGCGTCGCTAGTGTGCCCTACCCGTCACCTTAAGTCGATTGGTGATCTGTGATTGGCGTCGCTACAGGGAGTCCTACAAATTATGTAGTTCCTATGCACGTGCCATGGAAGTAGGAAACGTGCGCTTTAAACAGAATGTGCCATTTTCGGAAAAAAAGTCACAGAGTGTGAAAGAGATCCAACCGGCCCTGATGCAAATTCTATATATTTTTTTAAAAGGCCTAATCCCGCGTACGGTGACGGCCGCACGTGTGATTCCGCCAATGTTAAGTGTTTAGGGAGACACGTTATATTTAGATATTGACCGGTTTATGATTTAAAATTTCCGATCTATTTTGAAGTCTTCTCTGCAGATTCTATTCTAGTGCGGTAGAGAAAAAACGTCACCCAGCACGTCACCGCATTTCTAGCACTTCGCTCGGTTTTTTTTTTCAAGTATAGGTAAACATAGGCGGTCTATGAAAAGACACAGTCTGTTTAAGGTGCATGTCTATGGTAAGCGCAAGGTAACCAGATTAGCTGGATACGTGCTCTTAAGGGTCAACTCTCAGGTGAATAACCATTATTTATAATCTTGCCATTATGAAATTGATCTCCTTATGAATTGTCAATGACGACGCCAAGTTTTAATCATATTGTTTTAAACATTCGTGTTGTCATTTTTTAGAAAAGTTTTTTACAAGTTAAATTATATTTTCGATTCTATAAATATCACCAGAAACCAAATAATTTTTAGTGCTTTTTTGTCACTGTTCAACTCCTGGCTGGCCATGAGCTTTCGATTTTTGAGCGCTTTTGCAATGGTCACGATGTGACATGATGTGGTCACGGTATTACCGAACTCCCATTACAATGTATTCTAAAGTTTCTTATAAAGTTTTTAGATATAGGTACTTGATCAAAATTGTTTTAGTTTAGTAATGATACATAGTACTCATTACTATGGTAAAAGGGCGGTTTGAAACTATTCGCACATCAAATTTGTGTATATTAAAATCCTACTTCTTAACTTTTCTATTTGAGTGAAGATATCACATAACGCATTTTGTTGCAACGGTACAAATTATCTCATTCATGAATGGAAACATGAAGGCAAAATCGGGATACCAAACGGGCGGAACTGCAATCATGTGTTTGTACGCATTCCGTGCAGGGTTACCAACCTATCATGTCTGTTAAAAACCAACTTATATTGTACACTACAGAAACTAGAGGTCTAGTTTTTGTAGGTACAAACTAGCGTTGCCGTGTGGTCCCGGCAGAGTAGAATAGGCCACCCTCACTCTTACCGAGGTGTCGTAAAAGGCGACTAAGGTAAAGCTGCTGGCATGATCATCAGCACCCAGAGAAGGAAAACTCTGCATTTATATCAAAACCCTCGCCAACCCGTCTGCCAAGCGTGGTGAGTATGGCAATTACTCCTCATGTGATTGAGGGAGGCCCGTGCCCCAGCAGTGGGGACTTAAATGGGCTGATGATGATGATGATAATGAAACTAGCGTTAATTTAAGTAAATGCGCTCAAAATCGATGGTCTTCGAGCGGAACTCGAGCACACAATTTTTTACGATAACCTTCAAGCAATATATATAAGCAAGTCGAGTTGTCTTTTCGACAAAAATGATATAAGTATATAAACAGTCCCGCTGCAGGACCATTGCCTCCATTATAGAATTCAAGTCATCGCTACTATGATGGGTTAGGCTTAATCCCCACGCTTGCCTAATGCGGATTGGTGATATAAACCCGAGCTACGTTCGATTTTTTTTACCCGACTACGGCAAAGCAAAAGGAGGGTTATGATTTTGACAGGCTATGTATGTATGTATGTATGTATGTATGTTCATCTGTTTCCACGTAACTTCTTAACTACTTATCAGAATTCGACAAATGACATATCATTATAAGCGTCTTGATCGTCCGCTGGTTATAGGCTATATGAAGTTTCACAAAATCTAATGTGGCGCCCTCTAGCGGACAAAACATACAGAGTAAAAAAATAAAGTTATGATAAATATGCCGTGTTTGGTATCATTTGAAAGCGCTTGACTTGTACATTTTGAATATATATATATATATATATATATATATATATATATATATATTACTAGCACTTGGACACCAAAATAGTACAAATAAAATAAAAGTAAAAAAACTAAAACCCAACTACGACAAAAAACGTCGCTGAAAAAGTATAAAACAAGCCTTCGTTGTCAATTTATGCAATATTCACTATGTAGAGATAAAATTTCATGTTTGGAAAGGCGTAGTCACACGTTAAATATACTACCCTTTGACAACGTGTGACTGCGGATTTCCAAACATGAAATTTTATCTCTACATAGTGAATATTGCATAAATTGACAACGAAGGCTTGTTTTATACTTTTTCAGCGACGTTTTTTGTCGTAGTTGGGTTTTAGTTTTTTTTTATGAACTGTAGGCTAACCACAATCTCACCTGATGGAAAGTGACGAGAGTCTAGGATGTAACGCGTTTGCCTAAAAGATGCCTGTTCACTCTTGCTTTAAAGATGCACAGATTGTAGTGGTCCGGAAAAACAGACCTTGGCAAGGAGGTCCATTCTTTAGCTGTCCGCATTATGAATGTGAAAGCAAATCGCTACGTGCGCTCGCCGCGGCTTGTTGTCCGTTGGTGGATTGGGCGAGGGGGGATCAAATATTGCAGAACCTCCGCACACTCCGAAATGATCCGGTAGAAGACTGAGAGACTTGCTACACGTCTGCGGTGGTCAAGGCTCTGCAAGCCAGCCTCTGAGAGTACGTCATCACCGATGAGTCTCTTCGCACGGAGCTCTATTGTGTCCAAAGCACAATAGAGCTCCGTGCGAGGTACGCTAATAGCGTACCTCGGGCTCCAAGGCGCCAGATTTGTAGCCAACCGGGAATGAGGGTTTTCGCGTGTGAAAAATCCGCTAGATGGCGTACTGTCGGACTGTCCCACATTAACCACATTGGTTGTTTAGTTTGTCAAATTGACATTTTGATAGATCACATTTTTAAAGATAACCAATCACATTGTATATGTACCCCACTCCTATAGTAGGTACCTACTCCATCTAGCGGCTTTTTCACACGCGAAAACCCTCATTACACGCTGGAATGAGCGATCAATTAAAGAACGAGTCGTCATGCTTATTAGCAGTGGCAAAAAAATCAAAATTCATAAAAACTTTATTTGTATAGGCTTGTACAGAGCTCGTACAAATCGTCATAAATGAAAAATATTTAGAACTATATATTGTACATACATGTAATAACACACTGGCAACCCTGATTATGCATCGAATAAATCAAGCCAGCACGTGTACTGGCGGTCAAGGGCGCGCGGTTGATAACTCGGCTTCATTTGCCATTACGGTTACATCGCAACCAAGCATTGTAGGCCAGACCAGTTATTACGGCTAATTGTACCCATTGTACTAATGACAATAATGACATTATAGTGGAGAAAAGTGAAACAAAGTAGGCTTGTGTAACTAGGAACTCTTAGATTACGGAGGATTATAAACTCGATCGTAGATTACATCATCATCAGCCCATCGCAGTCCACTGCTGGACGTAGGCCTCTCCTATTGTTCGCCACTGTGATCTATCCATGGCTTCTCGCATCCAGCTCTTGCCAGCCATCCTGCGCAGATCGTCCCCCCACCAAGCCAGAGGGCGCCCTACATTACGTTTGCCAAGACGCGGTCTCCACTCCAGAACTCGTTTACCCCATCGGTTGTCGGTTCTGCGGCTAATATGGCCAGCCCACTGTTTGCCCAATATTTATATTAAAACACTTTTTTTGTTAGTCTGTTGTCCCACTGCTGGGTAAGGTCCTCTTTTGAAGCTCGAAGCCATCGCTTACCAGTCCTGATTGGTGGTCTAAATCTTCACGCCATTATTTTCCTGGGTCTGCCTCTCAATCGTGGCTCATCGATTAATTGCGTTCAATAAGCTTATCATTCATTCAATAAGGAATTATAAGTTTATTCTCTCTCACAAAGGGTTTTAGGTACCTATATCAATAACATTGTATCTTCAAGTTTGGCCCCTGGTGTGAGAGACTGGAGCCTATGTTAGGTTTCGAAGAGAAACCCGTGATACAGGTCTCTAGGCTCCACCCCCGAGTGAATTGCGTATTTTGATGGATTTTATTTTATTTTATTATTATGGAATAACAACAGCCATTTTATAAAAAGTTCTTAGTCTAAATACAGAGTTTATAACGAATTAGGTCAAAATAGTTATTCACAAACGATAAACATTTCTTAGTAAAATAGGTAATTAAAACTATATAAAATGAGGTAATACAAAATAGCAACGTGATGCTTGATGGTACAGTAAGTAATTAAACTGCCTATTCACAACCTCCCATACATTGATCTGACTCCGAGATGGGTAGCTCAAGCCACAGAATAAATATACTCGTAGGACACTCAAGCACCTGTGTTACGGATATCAGAATTAACAGTGGAATTAAAAATATGTATATTATATCCTCAGCCATGAGACTGAGGAGAGCCAATATACTGTGTCACTATAAAAAAATCATATAATACTTTTCTTTTGTAAATACATAGGTACCTATAATACATAGAAAACACCCAGACCAATATAGACAGACATGTTCATGCACACAAAATGTTTGTTCTTGTAGGAGATCGAACACGCGACCCTTGCACCAGGAGGCAGCGTTCACTACTAATGTTCCAAACGGCAATTTTCAAAAAATGAAAAATAAAAACAATTATGACACTTAAGTAAAATTACTATTACAAATGGAGTCCATTATAACTATTAGTCCCTATAAATATACAAACATTTATTAGATACTCCCCGTGACACTTTTGGCACTATGAAATTCAGTGGATGACACTAGATATATTTTATATGTATTATTTTATTTTATTTTACTATTTTTATTATTAGTGTTTTAAATTTGGTTTGATTTAATTCGAATTCCATTGTTATTTGACATTATGTAGGTATTTTATTTCAATTAATTTTCAAAGTCAATTTTAATGTTATTATTACAAAATTTAATTCAACTCAATTCATGACACTTAAGAGTACTAGCAACTTTAGGTTAAGCTGTACTAATACTAATTATTTCATTATTTATAAATTAATGTTATGGATCAAAGTTATCTGAAATAAAATCATTTTTTTTATGTAATAGGTAGGCAGACGAACAGACGGATCACCTGATAGTAAGCAATTGCCGCCGCCCATAGACACCCGCGACACCAGTGGAGTCACAAGTGCGCTGCCAACCTTTAAACCCCCACTATCCCCCGGATTGGGCCTCCGCTACCCTCACTCACGCAGCGAAACACAGCACAGTGCTGCTTCACGCCGGTTTTCTGTGTGGCCGTATTTTACTAGATTTGCAAAAATTTTTACGTTATAGAAATAAAAATACTTACACTCATGCGTAATACTTACCCATGCTCTCTACACAAATCGTTATACTTGGTCTCCTAACACTAACGCGTGCATTGCTGTACTTAATTATTACATATTGAATAATTGATAACTATTTACGATTTACACGTGTAATGGATTACATTATTAGATTATCAGTTTCTATTTGGCATTGAAAGGGTTTTTCGGTGACGCACTCAGTCTGCTCGACGTCTGGCAGGTGTAAGAAAAAAAATGCTCAATCTAGTCAGGTGACTAGGCAGAGGTTTGCAGTTCAGTTATGAGTAAGATAGATAGATAATCTTATTATCACAAAAGAGGTTACAAAGCTTAATATTATGGCTAATAATAGGGGTTCAAGTATGAAATAGCTGGTTTTTTCTAGATACAAAAAGATTAAACAATTCCAATAAAAACCCAAAATTTTACTATTGTGTAATTTTATTTTTATGAAAGACCATATTTTCTAAGTTTTTCTCTGCATCTTCTTGATGATACAACTCAGATAAAATTGTACTCTTGATGAGGAGAAAAAAAATTGAAAGTGACATTTTTTTGTTAGGCAGAATTAACGCTTTAAGCATTCCTAACTTATTAAATATAATGTTTTCTTTTTTTGAAAACCTTTTCAAAAATGCACCTAAAAGTTGTCCATTAACGCGCAATTAAAAAAGAAACAGTAGGTACCATTAATTACAGTGTGGGTTCGAGTCCTGCCTGAACACGAGATGAAATTATTATGTGTTTTACATAATAAAGAATAAATTGCAAAAGATTGCTATAAAAATATCAACTATTGATTAAGCAGTCTCATCTTAACTGGTAGTCAAATATGTGTAATATTTCCACTGAATATTGTAAATATACCTACAATATTGATGAGACTATCGACAGCTCATGTCGAATCATGCACTTAAAAATTTCGCCGGCTTAGTAACGCGTTCAGTGGTCTAATTGGTAGAACATCCAGCCGGATTGTGGAAGGTGTGGGTACGAGTCCTGCTTGAACATGAGATGAAATTTTTAGGTGTTTTATTTACTTAAGAATAAATTGCAAAATATTGCTATAAAAAATATCAACTAATGTACATTATATCAGATACATTTGGTATATATTATATATATCTGTACTAACATTATAAATGGGAAAGTGTATGTGTCTGTCTGTTTGTCCGTCTTTCACGGCAAAAGAAGAGATAGTTAAAGGGATGGGGAGTGGTGACATAGGCTACTTTTTTTCAAATTATAGATAGGTAAGCGTTTGACCATATTTTTCCTAATGCTACTTTTTGCCAAACCGAATTTCACGCGAGCGAAGCTGCGAGAGACCGATTTACTTACTTACTACGCTGGCTAAGCGACCCAAAGTGGATCTTGGCCACCGACACGAGATTTCGCCATTCCGGTCTATTTTCGGCCGCCTGTCGCCAGTTCGGCAGAACTTTTTCGACCTGGTCTATCCAGCGATACCTTGGGCGTGCGACCGGGCGCATGCCAGTTGGTCGACCCAGGTAAGCTCTCTTCGCAGCTCGATCCTACTCCATTCTCACCACGTGGTCGAACCAGCGCAGTCTCGCTGACTTCGTTTCGCCCATTATATTTGGTTCAGCCTCTAGCTCTTCTAATTCGGCTTTTTTTCGTAGCCTCCATGTCCCGTCCTCGCGTTTGGTCTGCCCCAGGATCTTTTTCGATGAATATCAGGCTTTTGTTGCTTTCGAGGGCTGTAATTCAATGCTTTAAAATACCACTGAACGAAAGAGGCGCCCTAAAGGCCAACAAGAATATACATGTCGCATCTAAACTAAAAAAGACGCATAGCGCGCGTAAATACGGTCAGAATTCCGTTTTGGTGTAGGCCCTCTTATCCGCGCGTGATCCAAATATACGCTTTATAAATGGCCCAATCAATCATCCTTGAGTGAATCGCCACCCAGTACAGAATGAAGGCCTCTCTCAAGGAGTGATTATTTTTTTATGCCAGAGGCAACATACTACCGAGCGGATAACTTGTAATAATATCCTCCAACCGTTTTCGGGTAAGGCGGCCAATCTCAACGATCAGCCACTTACGCAAGATATATTATAGTGCGCCAGCACAAGGCACTCTCCTTGCCCTCATATTCCAACGGGACACCAGTGTGACACGACCGGAGAGGGAAGGCGCAAGACCATAGCCTTAACGTGCTTTCCAAGGCATGGGGGTACAAGACCGCCAACTTCCAAACTCCGAGCAGATACTGAGAATTTCTTAACGGAAATCTCAGGTACAAATCTTGGCACGACCCGGGGATCGAACCTGGGACCCCAAGCGCAGCCGTTGCTTTGCTAGTGCGACGCACACTACCCATTGCGCCAACGAGGCAGTCAACATTTGCGAGATCTCTGACGCGATGCGTTGCCGGCCTTTTAGAAAGGAGTACGCACTTCTCTTGAAAGTCCTTTTTTTTGTTAGGTGCCAGACGAGCGGACGGATCACTTGATGGTAAGCAATTGCCGTCGCCCATGAACACCCGCGACGAGTTTTTTTTTTAATTTTTTTTTTGAGTTATCTGATTTATATTTTTTTGATTGGACAGGGGCGTATATACCTATAGTTTATCAGGCGTCAGGTGTAAGGGGCGCCGAGGGCCGCCCGCCACTTACAGATCCTTCACTGTACCGCTCCACACGGAGTGGAGTAGTCGAAGTAGGAAAGCGAACCCCCGGTTCCGAAGCGACAGCTTGGAACTCAATCGGGACAAAACGGAAAGACGATGATGATCGGAGTTTAGTTGAACATGTATTTGTACGTAGTTGAACCGTCTGCTTGTCTTTTTTTTTTATATGAGTGGTGGCAGACGAGCAGATGGATCACCTGATGGTAAGCAATTCCGCCGCCCATGGACACCCGCAACACCAGTGGAGTCACAAGTGCGCTGCCAACCTATTATTTTCATGATTATGTACATCATATATTTTTTTTATTTTTATAATTCATTTATCATAGAAGTTAGAGACACAATTTACCACATTGAGAGCGTGCGAACTCTTGCGCAAAGTATTGTTTAAAAAAAATGATGTTAAAAACCCCAAACGTATAGGTTTGATGAAAAAAAAAATTTTTTGAGTTTCAGTTTCAAGTATGGAGACCCCCTATTTTTTTTTATTTTTTCCATTTTTTGTGTAAAAATCGTAATGCGGTTATCAAACTACATCTATTTACCAAGTTTCAATAGTATAGTTCTTATAGTTTCGGAGAAAAGTGGCTGTGACATACGGACGGACGGACAGACGGACAGACATGACGAATCTATAAGGGTTCCGTTTTTTGCCATTTGGCTACGGAACCCTAAAAAAAGGAGTTAAAGAAATATACCAAAGACGGAACTATGTACCTACTACAAGTAACTTGCCCTATGGCCTTTATTGTAGTTCTAATGTATGCCATTATAAAATAATGATAGTTGTTGTTAGGTCATAGCAGACTCGTGCTGGCCTGCCAATTATACCTAATGTGTCATCCTCATTGAATATATACTTGTTAACGGAACCCGTTCAAATACAATTTGTAAGATTGTTATTATTACGTACTACGTATGACGCATATTCCTTGATTCCTACGAACATACGAAATTGTACATTTTTGGCTCCTTTGACGTTGCTGGTGTCCATGGGCAGCGGTAATTACTTACTATCAGGATATACGTCTGCTCGTATGCCCCCTATGTCATAAAAAATGTATTTCGTTTTTTTTATTTCCCTGTTTCTTATGTTTTGTATTTTGTGCAATCAATTATATCTATCTACTAGCGGACCCGACAGACTTCGTCCTGTCAAAAAAAATTGTATTGTGGCAACAAATATGAACTTTATATAATAGCAATAAAACTCATATTGATTCTACGTTTTAGTTAGAAAACGTTTGTATGTGAAAAAGAAAAGGGCTGTTTTTGGGGTTTTCCAGACAATTATTCGATTTTTTCTCACCGTACGAACCATCTTTGGACTTCAAGGAACATTTAAAAAAAATAATTGGCCAAATTGGTCTAGGCGTTGTTTAGTTATGCGCTTACCAACACATTTTGCGATTCATTTTTATATTATAGATATGTATATCCTCCTCCTTAGTCGTTCACTCTTAACAGATTGGTCGTGGTTGACGATGTAGCATTTTCGTGTGCTGATGCGGCTCGCGCGATTTGTCTCCACTTGTTGCGGTCTACAGCGTCTCGGGAGTTTTGGACAATGGATGTCTGTGTTACAGCCCTACTGAGGTCTGTCCAACGCGTCGGTGAGCGCCCGCGCGACCGCTTGCCTTCCACCTGTCCCTGGACAATGAGTCGCTCCAAGGAGTGTTGGTTGCGAACAACGTGGCCAACATATTTGAGGATTCGTAATTGCACAGTTGACGATAGCCTCTGTTTGATTTTCAGTTCTTCCAGGATTGAAACATTCGCCCTATCTATATGTATATAACATTTGACAATTCCGCGGAAAAATAAAATGTATTAATTTCCTAGTAGATAAGTACTATGTAACATAGACGACCCGTTTGGACCAGTGGTAGTGAACGCTGCTTCTGGTGCAAGCATTGCGGGTTCGATCCCGCACAGTGCAAATATTGTGTGCATGAACATGTCTGTTTGTACTGGCCTGGATGTTTTCTATGTAGGTATTATAAGTACCTATGTATTTACAAATATACTTCTATGTATATAAAATAGACAAAATGTATATATTTGTAATTCCGCTGTTGGTTCTGATATCCCTAACACAGGTGCTTGAGCTACCCATCTCAGAGTCAGATCAATGTATGTGATGTTGTGAAATATTATAAATACGAGTATTATATATCAAATACATTGGCGATAACTTTTATCTTTTTGCGGTGTACGGATTTTTTTATGACATGCGTTTCTCACGGAACTTTTTATCACAGTCTGGCTGCGGCGGTATTTCCTGACGGTGATACGAAAAGGCTGTTGTCACAGAGCGATCCAGAGCTAATTTAAAACAGACGATACGACCGAATCGGAGTTTCCCTCTCTTTCACACGAGCTGTGTGCGTCCTTTGTTGGGATGCGACAGGGATATTCTCGTTCGTTACGCCACCTTCAAATTCAAATTAAGCCACCTGACTAGAGTATATGAATCTCGGCACATATACCGTCTGCTCTATGCGCTAATGGACAATACGACAAGAAAAAAATACCAACTTATACGCTTTTTGAAAAAAGAAAAAAAAAGGTGAGTCATATTTTTTATTTTTTATTAAATGTACGCTTTTATTGAAGTATATTGTTTTCAATATTAATTAATATGCCGGAAGTGCCCAATATTGTTATACTATATGAAAAATAGTATTTCTAGACTCATAGTACAATACTATGAGTCTAGAAATAGTATTTTTCATTTCGGTAAATGATTTTTTTTCGTATTGTCCATTGCGGCTTGCCGTTTGCACGTTTGTCCGCTACATTGTAAAAAAACATTACTCGGATAACGTCAATGTCTTTTCTTTTTTTTACATTCCTATTTTTTTTTTATTTATTTATTATCCCATCACAATCAGCTACTTAGAACAAAGTTATTTCCTCAATATTGCTAAAATTTTCAAAAAAGGAACAATAGTATCTACATACTAGCATTTCTGTCATCTGTGATACGTTTTGTTCATGTCAGCTATTTTTGGAAAAGCGGGGCCAAAAGTTCCCAGTGTCATTTAAAACTGTTGATTGGAATCTAAATAAGTACATTTTTCGTACTTTTCTCACTGTCATTTCACAAACTATCCACAATTACCACATTTGACATTCTTTATGAGCACTCTTATCTTTACCTCTGACCTCATATTACGTATTAATTAAAACAGTCCCCCACAGAAGAGCCACTTAATAATGAAAAATTGTTTCAATATCAACATTGTGTTACATTTTGTCATCAACTACTTTATCAGGAGTATAAACAATTGATTTGTTGTTTAATAAATAATTATAAAAGCTGTTGACTTCTACTGATAGCAGTTACACAATACTGGGCTGTGTCTCCGCGGAATATGACCCACAGTTAATTGTTACTATTTATTTCAAGAGTTTCTTGTGAACAACGTATGTGTTCATTGCTTACTTCAATGTTTGGTTTTGAGTTCCTGGATAGTGGGTCAATGACCTGCCGACTTTTGACTTAGTCTTTCCGGCTAAAGAGGGACATTTTGAAGATTTAGCTTACTCTGTATTACAGTACCACAGATCAAATAAATAAAGATAATGTGGTAACTCGGATCGTGCAAATGATCAAGCACAAAATCGATTTAGTTACCGCTCAAGTTTTTTTTCTCGGAGTCTCCTTGCGTGATTGTATCAGAAATGATGAGCAGGAGAACTAAGGTCACTGACATAGCCCAAAGGATTGCATGTCTCAAGTGGCAATGCGCAGGGAACATAGCGAGGAGAAAGGTCCTCGAGTGGAGGCCACTTACAGGAAGTCGCAGCAGTGGCAGGTCCCCCACAAGGTGGACCGACGATCTGGTGAAGGTTGCTGGAATCCATTGGATGCGGGCGGCATAGGACCGATCTGTGTGGAGAACATTGGGGGAGGCCTATGTCCGGCAGTGGACGCCTATTGCCTGAAATGATGATGATGAAGATTTTTTTATACATAAATATTACGATATTTATATTTCTGGTGTAAGTAATGGAAATACATAGTTTCTATGACGTGCCATTTATCTCTCTTGATCTATGTTATAATTACACACAGCGTGTCAGACCAGTTTTAATACCTATTTTATAAAAACGAATTTAGACATTTTTACTCGTAAATGACCATTTTTGCCACGTTATTATGTCCTAATAAGTAATAATAACCCTATAAAAATAATTTTAACCTTTTTTATATATAGTTCAGACCAATTAGTTTCCTTCCGTATCGGGACTTCTTTTAATGGAACAGTTTTTCTGATTAATATCAATTTTCTTAATTGATCTATTCAAACTAATTTAACAACTCAATTTAAGTCAATTTGTCTGTGTCAATGAAATAATATCGATGCACAGTGAACGCACAGTGGCCGGTGCGCATGCACATACTAAGTTACGGACAGAGTCTGATATATCAATCAAACTATGTAAGCATTAGAATTGTTTCATTTGTAGGCCTTATGACAACCACACAGAACTGTGACTTATGTGAGACTGTGTCAACAATGAAGCTACATAATTAAACATTGACTTTAATGATAATTCAATTCTGACCACATATTTAAAATTCTTAGTTTATTAACTTTTGACATATTTTAATATAATTATACTTGACATTTTTTATGGTATTTTGTATTATGATCATTAATATTGTTATTTACAAATGTTGGGTCCGTTTTTGTACGCGAAAAATGGATTCACGCCAAAAGTAACCGCTTTTGGCATGAATAAATTTTTCGCGTACGCGTTAGACCCATCATTTTTGCATGGTTATTATATAAATAGTATAAGTGGTTGTAACCCCGAAATTGTTTAAAATAGATCCGGTTCGGTAGCTAAAAATTTTAATCGATTGGCGTCGCTAGTGAGCCCTACCCGTCACCTTAAAAAAAATTCGTTAATTTGTTCTGTGATACATATTATTAAACCTGTTTACTTACTTATGCCTTCTTTAACTCGACCATATGTCTCTGAACTTCCGATGCGATATATCGTTCTCGTGTCCATTGGTAATTAATTAAAAGGCAATTCGTTACATTCTTTATCGATTGCATGCTTAAGTTTTTGCTACCGAAATGTATGTTTTTTGTCTTCACCTCTTTATTGAAAATACAGGAAAGCAGAAATTAATAGAAACTAGGCGCTTACTTAGTAACTACTAGTAATTTATTTAAACTAATTTCCGCACTCAGATACGTCCAATTAACTATGATTGTTGTTTAAGAAGAAATATTGACCCTTATTTCAATACGCATAAAGACTTTCCATAATTAAGTTAATAAACATTTAGCGTAATTTGACGACTCTGAGTGATGATACGTGTCAGTTCTTCTATAATTGTTCCATGGACAGGTGCACAGAAAACTTAGGGTAGTCTATTATGGACCTCAAGTCTCTATGATTGTGAGTCTAAAATGCAGTTTCATTACTATTTTGGTTCTTTGATTACGGAATATATTAAAACAAAATCCTGATAGCTATTCACATTATATAAGTCGAACTAAATTATCACTTGTCTGCTTGTAAAATATAAATACAATTATTACCATTTGAACGGTATTTCCGTTTCCAATGTAATTAATCTTTCTACAGTAAAACGGTATCACACTGCGTGTAACATCTTCTGAATACGATTAGAAAACTGGCCATCATACAATGAGCCCTGTCGCGACTGTAATCCCATACGAGTCGGGCGTATTCCAAATAGTTCGTATAGATTCGTGGGCTCAACTTAGTCTGGACTGCTCGTGTGCACTGGACCTACGTATAGATAGCACGGCACGTGGTACGTACTTATACGTTAACTACTTATGACTTGGCAGTGTGTATCAATGATACCACCGCATACATTGACTCGGTGCATCGAGTTTTGAACGTCACAAGTGCAAATTGAGATTAAGTCGATATGAAGTTTATTATATAAGGTGTAAGCTTCACTTTTCAAATGGTAGGAGGAAATTTGAACTGTGTTGGTGAGGAAATGAAAATAGCTTTACGTTGATATTGTCATTACATTGAAGATTTAAATATGCATCGCCCTGAAACATTGTAGCGTACCTACTTGTTGATATTTGGTCCTCGTTTTGTGCTCTAATGCTTCCTTATTTTGATACTAACACGTGTAAATAATTCGGATATCGAAAATAGACGTCTGGTATGTGGATTATCTGATTTTGATAGTTTATACAGAACCACTAATTCTGTCGCAAGGTTCTCGTCGTCTAGATCGATAAATTGTAGAAATTATTACGTTTTCCACTTAAACATGTTGTCAACGCAGTCGTCGAAACGAGCAGTAGCATAGCAGTGAAATAAGTCCCTTCACAGATGGGGCTCCAAAGAACAAGTTTCATGGTCTAATTACTGACCAGTTAGTTCAACGCCACGGGTTTGAGAATGTTGAAATCTGTCGCTTCATGTTTTTTTTTTCGCGTCGCGTTATGACTATAACTAATTAAAACGCGTCAACGTATTTGCTTGTGACCATGACTGCTGTGTAGCCGAAATGTCAAGCAAAAGAAAGCACAAAATAGTGTCATCATTATCACCATCATTTCAGCCAATAGACGCCCACTGCTGGACATAGGCCTCCCCCAATGTTCTCCACACAGATCGGTCCTGCGCCGCCCGCATCTAATGGATTCCCGCGACCGTCACCAGATCGTCGGTTCACCTTGTGAGGGACCTGCCATACAAAATAGTGTTCTTTATAATACACGTCACGTTTATCACTAAAAGGCTACCATACAGCCTTTCTGTCGCGATCGTCAGGTACTTGACCTCTTCCCCACTCCATTACGTACTCCCACGTTGGCAAGAATAGCCTAAGCAAATCGTGAACTTGTATTAGGTCCATACAAACCGAGAATTCGAAAACGACGCTTGATTACTGAACTTCGCTCTTTTTTTAACCCCCGTTTTACCTGGCATATACTGTCCCACTGCACACTGCCTAGGCCAAGGCCAAAGTGTTATTATCTTCCTCTATGCCCCAAAAATCTATCCACTGCTAATTAACGCTTTATGATCAATCTCGGGCAAAGCTGTTCACCATTGATTTTTAGGTCTACCCTGCTGATATCGGCGTCCGTCGGGTTGCCGTTTAATAAATAAATAAAAATGTTTTATTTTCCACAATAAATATAAATAACTTATCTTATGTTTCTGTCTGCTTTTCTTATATCCTGAATCGGATTGCTCCAGTATTCGCCTTGGTTAAGAAAGCTCCCGACAGCACGTAGAAGTAGATATATTGTCTACCAGGTTAGAAACGGATAGGTGATCAAAAAGAGAACACTGAAAAGGGTTGACGGAGTCGATGTTTATTTTCAGTCTCACTCAACGCGATCGTACGCGACGTCTGCATTGACTTATCGCTTTTAGTTACTAGGTAAGAAAGACGACTTTACTTCCAAGAGATTAATTAGACCTGTCTCCATACCAATAAATCCCATCTCATTTAATAAACATTTATCCGTTTGCCTATGACAAAATTAGTAATTTAAGAAGCATTGCGGGACGCATTGTCACATGATAAGACAGCTGTGCCGTGACTAGGGTTAACAATTTTTTTTCGAGAAAACATTAATTGTTTTTACATTCATATACCAGCTTAACAGCTTACTTACCAGGCCGAAACGTGGCCGCTTACAATGTGCCGATTAAGGAGGCTCAAAGTCACCCAGAAAGCAATGGAGAGGGCTATGCTGGAGTCTCCCGGCATGATCGTATCAGAAATGATGAGATCCGCAGGAGAACTAAGGTCATAGCCCAAAGGATTGCATGCCTCAAGTGGCAATGGGCAGGAGCGAGGAGAACAGACGGCCGTTGGGCGGAAAGGTCCTCGAGTGGAGGCCACGTACAGGAAGTCGCAGCCGTGGCAGGTCCCTAAAAGGTGGACCGAAGATCTGGTAAAGATCGCGGGAATCCATTAGATGCGGGCGGCACAGGACCGATCTGTGTGGAGAACATTGGGGGAGGCCTATGTCCAGCAGTGGACGTCTATCGGCTGAAATAATGATGATAATGAAACCAGCTTATGAATGACCCCACTGCTGAGGCCACAGGATAGTCCTTACGCAGACGGTAATTATCTCTGCGCGACCAATAGCAAGACCGCTAGCTGTCAGTCTCCGAGTTTGCGAGAATTTCTTAGAAGAAAACTCTACCAACCAATTTTAGTTCGACTCAGGATCCCAAACCCAGCCGCGATATTACAGTGCTGCTCCACTGACGAGACAGCCTAAATCTCTGCTAAGAGATTATTATTAGATAGTGGATGTTATAAATTTACAATTAAATTAACATGTCACAAAAGAAATTCACGCCATTAAAAACGTGTTGCAGAATCGGTTTAGAATTGGTCGAGTAATCGTTAATAAAATCGATTCGCTTTTCGAACGACAGCGTGATCACAGTTTGTCCGCATCCAGCGGCTGTAGGTGCCTATATCATCTGATTGTGGTAGAAACGCATCACGGGTATTCTGTGCTCCGCTATGAGTAATATTGTTCTGTGATTCTGATTATGTGTCCAGCACTCGTGCCGAGCGGACGTATCTGTTCGGTGTCAGTGTTTATTTTAATACTGTGTTTAAATTAATCACTGTCAAAGAAAGTAGTTCAATTATTACTTAGTACTTTTAGTAGTACTTGTTGTACCTACGATTCCCTAATCTAATGCACACCCTCCGACCGAGCCCTATCTTCAACACACCTGCCACAAGAACTTTTCTTCGCCTTACCAGATGTTCATTCCAATGACCAGTGGGTAGTCACCCTCGTTTAACGTGCTCTATAAATGGCACCCTATGCCCGCTTTATGGCATCTTAAGAGGAATAGCGTATTAAAAGTTTTAGAACCATTTGTTAGAAATTGTCCGTTGGATCTGATACAGTTTATGTTGAAACAAATAGGGGATTTTACTTTATAACGGGAGTATAGGTGTGGGATATGACCTGCGTAGATGGGAACGAGACATTTCTTTGGATATAGCGTGAAAACTTGTTTTTCCTTTTGCCCTTTCTCTAAATCTGATTCCATATTCATTCGTTTCCCTACCTTTTACACCTACCGCCCCAATTCCCAAAACCCAAGTCTGTGGCTTATGCACAAACCGTGCTGTGACAGAAAGGAAAAAAAAGCGTGCAAAAAAAGACATCTCAGCGTATCCTGTTGCGTCTAATGTCATTAATGGACAGGGGTACGCCTAGACCATGCTCTAGGATTTGTTGAATGAGGCAACAACGGAGCGACACGCATCTGATCTTCGCAATCCTTAGATCATGTTCAAAAGTGAAAAATTTATTCGCAATTATAGTCCATGGGCGGCGACAATCGCTCACCATCAGGTGATCCGTCTGCTCGTCTCGCCACCTATCACATAAAAAATAAAAATTTTAGTTACACTGGCGTAAATGTATCATGCATCTGCACGCACTTCCTCTTAAGCAAAGAATGTATTACGAACGCCTCCCTTTGGCGCGTAGCTCTGGACCGGGTTTGGTAATAGACAGGGGTTTTGTTAACAAGGATTGATATGCAAACACGCTCCAAAAGCCCGTTTAAGTCGCGTGAATGCGACCCACTAGCCAGAGGCAGAATGTGTCTTCTAAGATAACGCCCATCCTACAGGACACTTCAATCCGAAAGACATCGTAACGCTGATTGATATGATTTTTTTCGTGAGTAGGAGTACAAAGGATAAGGAATCTCCCTTATCCTTTGTATCTACAAAAGATATCTTCGGGTCGACGTGTCCCATGAAAAAGCCCTGAGATAAGTCAATCCGTCCAACGCGCGTCTCCTTAGCGTAAAACGCGTTATCGATGCGTTTAAAAACGCCTTGTTCCTTTCTAAGCCACATTCGCCCTTATTACAAATCGCGAATTAAGGACAGTCCCGAAACAAAATTCATGGCAGCCCCTTTTAACATTCACGTGTTGGAACAGGATGACATGAGCTAGTAAGTAAGTAAGTTAGTAAACACTTATTGACCACATACAAGATTTACAGGGATAGGACACATAACATTAAATAAATATTACGCAGTAATACATAATAAAGATAATAGTTAAAAAAAACAAACGAAATATGTAAGTTAATACATGAACTAGTGACCAATAAAGAAAAAAAAAACCGGCTAAGTGCGAGTCGGACTCGCCCATGAAGGGTTCCATAGCAGCAAAGTAAGATATATGGTAGGTAAATTGTTTACGGTTTACGGTTTATAACGTATTAAAAAAAACTACTTTTTAGATCTAGTCCAAACCAATTTCCGTTGTTAGTTTTCATGATTATGTACATCATATATTTTTTTAGTTTTGTTATTTACCACTTTGGGAGCGTACTCTTGCGCAAAGTATTGTGTTTACAAAAAAATTATGTTAAAAACTTCGACATCATTTTTAAAGACCTATCCATAGATACCCCACACGTATAGGTTTGATGAAAAAAACATTTTTGAGTTTCAGTTTCAAGTATGGAGACCCCCCAAATTTTTATTTTTTCCAATATTTGTGTAAAAATTGTAATGCGGTTAACAAAATACATCTATTTACCAAGTTTCAATAGTATAGTTCTTATAGTTTCGGAGAAAAGTGGCTGTGACATACGGACGACGGACAGACATGACGAATCTATAAGGGTTCCGTTTTTTGCCATTTGGCTACGGAACCCTAAAAAGGACCAAAGTGAAGTGGTCAACAAGGTCCAAGCTCAGCATGTGCTGCAGCGGGTTTTGTCTAGTACGGTAATAACTTTAGATTGAGATTTGTAATAAGGCGGTTAAGAAGTAAAGCAGTCCAAAACATAAACTGGCGAGTATGAAAATATAATTTTTATGCTTTAACAACATGTTTTAATTTTTATTTCTTGAATTTGCTTTGTTTTCTCTTTAACTTTCGCTAAGGTTTTTTTTTTATAAGTAAGGATACACTTTATCACAAAACATTATGTCAAATGCAAAAGCTTCATCATTCATCCATCAGTGTTAACTGCGAGCGAATGTAAAATTAAGCGAACGATATCAAAAGCGAGCGAGCAAACGCGAATGTGATTTTCAAACTTGAAGTTAACATTTCCCTGGTGGTTCCAGCCCACTGGGTGGTGCACCAATGGCGGCTGTACGACCGCTGGCTCTGCTCGCTGCTCGAGTTGCAAGCGAGGAAGGGGTCATCGTACTCCGTGTGCTGCTCGCCGCGGTACGTGCTCGCGCCCGACTACCCCCCGCACATCCTACCTCTACCGTGCGACACGGCGCCGCGGCAGGTAAATACCTCTTTAGTTCCAGGACTAGCTTGCAGTAGTACCAAACTTAGTAATAGACACTTAAGATGTTTTCATTCAGAAAGTGCAATCCTATCGATAGGACAATCGATAGTATCGGTAGAAATTCTGTAAGCTAGTATTACCGATAGTTGACTTACAAAAGAACTCATAACAATAATATAGATAGTCTAACGAGAGTAGTAATAAATATAGTAGTAGTTAATAGTTTAGAACCAGGCTATCTATACCATCATTTAAATAACTGCCGATTCACACATCCTCAGAAAAACACTCGACTAAATTATAAACAATACCATCGTAAATTATTAATAAAAAATAGATAGCATCGATAGTTTTTTGTTTATGAGAAACGATAGTATCGATAATGTTGATTGGTTCTATACAATTGACACTATCGTTAGATCTCTATATTATTGCTATGACGTCAAATCGATGGGCGACTATCCATCGGCAACCCTAGCTTAGAGAGCGCTGCACGGCGCGTCTCGTAGCGTCAAATGTATATTTTTTGTGAAATTGTGTCATCATCATCATCAGCCTAATTGAAGCCTAAGTGAAATTGTGTGTGCAGTTTTTTTTTATATGTTTAGGACTTTTGCTCCTTCCAATCTTCGCCTTTTTTTGCCGCTGAAGAACTCCTTATGAAAACCCTCCTGCCGGTGGGCAGACGGATTTCATCATTTCAGCCAATAGACGTCCACTGCTGGACATAAGCCTCCCCCAATGTTCTTCACACAGATCGGTCCCGTGCCGTACGCATCATATGGATTCCTGCGATCTTCACCAGATCGTCGGTCCACCTTGTGGGGGGCACATAGCGAGGAGAACAGACGGCCGTTAGGCCGGAAAGGTCCTCGAGTGGAGGCCACGTACAGGAAGTCGCAGATGGATTTATAAACAAAAAATGAAACTTGAAACCATTTGGTAATATTGTAATTCGGTGTAATTGCTAACTCTACGACTTCTGCGATACAGGCCTATCACCCTTATTTCAAAACGCGGTCTAAGAAGAGTTGCGGAACTAAACTCATGCCCGCCCCTTTTGACAATGCGTATTAGAACGGGACGGCTTGTGCTTTGGTACAGTAATAACTTTCAATTGCGATTTATAATAAAGTGGTATGAGTTTAAATTGCTTCTAATTTCGCCAATAAAAAAAATGTATAGTGTCTCAAAATTCACAATAATTAATTAACACCATGTCTTTTCCATTACTTCAAAATACTAAATATGTAGTTACACATTACTATACTATTATGTAATATCGACTCAACCCCAGCGACGTTATCGCTAGAGTGGGGAGGGGTCAGGGGACATTAGTACGGGTTGAAGAACCTGACAGTCCCTCCCCTACGGTTCTTGGCGTGTAACGGTGCCGGCTGGTAAATACGAAGTACAAAAATGGTTTATTGCGTCACATGATTAATGGGCTATGTCAATATGATATCCCCACGAGTGTAGGGACGAGACAAAGTTAACGATTCATCATCAGCCCATTTAAGTCCCCACTGCTGGAGCAAGGGCTCCCTCAATTACATGAGGGGTAATTAACGATTATTTGCCAATAAATCCTATTTTTATTATTAATGTTGACTACAGAAAGGAGATCCTCGGACTCCTATTTATTTTTGGTCCAAATATGTAAGTGCCTAAGAAAAAAAAATGCTGAATTCTAATATTCTAATGTCAAAATTTGGCATAGCGAAAAAAAATTTTGTTAGTTAATTCACTGAAAATGTATGAAGATTTTTGAATCAAGGAAGGATGAAGATTTTTGAACTCAAATAAAACCCTTTAGCTTGAATGCGATAGTAATAAATACTCAAGGGGGCAAGTACTACAGAATACTGCAAAATAAGTGAATGGCCAGCACTTGGACCAAAAAAGAGTATGACCTTTATTAACTTTTTATAATATTACAAGCACACGTACTACAAATACATGTGTTTTACACTTGTTTAAATAAATAAATTAGAAGAAAATCCTTCGCAAAACCCTATAGCTAAACGTAGACACAAGAATCTAGAGACAGGGCTGGCGTCTAAATCTGGTATGGTCGGCTTCAAAGTTAGCTGATTATTTTAGTACTTTTTCAAAATAGAAGCGTTGTCGTGTCTACGCTGTGTCACTACTAATCTTACTCAGACAAAGTACTGCAACGATCAGCCACTTTTGACGCCAAGCGTAACTAAGGCAAACCCGTCTCACGTAACCAAAGTGAAACCACTCTTCAGAGGCCTTACCATGAGTTTGAAATACTATCCTCGCTAACCAAAACTATTGCTCTGTCTCTTTCACATGCACCACAATGAAAGGGACAAAGCGATAGTTTTCAATAGCGAGAACAGTTTTTCAAACTCATGGTAAGGGTACTGTTCTTCATGCGCACCACAATGAAAGGGACAAAGCGATAGTTTTCAATAGCGAGAACAGTTTTTCAAACTCATGGTAAGGGTACTGTTCTTAATGCCATACCGGGTTTATGGGTTGGAGCATAGAATAATAGTCCGGGTTTGGAGAAAACTATTGATTTCAAGTAGGTGTGTTCTTTTGTGTGCTCTTAGGGTGGATTCTACCAATATTTATCCAACGGATAAATCTATGGTATAGCGCAGTTATATGCAGTGTAAAATAAAAAAAAACAAAGAGTTTTTTTATCCAGAGCCGGGATTACGAATCAGAGTTTTGGAAATTTAAGGTGATTAAAAATTAAATTAATGGGATGTTGTGTTATATAATCAATTTTTCTTCTCGCCTTCCTGTGAAGTCAGTTTACGGGCGATAATTTTAAGTAATGACTTCATAAGAATAAATCGTAGTTCCTGTACCTTAAATGCCAATTTTCTGCACTAAAAATAATTTCAGACTTTTACCAGGCTTTACATACTACCTCAAAGTCTGATGACTGATGATATGTGTAAACTCTTATTTTTAATTCGGCGAACTAATCTGACACGTGTCAATGTGTCATTCCCATACATTTTTGCTACTTTTACAGATGAAAAGTGTCAAAATGTATGGAAACTTGACGTTTGCAGCTGTCAGTTTACTTCGCCGAAGTAAATATTTGGGAATATGTAGCATTATTTTTTGCACCCTAACGCCATCTATAGGAATTCACCTATACTGTACGATGGTTGACATTTTATTTCATAAATGGGTTAAATCGAATCAAACATTTCAGTGCCATTAAAATTTTTACTTAATTTTTAATGACAATGCAATCTTTTCCGGTTTTGACCTGTGTATCAAAAGGAAGGAATAGCGCCTACGCATATCCCTCGAATTAAGTCAAGTCGTCTCAAAGCGCCGATAAATTATTTTACAAGCTACCGATTGATGCATGCATCCCATTAACTGATACCAAATGATCGTATTATCGCATATTACAGGTTATCGTCAGAGCGAGCGCGAATACATCAACTCGGCTAGGGTTACCAAAAAGTTTCAAAAACACGAAGTCGTGTAAAAGCCCCGGAAAGTCGATACTTGATTGCACTTAATAAAAATGTTTGACAGCTCTGTTGAGGATCGACGGCTGGACCGGCCCCTTTTATATTGTTTATGTTTTTATACTTTTTACTGATTTTGATTGATTATTGTTTTTTTTATTGTGTTGTTAATATGTCTTATGGTTGAAGATCTGGAAAATACATTGTTTTGCAGATAACGGTGTTTTTTTTATCTTATATGCGTTTTATACCCGGTGTCAATTTAGGGACACCCTTTAACCTATAATCAATCCATCGAGCTGTCCGTTGCATGGCGTGCAAAACATCTGAATTAGGCAAAAAAAAAGAAAGCAAAAGGGAATTTGAAAAGTATGGCGGTTTCATGGCGAAGTCGCCGTTTTGTTTTGGTTTTTTATTTTGACATACTCAGTGTCACTCACACAATCATGCATGAAGAATCAAATTGCACATCGCATGTCAAAATCCGTCAAGCCTTTCCGGCTGTAGGGGTGTGCCAAAGAACATACATTGGAAATTATGCTCGAAAATCATCACCCTTCTTCAGCAGTCGTATAAAAGAAACATACGTCAGTTGTCAAGACTTTACAATGCCTAACTAAAAACGGATGGGTCTAATATCGTTTAGTTTTGTAAGATCAAAAAACCGGGACGTCAACTCCGCCTCTGGCCCACGCCTCTCACTTGTTTAAAACTGCCGTTTTTCAACTAACCTGCTCGTTAATTCGTACCAAATGTTGTCCGTTATTGATATATGAATTTATGACAATATGCAAATTTTGTTTTTGTTGGCTTGTGCAGATGAGTTGCTTAATTTTGAATAATCGCTGCCCGGACGAACACGCGCTGAATATATAACGTGATTAATACTGGCATATGTATGGTGTTGTCTGTCTGTTATATTAACAAAATGACACGTTATTATAGTAAAAGATTTAATTAAACGACGTTTTTTTGCAACTCACCGACAGTTTGCACATACAGGGTGTATCGGTAGACATAAAATCACTCTTCCAACCATTCTTCCAGACTTTCGGAAATTCGTTGAATTTTTTTTCTACTCCCCTGGACTACTCACACAAAATGACCAAGTCATGTGACTGACTTTGAATAAAAAGTTGAATTTTTTTTTTGCGAATTTCCGAAAGTCAAATGTTGTTCTGAATGGTTAGTAGAACACGTGGTTAAAGGGATGTAAATATCTACCGATGCACATTGTACGTAAAATAATAAAGTGGCTAAATGCGAAGTTATTATTATTTTTTTGTGTCAAATAACCACTCGCCTGTCAGTCTGTGGCTAATTTTGTAAATTATACAGATCAAAATTGAGGTGCCTATAGAGTACCCGGGCTCCGGAGCGATGGCTTTTGTACGCAACCGGGAATAATACTGAATGAAGAGTTATTAGGGTACAAAGGGGTTCGAACATTTTTGTATGGGCCCTGGTATACCTATTACCTACCTACTTGTCCGCCATTTTGTAAAAAACGTGTTCCGGCGGCAAGTGATGAAACGTATGTCAAACAATACAGTAAGCGATTACTTACTATTATTGTGTAATAATCACAAACAAAATTTGATCAGGATCCCAATTCTCGATTTTCGATATGAAAAAACATGGCGGATGTCGCATAAAATCCATACAAAAAAAACATGTTTTAGTGATATATGCCTAAAAGCCTGTCCCTCTTATTACAAAAACTGCTCTGATACCGTTTTTAATCCTAAACTAGCAAGTTCATGATTATTACGGAATAATGTCGGTTCTTAAATTTTTATTACAAATCCTCGACTAACCATAGACCACTTAGTACCGCAGGATAGTGTCAAAATTGATCGAAAATCATTCGTTCAGTGACATTTCATTTTACATAACCTTATTTTGTTGTCTGAAGTAAAAATATTTTAGAATTGTTTTTGAGCAACAATAAATTAAAACATTGACCTAAGTAAGGTTTCCAGGTAATATGCATAGGAATTGCTTATATTTTTAGGATAAAATTCAAAAAATAAATTAACTACTTTCTCACAAATAACTTTAGCGTAAAACGGAATGACCTGTCACAGGGATAAGTTGTCATGGTTACTGAATCGACATTTCGAGGTTATTATTTACTCATTTTAAACTAGAGGTCCGGGTGGTTTAACTTAAGTATTATAGTTGGTATAATACTTAAGTGTATAATGGTAGTTGGTATAATGGTTTGAAACTTAGTTTTGTAATAATGTTTATTCTAGTTCTTCAGTTATACCCAGTACTAATCCCACTACTTATTTTAAACCACGTTTTGGAATAAGAGGGTCTAAGTCCAGGGCAAACTAGCTCCACCGATATTACCACACAACACCGCAATACTGACAGAATTATCCGGTGATTCATCTACATCAATACGCCATCAAGGTTTATTCGCAATTAATTAACGCTGGGTGAATTTGAAAGTTTATTTTAAACAACAATGCGGAGAAAGTTTTAATACGAACTTTTCTTATTAACTACTTACCTAAAGTGTTTTAAACAATTTCAGGGTTACAACCTCTCGGCAAACACTTATAACTATTTATTAAATAACCATGCACAAATGCGGACTGAACATTTGTACGCGAAAAATTGATTCACGCTACAAGTGGCCGCATTTGGCGGTAATCAATTTTTCGCGTACAAAAACGGACCCAACATTTGTGCATGGTTAATTAATAAATAGTATAACTGTTTGCCGAGAGGTTGTAACCCCGAAATTGTTTAAAATAGATCCTCGTTCTTGCCCCGAGCCATCAAGGCATGGAATGCCTCCCAGCTCATGTGTTTCCTCCTTCATACAATCCGGGGTCTTTTAGGCGGGGCGTGAAACGGCATCTCAGCAGGCCATTAGGATGAGGATGGCAGACACAATGGGTACTTTGTTAGTTCTTTTGTGCCTGTCAGCCTCATATTTGGATTTCACGGCCGCTTACCATCAGGCGGAGTGAGGTCATCCTGATTGGCTTTTCTATAAAAAAAAAAGATCCGGTTTAGTAGCTAACAATTAAAAACGATTGGTGACGCTAGTGTGCCCTACCCGTCACCTTAACGATACCACGCTAAACACCGGTGTTTTATTGAGTGTCTATGACTTTGATTGACATCTATTGCTAACCCGCTTTAATCAATTATTCTTTCTAGTCCTGACATGGCAAATTACCCTCATAATAAAAGGATATTCCATAAAAATATAGAAACTGAGTGAAAAATGCGTGACGCAATAGAGTAAAAAAAATACGTAGGTATGAAAAATTATTGCTTTTGGACACTTTTTAATAGAAAAATATCCAATAACATAAATTTAGGAATTTGAACATTATTTGCAGTTCTATTTTTTTCAGTTTTTTTGCATAGTTCAAAAAAAGAAATCCGTTCAGTGCGATTTTTTTTTGCGTTGTGACGTCATAAGAATGTCAAAACCCCATAGACATTTAACTCTGCACCCTAACCAGACTGAGTATTTTCATAGAAAGCCTTACTTGAAAAAAAAACCGCGCGAAACCGTTAGACTGGGGTGACTTGCGGGATGACGTTCTTTCTCTACCGCATCCCGAGATGCATTAAGGTGACGGGTAGGGCACACTAGCGACGCCAATCGATTTTAATTTTTAGCTACTAAACCGGATCTATTTTAAACAATTTCGGGGTGACAACCTCTCGGCAAACACTTATACTATTTATTAAATAACCATGCATGCAAAATGTTGGGTCCGTTTTTGTACGCGAAAAATTGATTCAGGCTTTAGGTTTAGTAGCTAAAAATTAAAATCGATTGGCGTCGCTAGTGTGCCCTACCCGTCACCTTAAAGCTGCGCCAGGACCGTGCCGGTTGAATCTCTTTCACACTCTGATGTTTTTTCCGAAAATGGAACATTCAATTTAAAGCGCTCGTTTTGTAGTTCCAAGCACAGTCCTTACACTGGCATTATTATAGCCCAGTTAGTTACACTGGCATTATTATAGCACAGTTAGTTACACTGGCATTATTATAGCACAGTTAGTTACACTGGCATTATTATAGCCCAGTTAGTTACACTGGCATTATTATAGCACAGTTAGTTACACTGGCATTATTATAGCCCAGTTAGTTACACTGGCATTATTATAGCACAGTTAGTTACACTGGCATTATTATAGCCCAGTTAGTTACACTGGCATTATTATAGCACAGTTAGTTACACTGGCATTATTATAGCACAGTTAGTAACACTGGCATTATTATAGCACAGTTAGTTACACTGGCGTTAATTTTCACTGCCTGAACTGTTTATTGCTGAATCCATTTTATTGTTCGATGAATAATAACCCACCTTTTAGCTTCGCTGTAGTCGAGTAAAAAGAAGCATTCAAATAAGCTAATAAAAAGGAAAATTGTAAGTAAGAATTGTTTCTTTGGGTGAAATTTTTAACTTGTTTGTTTGTTTGTTACTTTTTTTACCTTTTAAATATGTTAAGTACCATTTAAGTGTCCTAACCAGTTCAGCCATGTTTTCAACTCATTTTGAACCAATTATTTATTTTATTTTTTCAACTTTTTTCGCGATGGTGGTACGATAAGGAAGTACCTAAGTAATAATCAGGTGAAGTCAAGCACTTAATTGCCATTTTGTCGCCTGTCAGTTGAGAGTAGTCGCTTGTCAAGTTATGACATCTATTTTTACTCACTCATTATATGTAAAATATGATATTTAAGTGCTAAGGTTGAATAAAGAAGTACACTTAGATTAAATCAAAATAGCGGAAGATACGACACGTCCTTTCAATTAGACAACTGAAAACGGACCTATTTGTTTTGACATATGCTTGAAGGAGTCATCTAACGTGCTACGCGCATGCTACGTCAGTCTACGTGATATTAGGCGACGGGGACCTAATTTATGCGGTCCACGCGGTAGAGACGAGTCACCTATCTTCCGCTATTTTGATATAATCTAAAGAAATACAGCACGTTTTCAGTCACTTTCTTGCACTCAACATTATCCTTGTGTGTCACTCACATCGTCATCGTCATTGTCAGCCTATTTAAGTCCTCCACTGCTGGGGCAAGGGCCTCCCTCAATCACATGAGGGGTAATTGCCATACTCACCACGCTTGGCAGACGGGTTGGCGAGGGTTTTGATATAAATGGAGAGTTTTCCTTCTCTGGGTGCTGATGATCATGCCAGCAGCTTTACCTTAGTCGCCTTTTACGACACCTCGGTAAGAGTGAGGGTGGCCTATTCTACTCTGCCGGAGACCACACGGCACATCATCTGTCATTCACGGTTGCGACCAAAGCTGTCGCTTCAAAACCCGGGGTAAGTTAGGAACAATCATAATCTAGGATTTACGATAATTAGACTACCATATGACTTTCGAAACCCTTAGACAGGGGAATCAGACACCGACTGGACCGTCATAGTTAAGCGTTCAGAATCGTTTGCGACGCCCTGTTGGTCTAGTGGTTTAAGTACCGGGCCGTGATCTCGGGGTCCTGGGTTCGATTCCCGGGTTGAGCGAAAAGTATGTTTCGAGGTTTTCGAACATAGCTCGGGTTTGTGATCACCAATCCGCATTAGGCAAGAGTGGTGATTAAGCCTAATCCCATCATAGTAACGATAACTTGATTTCTATGATGGAGGCCTTTGCCCTGCAGTGGGACAGTATATAGGCTGATACTACTACTAATCGTTTGCGAAATGTGTAAGATGTTGTCCGTGACCTCCGAGCTAATGGTAGAAATACACAAATTAAAATTATCAATTTTTCGAAAGCATCGAAAGCTGAATTGATATTTTTTAGTATGTAAGTTATATTTCACTCATGGAAATAAAAAACACGCCCATTAAACGGAATTACTATTAAGTAAATAACACACTTAAAAGTTTCATCTCGCGTTCAGGTGGGACTCGAACCCACACCTTTCACAATCCGGGTGAATGTTCTACCAATTAGACCACTGAACGCGTTACTAACCCGTTGAAATTTGTAAGTGCTTGATTCGACATGAGCTGTCGATAAGTGTGGGTTCGAGTACCGCCTGAACGCGAGATGAAATTTTTAAGTGTGTTATTTACTTAGGAATTACCACTATCGGAAAAAACGACACCGAGTGTGAAAGAGATAGAGCCTTCCCTAGCGCAGTTTTAATCACCACCAATCACATAAAAAAAAGAAAAAACATACCTAACAAAAATACATTGCATAGGTTGTTAGAATACTCTTCAGAAAACTGAAAACGCTTTTTAATTGGTTGAACCTACTTAGTAAAAATTGCAATGTGTAGGAAGTCCCTAATTTGAATTTGCCGACTTTGTTATGACCATTTATTATTCACCGCATGGCTAAATTTATATTATTAAAGATGTCTAATAGGACCTAGCAGCTGAGAAAACCGGACAGTTATGTTGGAAACAAATGTCTGGCCATGTCAACATTCGCCGGGTCCCGGCAAAAAAGGGTAGACCTACAAAAGGATGATATGCGTGCTAATAAACTGACCACTAGGGATGTACCGTGCGAAGTGGAGGAGTCGAAGTAGGAAAGCGGACCCCGGGCTCAGAAGCGGCAGCTTGGGACGCAACTGGGACAAAACGTTAAGATGATGAAGATGAATAGGACCTTTTCTATTATTATAACATTACATTACAATCCAACACAAAGTTAAGTAAATATACGATGTTTTTTTATTAGTTAATTACATACCACAGACTCTAGGATCCGTGTCTTTGTTTGCTAGTAAATTCGTCTACTCAGAAGACCAACTTAAATCCGATTGATCACGATTGCGAAAGCAGTTGCAATACAGACTTTATTGCGTTACGTTAAGATTAAATACAATAATATGTATATATATAGTATGTATTGTATATGTATAGTATGTATTGTTTATTATTATTTCATCATCATCATCGTCAGCCCATTTAAATCCCCACTGCTGGGGCACGGGCCTCCCTCAATCACATGAGGGGTAATTGCCATACTCACCACGCTTGGCAGACGGGTTGGCGAAGGTTTTGATATAAATGCAGAGCTTTTCCTTCTCTGGGTGTTGATGATCATGCCAGCAGCTTTACCTTAGTCGCCTTTTACGACACCTCGGTAAGAGTGAGGGTGGCCTATTCTACTTTTATTATTATTATTTATGTTATGTAATATTATTAATTTATAAAATATGTATATTTCTGCCATTCTCAATTTCATTTGTTAAACTACTTTGCACTGCCTTCCCTTATTACGAATACGATATTTCTTTCCTCTACCCAAAGGTTATCTGGAAGAAATCGCTACAAGCGATAAGACCGCCTTATTGTACTGTCTGTTGCTGTTGTTGTATCATGCTTGTATTTTATTTTTGTGCAATTAAGAATATCTATCTATCTATGTATAAATCCAAAGAGTAATGCGATCTCTCTCTTAACCGCACTCGCACCGAACATGGCGCTCACGCATCAACCAATAAGAAATTGTAATTTTTGGCGCGCGTAAATGGAGCGTTGTGATTGGTTAAGATTTTGCCGCAGTTTTCGAAAATAAGACTTCGGCGCAGGTACATTGGTGTAACTTATAAAATTGGTAAAACTGTAGTTACATAGTTTGTTTGCTTGCTTATAGATAAGGTTTTGCGCGCACAAAAAATACTGTTCTTACTATATCTGTTTTCTTGCTAACTTAACAATACCGCCACTAGTCTAAGCTTAAGTGCTAGTTTTATTTCTTTGAGGAGAGGTGTAAACGACCTCCCTCTTTGAATATACAGGGTGTTTCATGTTTATTGTCAAGCGGAAGGCCATGGATAGAGCACCCCTTATGGTACCCGAAACACCCCTGTATATTCGACGATTTTTTCTAGTTCAGGAGTTGTCAGATTATTCGGTTTATGGAGAATTCTCTACTTCAACAGCTTAAAAACTATCTAGAAAAAACAACGAAAGTTCTAAATTTAAAAGGGTGATTGATTACATGATTTCTAACCAAATTTTATGCATAAAAGGTATACTAATGAAGATTTATTTGCAAAAAAGAAAAGTTCTTTTCGTTTTTTTCTAGATCATTTTTAAACTGTTGAGATAGGGAATTCGCTTAAATTCGAAAAAATATTGACAACTCCTGAACTATAAAAAATCGCAGAACACACATTGGGGGTGTTTCGGATACCCCAAGGGGTGCTCTATCCTTGGCCTTCCGCTTGACACCCTACATGAAACACCCTGCATATTTTTAAAATATTTAGGTAAGTAGGTAATAGTACTAATTAATGTACTTATACAATATTTCTTTATAGTTGGGTTCAATAAGTTGCGCGCTCATTGACCTCTTAGGAAGCCTACTTATATTCTTGCATTATTCACATGCATTATTCAGCAGTGGGGTTATCTGTCCGTTGCGAATTACTCGTAAAGTTTAATTTACGACTTATGTAAGTTTGTAATAGACGCAAAAACGCACACTGATTAATTAACTAGATATAGTTTAGTCTTGCGCAAGATACTTGTTTATTTCTTTCTTAATGTGAGGGTTGTTGTCAGGATTACTTCAGTCTCTTTTAATAATAATATCATTGTTTTTAGGAGCTTTCACTTTTTTTTTTATAGAAAGGCCAATCAGGATGACTTCACTCCCCCTGATGGTAAGCGGCCGTGAAATCCAAAAATGAGGCTGACAGGCACCGACGAACCAACAAAGTACCCATTGTGTCTGCCATCCTCACCCTAATGGCCTGGTGAGATGCCGTTTCACGCCCCGCCTAAAAGACCCCGGATTGTATGAAGGAGGAAACACATGAGCTGGGAGGGCATTCCATACCTTGATGGCTCGGGGCAGGAACGAGGAGCAAAACCTCTTGGTGCGCGCCGCCATTGTCTGGATGGTATGCGGATGGCAACGCTGTCCAGCACGTGTTGTTCGGAAGTGGAAAGGGGAGGATGGGATAAGTTGAAATAACTCATCAGAACATTCCCCGTTATAGAGGCGGTAGAGAACACTTAGATTGGCAATGTCTCTACGTAGCTGAACCCCGAAATTGTTTAAAATATATCTGGTTTAGTAGCTAAAAATTAAAATCGATTGGCGTCGCTAGTGTGCCCCTCCCGTCACCTTAATGACCAGGAGCCCGCGCAGATATATGACGATGACGTCCTTCCGGCGATACCCCTAGGTCGGCCAACTGTGCCGAGGCCCACGACTTCTTTTACGAAATTTAATGCAGATAGTTCTGTCAATATCAAATGAATAAAGAGACACATACTGTAATGGTGAGATTGACCGGTGATCTTAATAATAGTACCTCCTGTTTCAATGATTGAGTTTCTTTTTAGTTACCAGTGCCCCCAACTTCGTTAATAAATAAATATTTCACAACATCACATACATTGATCTGACTCCGAGATAGGTAGCTCAAGCACCTGTGTTACGGACATCAGAACCAACAGCGGAATTACAAATATATAAATATAATACTTTTCTTTTGTAAATACATACGTGTAATACATAGAAACACCCAGACCAATACAAACAGACATGTTCATGCACACAAATGTTTGTACTGTGCGGGGATTGAACCCGCAACCCTTGGGCCAAAGGCAGCGTTCACTACCACTGTTCCAAACGGGTGTTTGTTCCGTTCGTCCATCGTTCGTTTCGGAACATCAGTTCCAAAAATTAATTATAGATGGTGCTAGGTGTGGATTGCATCGCGCAAGCAATTCGTGTTATTCGGATAACCTTATTAGTGCCTACCGCCGCCCATTGACCCCCGTGACACCAGTGGAGTTACAAGTGCGCTGCCAATCTTTAAACCCCCCTTGCCTCCGGATTGGGCCTCCGGTACCCTCACTCACGCTGCGAAACACAGCACAGCGCTGCTTCACGCCGGTTTTCTGTGGTATCATTCCGGTTGAGTCTGCCCAACTTTATAATACAAAACGACAAGCAGATTTAGAAGAAAGATTCATCTAACTTCAACAGAGCGATAAATTCATGTTAGTACAGTATCTTCGAGTATGATAAACTTAACTTGGGTATAAATAACAAAAAAAAAACAAAAGTCAACCAATGGGATCCGAACCAACCTTGGTAACTTCACTTACTGTAAATTGATTACTCGTCCTTGAATAGTTAGGGTTAGGTTATTTCTCCGAGAATACTACGAGTGGTGAGCATCTCCATTGTACTTGGGTAGGACTTCCTAACTTTTGTAAACCTATCTACCACGAAGCTAATCAACCGACCAGAGCCTTACATAAGTTTATTACTTCCATCTTCTTGGTTCATGGTAGTCCTACCAGGAGCGTATGGACGGCACTCGCATCACCAACAGTAATAAACCGCGCTGCAATACAGCTATCTCGCATTTTCACGCTCGTAAAACAGCGGCAGAAAAGGACGGCAACACTTTATAGCGCCCGACGCTTTTCGCAACAAAAACTTTTATTACTGGCCACTCGTAAATTACGCAGTCTAAGTTTTAGAGTAAAAAAGTTTTTTTAATTCAACAGTAGTTGGAATACTAAACTATGAGCATGGAAGATAATCAACGACTAGATATATTGGAAACGTCAGACATTTTTCTGTGTTCAGCCTGATTAGACCAATCTTTATCCGCGAGTAAATCGATGGTACCCACCATTAACCTATAACGCCACGAGTCGTATGGTATGACACTATAAAAGCCTTATACCTTAACCTCTGATCCTAATTAATCAGAAGTTTAGCGGTTGACATAATTAACGTGGCAAACTTCATTAGCGCGAGATTTTGAATGATGAGTGTATTTCCTAGGATAGCGGTGCCGTCGCCGGCCATGCACATGTGGAGAGGCAACTTGATAAGTTATTTTTATTGAAAATATCCTTTAGTGCAAACACACACTTACACCACACGTACACTCGCGCTAACTCGCACTCACACGCGCTTTTACGCCACATGTGCTACTAGGCGCTAACACACACACACACACACACACACACACACACACACACACACACACACACATGACTGACCGGATGGCGAAATTGGTAGTGACCCTGCCTCTTACGCCAAAGGTCGTGGGTTCGATCCCCACCCTGGACAAACATTCGTGCGATGAACACTTGTGTGTGTTCGGTGTCTGGGTGTAATATATGTATTTAAGTATATATTTGTGTTCCTCTGTTGTCTGATATCTGTAACACAAGTGCTTAAGCTACTTAGTACGGAATCAGGTCAACGTATGAGATGTTGTGAGACTTATTATTATACACACACACACACACACACACACACACACACACACACACACACACGCACGCACACACACGCTCACGCCACGCACACACGCACAATACACAATTTACAGATGAAAAACATGTGTATTGATTGTGTGCCTACCATTTCTCTAAAGGAGCCTGTCTCACACAACACATGGCGACCTCTCGTGAGAACAATTCCAATTTTAATAATTATAACAGTGTTTTTCTTAAATATATATTTTTTTATAAATTATTAAGAAATATATTCTGAACGAGTAACCGTGATCCATTTCATCTGATTAACATGTAAGCAACTTACAGATTGCGAAGATTAGACGGCAATAGCTTCAGTGTATGTAAAATTCTACAATAAAAAACCCATCAAAGTGAACGTATTTACCTACTCGTATTGTTTTTATTGACCTACCACAACAGACGCAGACGCAGACCCGAGACCCATTTAAAAATGGTGCACGAGGCCGGTGGAGAGTCGTAAAACGGAGCTTTGAGTGACGCGACATTTTATTACATCGATAAATTGCACTGATATCCACAACGTAGTCGGTTAAGTAGGCGGGGCCAATTCACAAAATCTGACGAAAAGATTGATGTTTGAACTCAGTTTGAGGTAATTATGAAAAGTTCTACTACAAAAAAAATACTGTAGACTGAAAAAGGAACAAAGAAACATAATAACCAAAACGAATGGTAAAAAAGTACTTGGCACATCGGTAAATAAATCTTTAAATCACCAATCACTATGAAAAAATGAACTCCCATGATGTTATCGTAATTGTTAACTAAAAGACAATTTTAGTTTTTACGAATAAGGAAGCATTTTTATTATTTTAATGAAATTGCAGGTCAAATTTATTAAGAGAAGAGTCTAGTTATTATCCCGCAAAATTAATTTAGTTCTCACAAATCTTTATTTTTACCAACTATTCCCTACTTTTATCAGTTAGTAAAATAGGTACATAATAATAACTCAAGAATTTATAATTATCACTGATTTTTTGTTCGCCCGAGTAAAAGAATAGCTATTAAATTATTAAACAAAATGCAAGAAACATGGGTAATTAAATAGTGATATCTCAAATTACATATCGACCCAAAACATCGATAACGAAACATTACATCACTATTTAGTTTGACGCGTCGTCTGCGGATCGTAAACCTTTTCGCGCGTAAACGTCACCGCTGACATTGCACACAGCTGCAGCGCTACTCAGCGCTTTAGCCCCAGCCTTTGTGCTCCCGTCTAATAACCGTATTGATTTACAGCGTAAAAGGTTTCGCTTAAAAATTATTCCCGGGTCAAAGACCTAGGAGGATTTCGGTGGAATTCGAGGTACTGCAAAACTCGCCGATATTTCATTAGGATAATGCGGATTTTATTGCCGTTTTTATTACTTGTCACGTTTGATGACGTTTGTTGGGAATGTCTTTGTCGGTAAATTCGATTATATCTTAACATTAATAGTTATATCTATATGTGAGTGCGGGATCTGATTGTATATTTTTGGTGGTAGACCAGGATCGTCTGATGGTCATGAATAGACAATACGACGGAAAAAAAAACCATTTTATACGCTTTTCGAATATAGAAGCAAAAATAAGATGACCCATATTTTTCGGTTATCATTAAATGTGTGTTTTTATTGAAATATATATTTTTTAATTTTAATGAATATGCCGGAAGTGACGTCCTGAAGCTCAACGTATTGTGATGTCGGTGCTATATGTACTACATTAAAAAGAAAATTGTTTTACGTCAAACAATGTGATGACCAGACAAGGAGCGGAACTCCTTGCTGCGACAATTATAAATACATTATAAAAATTAAAAAAAAAAAACTTATTATTTCCGTAACACTAGAACTTATCTACCTTACATACTTCGTTTTTTAAAATATTACTATTGTTATATTTGTATTTGTATACCTGTTATTATTCAACTTTATCTGCTGTCCTAATTCTTCAAAGCAGGTTTGGTATCTATTGTCTGAGGGCCAATTCGACCAATCTTATTTCGATACTAAATCTATGGTATAACGCTGTTATTCTATGAAAATCAGACTGATACCATAAATTTATCCACGGATAAAGATTGGTCGAATCGAGCCTAATCTTAATAAATGCTTGCCATTTAACAGCTAATAGCAATGTATTAATTTTGTTACAAAATAAACTCGAGCGTGACAAATGACGGGCTCTCCACAAACTGGTTTAATGTGTATGGATTCGTTTTACTAGTATGGGCTTCAATGTACTGAGGAAATATATTTTCTATCAAGCACTTGATTCAATATAGAGTATGGCGGACAACATTTACAATTCTAGGAAACACTTACTTTAACAAATTTTGCTTGAACTTTTTTGGTAATGCGTACAAACTCGCTTGTATGTATTGCACTGGAATCGAACCGGTAAATATAAACAAAAAACAAGATAGCCATCTTAGTAGAATGAAATGGCCTATATATTTTTTTTCTCTGAGTACAGTAATTTTACTAAAAATAACATTTCTGTTAGAAATCTCGGCCCTTCTAAGACATCCTTAAACCGAATATTTAGCATACAACTACGTACTTCGGATGTCTTGTAAGACAGTCGATTATAAATAAAATCTAAATGTTTCTTAGATACGTAAATTATATTTTTGTTATTGACTGTATCGATTGTTGGGATACATTTGCTTTTTTCCATTTTTTTATTAGTCTCTGGATTTGGCATGTCAAATCAAATTACAATACAATTGCTGCATAACCTTCGGAAAGCTTGAACAGGGATCAGCCTATAGGGGTCATTGTTTCACATTTAGAAAATTATTAGAGTTTGAATACCTACCTAACTGCATATATACCCATATCTATACTAGTTATAAATCCTAACGACAGCGGCAACGTTTAGGTAAATCGAATTACCTATTTATAATCCGAAAACACGAAACGCTTGCGCGATGTAATCGACACCTAGCGCCATCTATTCGTATAAATATGAACTAATTTCCGGAAACAAAGGGAGGGCCAGCCACTAATTCTAAATAAACAGGTACATTCATAAGTACATTCGAACAGAGGATCTTGCGACATCTCGTTCCGAAGACACTGTTCTTGTCCACTATTCTACCGCCTTATAGAAACAATCATACAGCATAATACTAAAATTTACACTGACAACCTGTCTCCACTTCACCGACCCACTGTAGTAAAGATAAATTTAAATAGTGTGACAATATTTTATGGCTTATTTTAGGTATGTTTTACGACGAAGACGGGACGAATGTCTGGCTAGACTTTATGGGATAAGTCTGCCTCGTGGCGGCCCGGTGCTCGACTAACACTAGGTTTTAGATCTTTACAAGGATTCGCTAAGGATGCTTAAAGATTATGTGCGTAGGTTTCTCACTACTATAACACTGGCATGAAATATGAATTTGATTTTTACTTTTAAATGAGATCAAATTATAACCCGGCTATGTACGAAGAGTCCTGATTCTGTTCCATTTCATAACATTAAATATTTAATACTTACCTATGTGTAATATTGTTTTCATTTGTATGTGAATGTTGTACGGTCACACTTTTCAGTTGCATTATTACGTGTAGAGGTAGCACGACCAAAGAAGTCACTTCTGTCACTGTGAACATTAAAATATGAGCTTTGTTTATATCATCACAAAGAATAAAAATTTTAGTGTTCGCGGGACTTCTTTCGCGCGGGTTACGCTGCGTAAGCTGCGATGAATAAATAACATTCATTTGTTTTGTAATTGCCCGCCTTTCTTCTTGCTAGGGCAACTTTTCCAAGTAAACAATTTATGAGTGTGGGTTGACAGTTAAGTCAGTTAAAGTCACAGTCACTCAATAAAACAACTACGCATCGCTTAGCATCTTGTTAGTTAAGATTGAGGTTAAGCAGTTAAGGTGCCCATAGGAGTATAATGATAACTGACTTATGACCCACACAGTTAGGAGTCAATTCTGCAAATCAGGTTTTTCTTCTGAATGTTACAATCTGTACCAATATAGATGGCGCTAGGTGCCGATTACAACGCGCAAGAGACCTTACCATGAGTTTGAAATACTATCCTCGCTATCCAGAACTATTACTCTGTCTCATTCACATGCACCACAATAAAGGGACAAAGAGATAGTTTTCGTTAGCGAGAACAGTTTTTCAAACTCATGGTAAGGGTACTGTTCACTTATAAACATTCGTCGAATTTACCTTTTTATAATTGTATGCAAGCGTCCAATGCTGGCAGCACTTGTTCCGTTTTACGATGACAGTAGCGAGGCGCACTTTAATTACCCACTAAAAGTTGTTGGTACGTGGTATGAGGCTGTGAGGTATACGTGGCGACATCTTTCGCCACGACGTGTTATTTCAGGAGTGAACTTTGTCAGCCATCTCGTTGAGTTATGACTTGCAGCTTAGTTTATATCACAGCGTTTGAAGATGTCTTTCTTGATGCTGTGTGCGGAACCACGCGTAGTTACAACAAATATTATGCGTCAGTAAAGTCGTGACAACTGATTTTTGAGGAAGTTCCCATGTTTTATAACAAATGACTGCCTCGGTGGCGCAGTGGTTAGTGGGTCGCACTTTAAAGCGATGGCTGTGCAAAAGGTCCCGGGTTCGATCCTCGGGTCGGGCCAAAAATTTGTACCTAAGTTTTCGGTAAGAAATTCTTAGTGGCAGCCCGGAGTCTGGAAGTTGGCGGTCTTGTACGCACGTTAAGCCGTTGGTCCTGCGCCCAATCCCTCTCTGGTCGTGGCACAGTAGTGTCCCGTCGGAATATGAGGGTAAGGGAATAGAGAGTGCACTTGTGTTTGCGCACACACTTGATCACTATAATATATCCTGCGTTGAGATTGGCCGCCGTAGCCGTAATCGGTTGGAGGATATTATTATAACCAACGGGCAGTGGTGTCATCAATTATTTTCACGACTTTATTAACAGAGTATATGTTTTTCGGAAAAATAGTAAGGCACACTAGCGACGCCAATTAATGTTAATATTTAGCTACTCAACCAGATCAATTTCAAACAATTTCAGGGGCAAACACTTATACTATTTAATAACCATGCACAAATGTTGGGTCGGTTTTTGTTGTCAAAAAATTAATTTACGTCGAAAGTGGAAATGTGGATTGTATAAACCTTTGAGTATACTCAAAGGCAAAAACAGACGAAATAGTTAACTATAAGTATTAAATAAATAGTATAGTTATTTTCCGAGGACTTGGATGTATTTTATTCCACCACAGTGCGTTTCTCACGCCACTTCCTAGTGCTCATAGTAAAACTATGGAATCAGCTACCAACGATGGTGTTTCCGAACAGATACGACGTGGTGATCTTCAAGAAAAGAGCTAATTCCTCCCTTACGAATCTGTGATGCCCCATGTGTTGCAGATGTCCATGGGCGACGGTAATCTGCTCGTTTGTCCGCCATAATGTAAAAAAATCAACGTTCAAATTTGACATTTATGCTTATAGATAGACAGACACAAGAAACAAAAATTTGAGAAGTTTAGTTCTGTATTTTTCTAAGGGGCTCCTTTCCAGCGTAATTTCACTTAGTATTTTTTTTTTAGTATGAGAATACAGTTCAGCGGTTTTCGTTAGATGGAGCTTGTTAAAAGCAGATGTAGCTTTAAAAAACAATCAAGCAGGTAGTTCGGCGTTGTTTCGGTAGATGTCCCTATGCATATTTACAACGCGCTAGTAAAGTGTGTTTCGGAAACAATGACCTCAAGCGGCCTTCCCACAATAGCAATTTAAAAAGTATGGGAAATAAACCAGAGATCTAGAAGGTATTACGAATTCTGTTATAATAAAAGAACTTAAAATATTTCCGATATTTTATTTAATCGTCTCCCTGACTGATTCTCAAATGTGGCCGTACTACATAGTCGTTGAGTATTGGTCGTTTTCCTCTAGATGGCGCTAGCACTGGCTAGCCGACTGATGCCTCTATCTCAGTACATATAAGTTACTGTGGCCGTGTGGTCCCCGGCAGAGTAGAATAGGCCACCCTCACTCTTACCGAGGTGTCGTAAAAGGCGACTAAGGTAAAGCTGCTGGCATGATCATCAGCACCCAGAGAAGGAAAACTCTGCATTTATATCAAAACCCTCGCCAACCCGTATGCCAAGCGTGGTGAGTATGGCAATTACTCCTCATGTGATTGAGGGAGGCCCGTGCCCCAGCAGTGGGGACTTAAATGGGCTGATGATGATGATGATGATGATAAGTTACTCTTCCTTTCGTAGCACGGACTGTAGATTGTATTTGACATGAATGGTTCCCATTTTCGCTAATAGGTAGACATAGTTGCGATTTTAATTGTCCGGCCTAATTAGACGGTGTCCGGCCTTCCCGTTTTTGTTAGGTCTTACAAATCGCATACAACAAAACTAAATTCACTTTTCATCGAATTGTCTAGATAGAACCTTTTGCTTCATACTAAGTTCAATTTGCAATCCTGTTTGAGGTTAATGTAAGCAACTTATAATATATAATTAAGATTCAATGTTGAGATAATATAATAAGATTATGTTTATCTAGGTACCACATAATTTTAGATTTATTAGCAAATACCTTAATAGGCGTCATCTGGCCTATTTCGGCTTTTTATCTTTTCGGTAAGCTTGTAGAATGCCTCGGTGGCGCAGTGGTTAGTAGGACGCACTCGAAAGCGACGGCTGCGCTAGAGGTCCCGGGTTCGATGCCCTGGGTCTGGCCAAAAATTTGTACCTAAGTTTTCGGTAATAAATTCTTAGTGTCAACCAAGAGTCTGGAAGTTGGCGGTCTTGTACCCCCGCGCCTAAGAAAGCACTTTAAGCTGTAGGTCCTGCGCTCAATCCCTCTTCGGTCGTATCACAATGGTGTCCCTTCGGAATATGAAGGTAAAGGAATAGAAAGTGCAAGAGTGCACTTGTGTTTGCGCACACACTTGAGCACTATATATAATATATCCTGCATAAATCTGATCGTTGAGATTAGCCGCCGCGTAGCCGTAAGCGGTTGGAGGATATTGTTTAAAGTTTGTGCTGCTTTTCCATTGTAAGACCAGCAGGGCTACAATGAAACGAACAATTCAACATCAATCTATATGTACACACGGCATAACGTCGAGTTAACCTTATTGACCTGTGGATCGTCCTTACGTCTGGGGGATAACTTGATCTGACGCTGACTGTACCTGTTTATTACAAATAAACTACTAAAATACATATTATAAATTCAAACTTGAAACTAGTTACTAGGAAGAATTCAAGTTGTGTCATAAATCTTCTACATTATTTCCTCTTAGTGTTGTCTACAGTGACTCAGAACATTGTTTCGGGTCAATAACCTAATGCAAATATGTCTCGGCTCTAATTTGGATGTTGAATTGTCTAATAAAAGTACAAGGATGAACTGAGTTTAACGTGACCAGGTTTGACGGGTGCGTTTGTGTTGTAATGTTTAATTTGTATTGTTTATACTCGTAGTCACGTTACATTGTTACTGAAGAAATAGGACTTAATTTACCTTGTGCACATTGGCCGTTAAAACATGGAATGTTATTTTTGTACATGATTAGCAATTAGGCATAATATTCACTCACCGCCACAGTCCGCTTCTTTCGGCTTCTGTAACGTAGCCGAAACGTCGAGCAAAATATGTGATCGTACATAATGTTGTATCAAAAAAAAACGTGCTATCTCCCGTCCGTCATAATTGATTATTATAGTACCTTCAAGAGAAGAGTGTACTCCATTAGCAACGCATTAGCGATCTCTCTGATTTCGCGGATGTTAATGGGCGGCGATGATTGCTTTCCATCAGGTGACTCGCTTGCTCGTTTGTCGCCTCTAGTATAAAAAAAATAGTTATAATGCAACCATTATAACTTTTTTTTTTATACTAGTGTTGCTGGTAACCACTGGTGTTGCTGGTGTCTATGGGTGGCGGAATTGCTTAACATCAGGTGATCTGTCTGCTCGTCTGCCATCTCTCATATAAAAAAAAACCATGTACTATGTATTACCCCTTCAAATAAGAGCAACTAATAAAGGCAAAAGCCACAAACATCGATTTAAAGTGTGAAATACTCAGAATCGTTCAATGATACTCAGAATCACTCGATTTATACCCGAGTGGGCATAGTGGTGTAAGTAGTTAGATGGTAACGTTAACTCTATTCCTAGAGACTGAATTCAGATATAAGTAATATGCAACAATAGATGTCGATAGATGCATATCGATAAATTGAAAAATATAGACTAAAAAACTGTAACTCGACGTAGGCACACTTCATTTACTGATCCTTTCCATATACAAATCTGTATTTGTATAAGGTAAAGTATTATTTCTGTGAACAATACTTTTAAATGACGTGTGACTACATCGATACGAAACTGATAAATGTAATAATAATTATTTAGTGTAAGACTAATTTTGATTAATTAATATTTAAAACTTGCTTTATCCTTTTTATGGGATATTTTGGCGTAGTTGTGTTACGATTCTTTAACGCATTTTTTATTTAATTAAGAAACACATTTGAATAAAGTATAATCGTGACAGTTAGAAATAAGGAATCGATCAATACCCCTTTCATCAATAGTGGATGTAGGGTTCACTAATTTACTAATAAAACCACAATTATATCTCCAGGCACACGCTCTCGCTGCCGTTCAGTGACCAGTGACCGGACCGGGTGAGCGAGTGAAGGATTGCTCCTACCGGTCATCGTACAAGCGAGCGCGCGGCATTTATTTAACTTTCATAGATATTACAGTGGATAGTTCGTACAAACCTATTAAACATACATAGATACTCGTACATATACTGCTGAAATTATAAGTCTTCCTTTTTGGCTTTGCCGTAGTCAGGTTTCGATTGCATCAGTATTTAATAAAATTCAATTAAAATTAGAATAGAAAGTATTGGAATAAATAAACTGCTGGACGAGGGTCGCCTAGATGAGAATTCACTTATAAAATCTGTCCATGTTAGAAACATAAATATCAGAACAACAAAGAAAAATATCGCACAAAATCACACGACCATACCAAGGAATTATAATACTGTGATAACTTTTAACAACAAACACTAAATGGTTTGGTTAATAAAATACATTTGTATGTAGTTTTCCTTACTGACTATTATATTTATCCCATTTTATGGTTCGATTTAATCAAAATCAAATACATATTGAAACAGCAATTAAGTTAGATTCCATATCAGTCAACTATCGACTGTGGTGCATCACTATACTCGTACAATGATTCCTTTGAAAGGACGTAAAATGAATAATGTATTCGGAACATTTAGTTCTAGTTAACTAGAAATGTGATTACTAATTTAGACAAACACAAGATCATTTAAGCTCAGATATAGGGTACTTTAAAGCCAACGATTTATGTGATTAGACCGTTTACGAGGCCGATCACTTAATACTTCAATTAGTCTTTACATCGATCGATGTTCTATAATAATTCGTAATTTTGAATTTTAAAAAAAAATCGTCCGCTGATGTCCCACTTATCCTAAAAACTAAAAACAACATAAAAAAGGGTTATTTAGTTTTGTGGATCGGTTGGCTGCAAGAGTATTTCCCGACGGCTACGACTTAGGGACCTTCAAGATAAGAGCGTGCTCTTTTTTAAAAAGGCCGGCAACACATTAGCGTTCTCTCTGATTTCGCGGATTTTCATGGGCGGTGTTGATTACTTTCCATCAGGTGACTTTGCTCGTTTGTCCGCCTTTAGCCTAAAAAAATCCAACTCGACACGTGAGACAACGACGAAATAAGAAATTGTAGTACTCGTAATTATGAGTTTCACCAGCTGGACACACGTGTGTCTTGTCAGTCAGTCCAGTCGTGAATCAAGTTGGTGAATAACCCCAAAAACAATCCCAAAATCTATTAAAACTCTTTAAGCGGCAATAAATCTCGACACCCGCCCACCACTTCATTCGCACCCTTTTTTCATTCATTCACCCTATCTTAATCTACCATAATTTTTAATTGTTCCTAATAAAACGGTTGGAGGTTGCATTAAGGTTGCCAACTTTAGGTACTGTTAAGGAAAACTATATAAAGTAGCTTCTTTTTTATTCTGCATTTTTTAACACAATAAGTATGTTACTGTTTTGTTTAAAAAGTTGGGCAGCGTTCGGGAAGCTACGCAGCATATTTTCGGCCCATCTACCGCAGTGTCTCAAGACGAAAGTCTTTAATGCGTGTGTACCAGTGATGACATACGAACCGAAACGTAGCCGCTTACAATGTGCCGATCAAAGTCACCCACAGAGCTTGGAGTCTCCTTGCGAGATCGTATCAGAAATGAGGAGATCCGCAGGAAAACTAATGTCACAGACATAGCCCAGAGGATTGCATATCTCAAGTGGCAATGGCAGGGCACATAGCGAGAAAGAACAGACGGCCGTTGATGCGGACAGGTCCTCTCGTGGAGGCCATGTACAGGAAGTCGCAGTCATGACAGGCCCGACAAGGTGGATCGACGATCTGGCGAAGGTCGCGGAAATCCATTGGATTCGGGCGGCACAGAAACGTTCTGTTTGGAGAACGTTGGGAGAGGCCTATGTCCAGCAGTGGACGTCTATTGGCTGAAATGATGAATGATGATGATTAAAAAAGGTGTTATTATATGCGTTTATATAACTGCTTAAGCTACTTAGTACGGAATCAAGACATTGCGAAAATGATGTATGCATTAATTTATTAGTACTTAACTTGATTTCTTATGTTAGCTGGCAACCCTAAATAGCCGTCGCTTGTCGTATTATCAAAGTTATCATATACGCGTATAACGAATGTATCGATCAAAATGCCATTCATCAATCATCGACGCGCAGAGATGGGCGCCTGCCCGAGTAATACAAAATGTTGTCCACCCATATTTGTTTAATTTTTACTAAGTCGAATTTGAAGATTAAATAGTTCTGTTACAAGCTTTTGACCCACTTTCAGGATACCAATAGAACAGAATTTTAGCAACCTGTTGATTCAGTGACGATGCAATATTATGTTACTCGTATATTATAATCTGATATTTACCTGGGTCTTTCTCTATTGACGCAGCGCTGTTAGACTAGGATTTTGTTAAAGAGTTGCTAGCGTACTAAGATTTCACGACTGTTGCGGGCAATCACTTATTATCAATTCATTCGTATGCTTGTCTGCCACACATCACTTAAAAAACTTGCGCCTGAACTCTGAAAAACACGTTTAAAAGTTGTGGTATTTATGGTCTAGATGTACTTTGGGGTCATTTGCGAGAAACAAAAGGATCAAGGTATGGTTTGACACTATGAGACAGTGAGTTGCACGCAAGCTAATGATGTATGATGTGCATTTTTTATCTTTTTATTTAAGACAGGAATCATTTATTCCACCACAAGATAAGTTAGTAAGTTATGGAAGTATTATTTTAAAATTTAATCGGCAGATGTCACATCTTCCGAGATAGTCGGTTTTCATTGGGTGCGATAGTGGCAAAGATAAACCGCGTTATCAATTTATTGTCTTTAGTGCTGGATTTAAACTAAGTAACTATTTAAGCGTACCCCGGGCTCTGAAGCGTCAGCTTTGGACGGTAACTACTTCGACTATCGAACTAATGAATCGAACCAGTGAGAATAAAGGCATCTGAATATTTTCATCACTTCGAACGAATGAGAAAATAATTCTCACTAGTTCGACGATCGAACTAGTGAGAATAAAGGGCAATGACCTTGTAATAACACGCCGAATTGAGAGAGAAGTGCTAGATTTAAAACATCATCGTAATGGTCATAGGTTCATGATCTCAAAATACAGATACTTATAAGCTGAGAATCATCATCAGGTTTGGTCACTTGTAGAATAAGTTCAATTTGGATCTAGTTCTTTTCTAACCTAGTCATTTACTAGAAAATGGTTCTTAAATGTTGCTAATTGCGATTCCATATTTCATTTTTTCCGGTATAATAATTAGTATTCTTAAATTAACTTTATTTTGACAATTAACGTTACATTTTGTCTTGCAATACTGTTTACACCGTTTCTTTGGAAAATCGGCTGAGTCTTAACAAATTCTTGGGTGTTGCTCAATAAAGTGAGCACTAATGAAATACCACAGGCATAGGTGCCGCAAACCTGAATGTTTAGTTCGATTTAGTAATCCTCTGTTAACTACTAAAACCACATAGATAGATACACTTTATTGCACAAAATTTACAAATCTTAGTCTAAGTTATTATAGTAATTTAAGAGCAGATGAAGAGTAGTACATTCGATGAGACATTGCTAGAATCATTATTATTGTTTTATTTGCATTTCCTAATAAAAACTTAACTCACTAACATCCAAAATGTATTTATTGCCTATAAGGCGGAAGAGAGTTCGCCGGTTCACCTAGTTCAACATAAAATTAACCTTTTAGTGCAAAGTCTATCTTACTATTTAGAAATCAGATTATACCTTAATCTGATTTCTAAATAGTAAGGCCAAAGAGCAGAGGGGTTTTTTTTTGTTTTTATGTTAGAGGTAATCAACGCCGCCCATGAATATCCGCGAAATCAGAGAGATCGGTAATGTGTTTTGGGGTCCATTAAAGCAACAGCTATTTCCTTATCCTCTGAATTTAATTACGTGAACTAAACTGACATAATTACATTAATGATATTTTAACTTTTGGGCCTGTCGAAAGGGGTTAAAATGAATGGCGTGGCGGGCGTAGTGGACCTTAGCCTCCAAAAGCAAAGTGGTTTGGAATTGAATCTTAAAATCTGCGATCTCGTTAAAAGTGGCCTCGACAGAATTGGTAGCTCTATGAAAACGCTATGAGCTACAGTATTTTATTGAGTGACTGTACTAACTTCGGGAGTTGACTTTCATTTATAAATTACTAGTGAGTAGTGGCCCTCACTTCGTTTCAGGACACTAGTTTTACTTTATACCAATAGATGGCGCTAAGTGTCGATTACATCGCGCAAGCATTTCTGTTTTTGGATTACCTATTAATCGTTGCCACCGCTGTCTATAGGATGTATCTCTGTATAATAGGTTTTTCACTTGACAATTGAGATTGATATTACCCTCACAAAAAAAGTGTTCTGTCCATCCATATGAAAGAAAAGCAACTTTCACTTTTACAGGTTTTCTTTGTTCGATCAAACAAAATCTCCGAATCCTACAGCAGAAACTAAATTCGTAAGTGGAACCGGAAAATGCTAAAGCTTTAACTAGAACTAGTTTATCTGTAAGAATCCCATCCAAGTTTCGGCAGTAAAATCGAGTTGGCGTGTGCTGCCTCGCCATTCTTTCCGTTAAACGAAACTCCATCAAACCGAGATCCTTTAGGGATGATACGCGATGTGTGAAAACGTCGATATTTTAAAACGCGAGAATTTTTTTATCTATTGCATTCCAATAATAAAAGATTTAAACTTATCTTTTATATATTGACATTATGTGAAGTAAATAAATGATAATGGATAAATGATTGCATCTTATTCTCTCATCCATTCATTTCATTTTCATTCTAAATAAAATATAACATATTTCAGTCTCGAGTTCATATTTTCCCCGAACAAAATTATTTTCGTGTTAGTAACTACAACTTTAAACTTCTATAACCTTAAAAACGATGTTTTAGTAATAAATAAAATAATTATTTACAAATTAACTGTTTAGTTTAGATTAACTGTTTAATCTTTGTCAATTAGAATGAAAAACTCTTTTTATAAAACTAATGTTGTGTACTTTTCTTTTAGTATTTTAACTCTAATGACTTTTAGTAAATCTGTATCCTCATGGTATTGGATTTTTTGTAGTTATGCGTCTCATACGCAGTCTTCCTATCAGTTTTGTGCCCTCAACACTATTATTTATAATATCTTTAAAATTCTGATAATCTTCTAGACAGTTCACGGTAACTGTCCTAACATTATTCTCCAACTCCACGCAAGAAATTCAACTATCGACATGAACAAATGCGATGGTACCGCACATCCCTAAACCTTGTCGTTGAGTGGGTTATGGTTCTATCGAATTACTATTATTTTAGATCGACCACTGTTGCCAGGAACCTAGAGTAAATTAAATGGAATAAGTACTTCTAAATAAATCTCAACACCTAAGAATTTAATACCTTTTAGGGGTAAACGAAATTTTCTTTTCTCCTGGATATGAAGGAATTGGCTTAGAAAATCCTTAATAAATATTATTTCATGTCATGTATTTTTGGCTGAACGGCTGAACGGATTATCGGGGTCCAGAAATCGGTGCATACCTCTTTACACCCTTAGCTGACCGCGCCGATATTGCCGCCTTGCCGCCTAATATGGTGGCTGATTTTGGGGGGCCCATCAGTGGGAGGCGAGTCACTGTCTGCCATGATTATTAAGATGAGACATTTTATGTGGCAGGCGTCCCGCTATCTCGTCAATATCCCGGCAACTAGTCCAGCAAAATCCTATCCATAGACCCGGCAAAGTTCCCTTCTTATCCGCAATAGTCCTTGCACCAGGCGGATGCTGTCAATCAATCAAATAATTCTTTATTTGCATAGGCTTGTATACAGCACTTACAAATCGTCATACATTTTAATGACTTAAAACTATTTATAAGTACTTATGTATAATTTACATGTTAATACATATATATGTTGATACATAAAATATACTAAAGAAATAAATAAACATAATGCGATTCTACCACCGGCTCGGAAAGTTGTTTCTGGTCGAGAAGATCCGGCAAGAAACTCGCCAGTTACTCTTTTTAATCGCCAAACTTTCATACAATGTTGTGTCATCATCATACCAAGCCATACAGTTTAATTGTTACACAAAATAAAATAAAGGAAATAATAATAAAATAAATATTATGAGGTAAACCGAAGCAGACCAGTCCCCAAAGGTGGCCTGTTCACAAGTATGACGTACGTGTCAGCCATCATTTCACTCAACCATATTAGAGGGAATGTAATGACCCGCCACATAGCGCCACCACCTCAGAGACATTTGAGTGAGCATGACTACTTAGGTTCCCCTCATAGGTCACAAAGAGTAGTAGTTACTTAATCCAGACTAATAAACTGCAGGACGAGGTGTACAATAGTAGGTGGTTAGCATCATGTCAATTATTGAATAATCAATATAGATCAATTTTTATACATTCAAAATCAAAAATGTCTTTATTCAATAAAGAACATTTATGAATGTCAAATATTATGGTAATTACAATTTTTCATTCTTATACAAATTATGATTACAGACAACTGTTTTTGGCTGGACCTCTTCAATAGTGCAGACAGAGACAGTATCCGCTAGGTGCGTGTACACCCCCATTTACATTATTGTGTCTCAAAGGGGCCTCATCGTGTTGGATCTATATACCTACGTACGCCTTCCAAAAGGACCGGCCTTGTGCCGTGATTTCCCCGCAGGAAAGATACAAAATATTACTATCCTTCAACAGATTACGGCTACGGCGGCCAATCTCTACGACCAGTCACGTATGCAGAATATATTATAGTGCTCAAGTGTGTGCGCAAACACAAGTGCAAGTGCTCTCTATTCCCTTAACCTCATAATCCGATGGGACCCTACTGTGACACGACCGGAGAGGGATCGGGCGCAGGACCAACAGCGTAACGCGCTTTTCGTGGCACGGGGGTACAAGACCGCCAACTTCCAGACTCCGGGCTGCCACTAAGAATTTCTGTCGCTTTAAAGTGCGACCCACTAACCACTGCGCCACCGGGGCAGTCCATAATCATGTAATAATAAATTCACGTCACATACCCAGTCTACCTACCGCATATCCAGATATAGATCGTCATGCGTGAGGTATCTAGATGAGAGGAAGACTTGAAGAGGTTTAGATGGATAATTTCTCCTATCAATTGCTACTATTATCATTGTATTGCGACATTATAATTTGAGCTCTAAGAACAATAAAATGAGTGATATATTTCAAAGATTTGTTGGAGACTATGAAGAAAATTGATGCGATTATTCATGCTGCTCCTCTAGAGAAATAATTCAAACCGGCCTAGTGCGTGTCGGGCACGCTAGGGTTTTTTTGTAGAACTAGGGGGCAGACTAGCAGGCGTATCACCTGATGGTAAGTGATAATATAAATATTAATTTACGTCATCAAATATTAATTAACGTATATCGTTAAATGTAATCCGTCTGCTCGTCTGCCCCCTATGTCATAAAATGTATGTAATCATCATCATCATCAGCCCATTTAAGTCCCCACTGCTGGGGCACGGGCCTCCCTCAATCACATGAGGGGTAATTGCCATACTCACCACGCTTGGCAGACGGGTTGGCGAGGGTTTTGATATTCCTTCTCTGGGTGCTGATGATCATGCCAGCAGCTTTACCTTAGTCGCCTTTTACGACACCTCGGTAAGAGTGAGGGTGGCCTATTCTACTCTGCCGGGGACCACACGGCCAATGTATGTAAGAAAGCTATTTTTTGTGCGCAAAGCAACATTATCTATAATTTGAAATCAGCAAACAAACTATGTGACTCGCAAAAAAAGGCACGGACCTAGAGTCTTTGGTTAGTACTTAATTAAACCAATATAAATATGTATCTAAATCCCAAAATAGTTATAGCAAACCCATTTTACCCATTTATTAAATACATGGCGAAACTATAAAGGATCTTTGTGCATTTTGGAAGAATAAAACATGCAAATGCGTTTAATAAACCCTATTTATGTTTGGTTAGATTTGGTATAATAACAATATTAATCAAGACGGAAACTAACACGATATTTATTACGTGATACACAATTGTGTACTCACATATTTTGCTCGACGTTTCGGCTATGTTACAGCAGCCGTGGTCACGAGCGGACTCCGCTTTACTTTTTGTGCTTTTGATTACATAAAAATTAAATATGTGAGTATATAATGTTGTATCACATAGTCTCACGTCTTGATTAATTATAGTTGTAATGCAACGCGAAAATCTAAAAAACTATTTGGTATAATAGCATAATATACGTATAATTTCTCAGTCAACACGTTTATTTGTGAATTAGAACCTGCCAACCATAATAGGGGAATCGTCTCAGACGCATGACTAAGTGACAGCTAAGATACGAGTAGCACAACAAAATAACAAGTCATAGGCAATGATTTGTATCACCGATCAATTTATTTCTTTGATCTGCGGTTTATATTAAATTTAACATTTAGAGACACGCTCTACCGCTCTGGACAAACATTGGTGTGTGTGTGCCCTCGTGTCAGATGTGTTTGTTCAGTTTCTGGGTCTTATAATATTTATTTTATTTAAATTTCGCATTCAATACAACTCTCAAAGCATATTTATTATTAAATGCCCATACCTACTAAATACTAATAGACAGAAACCTTACTTTGGTAGTTAGAATAATCACGAGCCCAGTTTTTTTTTTTATAATATGGCTCTACCCGAAGATATCTTGCCAATATCAAGTAAATTATTGAGAATAAATGGGTAAGTCACTCAATAAAACGTCAGTGTTTTGCGTTTTATCGACTTACGGATTCGACCGATACCATTCTAAACACAATCGAGAGGTTTCAGACTCTATTGGATTAAGCAAGTTGTAACGTCACAACTCACTCGACACACAATAGCAGTATTAGAAACGATACAATTCAACCATTTTTATTATTAGGGATCACTTCGCGGCACTTCACTGCCCAACTAAGCAACAATTTTGTTCTCTAAAAACCACAAGAAATTAATTAAAAACCTTTGAATTGCATCAGCCCACGCGGAGTATTTTAGTCCTACCGCCAGAATCCCAATGTCATTTCTCGAGCACAGTTTTACGCGCGCGACTGCACTTGTCACCACTGTCAGTGTCAGTCACGTGAGTGACGTCTCACGTTAATTGGACGTAGGGTTGGGCATTGTCAACTGTTTTCTTCAATGAACAATACATACATCTCATATACCTACAGCGATGAGCCTTGTAGGTATGTCTACATACAGATGATAAGGTGATGCTGAGAACACCATATCCTCCGCGTAGCTAATATCACTTAGTATGGCCCATTTTCTGTGATTTTAAGCAAAAGACTTAAAAAATACTGGAGTAACTTTTTGTTATAGTGACACAGCATAATGGCTCTCTTCAGCCTGATGGTAAGCAATAAAAGAGCCCACGTTGCAATTACAACGGAAGCAATTTCAAGACATCACCTCCGTTGGGACTGCCATACTGAACTGTTCTCTCTTGAACTCTGGAGTGGAACTCGAGATGGCAATGTACGGATTTTTGTGAAATTACTTAGGTTAGGTACTCGCGAAAATGTATGTAAAGTTGTTAGGGTAGGTTTCGATTGTATAATTTTTTCCAGTGGTTTATAAGGGAGTTGGCGCACTGACAGATTGCGAGCGTTTTCAAATCCGAGCGACGATGCAGCGACCACGTCGCGGCTGCCCAGCGTTCACGCCGCGGATGAGCAACGGATTCGCAAGCGTTTTTCTGCGTGACCGCCACAAAAACAATGGCGCTCAGACTTATCTTCGACTGACCGGATGGCGCAATTGGTAGTGACCCTGCCTCTTACGCCAAAGGTCGTGGGTTCGATCCCCACCCTGGACAAACATTCGTGCGATGAACACTTGTGTTTGTTCGGTGTCTGGGTGTAATATATGTATTTAAGTATATATTTGTGTTCCTCTGTTGTCTGATATCTGTAACACAAGTGCTTAAGCTACTTAGTACGGAATCAGGTCAACGTATGAGATGTTGTGAGAATTATTATCTTCACGACGAATCCGTCGCGTATCCGATGATTCGCTGCGTCGTCGCTCCGCTTTGAAAACGCTAGCAATGCGCCGTTGTGGCAACTCCCTTAAAATTTCACGGTATAAGAGACACATTTATAAATTAGTGTAATGCCCTATTTGTAAAATGATGTCATCGGACTTTTGCATCACAAACAGGTTTCCATTATACGCATACCTATTGCAAAGCAATGGCATACTGCATACGCAACTAACTGCAATTATTTTGAATTACTGATAATTTAATGCGGGTCTTCAATTATATTATTGGTCAATGTAGAACGATCGACATGCATATCTATTTTCAATCTATGCAAATTTTCTTTACAGCTCTTTGACAAGCGCTTCCGTTTCTTTCATCCTGTAATCAACATAAATAAAAAAAATTACATATAGCACACTTAACGCAATATTTAAGTATGAATATAAACTACAATAATTAGAGTGATGGTAGCTCAGAGGATAAGAACGCGCCTTTCATACGTGGCGTCTTTGGTCCAAATCCGAGCATGCATTCAAATCTTGCCTTCAAAGGCCGTGTGGTCCCGGGCAAGGCCGTTTGGTCCGCGGCAGAGTAGAACTAGGCCACCCTTCACTCTTACCGAGGTTGTCGTCAAAGGCGACTAGGTAAAGCTGCTGGCATGATCAATCAGCACCCCAGAGAAAGGAAAACTCTGCATTTATATCAAAACCCTCGCCAACCCGTTCTGCCAAGTCGTGGTGAGTATGGCAATTACCCCTCATGTGATTGAGGAGGGCCCGTGCCCGTGAGTAGGCCAGCAGTGGGGACGTAAATGGGCGGATGATGATGATGATTCAAATCTATGATCATATTTCTACCATTAGTTTGGCGGTAAGGAAACCTGCACGTCTCGGATAGTTTCTCGAAATTGTGGGTACCCATAATATTTCAAATAATTATTCTAAACGTGTAACCGTGATCCAGTTGGTCTACTCACCCCTGTCTAAGGGTGGTGAAGGTCAGACGATTGGATATTTGACTGTTGTCACAGAAAGATATGAAATGTTTTTAAATAAGGTTGCTTATAGATTAAAAATAAATAAATAAATATTTCACAACATCACATACATTGATCTGACTCCGAGATAGGTAGCTCAAGCACCTGTGTTACGGATATGAGATCAGAATCAACAGCGGAATTACAAATACATACATATAATACTTTTCTTTTGTAAATAAATACTTATAATACAAACAAACACCCAGACCAATACAAACAGACATGTCCATACACACAAATGTTTGTACTGTGCGGGGATCGAACCCGCAGCCCTTGGACCAAAGGCAGAGTTCACTACCACTGTTTCAAACGGGTCGTCTAATAATAATACAATTCGTGTTTTGCATGAAAATAAATTGTAAATATTTTTGTGAAAAATAGATTTGAGTTGTTTTATCTGTCGATACGAGAACCAAAACGCGGAAGGCCATGATTGAGCATCGTCTGACTTCACATTTCAATACTTATGTCATCGTGCTGTCAGCATTGCCATATTTTTTTTTATTATGGCTCTACCCGAAGATAATTCGCCAATGTCAAGTAACTTATTGAGAACAAGTAGGTAGTCAACAGTCGAAGTCAGTCAAAGTCACAGTCACTCAATAAAACGCCAGTGTTTTACGTTTTATCGACCTACGGATTCAGCGGATATCACTCTAAAAGCAATCGCAGGTTTTAAGACTCTATTTGGTCCAAGCAAGTTGTCACGAGACAACTCACTCGACACACAATAGCAGTGTTAAAAACGATACAATCCAACGATTCTTATTATTAGGATCTCTTTGCGGCATTTCACTGCACAAATTAACACCAAATTTGAACACTAAAAACCACTAGACACTAATTTAAAACCTTTGAATTGCATCAGCCCATGCGGCTTGTTCTAGCCCTACCCGCCAAATCCATCGCCATATTGTTTATTGAAATAAGACGTCACATTCGCAAGTGTCACGTGACCGGCTGTTGTAGGCGCGAATTTCAAAGTTGTACGAGAAAAGTACTTATTGTAGGATGAATGAAATAAGCTTAGGTGCATTAAGGTGATAGTAATGCTGACAGCTACCTCGGCCAACGCATTGGGTTGGCCATGCAAAGAGGTAACGCTGCCAGCATTCTGGGCACGATGAGTAGCGGGGCAGATTTTTCATCTCATCCATCATCTCTTGTAAATAGTATTCCTCTTTTTGTTTATTTTTAGCATTCTGTAAATAGGTACTTTTTTATGTTCCGTATTATACTATGTATCTGTTTTTGGCAACTAAGAAATAAGGTGCATTTTAGAATATCTTTCCAAAATATTTCTAATAGCCAATTATCAGACTTTCCGAATACTGGATCATGGTCCTAGCGTACCCTGGGCTCCGATGCGACAGCTTTGGACGCAATTGGGAATCACACGCTAAGATGAAGAGGATTTATGGGGGGTCCTATACAAAAATGCAAAACATCGTAAGGAAACCGGATGTTTCGGATAGTTTCTCAAACATGTAACCATGATTTAGTTGGTATGGTCTGTTAAAGGGAAACGATGATCAGACATCAGTCGCTTCATTGTTATTACCAAACTTCCCGAATCTTGAATCACAGTCCAAGCGTACCACCCGGGCTCCAGAGCGACAGCTTTGGATGCAACCGGAAATTACACGGTAATATGAGGATGATTTAAAGGGGGTCCTCAGTGAACGCAATATTTGTTCACTGGGGGGTCCTATTTTTTTTTATGCTAGAGGCGGACAGACGAGCAAGCGAGTCACCTGATGGAAAGTAATCATAGCCGCCCATGAACATCCGCGAAATCAGAGAGATCGCTAATGTGTTGCCGGCCTTTTTAAAAAAGAGTACGCTCTTCTCTTGAAGGTCCCTAAGTCGTAGCCGTCCGGAAATACTCCTGCAGCCAGACCGTTCCACAGAACTGAGGTACGTGGTAGAAAGTTCCGGGAAAAACGCACAGTATTAGACCGCCATCCATCGAGATGATGAGGATGGAATGACAATCGCTTGCGAGTGATTCGATGTAAGAATTCGGCTGTAGGGAGTAGATCAAACAGTTCTTCAGAGCACTCCCCATGATAGATGCGGTATAGAATGCTAAGGGAAACTATGTCTCGCCGCAATGCTAGAGCCTATACAAAAAAACAATTTTTTTACCCATTTGGTACATAACCATTCGTGCGCGATTCCGACGCGCTCTTGGCCGGTTTTCATATTTTAATAATCGGCAGGTGGCAGACGAGCAGACGGATCACCTGATGGTAAGCGATTGCCGCCGCCCATGGACACCCACGACACCAGTGGAGTCAAAAATGCGCTGCCAACCTTTGAAACCCCCCTTTCCCCTGGATTAGACCTCTGGTACCCTCACTCACGCAGCGAAACACAGCACAGTGCTGCTTCACACTGGTTTCCTGTGAGGCCGTGGTATCACTACGGTCGAACCGGCCCAGTCATGCCGAAGCGTGGCTCTCCCACGGTCCACATCCCCAAAATCAAAAGAGCAAACCAAATTCTGGCAGCTACAAGCAACAATTTAGACTTTTATAGCGCTGGAAGTCGCCGAGACGTCGTAAAACAGCTCCTTTTGACGCTAAGATTATCCGCCGGAGGACATCACGTGAGAACACCTTTTTGTTCAGCGAACGTGTTATGAAAAAGCGTCTACAATATCGAATAGTCATTAAAATATCAGCTTGACGAATGTAAGTTATGGTATGGAGTTATATTTAAAAGCAATATTGTTAGAAGTGTACACCTTGAATGTTTCAATTTGATGGCCTAACCGTTCAACAAGATATTCTCATTCTTTTCAAAGGGTCTACTAAGTCGTAAGGAGACATAAAATATACAAATTGGATTGTATAAGTACAGTTGAATAAGTACGATTGAACGTACGTACTTCTGTTTTGATAAGCGCATCACCCATCATTAAGCAAATCATACAAGCCCTCACGTGGTCAAAGCTGTAAAATTGTTTCTAGCGAATCTAGAGAATGTAATATACTCAATAGGGGAAGCTTAACTCTTCATTGGCTTAGTATCTCGTGACCGAACCATTCTACGAAAAAATATTTTTACTAGGTGTAAACAGGTTTTGATTGTCTCTCCATTTGAAGATGAAACCAGATCTATAAATTATTTAGACACTTTTTATTACTTACACTTAATATAAAAGTGTTTTGGTATGACGAGGGATCACTTGCAATCGTTTTGACTACCTCGATACTTCGTCGAAACTAGCGCCGTAAATAGTTTTTTTTTAATGTGATAGGTGGGCAGACGAGCAGACGGATCGCCTGATGGTAAGCAATTTGCCGCCGCCCATAGACTACCCGCGACACCAGTGGAGTTACAAGTGCGCTGCCAACTTTAAGGGGAAAGGGGGGTTCCTTTCCCCCGGATTGGGCCTCCGGTACCCTCACTCACGCAACGAAAGCATCAGCACAGCGCTGCTTCACGCCGGTTTTCTGTGAGGCCGGTCGAGGCGACCCATCATAATTTTTCATCTCTGCGTGTTATTCCCGGTTGTGTCCAAAGTTATCGCTTTATCGATCATTCAGGACTTGGGGAGTCCAGTTATTAAAATGACCCGAATCTGACCAACTAAATCATGCTTTACAAATTTCAGAAACTATCCGAAACGTGCAAGTTAACTCGCGATGTTTTTTCTCACCGCAAGCTAAAATGGTAGAAAGACGCAAATAGAATTGAAAATTCTAGTAGAGCATGTTCGGATTCGAACTATGACCTATCGTATGGAAGGAACGTTCTCACTACCATCGCTCAACTTACTTACTGCCGCACTCAGAGACGTCAAATTAACTTTGATTGGTACTTAAGAAAAAATATTGACACTTATTTCAATACGCATAAAGACTTTCCATGATTAAATAAGTGAACATTTAGCTTAATTGACGTATCTGAGTGTGACAGTTAAAGTGAATAGGCTGCTTTTGGGTAAGCTCGCTTCATCGCAGGTTTCTTCTCTACTCTAGAATTCAATGTGAAGCTAAGAGCAAAGCCATCAACAATGGACAACATTTCAAAATTGCTAAGCTCTGAAACAAAAAATACCAATTCTTTATTTACTTTTCCGCTGCTCGAATATATATTTATTCATTTTTTATATTGCTTATTTACTGAGAAAAAAATTAAAAACTTAAAAACGTAAGATGACGTCATCGGACGGCAGAATGTAAAATATTTCTTTGCTTAGCACATTATAGCTTGAAATTTACGAAATGCCAAACCCATGACATGCAACTGTCAAAAAAAAGACAACTTGTCAACGTTGAATGAATGAATGACGTTGACAATGTTGACACTAGTATTATTTACCTTTGACAGTAGTAACTTTTTTTTATTAAAACAATGATAAGCAAAGGAATATCGCTGCATTCAGCCGTCCGATGACGTCATTTGGCGCTTACGTCTATTTAGAATATAAAGAATTTCAATAATTATTTTATGCATGAAAATGGACAAATTTTGAAAAAAGGAAAAATATGGGTCTGTTCATTTTATGTCTATTTTCATATAAAAAAAAAATATGGACATGTTAAAAATATGAAATGTTGTCCATTCCGATCTCGTCACAACACCTCAGTTCTGCCCTAACCCCCAATGCATAAAGACATGTATATTATGGTGCGAGTCGTTATTTCCGCTCGGTGAATGTGATCCCTATTTTGTCGCAGGCCGTTTATGATTTACGATTGGGGGGTCTTTCTGGAAGTCACACGTGCTGGTGTCCAAGCGTCTGTCAAATCTTTATTGCTTTCTCAGCGTGTTGCCAGAGAGTTGCGTTTGTACATTATTAAGTATTTGCATCTCAACATCTATTTTGAATTAACAGCTGGAATTTTAGTTACTTATTCTTTGTAGAAAAAGTGTTTCAATTTCTAGAAACAGAATTGAATTTTATGCGACTTGTACAGACAGTCAAAAGTGGGTCACTACAATATGTTTTTGTAAAATGTGTGTGAGATGATGTTGTAGTTCGGTTGAAGTTTGACAAAAATACCTGTACTGTTTTGGGTGAATAAAGACAGTTCATTTTTAATCCCGGAGACAAGAAATTGGTATATTTAAAAAGACCGGTGATTAATTTCAGCTGTTTGATTTATTGAGTTATTTATCTCAAAATATCATCCTTTGTATATTGTAGGTACAACAATAAAAACATACACAAAGATAACACAAAATTCGAGAACTCAATGTTGTTTAAGGCTGTTTAATTAGCAGAAGTTTATTGAATTCAATATAAATTAATCTATTTCTATTTATTAGAAAACAATCTACTTGTACAATCTAATGTGTTGAACAACAAAAATACAAATCTAAAGTAGATAATTTCCGTAATTTAAAATTACCCTAATCTTTTCACTTTATAATCCCATTTAACCAACAGAGAGAGCGAGAGAGAGAGAGTGTGAGAGCAACACTGGTGTTAAACGTCTGTCAAATGTTTATTGCTTGTTAAATTTTGAGAAAAATGTTGTATTTTTCGTCGCACGGGTGGCGAAGAGTGTTTTGTAGATTTTAATGGAGCTTGGCGAATTAGTTACAGTGGTCCCGTTTTGTGAGCTTGTGACTTTATTAATACGTGTTCCTAAACCGGTCCTTTTGTGTTGCGTTATTTATTATTTTTAGTAGTTTTATGGTTTTGACTGTTAAAAAGTGCTATTAAAATGTCAAAACTGAAATTGTTAATTTGTAGAATAGTGTTATGGTAATTACGTTACCTATTTGACTATTTTGGTAACGGGTTACGCCTGACTAGTAAAATATACATAGGTATCATTTATGCGTAACCAACAATAAGATACAAAGAGGATAAGATGATAAATTATTATTTTTTACTTTATAACATGCGGTTTTGGGTCTAATAGCGACTTCAATGCGTGTGTGTTGCCAGTGACGACATACGAAACATGGCCGATTGTCTACAATGTGCCGATTTAGACCCACAAGTACGCGAAGTACTTCATAATTTGCTGCAGGCAAACAGCTGAGACTTTTAATGAGTAGGTTAGTAACGTTCAACTGTATTGGAAATCGTCGTGTGATACATTGGTGTGTTGGTTATTGTGTACTCGTGGCATAAAAAAACTGTTATTCAAGACAGTTTGTTTGCAATTTCCAACTTTTCACCCTTGTATTGTATCACAATGTATTATTGTCTTACTAATACGTGGGGACCCAGCAGCGATGCCAGTTTTATCTTCTAGAGAAAGTGGGATATTTAAAACATTTGAGTAAAGAGCGGAATTTTGTTGCTCAAAAGCGGACAAAATGAAAATTACCTAAACGTTTAAAAAATATATCTTCAGTTAGTAATATAAAAAAAACCCCATTTATTTGGAAATAACCGATTATTGGGTTCTAGGTATGTTGTCCCCAAAAGCGGGACAACTAATATTATATATCTAAAACTATGAATATCTGTATGTGATGTATTCGTAATGTCAATGTATTCATTAATTGTAATTCTTTATTTATTATTTTATTGACATCTAATTTTAATTAATTGATTTTATATAATTTGATTGACATTAGGACTATGTGTATTTTTCTGTTAAATCTATATCTGTATTCCGTATTTTATTGTATATGATCCGCATGATGGTCGAAATGAATGTTTTCATTCATTCAAAATGGAGTGACGGATTGATAGTTGAAGGGAAGATTGACTATGTAGCAAACCGATTTCCACGCGAGCGAAGCCGCGGGCGACCGCTAGTATCTCATAAAACACTCCATATAAGACTCTGATAAAATAAAGATCTTCACAAATCACAAGCCGTAACATATGCGACTTAATACTACTTCGTGTTAGCCAAAGTTTGTTTAAAACTACAGAGTTGATTCACCTGATTGTCCAAAAAGAAAGAGAGAATTTTGAAACAACCCACATGATAAGAAGAGAAACTACAAATTCGTCTTCCGAATATTTTTATATGTTTTGCCAAGATTGAAAGTAATTAATTAAGAACTTTATTTCGTATCGGTAAAGTTGACATTCGGTTAGCGCGTTTCTAATGCATGATTAAGGAGATTCAAGGAGTGACAAATTAGCTAGAATTAATCCGAGACAGTTATTTATTGCCTGAAGCAAAGGAATACAATACGGCCAATTGCTTTCGATAAAAGTTAGAGCAATAAATGGTCTCTCACGAGTGCTATATTAGGATCTTCTTATGAGATAGGTGGAAGACGAGTAGTCGGATCACCCGATGATGAGCGAATGCCGCGAAATCAACGAAAAAAGTGATACTTCACAATGCCTATTGTGTAGTCATTATACGAATAGTAATGAATAATGATCATCTTGAACTTGTAAATTCCACAGTTTTTATAGGAATAACATTATATTGTAAGTTGCAAAGGTGTCCTCATATTTATGTCCTGGTAGCTGGTAGGTTTGGTTTTAATAACGACAACAGGTAGACTAATTGATATATTTCCAGAATATTTATTTAATTGATGGGCGCTATCCGAAACGTACTGGCTTCCTCATGATGTTTTCCCTCACCGCCGAGTGAATGGTAGAAATATGCACATAGGTTAGAAAAATATAGAGATGCATGCTTGGATATGAACCTATGACCTCCCGTTACAGCGCATGTTTTTGTCCACTGAGCTACCACCGCTCTCAAAATCATTAGTGAATCTTAAAAAGTTACCATACCATAACAATGTATAATATGGAATAATGAAATAGCATATGGAATAAGGATGATACCTCTACTCGTCTGCCCCCTATAAACAGAAAAAAACATTTATTTCAGTTCTCATGGACCCATATTAAAACAATCCAATGTAACTTGTCAGTTTAGATTATAGTTTCATAGATAGTATCTTATAAGAATAAAACTTGATATGTTTGGCACATTTTTTGGGACATTCATATGAAGCATGTTAAAGTGTAGTGGATCATTTCGGTATACCATCATCCAACGCCAAGTATTAATAAAGGCTACACTACATTGGCCGCGCGCATACGCGTCGTATTTGATCGCTCCGGATGTCGGCAACAATATCGGTCTAAATCAGCGGAAAATTACTTAAGGTGACGGGTAGGGCACACTAGCGACGCCAATCGATTTTAATTTTTAGCTACTAAACCGGATCTATTTTAAACAATTTCGGGGTTACATCCTCTCGGCAATCACTTATACTATTTATTGTGGCCACTATTAGCTATAATAACTTGTCTCTGTGATAGACAAGTTATTATTGTTAATAGTGGCCACTTACTATCTATGTATGTGCGTATTTACTACCATTAGCTCGGCGGTGAGGGAACCTGCACGGATTTCGGATACTTTTGTAAACTTGTACTTACTTCATCATCATCAGCCCATTTAAGTCCCCACTGCTGGGGCACGGGCCTCCCTCAATCACATGAGGGGTAATTGCCATACTCACCACGCTTGGCAGACGGGTTGGCGAGGGTTTTGATATATGTGCAGAGTTTTCCTTCTCTAGGTGCTGATGAGCATGCCAGCAGCTTTACCTTAGTCGCCTTTTACGACACCTCGGTTGTACTTACTTAGGTAATCATGATTTACCCGAAGTTGATCTGTGCGAAGGTCAGACGGCAGTTGCTTCTTTGTAATGACCAAACATTCAAAAATCTAAATCATGGCATAAGCATATCTTGGTCTATAGACAACTACACGCTACGATGAGGGAGAAAAGTAACCACTTTTAGATAAAAATCTTGGCAAAGTCTGATGTTATATAAATGACTAGTGGCCCGTCCTCACTCCGTTTTGGGACATTAGTTCCACTTAATACTAATAGATGGCGCTAGGTGTCGAGGTTAAATCGCGCAAGCATTTTGTGTTTTCGGATTACCTACAAGCGTTGCCGCAGTCTGTAGGACTTTATAAGTATATAATATATATACCTCTTTATAAATAGTATAGATTACCAAAATCTCAGCTGCTCTCCAAATCTCCAAGGTAGCTCCCATTGAATGGAAACATTGTGCTCGGAGGTTGTTTTGAAACCCCCCCTCACTGCTGTGGTCACGCGCGCGTGATCTTAACGTAAACACTGCGCCCGCGCAGCTTAGCAACAAAACAGCGATTTGTCATCTCGCCCATGGTATAATGTGTTATGATTTATTGGGAGGATGTTGACTTTGTGTAATGTCGGATATCCTGGTCAAAAATAGCTTTTTTTTCTTTTTTTATGTCACAGGTTGAAGACGAGCAGACGGATCACCTGATGGTAAGCAATTGCCGCCGTCCATGGACACAAGTGCGCTGCCAACATTTAAACCCCCCCTCCCCCGGATTGGGCCTCCGGTATCACGGTTGGTATCACTCCGGTCGAGCCGGCCTATTTATGCCGAAGCGTGGCTCTCTCACGGTAGGCTTCTAAATCCGAATAATTGATATTATATTGCGTATTCTTTATTTGTACCACATTAAGTTTGGACACCACATAACACTTTATTTTTAGTATGACATATTCGCCAATGTCAAGTGATATATTTGAAAAAGTGGGTGGTCAAATATCGAAGTAAAAAAAGATCAAAAATGTCTATATTCAATTTAAGTCCATACAGAACATTTATGCATGTCAAATATTATGTAATCTACCGCTGATTCGGAATGTCAATTTCTACCGAGAAGAATCGGCAAGAAACTCAGTAGTTATTCTTTTCAAATAATATGGTAATTACAATTTTCATTCTTATACAAATTATGATTACAGTGACATTATGATATACAATGCTAATAATCAATATCGTTTAGATAAATCGTCAAAGAAAAATTATGAAATGAATTATACATTAGAGGACAGGCAAAGAGATCAACATGTCCAGGAATCCTTATCATTCAAATAATCCTCTACTTTATAGTAGCCTTTCTGCATTAGGCAGTTTTTTACATGCGACTTAAACATATACATGTACCGGTAAATCAATAATATTTTTTGAGGTAACTTATTAAACATTCTAATGCTCAATCCTACAAATGAATTCAATTCAAACAAATGAAGTCAATGTGACTCAATGAAACTTAAAGTTTCTACTTAATTAAAAATAATTTTAAGAGTGGTTAAGTGAATCAACTTGATTTTGGGAGAGCCGCGCTTCGACATGAATGGACCGGCTCAACCGGAGTGATACCACGGCCTCACAGAAAACCGGCGTGAAGCAGCACTGAGCTCTGTTTCGCTGCGTGAGTGAGGGTACCGGCGGGGAAAGGGGAGTTAAAGGGTTTGCAGCGCACTTGTGACTCCACTGGTGACCATGGGCGGCGGTAATCGTTTACCATCAGGTGATCCGTCTGCTCGACTGCCATCTATAAAAAAAACTCCACTACTGAGTCACAATACAGGTTGTGTACTGTTGCTGGTTCTATTTTTTTTTCACGGCTCCGAAGATCCTTAAAAATAGTTTTTTTAGGGTTCCGTACCTCAAAAGGAAAAAACGGAACCCTTATAGGATCACTTTGTTGTCCGTCCGTCCGTCCGTCTGTCAAGACCCTTTTTCTCAGGAACGCGTGGAGGTATGAAGCTTAAATTTATATCAATTACTCAGGTCTACTGTCCCTTGAAGCTGTGAAAAAATCAAACTTCTAAGCCAACGCAATCAAAAGATACAGTCGTTTATGCCGCAAATTTTCGACACTTGCAAGGGAATCAAAACCTACAGGGTGCTTCCCGTGAACTCAGAATCTTGAAATTTGGTACGAAGCAACGTCTTATAGCATAGATAAAGGAAAAATTACGAAAACCATAAATTTTTATTTACATCACATAATATATATTTTTTTAATATTTTAAATTTACTACCCATTTCCTCATAAACGCGTAGAGGTATTAAATTGAAATTTGTACCAAATACTCAGGTCTATAATACCTTTAAGCTGTAACAAAATCAAACTTCTATGTCAACGCAATCAAAAGAAACAGCAATTTAAGCTGCATATTTTGAAACTCGCAAGTACTCGCAAGGGAATCAAAACCTAAAGGGTACTTCCAGTCGACCTAGAATCTTGAAATTTGGCATGAAGCAACGTTTTATAGCACACATAAAGGAAAAATTCCGAAAACCTTAAATTTTTAGTTACATTACAAAATATATATTTTTTAATAAATATAAACTTATTACTTTTTTCCTCATGAACGCGTAGAGCTATCAAGTTGAAATTCATATCAAATACTTAGATCTAATTGCCTTTAACCCGTGAAAAAAAAAACTCTAAGTCAACGCAAAAACGCAAAAGTATAATCATTGATACCGCATATTTTTAAACTTGCAACTACACGCAAGGGAATTAAAACCTAAGGACCACTTCTCTTTGACATAGAATCTCGAAATTTGGTAAGAAGCAATAGCTTACAGCACAGGTAACAGAAAAATTCCGAAAAGCTTAAAATCTTAAGTAGTTATACCACCAAAAAAATTGTGATTGTAAACATAATTGTAGTTACAGCGATGACCGCGAGTTATTATACTATGTATGGGGAGGGCAACATTTAAAGAAGACGAAATAGCCTTCTTCTTTATATTTCGACGTTCTTTTATCGAAATGATATGTGTTAATATAAAATAAAGGATTACTTAAACGATAAAGAGATCTTTGTCTTAAATTTATGCTCCTCCATCTTTCCCCATTGTAATGTTATGAATTTCATTTTGCAATAAAAATACCATAGTTATGATTCGATTGTCGTAATGAACGAACTTTGTAAACCTTGCAGGTTTGTACGGAACCTTCGGTGCGCGAGTCTGACTCGCACTTGGCCGGTTTTTTTTACATCAACCCAATTTACTTACGTTTTATGTCACTCAATTTAAAACTTAATTGTTTGGAAGACTCTATATGGCTATATTACTACAAGGCAACAACAATGTTCGCTTCAAATAATGCTATTATGATGAAAAACATCAAAGAGGTATGGTTATTGCCGGCGCACTGGTTGCCAGGCTTTTTACAACGCGTTTTACTACGGACAAGTATCTGGAAACAGGGTATAAGTACAGCGATTTAGTTCTTTATTTTTAATCTAGGCCGCACAGAACAATTCCTTTGTACGGGTGCTACCGACAAGTCGCGCGGTTTTTTTTTATATTTTTAAAGCGTATTATGGAAGCGAAATGGGACGCCCTGTTGGTCTAGTGGTTTAAGTACCGGGCCGTGATCTCGGGGTCCTGGGTTCGATTACTGGGTCGAGAAAAAAGTGAGTTTCGAATTTTTTGAACATAGCTCGGGTTTGTGATCACCAATCCGCATTTGGCAAGCGTGATGATTAAGCCTAATCTCATCATAGTAGCGATGACTTGATTTCTATGATGGAGGCCTTTGCCTTGCAGTGGGACAGTTATAGGCTGATACTTTTATGGGAGCGAAAACACAAATGAAAACATCTTTTCTTTCATAGAGTGTAGGGTACTTTTACTTCTTATCATCATCATCATCATCATCATCATCAGCCCATTTAGATCCCCACTGCTGGGGCACGGGCCTTCCTCAATCACATGAGGGGTAATTGCCATACTCACCACGCTTGGCAGACGGGTTGGCGAGGGTTTTGATATAAATGCAGAGTTTTCCTTCTCTGGTTGCTGATGATCATGCCAGCAGATTTACCTTAGTCGCCTTTTACGACACCTCGGTAAGAGTGAGGGTGGCCTATTCTACTCTGCCGGGACCACACGGCCAACTACTACTTCTTATGCTTAATATAAAAATGAACTATATTGCTACTACTATTAAGAACTATTTTATCTCAGCAGCAGCTTATGATTACCCACATGAATAGATATCTGTTTCTATGGTAGGAATAGACATGGATCATCGAAATCGATATTCGTCAAAATCGATCAACTTAAGGATCTAATTTCCACCTAATCGCTACACATCTCTAGCTAATCGGGGTGACAAGCTTCATCCTTATTTACTCGTCTACTCGTACAGGTTGTCTACAGTCTTGCAACCATAACTCCGGCGTTTTATCGACGCGACGGCTGCGCTTGCGTCACCCATCAGCTGGTTTATGAAGAGTTTAGCACGAAATAAATCGACATAGAAAGTCGGGTCTAGCTGACATTGATGTCTAACAGTTCGTTGACCTACGCGTTAGCAGTATATCGTATCGTTTGATCGTTTCTCTACCGCACATGTCATTCACTCCGAAACACGCTAAGATCTAGACATCTTAACAGACAAACAGACTAGTGCATGTTTAGCTCGCGATGTATTCAGCCGGGAGCTCTGAATTCTTCGAATTTATGTGCGTATTTCTACAATCAGCTCGCAGTTTGCATATATATATTTTTTGTATGTCGTGGGTGGCAGACGAGCAGACGGATCACCTGATGGTAAGTGATTGCCGCTGCCCATGGACACCCGCGACGCCAGTGGAGTCACAAGTGCGCTGCCAACCTTTTTACGCCCGGCCCGGCGCCCGTCGCATGTGCACGCGGCGTATGAGAGCCCGTCTCACGCGCCCACGCCATAAAATCACAAAATAATTCTGACAAGTGTGCGTGCGACTTGCGCGAGTTTATACCTGCATGTCCGCCACCAGGAACTAGCAACAGCATTAGCATTTTACAAATCCTTAAGTTTAATTAGTGATCAGACAACAGTCTGCGAACAATGCGACACGTTCCATGCGCATCGTGCACGTCATAGGTCTATTGCGCTCTGTTATTGCGTCATGTTGGCAACATGTCGGACGCAGGGGTGCCACACCACAGAGACCATTTGAGAGAATAAAAAATGCTGCACAGAATTTTCTGTTGACATGCGTGGCAGCCTTGATTTCCGTGGCGTAGCACACAAACTGCTGGAGTCGCCTACGTCATGTCATGCGAAATCCGGACAACTACGTGGGAAACAAATGTCAGGCCATGCCGCCATCGCCGGGTCACGGCAGAAGATCACCCCAAAAAGATGTGGCTTGACGTCTAACCAATTGTGGTTCCATGGTGGTGGTATCCATTGGGATACATAAGGTCGTGTGTATTGGAGGAGACGAAGCAGGAAAGCGGCTGGGCTCCGAAGCGACAGCTTGGGATGTAATCGGGACAAAGATGATAAGAATTTTCTGTTAGGAACATCGAAAAGTCCATATCTTAATTAATTTGCAGGACGTTGAATAAACCTGTGTACAGCATTACAAAATGCTCATTGGAATTGCGCGTTCATATCTGCCAAGGTGTGCCCGACCTGTCCTAAGATTGGTTTCAGAGTCACGGATGGCAATCGCGTCTTTAGCATCATACGAAGGTACAGTCGCTTGTATTGAAAGGAAAAGGGGGGTTTAAAAGTTGGCACACAAGTTGGCGGCAATCGCTTACCATTAGGTGATTCGTCTGCTCGACTACCACCTATCACATAAAAAATACTTTTTTATTGTTGCGCGCGCGCGCTCCGGTAACGAGTCGAGACAAGCCGAGAGAATTTTAAATTACTGTGAAGTTTCAGCCTATATACAGCGTGTATCTGTGAACATTTACACCCCTTTAACCCCGTGTTCTACCAACCATTCTGAACATTTGTTTAACGACTTTCAGAAATTCATCGAACATTTTTTCGACTCCCCATACAAAATTTCCAAGTCACGTGACCGACTTTGTATGAATAGTTGATTTTTTTTCAAGCGAATTCCCCAAAGTGATAGAACAAATTTTGTTCATAACATTTAGTAGAAGATGTGGTTATAGGGATGTAAATGTTCACAGATACACCATGTATTGTCCCACTGCAGGGCAAAGGCCTCCATCATACAAATCAGGTCATCGCTACTATGGTAGAATTAGGCTTAATCATCACGCTTGCAAAATGCGGATTGGTGATCACAAACCTAAGCTATGTTCGAAAAATTTAATAATTTCGAAAACATACTTTTGCTCGACCCGGGGATCGAACCCAAGACCCCGAGATCATGACCCATTACTTTAAACCATTAGACCAAAGGGGGCGGAAACGTCTGTAAATTCATTAATATTTGGTATTTTCAATGATACAACCACTAGTGTAAAGAAGTTATAGTTTTAAGCGATTTTTATAACTATTTAACATTCCCCATTACTTAAGGCGCGGAACGAATTTGCTGGCAAAAGGTTCAGGTTGATGGACAGCTAAACTGTAAAAAGCATCTCGTAAAGAGCGAATTGGCCTTAAAGCTGAATGGTTAGTGAACGTTTGAGCCTGACTGGGCAGTTTATACGCCATTATGTTCTATTGACTGTTTGGTTTATCGCGAGACGTGAATAGGTCGATTCTACTTGTAAGAAAAGAGTATATCAGAAGACATGTATATCTAAAAAGAGACACCCATAAATTATCACATTAAGGTGACGGGTAGGGCACACTAGCGAGGCCAATCGATTTTAATTTTTAGCTAATAAACCGGATCTATTTTAAACAATTTCGGAGCTACAACCTCTCGGCAAACACTTATTATCATCATCATCATCATCAGCCCATTTAAGTCCCCACTGCTGGGGCACGGGCCTCCCACAATCACATGAGGGGTAATTGCCATACTCACCACGCTTGGCAGACGGGTCCTCGCCAAACACTTATACTATTTATTTAATACTTATTGTTAACTGTTTGATCTGCTTTTACAATCCAATATTGGATTACCGCCAAAAGTGGCCGCTTTTGGCGAGAATCAATTTTTCGAGTACAAAAATGGACCCAACATTTGTGCATGGTTAGTTAAAAAATAGTATAAGTGTTTGTCGAGAGCTTGTAACCCCGAAATTGTTTAAAATAGAGCCGGTTTAGTAGTTAAAAATTAAAATCCATTGGCGTCGCTAGTGTGCCCTACCCGTCACCTTAATCATAGAATGGCAACTGGCTGTGAATCTCAGTTTTTAATGTGACCGAGATTCTGACGTGGGACTCAAATTAGGTATTTATCAGTGAACAAAGTTGGTTTTTATTTGTACAGTGGAGTGCCACGAAGTGATCGTCATAATAATTATCGTAGAATTGTATCGTTTTAAAACTACTATGCTATTGTGTGTTGAGTGAGTTGTCTCGTGACAAAGTGCTTGGACCTAATAGAATCTTAAATTTGATTTTGATTGACCAAAAGATTGCGTTTAGTGTTGGTATTCGCAGAATCCGTAGGTCGAACCCTAAAACGCATAACACCAGCGTTTTATTTAATTACTGTGACTTTGACTGACTTCGTCTGTTGACTGTTTGTCAAGTAACTTATTAGGAATAAGTACCCACTAAAATCTCATCAGGCAAAATATCTTTGGGTAGAGCCACAGTATAAAAAAAATTAGATAGATAGATTTTGTTTACAATTTCGGCGGTCATATCGCTGAAAGCGATTTCTACCAGACAACCTTCGGTTAAAGGACATTTTCATAGTAGAGACGGGGTAGGTGGTGCAGTATTCAATAAGGATAAAAAAATAAATAAAATGAGATAAACTTTAAATGTAAATTAAAATTTATATGTATCCTAAATAAAATACAATTTTATAAATTGATAAATAAGTTATGCTCAAACAAAATTAAATAATACACTACAGAAAAAAAATAGTTGGGTCGTTCTTCTTTTTTATCGACAGTGAGCCCGTCCTCAGTAACTTATGAAGTAATTAATTATATAAAAAAATATACGTTACACCTTCAAGATATTGCTAATTATCATGAAATAAAATGACATAGGTTTTTTTTTACAATCACCTCGTAGGTACATTAGCGTGATTTAACTATTGTAAAATAAAATTAAGCATGACAGAGGGGAAAATGGCACTAAATTCGGGGGACGTGACGGAGGTGTAATTTCAATCAAAAAGTATCTTTAAAGAAAAAAAAAAAAAAAATTTATATCATGTAATAGTCCATCTGTAAAAATAGTACATTAACGATATTTAGGATATACTTATTACATTTGTAGTCGTTAATGAAAGGTATGTTTATTGTAAGTTTGGCTCATTGTCGTTTAAAAAAGAAGAACGACACCGTATAATAATTAATAATAATATTTGTTGTTTGAATTTCAAGTAGGACTTTTTATATGAGTCTCTTTATTGTAAGGCCAAAATAAACATTCTTGAAGGACCAGTCTAGACTTACACACCTAATACTCTAATTTACGTTACGAGGGCTTGGCAAAGGCGGGCTTAAATCAAACTGACCGGGTTTACGATCTCCGGATGAATAGCACTTTAGTACTAGTGCATTGTAAGGTGACAGTTTGAGAAGAATTTTGAGGACAGGCCTAATTTTTTTTTCCACGATGTGTAATAACTTTTTTATGTGATAGGTTAAACAGATGGATCACCTGATTGTAAGCGGTTGTCTCCGCCCATGGACACCCGAGGAGCCAAAGTGCAGTGCCAACCTTCAAACTCCTCTTCTCTTTAGTGCACCTCACGCCTGTTTTCTGTGAAGGATTATCACTCCAGTCGAGCCGACTCATTCATACGAAGCGTGGCTCTCCCACGGAAGAACCTATCTTCGCAACACGTTTAGCGCTGTGGCCTGAACGCTGTTTTTTATATATTATAATAGCCATACATTTGATGGTAAGTGATGATGTGGCCGAGGATGGAGCATGGATGGTTGAAACGCAGAAGAAGATGGTCATTAACCATTTTTAAAGCCCGAGTCAGAACTCACCTCTTAAATAAATAAATAGCAATCCCTTTAAGTCTTTACAGGTCCAGTCATCGGTAGTAGTCAATGGTCCGTCTAAGATCCTAATTTATATAAATGTATATCTAGTCCTTTATATTATTTTATCCAACATAACATATTTATTTATTAGTGTATAATATTGTGTTTATTTATGTATTAGCATTATAAATATTTTAATATATATATATATACTCCTTTGCCTTTACCTGAAGGTTGTCTGGTAGAAATCGCTTCCAGCGATAAGACCGCCGAAATTGTACAATTAAGTTTCTGTAATGCCTAGATTTTAAAGTTGTGTTTTTTTTGTGCAATAAAGTATATCTATTTATCTATCTAAGTCTCGCCGCAACACAAATGTTTTTGATGAAAAAAATTACTATTTTTGAAGAAATAAATTGGGTATGGGTATTTGTGGGGCCTTCGTTGATCCAGGTTTCCATAGGACAAGGGAAAATCTTTGTTTGGTTTTATAGGATATTTCGATTATAAATGCCTTTCGTAAAAAACATAAAAAGTAGTGCAAGTCCTGGTTCACATAATCTTTAATTCTTTAACGCATCATAACTTCGTCAACTAAATGAAGTTAGGTGTTTTTCATCTTAGAAAAAATAGATACACTATAAAAGTTTCGATTCAATTAATTTAAAAGTTAAGTGCATTTCCGCATTATTAACAGCTTTTTTTTAGTATTGTTTCATGTTACCTTGTGAGAAAGCTGTAAATAACATCCTCCTATTTACATTGATTACGATATAAATTATACGTCTTAGCACTTAAAATCTGACAGACCACGAGCGCTCGTACCACGCAATCTTACAATGTATCTCGACTTACACGCTTGGATTGCCTATATTCGCTTCTCGAACCTTGCAGAGCGCCTGCTAATGTACAGTAAATCTGCCCTCGGGACGCTTCCTGATTGGATCTTTAAAATAAATTAGCTTTTATAGAATCATTTGCTAGTTTTAGGCCACCTTACTGGGACGTGGATTGGTTTATAAGACGTTATTAAATTCTTTAAGTTAATAAATACTTGCGGGAAAGAGCGCGATTCGCTATCGTTCCCGGACAAAAATAGTTTCAATATTCTTATACGTTTTGAATAAAATTACGAACCACATTTACTTATACTGTAACTTTTCGTAGTTATTTTCAAAGACGAAAATTAATACATTAGGGATACCCATAACTATATTGCCGCCCATTGCTGAACGTAGGATCTTTCCAATAATAATTGATTGACATTTGTATTCTAAATAAAGTTTTCATTCATTCATTCAAATGTTATTGAAATTGAAATTTATGCAGAAGGCTTCGCCGAACTCTAGGGCGCCGCAGAGCACACTTTGTTTGTATTATATTTAATTACTTATTACCATCTACGCGATTAGAAAAGCATAAGGGTAACAACATAAATAACTTGCTTGCTTGAGCTACTTATCTCAGAGTCAGATCAATGTATGTGATGTTGAAAAAAAAAACAAAGATATCTTCTAGATAATGTCCTGATTATCCTAAAACTTATGGAATCCACACAAATAGTTAACCTTATTTTATTTTATGACACTTGTCAAAGAGACGTTAAGTGAATATTCTTTTTTTCTTTTTTTTCGGTATTTTCGTTTGTCATATCAATCAATAGCAAAAACATGTTACCTATAATTGTGATAAAAATAATCTATATTCGATCATATTTACCTTTAGTACATAAAAACCCCTTCATACCGCAATCAGCCAGTCGCTACAGTACATTCTCAAAATTATCCAAAAAAGTACCTACTTTTGTGAGAAAAACAATAAAATTAAAGTTAATAAGCAAGAAAGTTAAGTAATAGAGTGGGATCTAAGTCTCGATCTATTCGTTCGTATTTCGTATGAAATTCAATTTAGGACTTACAGTATAGATTTAATCATGCTAGTGAATAATAGGGATGGGGATCCGTCGATACTTTTGTTCGATAACTGGAAAGTTAAGGATTTTTTATACGATAGCACTTCCCACTCATTCGGCGAAACAGCACATATGTTGCTCCACGACAGTTTTCTGTAAGGCCATGGTATCACTGGACGAGTGCGTCCATTCATGCCGAAGCGTAAGTTGGCCTCTATGTTCTCCAGTGTGTCTGTAAGCGAGTACAAAAGAGATAGAGGACAAAGGTAAAGGTCCAGACAGAAAAGACACACAGCATTTGACATTCAAAATAACTAGGACCCACAAGCCTAAAGACTTGTTTACATAGAGCGAGCTAGCATAATGAGTCGACCTACCGAGTAGCTACCGTACGGAGTAGGTAGAAAACCAGCGTGAAGCAACACTGTGCTGTGTTTCGCTGCGTGATTGTACCAGAGGCCCAATCCGGGGGAAAGGGGGGTTAAAATGTTGGTAGCGCACTTGTGACTCCACTGGTGTCGCCGGTGTTTATGGGCGGCGGTAATTGCTTACCATCAGTTGATCCGTCTGTTTGTCTGCCACCTATAACATAAAAAAAAGTTGTGATGCAGTAACTCGCACTGTTTGGACGTCACTTACGTGTAACTCGCACGAACGAGCTAGAAAGTAGCTCGCGTGACAAGCCGAGTAACTGTCGTTTGGCTAGGCAGCAGCTCTCACTGTGTAAACCAGTCACAAGTCTATTTTTTCTAGACATAATATTGAATGTCCATTTCGTTCACATCACTAGAGAGTGAACAAGTTATACGAACTCGCGTTAAAGCCGTAAACGTTGCATCCACTTACTTTTAGTGTTGGGGTTTCTTCGAAAATAAACGTTATAACTCAATATTAGATTTCGCGAAATAGAAGCAGGAAGAGTAAAATAGCCAAGTTTACCATGAAGACTAAATTGTATGGGGCTGGGCAATCCAATGTTATGGGACGAGGAAGATTTTGCTTTATTGCTACTTTGTATTATGAGCTTTAGGGCCGATTCAACTAATCTTACTAACGCCCTGATGGTCTAGTGGGTTAATGTACCGGGCCGTGATCTCGGGGTCCTGGGTTAGATTCCCGGGTCGAGCGAAAAGTATGTTTCGAATTTTTCGAACATAGCTCGGGTTTATGAGCACCAATCCGCATTTGGCAAGCGTGGTGATTAAGCCTAATCCCATCATAGTAGCGATAACTTGATTTCTATGATGGAGGCCTTTGCCCTGCAGTGGGACAGTTTATAGGCTGATACAACTAATCTTATACCGATACTAAATCTACGGTATAGCGCTGTCATTCTTTACAAATCTGGCGTTATACCATAGATTATTTATCCACGAATGAAGATTGGTCGAATCCCGGCTAAGTCATCGGTCCTGTCATTTAAATATTAGTCGTTATGCGATTTCGTCAGCCTTCAGGGGTGGTTTCTCTCTCTAATGCTAGGGGTAACCGACCACTCATGATAAGGGGAAGTAGATAGGGCCGTGTGGTCCCCGGCAGAGTAGAATAGGCCACCCTCACTCTTACCGAGGTGTCGTAAAAGGCGACTAAGGTAAAGCTGCTGGCATGATCATCAGCACCCAGAGAAGGAAAACTCTGCATTTATATCAAAACCCTCGCCAACCCGTCTGCCAAGCGTGGTGAGTATGGAAATTACCCCTCATGTGATTGAGGGAGGCCCGTGCCCCAGCAGTGGGGACTTAAATGGGCTGATGATGATGATGATGATGAGATACTACGGGCGACACGTGGAGTTACCCTTTTTAGACGTGGCTCTCCCACGGTCAAAAGTAGCGCAGGATCGACTGAAGTGGAGATCACTCGTTTCGGAGCCCAAGACTCTATTTGGGTCGCTGAGCCAGCGGAGTAAATTTGTAGTTCAATGGGTGGTTCTGTACATTTTACCTCTAAAGAGTAGTTCCCAGCCTTTTTCTTTGAATTAATACATTTTATTTTTCATTTTGCATTTGTATTCAATTTCCATGTAGAAGCTTGACATGTTTATTTTAATTTAAGTTAAAATTTAATAAAAACCTGACATTTATATCCAATTATGATGCAACTTGACATTTATTTATTTATTACAATGTACGAATGTCAAATATTGTTGTTATCTATTCTATTTTATATATGACCTGTAATTTGGTTGAAATAAATGATATTTAATTCAATTCAGTTTTATATTTATTCTGCCAATTGGGGTTAAGAAAAATCCATCAAACCCCAGAGTGTATCATTGAACAGTAACATCCTTTTAAAACATATTCTACTCGGCATTTAGAATAACTTGAAATATTTCCACATTCGCGGAAAAATGTACGCTTTCTTCCTACAAAATGACCGAGTAGAGCGGTCGACTCTGTATGAAATGATTTTTTTAACAATTTCAAACATTTCTTATGGTATAAGTAATATGACCTTATTTTGTCTTTTTAAGATAAAGGCTGTTTATTTGTTTACATCTACATCTCTAAAACTTTCTTACTCTATGTTCTTATGACGAAGGTTTATTAGAATAAATGTTTAACAAGTTGCAAGTTATACCAAACGTAAGTTCAACACAACAGAACCAAAACCATAATTAAAATATGAAGATTGGCTCCTCCAGACGATCATAAAGGCAACATTCTCAGAAACCAAACGAGCTAGATTAAAACTGTCATTTATGGCATGGGTTTACGACTCAAAATGACCTGAATTACAACCCTGGAGAATTTTACGACAGACTTTATGTAGGTAAATGACTGGCAGTCATTTGCTCGTGCGCTGTGTGATGCGTTATCGACATATAAAATTATGAAATAGATATACTTTTTTGTTTTAGATATTCACACCATTGACTCAGTAAGAACATCAATTATAAAGGGAATTCAATTAGCAATTATTTCAGGCGATTTGTTTATTGCGATAAATATATGTATTAACTAGGTATAAACACCTTTCGGTCGGTCGGATATGTCATAACAGAATGTGAAGCCGTGTGGTCTCTGCCAAGCGTGGTGAGTATGGCAATTACCCCTCATGTGTTTGAGGGAGGCCCGGGCTCCTGCAGTGGGGACTTAAATGGGCTGATGATGATGATACAAATTTGATAATACATACATATAAGAAGAGTACAGATATAATATAAATTTAAGCCATTATAAATGGAAAAGTGTATGTGTGTAAGTATGTCTATTTGTTTGTCAGTCTTTCACGCCATAACGGGGCATCGAATTGACGTGATTTTTTGAAGGGATGGAGAAGTGACATGGGCTACTTCTTGTCTCTTCCTACCTAACGCGAGCAAAGCCGCGGGCAAAAGCTAGTAGGTACTTCATAGATAGGTAACGTGACAGTGGCTGGACATAAATCCCACAATGTTATAAACATTCATACACAGAATCGCGAGAATGTTTATAAAGGCACGACGCTTTAACCAGTTAATGTAAATTATACCTCATTACACCGATATTATTAAACAGACGTTATTTGAGAAACATCGTCTAATGTTAGGACCGAGAAAACTGTGGTAACACATAATATGATATGTTATTGTAATTATGGAGAACATTGTGAAACAATAGTGCTGATATTATTAGTGTGACTTGCTTTAATATTATACTACAATTTTGGAAACTAAAACGAGCATAGTACTTATGTAATTACTTGCAATGGACATAAACTACATTTGGGGTTACTTCAATCTTTATTAAAAAAAAAACAAAATTCAAAATATCTTTTTTGCATAGGCTTGCACACACACAGCACTTTCAAATCGTCATACTTTACATTTTTTAACTATTTATTTGTATAATATACATGTAATGACACATATATGTGAATACATAAAATATACTAAGAAATGAATAAACATAAGTGATTCTACTATCGGAATTGGAATGTTGATTCTGACGAGAAGATCCGGCAAGAAACTCGCCAATTACTCCTTTTAATTGCCAAAAGTTTTAGTACACTGTTATTATTACTATATTACTCGCATATATCGATGTCATGTCCAACAATGAATATATCCATTACATGTCTAGGGTTAAGGCGAACAGTTTATCATTTCCACAAATTCTTGTCATTTAAATAATCATTAACTGTATAATAGGTTTTTGCCATCAAATAATTATTAATTAGGTTTTAAATTTATGCATTGGTAAGTCAACATGCTTTTGCGGTAACTTGTTAAATATTTTAATATTCATTTCTACGAATAAATTACCAATCTTATGAAGTCTAAGATTTGGATCAGCAAGCCTATGTTTATTTCTGGTGTTTAGGCTATTTTTATCCGAATTTTCAGATTATTCCGAGAGTTCTTCAATTGATATTGAACCAAATTATATTTGACAATATTGACAGACTAAAATGACGCTACCCCACACAAGCACAAGGCACTCTTTCGCCAATATTTTATCTGACCAGCTCATTTCGCACACATAAACATTGCCATTGTATAAAATAATTTAATATTATTTTTGGATCCGTCATCATGCTTTTTTTGGAGACTTAAGGATACACTATATCGGATGCAGACAGATAAATTTACCAATCCCTCTATGCTCTGTCTTTATTTCTTACGTGACTTATTTACATGGAAATCAACAGGGGAAGCTTGCAACTTCCTAACCCAGCGAATATGAATCGCCATCCAGTTGGGTAACGGTCAGCATTTCGGGGACACTGCCACAGGGACCTCTTTGTTTCAACGTACATTTTGTGACGACCCGTTTGGAACAATGGTAGTGAACGCTGCCTTTGGTCCAAGGGTTAGCGGGTTCGATTCCCTGCACAGTACAAACATTTCACATACAGACGCCGTGTGGTCCCGGTAGAGTAGAATAGGCCACCCTCACTCTTACCGAGGTGTCGTAAAAGGCGACTAAGGTAAAGCTGCTGGCATGATCATCAGCACCCAGAGAAGGAAAACTCTGCATTTACATCAAAACCCTCGCCAACCCGTCTGCCAAGCGTGGTGAGTATGGCAATTACCCCTCATGTGATTGAGGGAGGCCCGTGCCCCAGCAGTCGGGACTTAAATGGGCTGATGATGATGATGATAATGATGACAAACATTTGTGTGCATGAACATGTCTGTTTATATTGTTTATATGTATTATAAGTATGTATTTACAAAAGGAAAGAATTACATTTTTTTTTTAATTCCGCTGTTGATTCTGATATCCCTAACACAGGTGCTTGAGCTACCTAACTCGGAGTCAGATCAATGTATGTGATGTTGTGAAATATTTATTTATTTATTATTATTATATTGTCTATCATTTTCTATCCTGGCCAAGGGTTGCGAAGGTCAGAAGGCAGTCGCTTCATTGTAATTAATACCAGACTTCCGGAATCATGGATCTCCAAGCGTAGCCCGGGCTCCGGAGCGACAGCTTTGGACGAGGAAGAGGATTGTCTATTTTTTCTATTTACTAAGGTTTTCTTCTTTTACGAAATAAATTAAAGAGTGGTCTCGATAGTGTTGGTTACGATTGCGCAGCTCCATAACATCTCTGATTGATGTTTCAGATAACTAAGGTTTAGAGAACGTCGTGGTAGGTTTATTGCTCGTCGTCCATTTGTGTGGGACCACACTCTCAGATTGGCAAAAACATAAATAACTTTATGCACTTATTATCAATTTTACTGCTCCGTAACTAGTTTCGTGTAAGACATACAGTCTACTGCTTGATCAGAGCCATCTCATTGAATCCCGATTTGCTCGTAAAGCAGGCAGTTAAAAACTTCGCTCTCATGTCTCCGGACACAAAGAGAATCGTAAATAAATGTAATATTTCAGTTTACGAGCGAATATTGAATTTTATTGGATGGCATTGTATGTGACGTAGCCCAGATACGTGGGAAACAGGGGGGTTTGCGAATAAATAAATAAGGTACTTACAAGGTTTCAGGTTTATTGCAAACCTCTTCCTTCGTGATGCAGTGCCCAAGGAGTGGAACGCCCTGCCTGCATCTGTTTTCCCTAATGACTACAACGTCAAAAATTGTAAAGCTAGAACGAAAAATTATCTTCTTAGTAAAGTATCAGCCAATATACTATCCCATTGCAGGGGCCGTGTGGTCGCCGGCATAGTAGAATAGGCCACCCTCACTCTTACCGAGGTAAAAGGCGTTACTCTTATCGTAAAAGGCGACTAAGGTAATGCTGCTGGCATGATCATCAGCACCCAGAGAAGGAAAACTCTGCATTTATATCAAAACCCTCGCCAACCCGTCTGCCAAGCGTGGTGAGTATGGCAATTACCCCTCATGTGATTGAGGGAGGCCCGTGCCACAGCAGTGGGGACTTAAATGGGCTGACGATGACGATTGCAGGGCAAAGGTCTCCGTCATAGAAATCAAGTCATCGCTACTATGATGGGATTAGGCTTAATCACCACGCTTGCCAAATGCGGATTGGTGATCTTCTTAGTAAGCTCGCACAATTGTAGGCTTCTTCTCAACTTAAGGGTCAGTGTGAAGAGTCTTAATTGTTTTTATGATACTAAACTATGAAAAGGCCGGGTCGAATAAAAAGTATGTTTCGATTTTTTAGGACACAGCTAGGGTTTGTAAAGGTCACCGAATCTGCATTAGGAAAGCGTGGTTATTAACCCTGATCCCTATCTAAGTAGCGATGGCTTGATTTCTGCGAGTATGATGGAGGCCTAAAGACCTTCGTCTTTAATAACAGTGGTAGACTGTTATTTAAGACGAAGGTCTTTAGGCCCAGTCCAGTCCAGTACTAAATTAATGCCACTTGCTACTAGACGTAAATACTTGGAGACTGTTACACTGTATAAACTTGTACACAACAAATTTGATTGTAACGAGTTAGTTTCCAAAGTATATTACTCTGTACCTAGAACCACACATAAGCGAGAGGTGCGTGCTGTTCGCCATTTTGCAGTTCGTAAAAGTCGAACGAATACTGGCTGGCGCGTACCGATTCGTCGTATGATGTGGTCTTATAATGACAGTTTCCACTCTAAAGATATTGATATATTTGTTAATAATATAAATCATTTTAAAAAAACTGTTATTGAACAGTTGTCATTGTAAGATCACTATACCGTTCTACTCTTATATTTAATTACTATTCTTTTGTTTTTGTGCCCAAATTGTCCACCTAAATACCTACCAAATCTTTTTTTCTCATTATATTTTGCTCTCTTTGTAATATTATTAGTTGTATTTTTGAGCAGCATGCGACAACTTGATTTTAGTAACATGTGGATAGCGTCGTGGGCTACAATATTATGAAGTATTTTAAGTATGTACTGTCTTAGATGAACATGTATTTTGTAGCTGTTTGCTATTCCTAATAAATAAAATAAATAAAAAGTACCAGAAAAATCTACCAGTGCGTCATCATGACATCATTATCATCATCATTTCAGCTGACAGACGTCCACTGCTGGACATAGGCCTACCATAATGTTCTCCACACAGATCGGTCCTGTGCCGCCCGTATCCAATGGATTCCTGCAACCTTTACCAGATCGTCGGTCCATATTGTGGGGGGCCTGCTACAGCTGCGACTTCCTGTACGTGGCCTCCACTTAAGGACCTTTTCGCCTCAGCGGCCGTCTGTTCTCCTCGCTATGTGCCCTACCCATTGCCACTTGAGACATGTAATCCTTTTGGCTATGTCTGTGACCTTAGTTCTCCTGCGGATCTCAACATTTCTGATACGATCACGCAGGGTGACTCCGAGTATAGCCCTCTCCATTGCTCTCTGGGTGACTTTGAGCCTCCTTCGTTTCGGTTCCTTATGTCATCACTGGCAACACACACGCATTGAAGACTTTTGTCTTGAGACACTGCGGTAGATGGGCCGAAAATATGCTGCGTAGCTTCCCAAACCGGGGCAGCCTTCGGTAAGCTACGCAGTATATTTTCGCTTAGTCATGACATACGAAGCTGAAAAGTCGACATGATGTTGCTTGACCGGAATTTTTCTTAAAGAATTCTTCTTTTATTACAAGCTTTTATTTAGTTTCACCTATCCCGATGTTTTTATTTCGTCAGTAAAGATATCTTGCAAGTTAAATTTGGCCCCACTATCCGGTTACTAATTGAGCTGAAACTTTGCATTCATGTGTAAGTTGAATGATAATGCAAAATTCATTCATGACATGGAGGTGATCTGATGATGAAGCTGCTGATGGCCATATGAATTCAGTAATTAAACGACACAAACCCACCGAGTTTTGACTCGTTTGATAATACTTGCCGAGTACTTTACTGCCATATTGACCGGATGGCACAATCGGTAGTGACCCTGCCTCTTACGCCAAAGGTCGTGGGTTCGATCCCCACCCTGGACAAACATTCGTGCAATGAACACTTGTGTTTGTTCAGTGTCTGGGTGTAATATATGTACTTAAGTATATATTTGTGTTCCTCTGTTGTCTGATATCTGTAACACAAGTGCTTAAGCTACTTAGTACGGAATCAGGTCAACGTATGAGATGTTGTGAAAATTATTATTATTATTATAATGATATGATAACCAGGAGGCCTACAAAGAAACCGTACTAAAGAGTTAAAAATAAAATTAATAAAAACAAGCTTTTATTTAAGCACTTGTGCTCTACAAGTTAGTAAAAGCTGGTTTTAAAAACGCGTTTTCACCATTTTTTTTTCAAATTCCGATTCCCAGGTTTAGTATCACGCAAGCGTGAAGAAAAGCCCCGAGCGCAACTAATAATAAGTAAGAAAAGAGGCAGCAATGCATTTTAAGGTGACGCATCGAAGAAACTAGCGCCGCCAGTAGATTTGTATTCATTGTGGCGATTATTAGACATTTTTAAAATAGTACAACGGTGAATTAATTAATTAATATCCTCCAACCGATTACGGCTACGGCGGCCAATCTCAACGATCAGCCACGTACGCAGGATATATTATAGTGCTCAAGTGTGTGCGCAAACACAAGTGCACTCTCTATTCCCTTACCCTCATAATCCGATGGGACACTACATACTACTACGAGTGGGACAGTATATAGGCGGATACTTTACTTTTTTTTAAATGTCTCGTAATCGCTACAATTGATACACGTACGTTTGCATATTAGAGTCGAAGAAAACCTGACTAGGTTAGGTAGCATTGTCAATCGTTGATTATACAACCTGTGCGGATAAAGAATGGGATCAGAAATGGCGGCGCATCTATTCACTTCTCGCTCGCCTCTATCATTGCAGTGCCCGAGGGCATTGCAATGATAGAGGACGTGTAAGGGCGCACTGTAATACCTTTACGAATTATGAATTGTTGTTTTTCGAAAACGTATTTATTAAAGGCAAGAAAAAAACAGTATACCAACGTATAATGTATACGAATTTTATCTGTCTTCGGGGATAATGTTGATTGCCAGTATATTTCCTCTAGCTCTTTACAAAAAGTATACTCAGCACGCAATAAAGCCAAATTACATAGTACCTAAGTACTCGTAAGTGAGACATCCACCACAGAAAAATAAAAGCACAATGCACACAGTAAGCACAAATTATAAGTCTGATAAAACGAAGGTCAACAAGGTCCAAACCTTACAACAACAACCAGAGGCCGCTGCAGCGCGGGTTACAAAGTTGTACCTAGGTATATTTTAATTATTACATATTTTCAACTTCAATATTTGGGCAGGACAAGTTAAATTCACAAAAACTACGTTTTATTTATAAATAGAGTAATAAATAATGATAAAAAATAATAAGAATAATAGAATAGTGTCTCCTTCCACCCTGTGTATCATAGTCTGCGAGTGCTTGTATCTCTCCTGGCTCTATAAATTACTAAAAGTGCTTAAACTATGTCACGGTAATAGTATCTAGACTGTGTTATCCGATAGTAAACTCACAAGACACACCTTCACCCACACGCGAACACACTTTCACCCACACTAGCGCGAAGATTTTTTGCCCACGTTTCCTTGGTAGCATGACGCCAAACATACTCCGGCCGCGGGGAATTGGACCATCGGAATCAAAAATAACGGGATTATGCGTACCAGTATTTAAAAAAAAATGCAATAAAAATATCACTTATCTAAAAAGATAATAACATTTAGAAACTTTTAGAGTTGGGAGGAAACTTAGCTTAGGAGCGAATTTACCGAGGTAAAAGGCGTTACTCTTATCGTAAAAGGCGACTAAGGTAATGCTGCTGGCATGATCATCAGCACCCAGAGAAGGAAAACTCTGCATTTATATCAAAACCCTCGCCAACCCGTCTGCCAAGCGTGGTGAGTATGGCAACTACCCCTCATGTGATTGAGGGAGGCCCGTGCCACAGCAGTGGGGACTTAAATGGGCTGACGATGACGATTGCAGGGCAAAGGCCTCCGTCATAGAAATCAAGTCATCGCTACTATGATGGGATTAGGCTTAATCACCACGCTTGCTAAATGCGGATCGGTGATTTTCTTAGTAAGCTCGCACAATTGTAGGCTTCTTCTCAACTTAAGGGTCAGTGTGAAGAGTCTTAATTGTTTTTATGATACTAAACTATCAAAAGGCCGGGTCGAGTAAAAAGTATGTTTCGATTTTTTAGGACACAGCTTGGGTTTGTGATGGTCACCGAATCTCCATTAGGATTAGTTGTCGAACTTCTTTCCGGTTTCAACATGCCGCCCAAAAAGGACACAAAGGCCTCGGCCAAGCAGCCGCAGAAGACCCAGAAGAAGAAGGAGGGATCCCGTGGCGGTAAAGCCAAGAAGAAGAAGTGGTCCAAAGGAAAAGTTCCCGACAAGTTGAACAACCAGGTGTTGTTCGACAAGCCCACATATGACAAGCTTTACAAGGAAGTGCCATAGTACAAGCTCATCACCGGCCCCGCTGTAGTCTCTGAAGGTTGAATGTCCCGGTGGAGACCCCTCGCAAGACTAGCACTTCTTGAACTCAGAGAAAAAGGTCTCATCAAGCGGTAGTCCATCACCATGGACAAGTCATTTCCAACAAGGTCTACAAAGTGTGGACGACCTCAGTTGTGCGTAAAGGTTATGGCTAGGAAAGCGTGGCGATTAAGCCTGATCCCTATCTAAGTAGCGATGGCTTGATTTCTGCGAGTATGATGGAGGCCTAAAGACCTTCGTCTTTAATAACAGTGGTAAGACCTGTTATTTAGACGAAGGTCTTATGCCAGTCCAGTCCGAGTACTAACTTAATGCCACTTGCTACTAGACGTAAATACTTGGAGACTGTTACAACAACTGTATAAACTTGTACACAACAAATTTGATTGTACGAGTTTAGTTTCCAAAGTATATTACCTCTGGTACCTAGAACCACACATACGAGAGGTGGCCTGGCTGTTCGCCATTTTGCGTTCGTAAAGTCGAACGAATACTGGCTGCGGCCGTACGTTCGTCTAGATGTGGTCCTTATAATGACATTTTCCACTCTAAAGATATTGATATATTTGTTAATAATATAATCATTTTAAAAAAAACTGTTATTGAAAACAGTTTGGTCATTGTAAATCACTATACCGTCTACTCTTATTTTAATTACTATTCTTTTGTTTTTGTGCCCAAATTGTCCACCTAAATACCTACCAAATCTTTTTTTTTCTCATTATATTTTGCTCTCTTTTGTAATATTATTAGTTGTTATTTTTGAGAGCTGCGACACTTGATTTTAGTGACTGTTGGATAGCGTCGTGGCTACAATATTATGAAGTAATTTTAAGTATTACTGTCTTAGATGAACAGGTGATTTGGTATCTGTTTTGCTATCCTAATAAATAAAATAAATAAAAAGTACAGAAAAATCTACCAGTGCGTCATCATGACATCATTATCATCATCATTTCAGCTGATAGACGTCCACTGCTGGAACATAGGCCTACCATAATGTTCTCCACATAGATCGGTCCTGTGCCGCCGCATCCAATGGATTCCCGCAACCTTTACCAGATCGTCGGTCCATATTGTGGGGGGCCTGCTACGGCTGCGACTCGTCCTGTAAGTGGCCTCCACCTCAAGGACCTTTTCGCCCCAGCGGCCGTCCTGTTCTCCTCTCTATGTGCCCTACCATTGCCCCCTTGCGACAATGTAATCCTTTTGGCTATGTCTGTGACCTTAATTCTCCTGCGGATCTCAACATTTCTGATACGATCACGCAGGGTGACTCCGAGTATAGCCCTCTCCATTGCTCTCTGGGTGACTTTGAGCCTCCTTCGTTTCGGTTCCTTATGTCATCACTGGCAACACACACGCATTGAAGACTTTTGTCTTGAGACACTGCGGTAGATGGGCCGAAAATATGCTGCGTAGCTTCCCAAACCGGGGCAGCCCTTCGGTAAGCTAACGCAGTATATTTTCGCTTAGTCATGACATACGAAGCTGAAAAGTCGACATGATGTTGCTTGACCGGAATTATTCTTAAAGAATTCTTTTTTTATTACAAGCTTTTATTTAGTTTCACCTATCCCGATGTTTTTATTTCGTCAGTAAAGGTATCTTGCAAGTTAAATTTGCCCCACTATCCGGTTACTAATTGAGCTGAAACTTTGCATTCATGTGTAAGTTGAATGATAATGCAAAATTGATTCATGACATAGAGCTGATTTGATGATGAAGCTGCTGATGGCCATATGAATTCAGTAATTAAACGACCCAAACCCACCGAGTTTTGGCTCGTTTGATACGACTTGCCGAGTAGTTTAGTGCCATATGATAACCAGGAGGCCTACAAAGAAACCGTACTAAAAAGTTAAAAATAAAATTAATAAAAACAAGCTTTTATTTAAGCACTTGTGCTCTACAAGTTAATAAAAGCTGGTTTTTAAAAACGCGTTTTCATCATTTTTTTTTCAAATTCCGATTCCCAGGTTTAGTATCACGCGAGCGTGAAGAAAAGCCCCGAGCGCAACTAATAATAAGTAAGAAAAGAGGCAGCAATGCATTTTAAGGTGACGCATCGAAGAAACTAGGGCCCCCAGTAAATTTGTATTAATTGTGGCGATTATTAGACATTTTTTTTTAAATAGTACAACGGTGAATCTATAACGGAAAATATTACATTTTTTTTTAGATATACAGTCAGCATCAAAAGTAGGTTAACACTCTAGTACCATGTCGTAGTAAGATTTTTAACGAAACCCTTGGAAATTGACCATAATAGGCAGAACAGTTACTTTATCATGACACTAAAGTATTAAGCTAGTTTTGATGCTGACCGTACTTGTGTAATATTATCTTCCTACAAGTAACCATTATTCTTATTATTGCCTACAGTGGCCACTTTTAGCAATTATAAAAATTATCGTTACTTGTAAGAAAAAATTATGACCCAATTTAATCTCAAAGAATTCTTATTACTTTCCTTTTTGGATACACCGTTGTACTTTTTTTTTAAATGTCTCGTAATCGCCACAATTGATACACGTACGTTTATTAGAGTCGAAGAAAACCTGACTAGGTTAGGTAGCATTGTCAATCGTTGATTATACAACCTGTGCGGATAAAGAATGGGATCAGAAATGGCGGCGCATCTATTCACTTCTCGCTCGCCTCTATCATTGCAGTGCCCGAAGGCATTGCAATGATAGAGGACGTGTAAGGGCACACTGTAATACCTTTACGAATTATGAATTGTTGTTTTTCGAAAACGTATTTATTAAAGGCAAGAAAAAAACAGTATACCAACGTATAATGTATACGAATTTTATCTGTCTTCGGGGATAATGTTGATTGCAAGTATGTTTCCTCTAGCTCTTTACAAAAAGTATACTCAGCACGCAATAAAGCCAAATTACATAGTACCTAAGTACTCGTAAGTGAGACATCCACCACAGAAAAATAAAAGCACAATGCACACAGTAAGCACAAATTATAAGTCTGATAAAACGAAGGTCAACAAGGTCCAAACCTTACAACACCAACCAGAGGCCGCTGCAGCGCGGATTCCCAAGTTGTACCTAGGTATATTTTAATTATTTCATATTTTCAACTTCAATATTTGGGCAGGACAAGTTAAATTCACAAAAAATACGTTTTATTTATAAATAAGGACGACGACGCAAGGTAGCAAGCTTATCGATATTCTATCAGATACATTTTGGAGAGTGCGCCACGGAACTGTACAATGCCATTGGAGCATCTCCGTTCTTCCACTACTCCACCAGGCAGACCCACAATCGACACCGGTACATGGTAGAAATAACCAAAATACCAAAAGTCGGCACAAAGAGGTTTGAATCCTGTTTCCTTATTCGTACTGCGAAACAGTGGAATCAGTTGCCTGAATGCAAAGCGCGAGTGAATAGGTATCTTCTAGGTAATCGTGCTACATCTTAGACCATATTATCACTTACCATCAGGTGAAATATGTTCAAACGCTTATCTATTTACAGTAAAAAAATGGAATAAAAATAATGATACAAAATAATAAGAATAATAGAATAATGTCTCCTTCCACCCTGTGTATCATAGTCTGCGAGTGCTTGTATCTCTCCTGGCTCTATAAATTACTAAAAGTGCTTAAACTATGTCACGGTAATAGAATCTAGACTGTGTTATCCGATAGTAAACTCACAAGACACACCTTCACCCACACGCGAACACACTTTCACCCACACTAGCGCGAAGATTTTTTGCCCACGTTTCCTTGGTAGCATGACGCCAAACATACTCCGGCCGCGGGGAATTGGACCATTGGAATTAAAAATAACGGGATTATGCGCACCAATATTTAAAAAAAATGCAATAAAAATATTACTTATCTAAAAAGATAATCAAATTTAGAAACTCTTAGAGTTGAGAGGAAACTTAGCTTAGGAGCGAATTTACCCAGAACAAGAAGTATTTTGTCTTCACTCATGTTTTAACAATTTTGGGCTTTTAAATAAGTACTTGTTAATTTTTTTTTATGATTTTATTGAAAATTTGTTTTTGTTTGCATGTGTAATTTGTATTTTAGAACTGCGATTGTGGTGTAAGTTTGATTTACGATGATGACTCTCATGAGCGTCTGTCTATTAGTAAATATCCAGTTTGCATGTTAAAGACCACATTATATTATCGATCGTGGAAAATCTTGATTAATGGAACGTTTCTAACGGCCGCACTCAGAGACGTCATTTAAGCTAATGTTCATTAACTTTAGTATCGGTAGTCTTTATGCGTATCAAAATAATTTTCAATACTTTTTCTTAAGTAGCCAACTAAGTTAATCAACGAGTGTGGCAGTTAGTAAGACCGCAGCTGCTGCAGGTTGCGATCAATTAGGTATGCAAACGTCGAAGAAATAGAAGTTTGGTCGACTGCAATATTTATTTCGAATATTGTTTGCAGATTTTACTTCGTTACTTACACAGCAATGGATAATAATGTGCAACCTCCGGAAAAGTAGGTTATAGGTTCAAATCCTGGATTTTTTAAATCTTTGTGCGAATTTTACCATTATCTCGGCGGTGATGGAATCATCGTGAGGAAATCTAAATGTTCCACAACGCAACGTACAGTTTTAGAACTGTGGGCGTCCACGATAGGTTTGTGTCCTTTTTTTTTTTTTTGATTAACTTGACTTAACTTGAAGAATGACAATTGTTGGCATAAAAATTAATAACATTTCTGTGGAGGATCATAGTTTCAAAAAGTTCAATTTAAGCGATTGTCAAAACCATTTCCCTTTTTTGCATAAGCTATACCAAGATGTTACATCAAGCTCATTTGCATACATAATGTAACGAAACCTCGTGACGACACCGCAACATTGTCTCACCGAGCACATGTTCGACGATGTCGGTCAATGGGCCAGTGCCCGTCGGGTGCACTACACAGGTCGGGCAAAAAAAGCAATAAGACATCACACGCTGCATTCACTGCAACAATGTTGCAAACCTGTCCCAGGGGCCGCACTCAGGGACGGAAATAATTGCCGATTATTTTAAACGATTGTTCCTTATTGAGGATTGATGGTGGAGTTCACTGACTTTTGAAACAGCTGTTTAATATTTGAACGACTCATTTTTTTTAATATGTGGCAGATGAGTACACGGTTCATCCGATGGTAAGCAGTTGCCGCCGCTATGAAGCAAGTTGCCAACTTTTGTTAAGATAACGGGTAGGGCACACTAGCGACACCAATCGACTTAAATTGTAACTACACCGGATATATTTTTAACAATTTCGATGCTCCAGACTCTCGCAAAGCACTTGTTAATATTTATTTAAAACTTAACTTTTTAGTCTGATTTTATATTGAATTACCGTCAATAACGGCCATTGATTGCGTTAATCCTAATTTAGAGTGCAAAAAGAGATCAAGAAGTAATGCACAATTATTAGAAGTATAAATATGCGCCTAAAGACTGGAGGCCACATACAGGAAATCGCAGCCGTAGCAGACTCCCCATAAGGTGGACCGATGATCTGGTAAAGGTCGCAGGAATCCATTGGTGCCGCCCGCACAGGACCGATCTGTGTGGAGAACATTGGGGGAGGCCTATGTCCAGCAGTGGACGTCTATTGGCTGAAATGATGATGATGATGATTAATCTTGTCGTTGTATAAACATGTTACCTCTTTGTAACATAGTATAGAACCTCAATTCTCATTATTTCTATCAACCACTGTGACTGTAATGTCTCTATTGCGGAACAATATTCGTGCTGACTTGTATAGTTAGTTCCTAAGAAATTGGTGCATAGATAACTACTCAGTTTAACTATCAACTTGACTTCTCTATTGCAACCAGCCTCTCTTATTAAATACGGATAAGTACAACCTTTGCGGATAAAGAATGGGATCAGAAATGGCGGCGCATCTATTCACTTCTCGCTCGCACACTATGTGCGTCTATACTCGCATTCGTGGGTGTGCGAGCTAGAAGTGAATAGATTCGCTGCCATTTCTGATACCATTCTTTATCCGCACAGGTTGTAATTTAGAAATACAATTTTATTTCAATTGGTATTAGAGTAATAGCGAGTATTATATCGATCCCCAAGTTTATTACATCCGGAGTTAGATACATTTCGCAGAAATAGTTACCTAAAACGACAGTGTGTTGTCACACAAAAGCAATGAGTGGAATTGACGTAAAATCTAAATTATGAGACGTAAAAGAGTCATAGAGTTGTCTGCCCGACATCTCAAGATTTCAGGTGATCGTAAACCTGGCAGCTACCTCGACCGCGGTTATAGCATCTCTCTTTAGGTACATTGATTATTATGCCTCGACTAACGCATAGGGTTGTCCAATGTCCATTCAAAGATAACGCTACCAGTATTATACAGACAACGCTCTTTTGAAAATAATGTCATTCTACACCTTTGACTTTTTTTTTATTATATAGGTGGAGTAAACGAGTCACATGATGATAAGCGAAAGCTGCCGGTCATGTAAGGGTATCTACGAGCGAATCCACAATAATTTTATTTGCGTTTTTTTTTTGTTAGAAATTCGTTATTGTTCAGTTGTGTTATGTTTCGTAATTAATTCCTTAATACACTGCGCTTCATATAAACAAATACATCAAAAGTGCAGAGGTGGGGTTGGTCTTAGCATTGCTTACTCTTAAGTAAAAGCGTATTTTATCGACAGTTTTTTTTCTGACAATCGGGTGGGGGAGTTCAAATTCAACAAAAATGTGCTAAATTGATACTTAAAAAATGAACTAGTTAGTTCCAAAAGAACTATACTACCCTGTCCAGTTGAGTGAACTGTTTTCTCCAAGTCTACATACGTGTCACGCGTGTGTGTATAAATGTGTGGGCATGTACTTCAACACTAACTCGAATAATTGGTCGTATTTTCATTTCACAATTTATGCTCGAATGAAAACCATGTGCATCCCTTTGGCTACTAACGAAGTTATTTTAAGCATCACATAAAAAGCTTTGAGTATGTCTGGCAGGTTTGTCTAGAAGTTAGCGACATTTTTGTTCAATGTTAATAATTTGATTTTAAAATTATAGTCTGCGTTAAAAAAATACATCACAGCGTGTTATTCCCTAATCTAGAACAGACTAATATTTTTATACATTATAGAGGACAAACAAGCAGACGGATCACCTGATGGCAAGTGATGTCCGCTGCCGCTGCCGCTGAGATTAGTTTTGTGACTCAAGTGTAATGCCGCCGATCCGAAGAGAGAAGACGACCATTTAGAGCACCTGGCCTAGTCTAAAGAAAGCACTTTTTAAAATTTTAGGTGCTTTTTTTGGTTAATACATTTTACATGCCTCTACGGTACTGGATGCCCTAGTGGATAGGTTGCTTGCTCTTGTCAGCGATTTCATCAAGTCTCGGCAGAATCCGTACATTGAGATCACGCAAAAGATACTGTACTGAGAACATAAAACTAATGTATGTAAATGCTAAACCCTCGTAACTCACGATTGCATTATACAAATAATTGAAATGTCAAACAGTAAGTGTACTAAAATGTGCTTGTATAATATCGTCGGGTTCAAATCAATAAATAATAATTCTTACAACATCTCATGCGTTGACCTGATTTTTAGGGTTCCGTAGCCAAATGGCAAAAAACGGAACCCTTATAGATTCGTAATGTCTGTCCGTCTGTCCGTCCGTCCGTATGTCACCGCCACTTTTCTCCGAATCTATAAGAACTATACTATTTAAACTTGGTAAATAGATGTATAATTAAATTAGTTAATGGTATGACGATTATTACACAAAAATTGGAAAAAATAAATAAATTAGGGGGGTCTCCATACTTGAAACTGAAACTCAAATTTTTTTTTATTAAACCTATACGTATGGGGTATCTATAGATAGCTCTTTAAAAATGATGTTGAGGTTTTTGACATCATCTTTTTCTAAACACAATACTTTGCGCAATAGACGCTCCAAAAGTGGTAAATTGTATAGATGCGGTATAGAATGCTGAGGGAAGCTATATCCCGTCGCAGTGCTGGAGGATCAAGTCGACTAGAGAGAGAGAAGTCACCGACAACACGAGCAGCCCTACGATGTACGTTGTCCGTACTACATAAGTATCTTAAGCACTTTTGTTACGGATATCAGACAACAGAGGAATCACAAATACTGTAATACTTAAATCCATTTAAGATCAGATAAGAGAAGAAGATTATCTATCTCCAGAAAAGCACAAGGTCAAATATTTCAAAAGATTGAAACATTTGCATCTGGATCAGTGCAGAGATGCGGAACAGTGAAACGCTTCATTTGGAACATCGAATCTCAGATAGAGCCACGATTCATTCCGCTCATTTGGATTATTCGGCTCACTCGCTCATTGGATCATTCCGCTCTCTCGGATCATTCAGCTCATTCGCATCATTCGGCTCATCGGATCGTTCGGCTCGTTCGGATCATTCGGTTCACTCGATTACGAGATCCATTTGAGTCGAATGTTACATTTCGAGCGAACATTAGAGATTCAGAACAGGGTATCATTTGGCTGAGTCGGATCACTCAGTCGTTTACACCCAGACTCAATAACGAGATTACTCATGGTCAAAGTATTTGGTATTTTAAAAACCTCCTAACTCCAACCCTGGCAGAAATAACAGGTATCGTGGGTGAACAGTCTTATTTGCTGGATATTGCTTCCTCAAAAACTGTGTTTATCTTACAAGCGGCTAGGTATTTGTACTCGTCAAAGTGTAAAAACTATTAAAATACTCGTAATAATGTGCATGCATAATTAAATGCAACAGCATGATGGTTCTCACTTGTAAATTTTTAAACAATATTTTTTTATACAACGATTTGCTTATTTGAATGAATATTCATGTAAATTTTTTTTTTGCTCATCGCCGATGTTTTGCGTGTTCTCAATGTACGGATTCTGCCGAGACCACTCTTGATGAAATCGCTGACAAGAGCAAGCAACCTATCCACTAGGGCATCCAACCCGGGATTTTTTTTATAATTATAAGGTTGAATTCCCTAATTCTACGGGCAACTTACTGGACACACAATAGCAGGGTATAAACCGATATAATTAAAATATTTGCGCCACTTCACATAAAAATCGGTTTCGAATAGTTAGTACCTTATTTTTGAGATTCCGATATACAAGGTACAGTCAAAAAACGAAAAGGTTCGTCAGTTTTCAAATTCATTCGTTTGATATGCTTATGAGCACTTATACCTTTCGTAAATTTGTCAGAGAAAAATATGCTTAACTATTAGATCAGTAAGTTCACATTTGCTTGTAGAAACATTGATTCCTTTTGATGTAAAGAAAATTTAAAGGTTGGCAGATTTTTTTAAAACGTTATGTTGGTATAACTGATACTTGCGTGCGATAGAAATTCTCGTACATTACGGGACGGTTTCGTTGTAGGCCCAATGTTTTCTCGGTCTTTTTGATCGATGTAAAATTCGATTGTTTCAATGAAGCACGTATTATCTTTTACTTCGTGAAGTTAATTTTTACCACAGGTGTAATTTCCGAACCATCCTTCGAATGCACCTTAAATTGATCAATTTAAGCACATTAAGTCGCCCCAGAACCGAAAGATATCAGAGTATCAATTGATTCAAATTAAAAAGACGTCAACTGTTAAGACTATATAAGTAAAGCCTATTATACGATAGCTGAATTTTTAATTGACAAATTATAAAATACAAATTTAATTGTCAGTATAAATTACAAATTATTTAGATTTTTTATTTTGAATTACTATGAATTGACATTGTTTAAATAATTTACTGTTATTGTTTTTTTTAATTATTATTATTACATATAATCCGAACCTCATTGTTTTACTATTATGAATTTCCCTTTTTTATTAACTAAGTAATTGTATTCATTTAATTTTTTCCTTAATTTTGTACGCTAGTTAATGGCTAAATATACTGTACCTTTTTTTCACACCATTTGTATTGCTACCACCTATGTTTACAAATAAACTATTTGTATTTTGTATTTGTCAATTCACGACCAACAGTAGGTAATAATGTATTGTTTCATTTTAATTACCTACCTTCACTTCATTTAATAATTAAAAGAGAATAAGTTTTAATCATTTTCACGGATTTTATGAGCATTCTTGGTGCTTTTATCGTAGAGGGTTTGCGAAAAAATATATTCATAATAGGGGGGTGCGTGCGTATTGCCAGTGATGACATACGGAACCGAAACGTGGCCGCTTACAATGTGCCGATTAAGGAGGCTCAAAGTCACCCAGAGAGCAATGGAGAGGGCTATGCTCGGAATCTCTTTGCGTGATCGTATCAGAAATGATGAGATCCGCAGGAGAACTAAGGTCACAGACATAGCCCAAAAGATTGCATGTCTCAAGTGGCAATGGGCAGGGCACATAGCGAGGAGAACCGACGGCCGTTGGGGCGGAAAGGTCCTCGAGTGGAGGCCACGTACAGGAAGTCGCAGCCGTGGCTGAAGGTTGCGGGAATCCATTCGATGCGGGCGGCACAGGACCGATCTGTGATGAGAACTCTTCTCAATTGAAACTCTGTAACATCATCAATATTTGAAAAGAGTAACTACTGAGTTTCTTGCTGGTGTCTTCTCAGTAGAAATCGACATTCCGAACCAGCGGTAGATATTATGTACCTATTTTGACATTCATAAGTGTTCTGTGTGGACCTAAATGGAATAAAGAATTTTTTATCTTTTATCTTTATCTTATCTTTAGAACATTGGGGAGGCGTTCAGCGGTGGACGTCTATTGGCTGAAATGATGATGATGATACTCATAATAATAGGCTTTTACCTATGAAATTGCCGTTTTTCTTCTAGACACAATGAGATGTATAACTCCTTTAATAAGCAAAAAGTCACCATACTATAATTATATTTTGACTTTAGAGTATATTCTGATGTTTATATTAAATAAAGATCAGATAATATTGTTTTAGTGATGCAGAAAAAAAATCTAGATATTTTTTTCTTGGCATAATTTACGATTTTATTATGTATGTAAGTATGTATTTACAAAAGAAAAGTATTATAGGTATATATTTGTAATCCGTCCGTTAATTCTCATATCCGTAACACCGGTGCTTGAGCCACCTATCTCGGAGTCATATCAAGGTCATATGCCTGTAGTCCTTGCGTTTACTATAGTACTAGTGATCTCTTTGCCATCGATTTTGTTTGGTTGACACAGAACGTCGGCTCTTGCTGACCTGGAATCGAAGAGTTTGTTATACAATAATTATAGCAGTATATCTTATTTTATTTTTCAATTTTTGGGAATCTTCGTATCGTGTCTCACCCGCACGTTAGTCTATCATGCCGAAACACGTCGAGATCACTGTGTACGCTCGCATGTATGTATGGGGGTAGCTTACTTACTTCGCGATGTAGGCATAGGCAGCCTATAAACCGACGCAGTGTTTGAGTTGCTCTACGAGGCAGCCAGGTCGTACTTACTTCTTTTTTGCTACCCTTTTAGGTCCCTAACTATCACTAATAGATCCCTAGGGCCACAGAGACTCCCTGTGGCTTAGCGACCTTTTAGTCAGCGACGGGAGTACGGCTCTCCGGTTTCTTAATTTCTGTGTCTGATAGGGATGCGTTGTGAACCGGACGAGTTAATAGTTTGGTTTGGTCAGACCATCGTATTGGGCTGCGCCCACGAAGGCTTTCTCAATTTAGAATTTACTTGTAGCTAAAAATAAATAATATGATAGGTTTTACTTTTCTGTTATTTAATAGGCCTTGTAGTAGCGAATTGGAAAGCCAGATATTTTGACTACTGTACTGTACACGTCCGACAAATGAAGTGCCTTGTAGAAGAGTAAGTAGATGCTATGTTTGATCGAAAATTATTCATTATTAATTAAGTATCATCCTACTATAATCTGTCCCACTGCAGGGCAAAGGCCCCCATCATAGAAATTAAGTTATCGCTACTATGATGGGATTAGGCTCCATCACCACACTTGCCTAATGCGGATTATTGATAACAAACCCGAGTTATCAGCTATGTCTATATATACTTTTTCGCTCGACCCGGGAATCGTACCCAGGATCCCGAGCCGTGATCACGGCCCGGTACTTAAACCACTAAATCAGCAGGGTATTTATTAATTGAGAACTCTAATTTAAAATAGTCATTATTAGATGGCCGTTGGGCTTTATGGAAATCGAAACGCACAGATACATGCGTAATGCAGTATACACCCAGCGCCATCTTTTGGTACGGATTGGAACTAAAATCTCCGTAGGTACATACATTGAGCGCGCTTGAAGGTGCGTCTCTACACCGCGGTGTGGAGTAGGGCGTGTAGTTGTTAAAGGCTTGCCTCGACATGAGGTCTGATAACTTTTTGAGAGTGCAAGTCATATGATCAGCTCTGTTTGGTAACATTTTACATGCCTCAAAAGGGGGAACACATTGAAAACGCCCTACTGGATCCAAGCAAAGGTAATCGCGGAGCCGATTTAAATCTTTATTTGGAGCCAGTGTTTTAGATAGTCATCATCGCCCTCCTGCCCTTTTCCCAGGTTATCGTGGGGTAGTATGTTTTGCTTTTCCATACGTCCAGTGTTTCAGATAGTATTAAGAACAATAATCACGTTGCTGCGAAATTACCATGAGAATAATGCAAATTGTTATGCAGGATTCTGTTGTGGAGGATTCCCTTCCCGTTTATAATAACGGCAATTTGTTTAAATTGCTTAAAAGATCTCGGCTTACAAGACTTTTGAACACGCGAAGCACAGCAATACTTGGATGTTACGGATATGCCATTGAACGAGGTGAACTGGCTCAGGGTTGCGAAGGTCAGGCGGCAGTCGCTTCATTGTAATCCTGCAGGAAGTCACATG